>JAQISU010000064.1:2737500-3937500 GCA_029339505.1 Unio delphinus
ATCTTATACTATAGTTACAGCTATGGCCATAATGTCAACTTTCTCACCCACTTCTCACTCTGAACATTTTTTGTTTGATTTGAGGGATTCTCTGATGTAGAGCAAGACCTTCCTGTTAAGGACTATTTAGAGGATATCATATACCATGTGAATCATTTACATTCAGCCAATTGCACAATAACAAATTAAAAAGGAATTCACTTTTTATACATTCCAGTCCATGTTTACTATTACAACACATGCTGATGGACGCAAAATGTGTACTTATTTTTAATTGTGCTGCAAGTCTCATAGAAGTTAGAGGTTTAGGGTCAATGAAATGGAAAGATAAGAACTTCATCATAATGGCTACTAAACTATTTTATAATCCCCTACCAGTGAGGATAGTTTCAATTCCACATGTTTATTAGATCTAGTGGACTCAAATCAGAGTTGTAGTCATAGAAACCAAGAATTATCAGATGAGAAAGCTGACCCACTTTATAGGGTTCCTGCAATGAATAGCACTCCAACTATGACCCCTATAGAAGGACCTCCTAGAGATCATAGACAGCCCTCTACGTGTATATGTAATACTGACCTGCTGCTGATTGTTATTCAAACACTCCAGAAACAAGTAGGCAAGGTGCAAAAACAGATTGACAAGCTAATAAATGAAAAGGTTAAATTAGCTACAAAGAGAGGGAAACCTTTGACTAACAGCAGACATTCACAAATCATTGGTCCTAAGCCTATGTCTCTTAGTAAAAGTGTAGACACCTGAAGTATTGCCAAAAGAAAACCCAATGCAGTTTTCCAACTCTGACACTGATTCAGCCAGAAGTAATAAAGCACCATACAAAACAATATCAATACAAAGTAAACATATTACTTTGCCTTCTATCAGCAAAGATAACATCCTCCTTATTGGTAGTTCTATTTTATATGGAATTAACAACAGAGGACTGAGGCACTGTGTTAGAAAGCATGCCATTTGAGGTGCCAAAATACAGACAATACTGGAAGATATAAAAATATATGACCTCTCCAAGTTTACTAAAATGTACTCAACAATGGAGGGAACAATGCCAGTGAAAGGACCGATCTAGAACTTTTTGAAGAACTATAATTCCAATTACTTAATTACATTCATAAGCAAAATCAAAGCTGTCAGGTTGCATTGTGTGAAATGGCCCCCAGGTGAGATTGTGATGTGTTAGATATCAATGAGGTCATCCGAAGGCTGACAAGTGAACGGAAGTAATATTGTTCATAATTACATGAGTTTCCAGGATAAAGAGGGACAAGTGATGCAACATCTATTTGGAAAAAGAGATAAGATCCACCTGTCTACCAAAGGGGTGGAAAAGCTGGCAAAAATATAAATGCAGTCATTCATGTAGTCTGGTCTTACAGTCACATTCTAAACTTCATCATCCCCATAAACGCAATGTAGGTCAAAACAACATCAGACAATATGGTCAGCCATATCAATACAGGCAGTACACTATGGGATGTGATTACTGTGGTGAGATCAAATATTCAGCACAGAAATGAAGGCACAGACAGCTAATACAATGCCATCAGTTTGGTAGCTTTCGGCACAAAGCCAAAACTCACACTAGATTTATGAAATAGGAAAAGGGCAATGAAGCCATCTCAATTCCACATTAAGACTCTATTCAGCAGGATGACCAATTTATCTATCAAGGACTATTATATACACTGGGCATCCCTTGTCAAAACAGATTTGACCTCCTTGCTGATGCATATTCTGAATGTGGAACCTTACAAGCTACTTGTACATATTCCAACAGGAACGATAGTTCAGATTTATACAATGATTATAAAAGTAGAAAATGCAGTTGTAGAAAAACTAATTTTTTATACAGTAATGATAGTTGTAATGATGATCACTGTGAACATAGTTTTAATACTTTCAATGTCTCCTTGAGTGCCTCTAATAGCATTGATATTAGTCTCTTGAATTTAGGAGTTTCTAGCAAATAAATATTCATTTAAATATTCAGGGTTTTCGAGGAAAGATTGATCAAGTGAAGTTACTGTTAACCTCTCCAAATAATAATATCCATTTATTTGGACTCTCGGAAACAATGTTAACAGAAAATCAGGGTGAAAATTTCTTATATATTAATGGCTATGAACAGCCTTATCTTAAGGATAGAAAAGTAGGCGGTGGCAGGCTCCTTGTGTAGTTAAAACCGGTACCATTTGTTAAAGACGGGAAGACCTAGAAATACAGGAAATAGAATCCATTTGGCTACAGATCACTCCAGTAAAAGCAAAGCCCTATTTAGTAGGTTTTGTGTATAGACCCCCGTCATCACATACTGATTGGTGTGAATATTTTGAACTTCAAGTAGATAAAATTTCAAATGAAGAGAAAGAATTTTACATTCTAGGTGATATAAATAGAGACCTTCTCAATGATCATATAAAAGGGAATCGGATGAAATTTATTGATTCGTTAGGTATGGAGCAACTAATAAATGAACCCACCAGAGTAACATCTACATCTAAAACACTTATAAATCATATTTATACCAATACAAAAGAAAATGTTTTGGAAGTAATGGTTCGAAAGATTGGTATAAGTGATCACTTTCCAATTTTTCTAACACGTAAAGTCAATGGCAAATCAACAAAAAATAATATCCATAAATCCATTACTTATAAGTCCTTTAAAAACTGTGATACTGTTAAATTTCTAGAAGATCTAAAACAGATTCCATGGAACATTGTCCAAATCTTTGAGGATATTAATGATGGTTTAGATAGTTGGATAGATCTGTTCAATAGTATAGTTGACAAGCATGCCCGTTTAAAAACACACAGGATAAAGAAAAACCATCAGCCAGGCTGGATCTCCACAGAAAGTTTAGAAGGAATAAAGCAACGAGACCAACTAAAATCAGTAGGAAATCAAACCGAATATAGAGTTTGGAGGAATAAAGTTCATAAAATGATACATCAAGCTAAACAAGCGCACAAAAAAGGTGTTGGATGAAAACCAGAATAACCCGAAAGCTATCTGGAAAGTGTTTACAGATTTTGGTGCAGGCAAATGTAGGCGTAAAGCTGAAATTGTATCCCTCAATCATGAGGGCATTTATACTGATAATCCAAAGGACATCTCAGATATTTTTAACAACTTTTTTGTTCAAATTGCTGATAAACTTTAGGAACCCAGAACTTCATCTGATCATCTAGAACTCAAACATTTTTGTGCTAAAAAACTACAAAACAATATAAAATTTGAAATTCCTGAAATGAGTCCAGAATTTGTGTTGAAATATTTTAAAACTATCGATGTTTGTAAAGCTACAGGAATTGATATGATTAGACCAAGGCTACTAAAAGTTGCTGCACCTGCAATTGTAGAGAGTATAGCATTCATTTGTAATGAAAGTATTAGGTCTAATAAATTTCCACAAACATGGAAAACTGCCAAGGTTATACCATTACATAAAGCTGGAACAAAAGATGATGTCAATATCTACAGACCCATCTCTATCCTTCCGTGTCTCACCAAATTACTAGATAAGCATGTACATGATTATTTTCTTAACTATTAAAACACTTATGATCTTATTCATGAAAATCAGTCTGGCTTTTGCCAGAATCACTCTTGTGAAACTGCACTTCTATCCTTGATTGATAAATGGCCGAAAGCGTTAGATCAAGGAGAAATGGTAGGCACTATTATGGTTGATTTCGTAAAGCTTTTGATCTTGTAGAACATGAAATTTTACTTGAACAACTAAAGATTTATGAATGCAGTCAAAACTACTAGCTGGTTTACTTCTTACTCAACCGACAGAGTTCAAAAAATATCTTTAAATGGTCAACTTTCTGAAAGTAAAAGTAATAATTTTGGAGTACCACAAGGCTCTATCCTTGGACCTCTGTTATTCAGTCTATTTATCAACGATTTACCTCTTAAGATTGGAACTTCAATTTCTTCCACTGACCTCTATGCAGATGATACTACACTGCTTGAGATTGGTAAAACCAAAACAGTACTTGAAAATAACTTACAAGATGCTCTCAACAGACTTCAAGTATGGTGCAAGGAAAACAGTATGATCATAAATACAGAAAATACGATCGCCCTACTAGTTACAACACAACAAAAACGAGCAAGACTAGATAGAGACAAATTTCATTTTTTTAACAATGTGAGCCTTAATATAACCTCTCAAGATAGAATTATTGGTGTATTCGTAGATAACAATTTTACTTGGTCCTTTTCACATTAAACACATTTCAAAATAGATTAATTCTTATCTTTGGCTACTGAGAAAAATGAAAGCATACTTTCCACTTCAAAATTGGGTCATCTTTTTTAAAAGCTATATTCAGCCATATCTGGACTACTGTAATGTAATTTGAGGTAATACCTCTAATTGAAACATAACGACACTTATACGGCTCCAAAATAGGGCTTGCTATTTAATTCAAGATCAATGTATAGATAATTTTCAGGATGCAATGAATAATATCAAAGTCTTAACAATACGTGAAAGAATATTTCTTAGAAAAGCCAAATTGATATATAAAAGTATCCATAAAATCCATTTCTGTCTATCTAAGCAATATCTTTCACCAAAGAGATGCTGATGGTACTCCAAATTTAAGGTCAATATGAAGAAAAGATTACATTATACCAAGGCCAAAGAAGGAATTGTTTTTAAAAAAAGTTTTCAATATACTGGTCCAGTAGCATGGAACAACATTTCCAGCGACATAAGGCAAGCTCATAGCATTTCTTATTTTCATAATCAATGTCTTAAATGAATGAAAACTTTAGAAAATT
Organism: Unio delphinus; assembly: GCA_029339505.1. NCBI lineage: Eukaryota > Metazoa > Mollusca > Bivalvia > Unionida > Unionidae > Unio > Unio delphinus. The sequence continues at coordinate 2,742,317 of JAQISU010000064.1, forward strand.
GAACAGTGCTAGTACCAAAAAAATTACTGCCAGCTTGTCTGTAATTTTGCATCATTTTCAACGCTGAATGTTTCAACGCAGAATAATATTTTATGTTTTTGTTTATGTTTGTTTTTTTTTTCACAGACGCCTGTGCATGTGTTCCAGGCTTGATACTTTGAAAATTTAAAATTCCTTAATTATTTAGTGTTCAGCCAGACTCTTCACATCATGTTGTATATATTGTACATAACAGATAGAAGGCCTCAAGGTAGATTAGTTCTGTAACTAACTGAGTTACCTTCTCTAAATAAAGTCTTTATTATTATTATTATTATCACGATATCGATTGAGAGTATTAATAACAAAATAACTTTTTCAGTAAGAACACAGGATAGTAGTTCAAAAATGTAGAAAATAGGTATTAGCCAACCTTTAGCGTGCTCTTTCTTTGTGTTAGTAATGTCACTCCGGTACTTCACACAATACTCTGCAATGGGTTTATATCACGTTTTAAAGGATAACAAATATGTTTTAAATGCACATCTAGAAAATGAAAATCTAAAGGGCATTGTGTTCACAAAATGAATCAAATCTATCTCCCATTCAAAATTAATAGCTAGTGGCAATGAATCTTTTTCTTAATCTGAAATTTGCATGCAGGCAGAGGCGTAGCAAGGGTGTTTGGAGCCCGGTAACAAGATTTATTTATACGCCCCCACCCCACAAAAAAATTCATAGCCCATTTTGGCGCACCACTAATCTGGCCCCTCTGCCCCCCCCCCCCCCCCCCTCCCAGCTACACCTCTACATGTAACACAAAAACGGGGGTAATGTGAACACTTAATGCAATAAAACATCTTCAACGTGCAGCGGTGTGAATTCCTTATGACTCATTGTCCAATGGATTTGCGTCGCTAACATATACATGCCATTTGCTAATACAAATAGCTCGAATCTAAAGAATTTAGTCAAGTTTAAAAATTCAATTAGTTTTATCGGTTTCAAGACTTTAAAAGGAAACGCAGTAGTGCAAAGATATATATATATATATACATATATATATATATATATATATATATATTATATATATATATATATAATATATATATATATATATATATATATATTGTGTGTGTGTGTAAGAGAGAGAGAGAGAGAGAGAGAGAGAGAGAGAGAGAGAGAGAGAGAGAGAGAGAGAGAGGTTAATCTGTCCATGTGTAGGATAATACATAGAAAAATAATTAATGTAACAGAAAATCATAAAAATATCCATACTTTATTCCTGTATCAGTGAAATCAGAAATGGGATGACCTGATAGATAGATAGATAGATAGATAGATAGATAGATAGATAGATAGATAGATAGATAGATAGATAGATAGATAGATATATAGATAGATAGATAGATATGTAAACATTTTATATTCGATGGAAGAAAAAAATGTGTTCATTTTGAAGAAATTAAAATTTTCCTTGTCATAAATAACACATTGAAAGACGAAACTACTAAATTTGACCAGCATCACATTGCGGAAACACTCCGCTTTTATCAGTACCGCTATAACCTTTGTATGTAAATCTACTATACACCTTAGACAGAAAACCTTGACACATCGTGTGGTATCAATAGCGTTGCAAATATTTCGATTCATTGTGCAATATAGGTGTTGCACACGACAGATTTCTATACGGCATGACCCATCGTGTAATATTGGCAGTATTCTTCAAATGTAGATCTATTTTAAGTATCATTAATAGGAGAGAGAGAGAGAGAGAGAGAGAGAGAGAGAGAGAGAGAGAGAGAGAGAGAGAGGAGAGAGAGAGAGAGAGAGAGAGGGAGGGAGGTACATTGTAATGTATGAGTAGTGTTCTGTACATATTGATCCATCGTACAGTATGAGAAGTATTCTCTAGATTTAGAGACATCATACAGTATGAGAAGTATTCTCTACATTTAGAGCCATCGTGGAGTATAAGTATATTAATATTTAGATCCATCGTACAGTATGAGAAGTATTCTCTACATTTAGAGACAACGTACAGTATGAGAAGTATTCTGTTTAGTTAGATCCATCTTACAGAATCAGTTGTATTCTCAGAGCCGAACCAGGTTAAGTGTTTGATGTTGGGGGTGGGAGGGTCCAAAATTTCAAAAGGGTCCTACTGGCAAGTTTTCCTGCATACCCACATTGGTCGAATCCGAGACTCTGACCCACACAGACAGAGGTGAGACCACTCAGTCACTCGGGACCCCTTATCAATATTTAAATCCATCTTAAAGCATCGAAAGTAATTAATTTATATTTGTCTTTGAGTCGATCCATCATGCAGTATCAGTACTGTTCCACGTATATTTCTAAATTTTAGATCAATCGTGATTATTCTATTTACATTTCTATATGATTACAGCCATTGAATTAGGAGCATTCGACGAACATTTCTATATACTTAGAGTCATTGAGCAAAGAGAATGATGCAAAACGGAAGACGCAGGTGGACTCATCTAGACATATTTTTAAACTTGTGTGGGTTTGAATGGATAAGTATCTTTGATCGACGAGAGAGAGAGAGAGAGAGAGAGAGAGAGAGAGAGAGAGAGAGAGAGAGAGAGAGAGAGAGAGAGAGAGAGAGAGAGAAAAGGGGGGCGATACTCCTTCACCTATGTGTATACATGTTTTATTTAAATTACATCGCATATGCGTAACGTAAGTAATACGAAACTAAGATGTTTTTTCTAACGATTTCATTTTTAAAAAGATTTGATAGTGGTTTTTGTTAGAATTCTATTCACATTATGAAACTGTGTACATAACAGAACTATATCGATTTCTAGACTCCTGCATGCATTATAATGTGGAGTTAACACGGCAGTTAGTAACCGCTGGGTTAGCTGGCATTACTTTATAAGAAATAAGAAAGACAAATAGCTCCATAGGAAATATTTCAATTACTCTATTTATAGGGTGTCATTTTCCTAGGCGTGCTTCTTTGATTAACACGGACAATGCCGATACAAACGTTACGCACCCATGCGACAGAGAAATCTAGGAATTTTGCTAACTTTTCTTATCTGAGTGTAGTCGCCTCAGACCACTCGTCCCCGTCATGGTGTCCACGCGCTCAGAACTACTTTTTTTTAAAAAGAAACCAATGTTGTCTTCTGCTGTGCCTGACGTAGTCGTTCTAAAAACAAACAACATCAACAACAAATATATGACAAAAATATAGTAGCTTACTGTCAATCCGTCTTTGAGAACACACCATACAAAAACATTTCGAGAGAGACAAAGACACGCACGCATAGAAACTGAGCCCTTTGATATTATGCTAGTTCGTTCTACACAGCATTGTCAATTTTATCCTACAAGCAGCCCTAACTCAGTTCATGTTCAGGTCAGCATCATTAAATGAAGCTAAAGTAAACCAACTAGTTTTAAATACTTCGTGTGAAATAAATTATATACTATTAGCTAATTAATGACGCTGACCTGAAAATTGACTGTGATACAGATATGATGAAATTTTCAATTTTGTGTGAAATGAATTATGACAGAGAACACTGACCCATGTATATATACTATAGACCTAAACACTTCATAGCCTCCCAAGAGATTGCATGGTCGCTTTCATGAAATGTTCTCGACTGTCAGGGTATCTGGTTTCTACTGATTTTAGGACGCTTGGGGACCTTGTTGATTGAACTTACCTGAGTGCTTCCATTATATCTCAGAAAACTACTGTATATATGGAGCAGTTGTCTGGGTGTCTGTCTCCCAGTTCTGTTTCTTTTTGGCATAACTACAGCTGTTGCTATTATTTTAGGATTTATGGTCTTACACCCGTCAATGTAGATTTTGATGCCCTTGTATGACATTTTGATATCATATATCATTCTTCTTACTCTTATTGTTGTTGTTTGGGAGGATGTGACCTGCTCTTGATACCACTGTCATTTTTGTCTGTGTACGTTTGAGGGGAGAGGCTTTTACCTTGGGGACGACTTTGGGAGGGCATTTAGTTCCCATTTTAAGAGGGAGTGAATAATGACACCTCCTAGAGAACCGCTGCCTTCAAGGTTTCATCATGACTTACTCTGTGGTCTGAATGGCGATGAGAGGATCTGCCAGTTGTGTCAAGGCTGCTTTGTTTCTCTCAATAAGTGTTCAGTTTGATGAGGAATGTGAATGATGCCTTGAAGTAATTGACATGTTGTCGCCGTAAGCCATTGTACAACTTCTTTGAGACTGGCTTCCAAGACACGAGCATATATATATGTATTGTTTTCGCGACTAATACCGTATAAGGCACGAATCAGTTTGATGGGAAGACGAGATTGAAGGGACTTCATGTTGACGATGTTTCATAGATGTTTTAAGTCTGCGGGTACGTGTACACGTCATGCTCTCGGTCTTCGCACCAGTAGTGAATCAGATGGGTACGAAATCGTAGATAATCGGGGGTAGTTGGCTTTAAATCCACGAGTAAATAGGCGTGAGTGGTTTGAGTGATATTATCGTACTCATGAGTCAGCCAAGGAGTTCCTAACCATGTGTCTAACACTTGCACTTGCGATTTATCTCTGGAACTTTTACACAAAACAAAGTAATGAGCATTGCGACTGATGGTCTTTACTTTGTTGAAACAAATTTTGGGTGAAGTGAATGACATTGGCATTACCCTGTTGCCGTGAGGCCTGGTCCGCCTGTCTCAGCTTTAATGGAAGTGGCAAGATCAACGAGAACGGGCAGCGACTTCTGGAGATGTGCTTCTTCCACAGCCTATGTGTGACCAACACTTTCTTCCAATGCAAGGAGATCCACCAGGTGTCTTGGAGACACCCACGTTCACTACACTGGCACCAGCTAGACCTTGTCATCACCAGGCGTGTGGAACTGGCCAGCGTCCTCACCCGCAGTTACCACAGTGCCGACTGCGACACGGATCATTCCCTTGTGGTCAATAAGGTACGAATATTACCCAAGAAGCTGCACCATGCCAAAAAGAAGGGTCACCCTCGTATCAACACCTGCTGTGCGATTAATCCAGAGAAAACACAGCAGTTCATCAGCACAGTGCAGGAAGTTCTCACCAAAGTGACACCGATGACACCATTGACTCCAAGTGGTCCCATCTCCGTGACTCTGTGTACAACTCAGCCATAATATCTTACCGGAAGAGGGAACGGAAAAATGTCGACTGGTATGAGACAAACTGGGAGGAGGTGTAGAGCGTGACTGATGCAAAGAGGAAAGCCCTCCTGTCATACAAGGCTGTACCTAGCAAAATAACATTGCAAGCACTCAGGAATGCAAGGAACAACTCTTAGAAGACTGTCCGCCACTGTGCCAACATATACTGGCTTAATGTTTGCAACAGTATACAGACAGCTGCCGACACCCGGGATGCAAGAGGAATGCATGAGGGCATCAAGAAGGCGAATGGCCCCTCCATCTCAAAGACGGACCCCCTCAAGTCAAAGAGCGGTGAAGACATCACAGACCACAGCATAAAACTGCAGCGATGGGTTGAACACTATCTCGCGCTATATGCAACCCAAAACAACGTCACTGACACTGCCCTGGATGCCATTCCAGACCTGCCTGACACAGAGCCCACCCTGGAAGAGCTCGGAAAAGCCATAGACTGCCTTGCCTGAGGCAAGGCTCCAGGAAGCAACGGCATTCTGCCTGAAGTCCTCAAGAGTGGGAAACCAGCACTGCTCCAGCCGCTACACATACTCCTCTGCCTCTGTTGGGAACAAGGATACATCCCACAGGACAAGCGTGACGCCAACATCGTCACTTTGCACAAGAACAAGGGAGATCGTAGCGACTGCAACAACTATCGGGGCATCTCCCTCCTCAGTGTTGTCGGAAAGGATTTTGCTCGTGTTGCCTTGGCGCGCTTGCAGATCCTAGACTTCCGCGTCTACCCAGAGTCCCAGTGTGAATTTTGAGCCTGCAGGTCAACTGTAGACATAATCTTCTCACTACGTCAGCTGCAGGAGAAGTGTCATGTGCTGCAGATGCCCCTCTACATTGCCTTCATAGACCTGACTAAGGCATTTGACCTAGTCAGTCGGAGTGAACTCTTCAGAATCCTGCAGAAGATTGGCTGCCCCCACCATCTACTTGCTGTACTCATGTTATTCCACGAGAACATGCACAACGCAGTGTACTTAAATGGCGCAACATCAGAGGCCCTCCCAGTAATCAGCGGAGTCAAACAAGGCTGTGCTCTTGCGCCTACGCTCTTCGCCATATTTGTATCCATGATTCTCTAGTATGCCTTCAAGGGCTGCATCGATGGAGTGTACATCCATACCAGGGCTGACGGAAAGCTGTTCAACATTGCTAAGACTAAAATCACAAAGGTACTCATCCGTGAATTGATTTTTCCCGATGATGCAGCATTGACATCCCACACGGAAGATGGACTGTAGCAGCTAGTATGCTGCCTCTCCAACGCCTGCAATGAATTTAGACTGACCATCAGCTTGAAGAAAACAAACGTCATGGCGCAAGATGCAGACTCCCCTCCCTCTGTCACCATCGACGGATACAACTTGGAAGTTGTCGAGGACTTCACATACCTCGGGTGCAACATCTCCAGCTCACTCTCAATTGATTATGAGGTGAATGGTAGGATTACCAAGGCAGCTGCAGTGATGGCCAGACTTAACCAATGGGTATGGAACAACCCCAACCACACCGAGAAGATCAAACTGCGTGTCTACCAAGCCTGCGTGCTCAGCTCACTTCTCTACAGCAGCGAAACATGGACCACCTATGCAAGATACGAGATAAAACTCAACAGCTTCCACCTGAGATGTTTGCGGCGCATTATGCAAATCAAGTGGCAGGACAAAGTACCGAACAAAGAGGTTCTAGAACTCGCCAACATCAACAGCATGTTCGCCATTCTCAGTGATAGGAGACTTCGATGGCTCGGCCATGTCAAGAGAATGGACCCAAGCCGCATCCCTAAGGACATATTATATGGGGAACTAGCAGAAGGTACACGACCAACTGGACGTCCACGCCTGCGCTACAAAGACGTTTGCAACAGGGACATAAAGACGGCCAACATCGATGTCAACAAATGGGAGAGCTTTGCTAATGACCGTCCCATCTGGCGCTAAGCTGTCAAGCAAGGAGTTAGCAAAGCTGAGGATGACATAAATAGGAAGCATGCTCAAAAGAGAGCCAGTAAGAAGGAACAGCTGACTCTGGAGCAACGCTATCGTCTCACGTAGACGGATGGATGCCAAGAAGATATATATATATATATATATATATATATATAAATATATATATATATATATATATATATATATATATATATATATATATATATATATATATATATATATATATATATATATATACATATATATATTTACACATCAGTAGATAAGTTGATCCAACCACCATACCACCATTCATTTTTATTCCGTAGCCATTGTGAATGTAAATGCAAAGTTTTCTGGAAAATGGCTATTTTTAGTACATGTATTGTCAGGGTTTTACAACCATCCAGGAGTACAGAAAGATGTAAGTTTCTTTAAAGTACAGCATTTTCAACTGATCAGGGTACATAGACAATTATTGGAAGAAAAACGTTGTCAAACATCAGCTTCTATTATGGATCTAAATTTTATCCTTTTTGTATGTGCATTCACTGCCTAGGTCAAATTGGTCACTGTGCAAGTAATAATTTTTAGAATTCTGAGCTTTAAGGCTAGACAGAACTTTAAACCAAAATTATTATTTGTATTTATTATATTTTATTTATCCTGACGGCCTCCGGGTTGAATATTACAACTGAGTTACCCTCATCAGATAAATAAAGTATTTGAGATATTATTATTATGATTATTATCATTATTGTTCTTATTATTTAGATATATATATATATATATATATATATATATATATATATATATATATATATATATATATATATATATATATATATATATATCTAAATGCATGTAGTTAAATAGTTCAAGGACAGTCTTTCTTTAGGAAATGCTTAACATCTGTGTTTAATTAGGAGTTGACAGGTATTTTTTTTTCTGTTTGAATACCTGCATATTATTTGCAAGTGTTTGTGCATCCTTTTTAGTTGTAGGGATTTAACTTGAATGTGATTTGCTTTCATTGTAATTTATCATAATTTTCTTCATGTATAATTTTCCATATACGAACTTTTGTATGTACGTTACTTTCTGGCCTTTAGGTCGATGTGCAGTATAACTGTAATTCACTATCTTTGTAAATTCTCCCTTTTTCATCTTTATATTAGCCGATTTGGAGTATAAGACATGGCCAGATCAATAACTTTGCTTCGTATTTTACACAAGTAACTTTCGGTTTCTTGAATATTAATTGTATCACGTTATGATATTCCATAGTACCACCAATTATGAAATTGCATCACTGATGCTAATATGCTTTTGATTTTACTCCTGTACAAGGCACTACTATATTATGTTGTCAAATATACACGGTTAAATAAACAGTACATTCATGTTTCAATTATAAGATTCATCGCAACAATAGCCACGTGGCTGTGCATGCCATGTACATGTGTTTTAAAGGTCTAATGCTTAAACCTGATTATTCCAGTTGAAACCAGTCTTGAGTGCAAGATTCAACAGATGAGATAAACCCAGTGAAATGAAACTATCCATAGGGAAATCAAAAATGTGAAGAAAATTAACAGACAGAAAACCGAACAGCTATAGAGTAAAAATAAATAATACATATTATTCAACATGTCAATTATATTTGAAAGCTCATCAATGTTGTAATACATTGTATTATCTGTAGTAGAACTGTTCCACGTTCCAATTAAGAAAATAATGATCAACAGTTCACTCATTCATCTCCAATATTTGAAAATCCCTCGAAATCTTTGTCTTCCGTATATGAATGAATAATGGAAGCTATTTTAGGGCTCAGATTACTGTGACACTATTTCCTGTGAGCAGCCATATTCCTACTTTTCTCTCCCGCGAACTTTACAACTTCCATTGTAAAGGTCGCTTTGTAAGACTTACGTGATTTGATGAGAGGCAACGTGAGATAAGTTTTATAATTTGTACGGTGATATTTATATGAATGATTATAACTGAGAAGATTGAACACTACATACCAAATTCATTAAAATGTGCCAGTATTATAGCAATGAAAACAATGCCCACGGCTCAATTCATTATTGTTATCCAGAGAAGGGAGTGGGCATCATTAAATGTGGTTCATAATCCACTGGATATTGAAAAATGGGGATTAATGATAAAGAATGTGGTATCTTTTCTTTGTTGGACTATATCTTTACCTTTCTCAGAATTGTCTATGTTTATTTTGCAACCTTTTAACCATTACAGTTTTGTCATATTATAGCCAAACACACACACACACTCACACAAACCAACATACATACATACATACATACATACATACATACATACATACATACATACATACAGTTGTTCTGAGATGAGTGTGCATTGTTATAAAATGCACTAATATTGTATCTTGGGTGATCTTGTGCAAATAAGTTGTAGATTTTATAATATATATTACCTGTCATTTTATATTTTCCATCAGGTTTTTTTCAGACATACTTCTAATATTTGTGGAATTGGTTTATTTGGTTAGATAATAGTACAAGGAAATTTTTTTCTGTCTCAAGGTGTGATGTGGTTCAGTAAATTCTGTGGGATGGAATGTTGTCTGACATCTGTTGTATGTCCATCTGTTAGCACACTCTCGTTAGCACTACTCTTCCTAAATTACACAACACTTTGCTCAGACATCCATAACATGGTTTAGTTGTTATTAAATCAAAATCATGCTTCTCAGACATCCTCAGTAACTATTTTAAAAAGTCTTGTTATTACTACTCCCTGAGCTGATGGTGATTTCATCATAAATTTTTCATATAGAGCCTTCTAATGCTGTCAACTTGATACTAAACAAAATTGGTATCCAATATGGTCACTATGGCAGCCATCTTAACATCTGGTATCCAATATGGCAGCCATCTTAAAATCATGTTGTTGCTACTCCTTCTCAGTGGAAAGTCATATTGACAAAAGGTTTGTGCCAGAGGTTGATCCCAATAAAATGTTCTGCTTAATATCTTATATAACCACCAAAGTGGCCATATTGAAAATCTTTTTAGCATGCATCCAGAGTCAATGGCCATATAAACATGGGGTTTGCACAAAAAGATTTCTTATCATGTTTATTTGGTGCTAATTAAAAATGGATTCAATCCATTTCCATTATGGTCACCATGGCAACCTGCATATAAAAACCTGTCATTGCTTCTCCCAAAGAACAGCACAGTCATATCAACACAAGAGTTTTGCCAAAAGACTTCTCATATTGTCTAGTTGGATCCTAATGTCAATGATACCTGTGAAGCACCCAGTGGGGCCGCCACAGTGTCTATCTTGAAAATCGTTTTTTAGATGTTCGACCAGAAGAGATGATCCTATTATAATTGGTCTGAAAACAGGACTTCTTATGATGCCATGATTTTCATAAATACAAATTATACGAATCTGATGTGATGGGTGCTCCTGTGTGAATAAGTTGTATATTTTATAATATATGTTACCTGTCATTTGAAAATCTAACTTTTTTCAAGAGCATATCAGGCCTCCGTTAAATAACCATGATCAAAATCCATCTAAAATAACACATCTGCCAACCTTTATGATTTTACCATAAGGTTACACGATATAACTTAAAAATTAAAGATGATGAGAGAGTAAAAAATATTAAAATATGATCTTTGCAGCCAAATCTAGAACTTGGTGCATTCAAGATAAGTCTGACCCAGGTGTTCCATGTCAGACTTTGTGGAGCTGTTTTGGGAACCTGATCAACTTGACAGGGGTTACCTCAGATGATTTAATCTACCCAGACTGTTTAATCTACTCATGTCGTCTAATCTATAGATGATTGAATCTACCCATATAATTTAATCCACCCTGACTGTTTATTCTACCCATGTAAATTAATCTATCCTGCCATTTTAACCTTCCAATGTCATTTTATCTACTCATATCGTTTTATCTACCATGGTTGTTTAATATAACCATGTAATTTAATCTACCCTGGCTTTTTAATCTACCAATATTATTTAATCTACCCATATCATTTAATCTACCCATGCTGTTAATCTACCCATGCTGTTTGTTTCATCTACCCATGCTGTCTGTTTAATCTACTTATGCTCTTTAATCTACCCATGCTGTTTAATCTACCGGTGCTGTTTAATATACATATGCTGTTTAATCTACTCATGCTGTTTAATCTACCCATGTTATTCAATCTACACATGTCATTTAATATACTCATTCTGTTTAATCTACTCATGCTGTTTAATCTAGGCATGCTGTTTAATATACTCATGCTGTTTAATCTGCTCATGCTCTTTAATCTACCCATGCTGTTTAATCTACTCATGCTGTTTAATCTAACCATGCTGTTTAATCTACCCATGATGTTTAATCTACCCATGCTGTTTAATCTACCCATGATGTTTAATCTACCCATAATGTTTAATCTACCGATGCTATTTAATCTACCCATGCTGTTTTATCTACCCATGCTGTTTAATCTACCCATGCTGTTTAATCTACTCATGCTGTTTAATCTACCCATGTTATTTAATCTAGCAATGTCATTTCATCTACCCATACTGCTTAATCTACCCATGCTGTTTAATCTACCCATGCTGTTTAATCTACTCATGCTGTTTAATCTACCCATGCTGTTTAATCTACCCATGATGTTTAATCTACCCATGCTGTTTAATCTACCCATGATGTTTAATCTACCCATAATGTTTAATCTACCGATGCTATTTAATCTACCCATGCTGTTTAATCTATCCATGATGTTTAATCTACTCATGCTGTTTAATCTACCCATGCTGTTTAATCTACCCATGATGTTTAATCTACGCATGATGTTTAATCTACCCATGCTGTTTTATCTACCCATGATGTTTAATCTACCGATACTGTTTAATCTACTCATGCTGTTTAAGCTACTCATGCTGTTTAAGCTACCCATGCTGTTTAATCTACCCATCATGTTTAATCTACCCATGCTGTTTGTTTAATCTACCCATGCTATTTAATCTGTCCATGATGTTTAATCTACTCATGCTGTTTAATCTACCCATGATGTTTAATCTACTCATGCTGTTTATTCTACCCATGATGTTTAATCTACCCATGATGTTTAATCTACCGATACTGTTTAATCTACCCATGATGTTTAATCTACCGATGCCATTTAATCTACCCATGCTGTTTAATCTACCCATGATGTTTAATCTACCCATGCTGTTTAATCTACCCATGATGTTTAATCTACCCATGCTGTTTAATCTACTCATGCTGTTTATTCTACCCATGATGTTTTATCTACCTATGCTGTTTAATCTACACATGCTGTTTATTCTACCCATGATGTTTAATCTACCGATACTGTTTAAGCTACACATGCTGTTTAATCTACTCATGATGTTTAATCTACCCATGCTGTTTAATCTACCCATGCTGTTTAATCTACTCATGCTGTTTAATCTACCCATGTTATTTAATCTAGCAATGTCATTTCATCTACCCATACTGCTTAATCTACCCATGCTGTTTAATCTACCCATGCTGTTTAATCTACTCATGCTGTTTAATCTACCCATGCTGTTTAATCTACCCATGATGTTTAATCTACCCATGCTGTTTAATCTACCCATGATGTTTAATCTACCCATAATGTTTAATCTACCGATGCTATTTAATCTACCCATGCTGTTTTATCTACCCATGATGTTTAATCTACCCATGCTGTTTAATCTACCCATGCTGTTTAATCTACTCATGCTGTTTAATCTACCCATGTTATTTAATCTAGCAATGTCATTTCATCTACCCATACTGCTTAATCTACCCATGCTGTTTAATCTACCCATGCTGTTTAATCTACTCATACTGTTTAATCTACCCATGCTGTTTAATCTACCCATGATGTTTAATCTACCCATGCTGTTTAATCTACCCATGATGTTTAATCTACCCATAATGTTTAATCTACCGATGCTATTTAATCTACCCATGCTGTTTAATCTATCCATGATGTTTAATCTACTCATGCTGTTTAATCTACCCATGCTGTTTAATCTACCCATGATGTTTAATCTACGCATGATGTTTAATCTACCCATGCTGTTTAATCTACCCATGCTGTTTTATCTACCCATGATGTTTAATCTACCGATACTGTTTAATCTACTCATGCTGTTTAAGCTACTCATGCTGTTTAATCTACCCATGATGTTTAATCTACTCATGCTGTTTCATCTACCCATGCTGTTTTATCTACCCATGATGTTTAATCTACCGATGCTATTTAATCTACCCATGCTGTTTAAGCTACTCATGCTGTTTAATCTACCCATGATGTTTAATCTACTCATGCTGTTTCATCTACCCATGCTGTTTTATCTACCCATAATGTTTAATCTACCGATGCTATTTAATCTACCCATGCTGTTTAATCTATCCATGATGTTTAATCTACTCATGCTGTTTCATCTACCCATGCTGTTTTATCTACCCATGATGTTTAATCTACCGATACTGTTTAATCTACTCATGCTGTTTAAGCTACTCATGCTGTTTAATCTACCCATGCTGTTTAATCTACCCATGATGTTTAATCTACCCATGCTGTTTGTTTAATCTACCCATGCTATTTAATCTGTCCATGATGTTTAATCTACTCATGCTGTTTAATCTACCCATGATGTTTAATCTACTCATGCTGTTTATTCTACCCATGATGTTTAATCTACCCATGATGTTTAATCTACCGATACTGTTTAATCTACCCATGATGTTTAATCTACCGATGCCATTTAATCTACCCATGCTGTTTAATCTACCCATGATGTTTAATCTACCCATGCTGTTTAATCTACCCATGATGTTTAATCTACCCATGCTGTTTAATCTACTCATGCTGTTTATTCTACCCATGATGTTTTATCTACCTATGCTGTTTAATCTACACATGCTGTTTATTCTACCCATGATGTTTAATCTACCGATACTGTTTAAGCTACACATGCTGTTTAATCTACCCATGATGTTTAATCAACCGATACTGTTTAATCTACACATGCTGTTTAATCAACCGATGCTGTTTAATATACTCATGCTGTTTAATCTACTCATGCTGTTTCATCTACCCATGTTATTTAATCTAGCAATGTCATTTCATCTACCCATACTGCTTAATCTACTCATGCTGTTTAATCTACCGATGCTATTTAATCTACCCATGATGTTTAATCTACTCATGATGTTTAATGTACCAATGATGTTTAATCGACCCGTGATGTATAATCTACCCATGCTGTTTAATCTACTCATGCTGTTTAATGTACTCATGATGTTTAATCTACCGATGTTATTTAATCTACCCATGATGTTTAATCTACCCATGCTGTTTAATCTACTCATGCTGTTTAATCTAGCCATGAAGTTTAATCTACTCATGCTGTTTATTCTACCCATGATGTTTAATCTACCGATACTGTTTAATCTACCCATGATGTTTAATCTGCTCATGCTGTTTAATCTACCCATGATGTTTAATCTACCAATGCTGTTTAATCTATTCATGCTGTTTAATCTAACCATGCTGTTTAATCTACCCATGGTGTTTAATCTACCCATGCTGTTTGATCTACCCATGATGTTTAATCTACTCATGATGTTTAATCTACCGATACTGTTTAATCTACCCATGATGTTTAATCTACCGATGCTATTTAATCTACCCATGCTGTTTAATCTACCCATGATGTTTAATCTACTCATGCTGTTTAATCTACCCATGCTGTTTAATCTACCCATGATGTTTAATCTACGGATGATGTTTAATCTACCCATGCTGTTTAATCTACCCATGATGTTTCATCTACCCATGCTGTTTAATCTACCCATGCTGTTTAATCTACCGATACTGTTTAATCTACTCATGCTGTTTAATCTACTCATGCTGTTTAATCTACCCATGTTGTTTAATCTATTCATGCTGTTTAATCTACCCATGCTGTTTAATCTACCCATGATGTTTAATCTACCCATGCTGTTCGTTTAATATACCCATGCTATTTAATCTGCCCATGATGTTTAATCTACTCATGCTGTTTATTCTACCCATGATATTTAATCTACCCATGATGTTTAATCTACCGATACTGTTTAATATACCCATGATGTTTAATCGACCGATGCTATTTAATCTACCCATGATGTTTAATCTACCCATGCTGTTTAATCTACTCATGCTGTTTAATCTACCCATGATGTTTAATCTACTCATGCTGTTTAATCTACCCATGATGTTTAATCTACTCATGCTGTTTATTCTACCCATGATGTTTAATCTACCCATGCTGTTTAATCTACCCATGCTGTTTAATCTACTCATGCTGTTTAATCTACCCATGCGGTTTAATCTACCCATGATGTTTAATCTACCCATGATGTTTAATCTACCCATACTGTTTAATCTACCCATGATGTTTAATCTACCCATGCTGTTTAATCTACCCATGTCGTTGAATCTACTCATATCGTTTAATCTACCCGTGCTGTTTAATCTACTCATGTTGTTGAATCTACCCATCTTTTTAATCTACCCACGATGTTTAACCTACCATATCATTTAATCTGCTCATGTCGTTTAAGCTACTCTGGCTGTTTAATCTACCCATGTCATTTAATTTACTCATGTTCTTTAATATATCCATGCTATATAATCTATTCATGTCGTTTAATATACCCATGTCATATAATCTATTCATATCGTTTTATCTGATGTCGGTTAATCTACCCATGTCATTTAATATTCCCATATCATTTAATCTGCCCATGTTATTTTATCTACCCATATAATTTAATCTACTCATGTCAAAGAATCTACCCATGTCAGTTTATATACTCGTCTCGTTAAATCTATCCATGTCATTTAATATTCCCATATCATTTAATCTACCCATGTCATTTTATCTACCCATATAATTTAATCTACTCATGTCAAAAAATCTACCCATGTCAGTTTATATACTCGTCTCGTTAAATCTAACCATTTCGTTTAATATTCCCATATCATTTTATCTTCCCACATATTTTAATCAACCGACGCTGTTTAATCTAAATATTCAATTTAATCTATCCATATCGTTTTATCTACCCATGTCAGATAATCTACCAATGTCAAATAATCTACCCGTCATTTAATCTATCCATATCATTTTATCTACCCATGTCAGATAATCTACCAATGTCAAATAATCTACCCGTCATTTAATCTATCCATATCATTTTATCTACCCATGTCTTTTAATCAACCCACGCTGTTTAATCTACCTATTCAATTTAATCTATCCATATCGTTTGATCTACCCATGTCAGATAATCTACCAATGTCAAATAATCTACCCGTCATTTAATCTATCCATATCATTTTATCTACCCATGTCTTTTAATCAACCCACGCTGTTTAATCTACCTATTCAATTTAATCTATCCATATCGTTTGATCTACCCATATAATTTAATCTACTAATGTCAAATAATCAACCTATGTCATTTAATATACTCGTGTCGTTAAATCTACCCATGTCGTTTAATATTTCCGTATCATTTTATCTACCAGTCATTTAATCTATCCATGTAATTTAATATTCCCATATCATTTTATCTACCCATGTCATTTAATCTAGCATTGCCATTTAATCTACCCATTTCCTTTTTATCTACCAATGTCGTTCAATCTAACCATGTCATTTAATCTACCTTTGTCATTTAATATACCCGTATCATTTTATCTACCCATGTCATTTAATCTACCCATGTTATTAAATATACACATGTCGTTAAATCTACTCGTGTCGTTTAATCTAACCATGTTTTTTTAATCTACCCATGCTGTTTAATCTAATCAGTATGTTTTATCCACCTACCCATATTATTTAAGCTGCCCATGTCGTTTAATCTATGTGATGCAAAATTCTCTTGCCTGTATGTTACACTTTTACCTGGATTTGCCATCCAAGAAATGAAAATATACTCAAGAACAAAGGCATAGTAAGCATTTGAAATGTCCAAACTGCACTAATGTACATGAAAGAGAAAGATTCTTGATAATTGGCAATTATTGCATCTACTGGACATAATGTTGTGTTTTTCTGAGAACTTTGCACAGCAAGGTAATAATTGCACTGCCTGGACATAATGTATTTATTTGAGTACTGTTTACAGCAAGGCAAATAATTACATCTACTGGAGATAATGTGTTCATTTGAGTACTGTTTACAGCAAGGCAATAATTACATCTACTGGAGATAATGTGTTTATTTGAGTACTGTTTACAGCAAAGCAATAATTACATCTACTGGAGATAATGTGTTCATTAGAGTACTGTTTACAGCAAGGCAATGATTACATCTACATTTTGTTGTTTTCATCTGAGTACTGCTCACAGCAAGGTGCTTTTTCATGTAATATAGATAATGTGTTCATTGAAATACTTCTTAAAGCAAGGTACAAAGTTACATATACTGGACATAATTTGTTCATTTGAGTACTGCTCACAGCAAGGCATTAATTACATTTACTGGACATAATGTGTTCATTTTGTTTACTGCTCACAGCAAGGCAAGAATTACATTTACTGGACATAATGTGTTCATTTTGTTTACTGTTCACAGCAAGGCAATAGTTACATTTACTGGACATGATGTGTTCGTTTCGTTTACTGCTTACAGCAAAGCAATAATTACTTTTACTGGACATAATGTGTTCATTTCGTTTACTGCTCACAGCAAGGTAATAATTATATTTACTGGACATAATGTGTTCATTTCGTTTACTGCTCACAGCAAGGTAATAATTACATTTACTGGACAACATGTGTACATTTCTTTTACTGCTCACAGCAAGCCACGTTGCAAAGTTACATCTACTGGACTTAATGTGTTCATTTAAGTACTATTTACATCAAGGCAACAATTACATTTACTGGACATAATGTGTTTACTGCTGGCAGCAGAAGAGATAGTTTCTGTTGGAACATGAATGAAAAACAGAAAACATAACTGAGATCAAGTACCAAGTCATTTATCTCCATGCGTTTTTGAATGTTTGCTGTTCCAGAAACAAATAGAATTTAAAATACTGAAGTAATCTCTGGGAACTGATTAAGTGAACATAATGGTGTATGCGTATGCGCAGACAGCATCCGCATATTACACATCACATCCACATACAACAAGTTGTTTCCACAGTAGTAAATATTTCAAACTTGTTTTCCAGGTGGAAAAGTGCAGTGGACTAATTTCCTAAGTTGACAAGTGTATTACGTAATATTTCATTACACCTTATTTAAAATTACAAGGCTTTGCATTGGGAGAGTCTTGCTTTTGAGCTGGCAGGTCTGGCATAATAAGTTTTGATTCTCACCACCTACAAGCTGTGACAATGTTCTGACAAACATCAGTAATCATCACATTGTTCAAACAATTAACACTGACGTGATTACATTATTATCAGTAGTAGTGGCATCCTTCTAACTCCCAACACTGGTGTGATTACAATGTAGAAGTGATGTTGTTATAACACCCAACACTGGTGTGATTACAATGTAGTAGTGATGTTGTTCTAACTTCCTACACTGGTGTGATTACATTAATATCAGTAGTAGTGGCATCGTTCTAACTCCCAGCACTTATGTGATTACAATGTAGTAGTAACGTTGTTCTAACTCCATACACTGGTGTGATTACAATGTAGAAGTGGCATGTTTCTAACTCCCAACACTGATGTGATTACATTATTATCAGTAATAGTGGCATTCTTCTACCTCCGTACACTGGTGTGATTAGAATGTAGTAGTGGCATTGATCTAGCTCATAACACTAATGTGATTACAATGTAGTATTGGCATTGTTCTAACTCCCAACACTGATCTGATTACATTAAAATTATTAGTAGTATCATTGATCTAACTCCCAACACTAATGTGATTGCAATGTAGAAGTGGCATTGCTCTAACTCCCAACAGTGGTATGATCACAATGTAGCTGTGGTATTGTTCTAACTGCCAACACTAATGTAATCATATTGTAGTAGAGGCATTGCTCTAACTGCCAACTCTAATGTAATCATATTGTAGTAGTGGCATTGTTCTAACTCCCAACACTAATGTGATTACAATGTAGTAGTGGCATTGTTCTAACTCCCAACACTGGTGTGATTGCAATGTAGTAGTGGCATTGTTCGAACTCCCAACATTAATGTAATCATAGTGTAGTAGTGGCATTTTCCTAACTCGCAACACTGGTGTGATTACTATGTAGTATTGGCATTGTTTTAAATCCATACACTGGTGTGATTACATTATAAATAGTCGTGACATTGTTCCTGACTCCCAACACTAATGTGATTACATTATCAAAAGTAGTTGACTATGTATAATCTGTATTTGAATTATAATAAAATATATTACATTTTTTCAAAACTGGTTCCACAGACAAAAACCAGCAAAAGTCAGAAAACATAAGACAAATAAATTAGCACAACACTTTGCTCAAGCGATTATTTATTGATATATTTTGACAGAATACAAAGTGAAACATGTTTTTCAAAACTGTGTTATTACTTCCAGCAATTCTATTTCTAACTGAATACTTTCTTGGTATGCATACTGCAAATAACATTGATTGTGTACAAACTCTCCCCATGACACCTAGGGATCTATAATACAATTTGATGCCAGATTTTCTTATACAGTATTTTAACATTTACTGCAGATTCAATTATGCTTTTAGAATCACAAATATAAATTACGCTACATTTTTGATTTTATGCCTATTTTAATTTACAAAACATTACTTTTAAAAAGATGATTGTTGGGAAGGTAGTTGTTTTTTAATTAAATAATATCAACAATTACTGATTTCAGGGTTTGTAACTATATGCATTGCCATATTGCATGTATTTTAACCAAAGAGAATATTTTTTTGCCAAAATAAATCTGTAAAAGCTAGTTATAATGTATCTCTGACAATGATGACCTCTGCATATCTGCAATTTCAAACAAAAGCTACAAAAATGTAAAACACTTTTCTCTAAACATTACGTTTGAAATAAACCCACTAATCCATATTGATCCAAGAAAACAGAAATTAAAGTATTGAAAATAACTACTATAATAATCTATTCATTATAAGAATCTTGCAAATCAAAAATAGTTTTAAAAAGTGTAATAAAGTATCCAAGTCATTTCACTTAAAAATTATCAAATGTTAATATGTCCATTTTGTTACATAACTAAATTGTTTTGTTAAAAGCATACGATAAAAAAGCATATATAAGCAATATCAAATATAAAATCAAAATGAAACAAGAATGCATTTCATGAATAGATTTTAAAATTGTTTTCAAGCTAGAATTGTACTACTATCAAAGGACTTTTCATGATAATCCCGGATCATTCTTTACACTGACAGTTTTCACCGCTACAATTGTTTGTTACTGATGCTATGACTGTAGTATGTAATCTTTGTTGAACGAAAGATATTTAAAAGTGCTAACTAATCCTCTACAACTATGTTTTACGCTTATTGCACTGTCATATGTTATGCAAATTCAATGTGTTATTTTGTATTTTATATACATCTTACTGAAGCACATCTTTAATAAGATAAGATCGAAGTGGTAGAGTTCTCTCTCGATAACACCAGTGTTTTCCCCAAGGTCCTTTACCACAACAGTCCCACTATGCTGAAAGTTTTTCTTATTATTGTGTAGAACATGTGAATATGCTATGCACAATGGCTGATTTGCTATTGTTTATTGCTATCTTTTAAACATTAATCCACCAAACAAACAGTTTATCAACTAATTTATAGTCCTTTCACTGAAATAGTTCCATTCTTAACAGGTCATCGGTAGGTAATTATGATAATCCAAGATTTTACTGACTGGTTTATATATTATTTTTTGTACTTGGATTATTTGCTGACTGGTTTAGATATTATCTTTTGTACTTGGATTATTTACTGACTGGTTTAGATATTATCTTTTGTACTTTTATTGGCCCAAGAGGTGATGCAACGTTTCATGCAGATTTAATATTTGGACTGAAAAATCACATGTTCAGCCAGTGTTGTTGGACACTACTGGTAGCATGTGTTCTATTAGTCATTAATCATTTCTACAAACAGCTCAAAAAGTATGACACATATTAACTTTCAAGATAGTCAGATTCTTAATACTTATTAAACACTGGGCGAAATTGGCTTGTTGTGGAGTGAGTCAATGAGGGCACAACTGCAGTCTAATTTTGTTTTTGTAGCATCAGTAATTGATGTTACTGTAATAGTAAATGT
Source organism: Unio delphinus (assembly GCA_029339505.1). NCBI lineage: Eukaryota > Metazoa > Mollusca > Bivalvia > Unionida > Unionidae > Unio > Unio delphinus. Next base: position 2,763,795 of record JAQISU010000064.1, read on the forward strand.
TGTTGATACACTTGTAATTCTTTTCCTTTTACAGAAAAAGTCATGAATGAAAATGTATCTTACTCATGAATGAAAATTGTATCTTACTCATGAATTAAAATTGTATCTTACTCATGAATTAAAATTGTACCTTACTCATGAATGAAAATTTATGTTGCTCATGAATGGAAATCATATCTTACTCATGAATGAAAATTGTATCTTACTCATGAATGAAAATCTGTATATTACTCATGAATGAAAATTGTATCTTACTCATGAATTAAAATTGTACCTTACTTATGAATGAAAATTTATCTTACTCATGAATTAAAATTGTATCTTACTCATGAATGAAAATTGTATCTTATTCATGAATTAATATTGTAGCTTCCTCATGATTCCCACTTACATGCTCTTAGCGTTAAAAAAATCTAATCAATGAACCTGAACTTCAGAAGATGATGCAATGGGAATTTCAAATAAAACAAGGAACAATTTTTTTTCTTTAATTTTAACCTGTTTGGAAAGCATAAACAAATTGTTTTTTAATATTTCTCTGTTTATATTTACATGCAAAGTAATCCAAGAGCAACAAATAAAATTTAATTGATCGATAAACCTTGGCTTCGGTAACGTGCTCGTTTCATTTTCATGTTGATAATACTTGATTTTGAAAACATCTGGTCATGCTACAACATGTCGACCTGATGCAATATTAATGTCCTCCAAAATAAAATCTTCACTAATATTATCCCTGCTAAATTTCATAGCTGTTTCACAATGTTATATTGAAGTCCATTAAGTCTCATGTTCAGACATGTGTATATTTTAATCAAATAAACATCTTTATTTCTTAATTTCCATTTTTATGCTAAGAACATGCAAAAATACAACTCTAAGATATTGTGAATAATAAAAATGTATCAGTCAAAAAGGAATTTGGTAAATAAGAAGTGTAAATTGAAATGTATACAAACTTCATAAAGCCAATACACTGGATAATGTTAATCTAACTCATGTCTTCAAACAACAACAAAACAACTAATTTCCCCTTTACACATGTAACAGTTCTGCTTTATATATACATCCATGTTCTCCATTAACTTGCTGTCATTTTGCTTCCTTGTTTCCAAGATGAAATTTCTAAATTGTTAGATTTTTTAAAACTGCTAACTTCACCCCTCCAATGTCAATGCTCACCTTAAAACATGCTAACTGACTTATAATGTGATGATGAGGGAGCAAGATTGTTTGTACATGTTCAATCATATTCAACATACATTTCCAGTGTTAATATATCTTATTCATATTACGTAAATGAAAACGAAACATGAAAATGTCAGCAAACAAACATTTATACTAATTTAATGAATACTTAATCTAGTGCCTAGTAATCATGGCATCACGAACATTGTCAAATCAAAACAACAAAACTCAGTTGTAATAACTCCACATACACAATTGATACATTGGATTTATGAAATGGTCCTCGCTCATATGGACTTGCATTGTCAACTGCAGAAGACCTCATGGTTCTCACTAAATTGACTTGCATGACAACGGCAGATGACCTAATGGTCATCACTAAGGTGGAATTAATTGACAACTAATGGTCTTTTGACATGATAACACTAATTTACAGATAAAATGCCTACCGATATTGACTAAAAATGAAAGGGGCTGACGAAATAGTAACATACAGGTTTAGGGTCAGCCTAATGTTCTGCTATGATTATACACTGACATAATGACACCATACTGGTGTAGGGTCAATATAATTATTTTAATATAATTATACAGTGACTTAACAGTAACATAATATTGTATGGTCAGACAAATGTTCTGTTATAAGTATGCACTAACATAGTTGTAAGATACATTTAAGGTCACCCTAATTTGATTTTATTTTTAAAAATCTTGTAATTATATTAATAAAACATAGATAATGTAACGTTTTTCTATCCATCTTTTTTCTTGATTTTTAGCTATTCTAACCAGGTCTTGTTTTTTGGGACTGAACTACTGCCAAGAGCCAAATGTGTTTATTAGTACTAAAGAATACAGAAAAATATTTAGACACTAGCATGTGACAAAGTATATGCTGACATTTGAAATGATATCTTGCAGAATTAATTAATTTATACATATGTATTTCAGGGTTCAACTCAGGTAGTTTATTAGTCTAATTATATCTAGAAAGATTTAGTTTCTTGGTGTTTGCTTATGCAAGATATTCAATCTTGACAGAAGAAAAGACCAACTGTATACAGATGCACAAATTTCCATTTTTGTGATAAATGTATGTCATCATTTTTACTGATTTAAGTTGACTTTTTTAAATATGATATCCAATAATGTTAAAATAAATCTGACAAACATTTGTGTAGGTCAGTAATCCATTTGACTTAACAAATATTGGTGTAGGTCAGTAATCCTTTTGACTTGACAAATGTTGGTGTAGTTCAGTAATCCATTTAACTTGACAAATATTGGTGTAGGTCAGTAGACATTATAATTCTCATCTATGAGTGATATATACAACTGGACTTTCTATTCCTACTAAAACCTAGCTCACTAGACCTCTTTATATTTCAAGCAATTTTAAAAAGAAAATTCCAATCGTAATTAAAATTTAAAACAAAAATAATGGCACAAAGTGGTTCAAACAAGTAAGCAAACACATAACAAGTATACGCTAAGAAAGGTATATCCATACATTCACATGCGAATGCATTACTTCATGCCCAATTCTTATAATATCTTGTGAATAATGGAAAATACCAAGACAAAGTCATGTCTTCTATGTCATTTTGATTTCTGACCCCAAAGTGCAAACATCACCACGTACACTTTGTCGATGGTTAAAAGACGATCTTTAGGTGGAAGAATTTCTTGTTCAGACACACTGTATCCGAGTTGTTTTAGAAGCTCGATCGCATTGTCATCTTTTGAAATTGTTTCAACATCTCTGACAGTCACTTTAGTTTTACTTAAACCAGCCTCAAACTGAAATAAAGTATAAAATATTGTTATTTTGGATTTAACATTATTGTTTATATATGTATATATATATATGAATAGGATCCAGTTCTTTGGACCACTGTATCGTGAGAACAGAGAAAGACACAACTGACCTTCATGTAACCAATTATTACAATGATCGCTTGAATAGTAAAGATTGTTTTGATAAGAAAAACATGGCATATAAAGAAAGAAACAAAAAAGAAAGTATGCTGGCTACTGATAGTGACAGAAGGTACAGTCCATAAACCAGGCTAGTGTGTGTAACCAATCTCCCATGGTAGTGCTGAAATTAAGGTAGTAGTTGTATATATTGTCTTCAGAGTTAATTCTTATTGCCTGGGGGTCAATAAGGTCTATATCTATTAAACCAGCAAGTGAGAATCCTTTACGGGATTTGATGTGTGAAAGGTTTGTGATTATTTTTTGTGTCCCCCCCATGCTAGAGTGATTACATTCTGGTCACCTAGCTATGCGTCTATCCAAGGTAGTGCACTGGGTTGCATGCTTTGTTTATAGAATTAATCTCTTGTATGTCATCTTTGAATTCAGAGACTGACATTTGTCTCTGAGTAAATGATTCTGTTTCAGGATGTGAAGACTGTTTAGTTTTATTCCTTAATTGTTAAATTTTTCATACTTTCCCAAAGCCTAGTCACAACCATCTTTACAGTCGATATTACAACGTAGCACTCATAATCCTAACGCAGAGTACCTTAATACAAAAGGACAAACATCGAACAGAAACGATACAAATTTTAACGCTGGGGAAAATAATTTATTGTAACTGAAATGTGTAAGTAAAACAAATTTAGGATGTTATAAAGGAACAGGCATGAATCACAATCTAATTTATGTACATGTTATCTTCAAAGGTAAATATAATTTCGTTTTTAATGATAGACGTATATCTTTATAATTGTGTTTTCAGATGAATGTATATAATATTTTAACGAGAACCATTAATTCAGAGTATAATATATGTGCAGCGATTCTTTTTTTTTCTAAACATTGTTTCGAAAACGGGCCTTGGAAACTGGTCTTTTTGTATAAACCTGTTATAAGAAACCACCTGTCTTGAAACACCATTATTTTGGGCAGAAGATGTTCTGTCTCAACAGGTTTTACTGTACTACAGAAAGACATCTGATGTAGGTCTAAATTGATACCAAAGAAGGTAACATTTCTACACACCTTACAAAACAGCTGGAAAAACCTGATACTTTAGATTCAACTTTCAAGGATAAAGATCTTAATCAAACCAGTCTAAACTGCATATGGACAGGTTACACTTTGCAAACAAGGAAGACAAGTTTGAAAATTGGAGTAAAAAGAAGTGGCCACAATATATAAACGATGGGTCTAATAGTCCCAAAAAAGGAAATCCTAATTGCACCCTTCTTCACATGTACATGTACAAGGGAAATAGCCAATCCAAAAACAAAATGCATTTCCGACCCAAATTTCAGGTGAAAATAACAAGAATCTAAAAGGGTTAATAAGTTAATAAAGAATATGTACCTGAAAGTCATGCAGTTAATTTGACGTTTGACGTTTGTAACATTCGATAAGATTAAAAAGGTTCAATCTGACTACATAGGCGTACTATGATACTTTTGGCGAATTAGCATTTTGGTGCTTTTCTTTATTTTACAGTTATTATAAACATTTATCGGTATATTCAATTATTGACATGCAGATTTTGTTTTTTAGTGATGATGCCTTGATTGTCACATGCAGTTCCTATGCATAAAATGTATTATCATTGTCAATAACTGTCTTCATGGTGATGATAAAGACAAACATCAACAAGTTTTCTCTTTTCTCAGTAAAACCATGTTTGTCACACATGAATATTGAAACAAACTATAAGGTTTCATCGTGATTTTGTACTGCTTATAAACACTTATCCAATAAACATCTCCATCATTTAAGAAGAGTGCACACTATTTAAATCAGACCTCACTGTGACCTACATTGCATGCATTTAAGACCGACCTAATATCCCAGGTAAGTCGGTTTGTTGATGAATGGCTGACAATATTTACAAACATCGCTATGTGCAGAGGCATCTTAAAGACTAAATAACCCTACTACCTACTACTGTGATATACATTTCAGGCATCGATCAAATCTGCTCAGATGATCACAGATTGATTTGTAAAGGATACAATAATGAAATGAAGCCCAACACAGTTTTAAACTTTGGTAATTCTTAGCATGACATTTTTTTACAACAAGCATTGTATCAAATCTTCTCATTATCTATGAATTTAAATCTTGAAATTCTTAAATATTTTTTTTCATATAAATATTCATCTTACAGTGACAAAGAGAGCTGGAACTGTCTGTGGTGCACATTTTCTTATTAGGTCCAGTTCCTCGTCTTGCAGCTCAGATACAGCATATAACAGCACACCAAAACATGTCAACAATGGAGTTAACTCATTTGGAACACTGAACTCTTCTAATTCCTGTAAACAATAATTTCACTTTTATCTTAATCTTTCACATATCACTGACATCTTTAATGGTTGTGTGACTCTAAATAACACAGGTAATTTTTAGTGTTATTCACTTTTCAATGGCTGTCATATTATTTTGGTTGGTGATTTAGGAAAAACAAAAATCTCTAGTTCAGAACTTTTTTTTAAAATCATTTCAAACTTGTTAATATATATATTTTTACATAACTGTTAAAATAATAAGGTACAGACTCCATATTAATTTTCCCATTACATCAATATTAATAAAATACTGAATACTGTCAGTTCATATTGAGTGTACTTGTCTTATTTAAGACTTAACACTCAAAGAACATGGCTAATCACCTAGTGACTAGATTGTATCAGAGAACATATAGTCCACAATTTATGATTAACCATGTTTGAAGACAATGACAATCCATTTGGTATCAGTAATAGAAGAGTAGGCATGGATGTTGTTGCTGAACTACCAAAGCAAGAGGATATTTTTTCTGACTCCTTTGTGAATTTTGCAGGAAATAAAGCAAGAGAACTATACAGGCTGTCCCTTGAATAATGCACTCGATGCTAATACATTTTAATTTCTTTGCTAACTGTTGCATTATGCAATACAGTAAAATGTGTTTTTATTAACAGCTTTAATATGAATTTTTTAGCTTCAGCATAGTAGACAGTGATGCTAAGTTCCACCATAAATGATAAAAACTATTTCAAGAATTCATTACTGTTCAGTATAGATGATTGAGCATACTAAACCTGCACAGTGATTCCAGCCAACTCCAGCAGGTAAAGCCAACTCTGCTTTTGTGTTAGAAGCTGCTTCTCTTTTTCCTGCAACTCACGTTTCTCCACCTGAAAATATTAACAGTAAAGACTGCCTATTAAAAGTCAGAAAAAAGTATGTTGAATCTAATAGAAACATGTTTTTATTCCTAAATGAGTGTTATCTCATTAAAAAATTGTATGCAGAACTTTATTCAGAAACTTCACCCAACTAATTAGTCTGCAAACTGAATGATGAGGGTTTTATCATTTAAAAACAATTCTGACAAAGCTCATCATAAACAAAACCAATTCAAACGAAACTGTTCTAGGAAAATATACACATGAAAAAATATGATCATTTTCAATTGATACTTATTTCTATCATAAACTATAATTGATAGAGTTTGTACAAAAGCACCACATCCAAAACTACAAAATGACACTGTACTGAAATTACATTTTTCTGGCAGAAAGCAAAGAGATGAGATACATTCTGACCCAACTTCTATTATTTAAAGTTGGAATTATTTTTTTATATTGCCATTTTGGTAGTAATTGATATGCATTTATCCTAGCCTAAAATTTTAAATTGGAAATTCTTAATGAGACACAAAAAATTAATGCATAAAATTGCTTTGATGATTTTCATTCACTTTTCGAAGCCTAAATATTTGTCATATAAGTATTTTATTGAGGTAGAGAAGACAAAAGACAGAAAATATATTTATATTGCTGCTAAAGATGCAGATTTGTCTGATCCTGTCGTATTTTATAACGTTATAGATTTTAATCTGTGTTCTAATACCTGCCATTATTTTTAGTAATGTCATTATCAATATTATCCAGCAAATATATTTTATTATTTTATGTAAGCTGACACACTAATTTCATGCTATTAATTATTTGTAATTTATGCTGGCTACAGGTATAGTCAAGTTTACAAATATCAGTAAGAATCAAAACCAGTGAGTCATGTCATCACAATGTCTATCATTGTTCATTAACAGCAAAACAATGGTCGTTTTATCTTGGACATACTTTAATATCCTTAGTGATGGCCACAATTCCAAAAATGTAACAGTAACTTTGGAAGCAGTCAAATCTCTAGACATATTCAAGCATATGATAACTGACTCTTCTAATAAAAAAACAGGAATGAGCTGTTTATTAAGAAGTGTTAAATAACAATGGAATGGGACCTATACATTGAATTTTGGTGTCATTATACATCAGGTGTTAATTAACAATTGAATGTTGATGAAGTTGTTTCACGGTTTAGCACTATGCAAAAACTCGGTGAAATCGCCAGAAAAAATCCACCAACCCAGAGAAGCTACTAACGCGCTTTCCCACATAGCCACATTGGCGAACTCTGCGATTTAGCAAGGAAATGTAGCCTATCAATGACCTAATGGTGTCCTTATACATCATGTATTAATTAGCCCAGGAATGTAATCTACCAATGAGCTAATGGTCCCATTATACATCAAATGTGAATTAACAATGGAATGTAACCTATCAATGAATTTATGGTGTCCTTGTACATCAGGTATTAATTGACAATATAATGTAACCTATCAATGAACCTATAGTGTCCTTATACATGAGGTGTTATTTGACAATGGAATGTACCTTATCAATTTATTTATGGTGTCACTACACATGAGGTGTTAATTGAATTAATTGTTAATTGAATGGAACATATCAATGAAACATCAGTCCCCTTGTACATGAGAAATATCAAATGTCATTGAAATATTGAGAAATATATGTTGTTTTGATTCTACAAAGCACTACTGGTAACAATGATGAGAGAAGCATTTCGTTATTTTTCTTGTAGATTTTAGGGAGCCTCATAAGAAATGAGTACTGAAATCATCTTGACCGTCATCAGTCCTGGTGATGCAAATGTTGTGGATCAAAATCAGCCAACGTACCAGTTTTATGAAGATCTGAATATCTCTGGGAACAGATATCAATTTTAGTATTACTGATGTCAATTCATTCCGGACTTGTTCTGGTAAGGTCAGAATCGGTTCTAAAACCTCCTTTTGGTGATGAAAGTCAATATCTGATAAGTTCAGAATCGGTTCAAAAATCTCCTTTCGGTGATGAAAGTCAATATCTGAAATTAGACAAAGAAATGAACACAATTACACTGCCGGAAAAACACCCAGAATGAAGCTCAATTAGAGATTAATGACCATACATAATATGTCCAATTAGTCCATGATGCTATAATAATAAAAACATTAACCAATAATACCAATAATGATAATAATGATGTTTATGTTCATTGGGTAACCAATTTTCTTTACATAAGTAATCTCTTAAGAAACTTTATTATTAAGTGGTATCATTTTTTTCAAATGTAAAATCTTCAAGGTTTTATTTTAACATATGTATTCTTGTTGTAACTCATTTGGCCCTGCATAAATATTTCAATTGCAGTGTCTGATTCCTGAGAAGCAATTCTAAATATATTGTGGTAAAACGAAGCAGCAGGAACATTAATTGTGATGACTTTCACCATGGTGACTAAACATCGAAACTCTTTCAGTAAAGTAAATAATCAGAATTTTTTTGTCCAAATTATGAAGTCCGCATGATCACTAAGATAGTAGTAACAATATGCTACCAATTTAAATCATAGCTGCAATCGAGGTGAAAAATCATTACGGACCCATTTCTTTCAAAAGCCTTCAAAGTCAGTTTCATTCTTCATCGAAAAGTGTATGAAGCCATGCATCATCTATTTCATCAAATTGATTTAATTCTAACCTATCATTTCAGTCAATATTATCATCAGAATGATCCAAATCCTCAACTTCATTTTTTCTACCCATGCTGTCAACATCCATGTTTACATTGAGATGTCGTCCATCATTTTTTCGATTGTTTTCAAGCCAACAATTTCTTTTCCCACCATGTTTTTTAGACATACTTTACTACACTTACCTTAGTTAACCATTGCCTGTGTTGGAGAAGTACACAAATATTTATTGAACATATGCTTCTAGAGACACTACACATATTCATAGTAAGGTATGATCGTATTCAGGATACAATGGGACACTACAACCACAGGTGAATTCAAGATGGAATGAGGCATTATGACCGTAGTCGTATTCCAGATAAAATGGTTTATTTCGTGGATTCTTCTCTATCAAAGTTTGTATATGTATTGGCATTTAATTCTAAAGATGAACTGCTACAAATTCATGTAAATGCATGTTATACAAAGTGTTCAATAGAGTAACGATTTCCTATCACAGTATTAAAAACAATGAATGCAAAGTATTAGAATCTTTTCTTGTAAAGAAAATGGTGTATCGCTGAATTTATCTACACCTATAAAATCCAAACAAGCTTTACAAACAACCTAAACTTCTTAAAAAGATCTGGTTAAAATATATCATTTAAAAATATATTTACAAAGAAGTTTAACAAAACTGGCTTAAATGAATAGCAGTCTGTTTTCTAACCTGAGATTCCTCCGCAAATGTGGACATTTCGGATGGAATGTGGGGTCAGAGAAAATGCATATAGAAGGTTTGAAAACCAAGTGCAAAAAAGAGCAAATAGTAGTCAATTAACAAATTTAAAAGGATGTTAGGTCGACTTATGCCTGCATAAAAAAAGATGATAATACATTATTTGCTCAGAAATGGCAAGTATTATGATTTTTGTGCCTTTATTCCACTGAAACACTACAGCAAAGATGAAATCTGACCTGGTACATCCTATTTTGCATTACTAGTCACATGACTTCACAAATTTGAATAGTCACGCGATATCAACAACAAACTCAGTTTTAATGTTGCTGTACAAATATTAATATATATAAAATGAAAGTCAGATGCCTTTTGTAATAACCAGACAACATATATTTCTCAATATATTTATTTCGAAAACAATGTAAAAAAGCCTGTCGCTGTCACCGAAATCTGGTCAGATTAATCAAGCTGAAAGCATGTGCCATTGTTTTATTCAAAGGATACAACAAAAGCCAGGATGATGTTCTTGCAATGAATCGTCTACTTTTGAAAGGAGTTATTATTGATATTAGGTGACTGCTGGAGCTGTGCTGCTATGAACACGTGGGTTGTGAGATTTGTGTACTCGTGTGAGTACTAATCTCAAATATCAGGTCAAATTTCATCAATGGTATAGTTTTATTTTGTCTTTTAGCCAATTTAAGACATAACGATTTTAGTAATCACAATTTGTATGAATATAAATAATATTAATATTAATTTCATGCACGTATGTCTCGATTTAACAATGTTTCAATTTTATAGACCATTTGGTAAGCAGCTACACTTTGCCGTCACCATATTGGCCTCTTGTGATGATAGACTGGTGTTCATATCTTCCATGTCAGAAATGATATTGAGCTGTCAGTGTAAAATACAAGTATACTACTAGACGATTCTAATACACCGAGCATTTGGATTGACTCAACACATATGTTTATGGCAAGTACCCAAACGATCCATAGTGCAACCGCTTAATATTCTTGTCAGAACTCGTTAATTTAACTCAACAAAAGTGGTCACTTGAATGGTTGAAATATAACAACTGATATTATAAGCACAAATAAAACACCTGTAAAGATCAATCCATAACACTATGTGACATCCCAAGTGGGCAACATTATAGTGAGGTTGCAGTCAGCAATACTAAGTCAATCACTGTTTCTTTAAATCTTAGACATGTCTTCTCCATTTGGTTTATATACATGTGGTTTAATTAGCATGGTGCTGCATTTGGTGTATAAGTGGTTTAATTAGTACCTGTGCTAAAGGCCAAATTTCTTTTCAGGTCCAATAATGTGTGTTCAGAGTTGTTACCTGCAAAAAGGAAGTACAGCATATAAAATATCCTTTAAAGATGATTTGATTTATAAACATCATGTAGAATTTCCATTAAAATTGCTTTTGACAGGAAAAATCTTAATGATTTAAATTATAAAAATCATGTAGAATTTCCAGTAAATGGCCTGTGACTGGAAAAATCTTAATGCACAGAACACTAGGGAATAAAACAAATGCAATGTTTTCATACTAGTATTTTCAACAGCACGCTTACTGACATGAATGATGGGTGTGTGAGAAACCTTGCCCTGTATAGCTTATCGTGTGCTTAAAAATGGCGTTAAAATCTAAAACAGCAGCAACTGAAATGAATGGCCAATGTAAATCTAAGTTTCACTGTTCATGCTATTACTCCGACAGAAAATTCAAAGTACGAGAAGGCTCTACCCTCTCCGATATGCACCAGCGAGAGATGGGTGTGCCCCAGGGCAGTATTTTATCTGTGACGCTATTTAATATAAAAATCAATAGCATCACCAAGTGTTTAGCTCCCGGTGTGGATTGCTCATTATATGTTGATGATTTTTTTAATTTGTATCGATCAAAGCACATGCATACAATTGTAAGGAACCTGCAACAAAATATCAACAAGATACAACATTGGTCCAGTAATAACGGTTTCAAAGTTTCTAAATCGAAAACAGTATGCATGCATTTCTGTCAGTTAAGACATCATGATGACCCTAAACTCATGCTGCACAGAAAACTTTATTCCATTTGTTAAGGAAAAAAAGTTTTTATGTATGACCTTTTTCCACACATCACGAATTTGAAAGCTAAATGCTTAAAAGCTTTAAATCTGCTTAAAGTAATTACTCACACTGACTGGGGTGCTGATATAAAAAGTCCTCCTCAATTTGTATAGAACATTTTCCGCTCCATACTACACTATATATGCGTTGTTTATGGTTCAGCTAGGAAGTCCTATTTGAAAACGCTTGACACAATTCATCATAAGGTAATAAGACTCGCTCTGGGAGCATATAAGACATCTCCATGTGAAAGCCTTCTAGCGGAAGCGAACGGACCACCTTTATCGCTTCGCAGAGAAATGCTTTCTGCACAGTACGCTCTTAAATTAAGATCAAACCCTCTGAACCTTGCTTTTTCGGATGTTTTTCAACCAAAATACAAGACTTTATATCAAAATAAACTAAATGCCATACCTTCATTTAGCATTAGAACATCATCCAGCCTTGACGATATCAAATTTAATCTCTCTACAGTTCAGAAACCGTTATCACGAAAATATCACCTTGGCTCCTTAAGCAACCCTAAGTGAATTTTACGTTACACGATGGGGAAAAAATCTGATACAAAACCTGCCATCTTCCAGAACTCTTATTATGAACTCTTCAACCATTTTACAAATTACACTAAAATTTATATTGATGGATGAAAGGTTGATTAAAAGGATGCTGCGGCCTTATTTAGTGGCTAACACATAAAAAAGATCATTTGTGAAACGATGCGTCCATTTTTAAAGCGGAAATCAGAGCATTAGACCTTGCTCTGAAATTTATCGAACAGAAACATAAACATATTTTAAATAGCATTATCTTCTGTGACTTGATATAACTGCTGCAGTAGCTACACAGTAGAAAACTGGATAATCCATTATTAGTCAATTTCCTCATCCAAAGTACGGAGCTTAGTACCTCCTACAATATAATATACTGTTGGTTACCTAGCCATATCAGTATTAGGGGTTATGAAGAAACAGGCCGTGCTGCTAAGATGGCTCTAACCCAAGGACCATCGGATTTTAAATTACCATTCACTGATTTTAAACCTTGTATCAAAAAGTACCAACGTCAGAAGTGGCACACGTCATGGGATGATGCAGTCAATAACAAACTACATGCCATCAAGCCAACCCTGGGTGAATGTACTCCTTCCTCCCGAACTATCCGTAGGGAGGAGGTTGTCATTACAAGGATCAGAATTCGTCATTCATATATAACCCACTCCCACATACTAAAAGGTGAAGATCCACCAGAGTGCGTCTCTTGCAATGAACCATACACTGTTAAGCACTTTATGACCGAGTGTTCTGACCTGCAACCTATGCGTGTTAAATACTATGATGTACATGACATGAAGGAACTTTTTGATACAATACAAATCACTTGCATTTTAGATTTCCTGAAGGAAGTAAATCTTTATTTTAAACTATAACTTGTATGCCTTCCCCAAGAGCATTTCCATCTAATGCAAATACCGCCCCTTACTTTCAACATCTTATCATCAACACACACCATTTACATCTTCCGTTGATTGGGAAGCTTCATATGTTACTGTTACCAACATCTTACCATTTTATATTTAATTATTTTGGGGGTTTTGTATCGATATTGAACCTTTCGTATATTTGAACACGTATAAATGCAACCTATTGTATGGCGCTAAATAGCCTAAAAGTGCTGGTGCGCCGTTAATATTGAATTAATTAATCAATCAAGCAAAAAAAGCAATACAGAGACAACAGAGACAATTATGTAATGATATACAGATGATCAGCAATATGATTGGTGAGCAGTTGGGACGATCAAGAACTACAGTAGTAACGGACCAAAAGTTGACATTACGTGATTGTACTATATTTCGATGCATTATTGTGACTCCATGTTTTGCCTTAAATTACAATAACAAAATAAGAAACACAATAATTATGATATACATTATTCCAGTCTTAAAAACCCTTGGTAGAATATAAACTTGGACATCTTGATACAATACTGCTAACACCATTTTACATACCTTAACTAAAATGTCACCATTCTAATATCAATATTGTGGCTGTTTGTTGAATGTAAGAACACGTAACATAATAAATCCTAAAAAGCAATTTCAGGTAATATAGCTATTGATAAGCGTGGAAGAAAACTCCAAATATTCCTACCATTACAAGGATTTTAACTCATTGGTTACTGGATAATTTATAATATAAACAGATCCGATCAATATGCAAACATTTTCACTTTGCAGTATCTACTGTGATTCATTGTCACAATTCATGAAGTCAGTTGTGTATATTTTTTATATCAGTTGTAATTATGCATGCTAAAATATTATATGGCCACCACAGGAACAAATAATCATCATATGATACTGCAAACGAATAGCCAACAATCTTTGCATGAACGTTATGCTCAAAGTGCACTCCGAAATACACGGAATTGAGAGGCATGACAATCAGCAGACATGAGTGAAAACTGAAATAAAAAACATGCAAATTTAAAATGCGTATTTTCTTCCTGGTTTTCCAACTCACACCTGATTTAGATATATATATATATATATATATATATATATATATATATATATATATATATATATATATATATATATATATATATATATATATATATATATATATATATATATATATATATATATATATATATATATATATATATATATACTGCAAACTCTCACCTTGCATATGTAGAGCAGATGGCAAATAAGCAGCTTGAAGTTTTTGGGGATAATGAAAGTCTCCATGTGAATCATTTGTCATGATCAGTTCCATTGAACCATCCTTAACGTTGACCTTCAATTCATGACAATTGTAGGCAAGTGCTGTGTTGCTATCTAGCTCAAACTTTTTACGATTTTCTACCTTACCCGTAATATCTATACTCAACGGAATCGGCATCTGAAAGAAAACTTCGTACATTTATATAGGATATGCAGTTCAAGTATATTTGACACTAAAAATATTCTAGCCCCTGACTTCATTATATGCATATAGTTACCAAATTCACTGTATCTTCTAATACAACACAACACCTGAGCTTATGTAAATATGTGGGTCCAGGAGACATTTTGAAATAACCATTAGCTCTTAATGAATAACTTCAAGTTTTACAGAACATGATATGTTCACTCATATATTTCGACTTTGAAATAGGTTTAACATAGTTTAAATCAACCAAGTCTTCATGGAATCAGTTAAAAATAAAATGTACCTTGATTCTGAAAGAATAAAGTTAATTTTACAAGTATATACATAACATAATTTGACCATACCTTTGCTGTAGCATCAGCTTTTGCATACCATGTGGCGCGAAGCTGGCCCTTTCCTGTTAAGCAAACAACTCCAGTTACAAGACAAAGAACGTTGTTCTTGTTTTCCCGCACTTGTTTTATAAAGGGGTGGTCCAGATTCAATTTTCTGAAAATATAGGTTACAAGGAATATTCTTACCTTGAATGGGAACTGCTCTATACAGTATCTTGTATTTCATACCTTTGCCGTTGAATGGGAACTGCCCTATTGAGCATTTTATGTTTAATACCCTTACCTTTGAATGGGAACTACCCTATACAGCATCTTGTATTTGTGAGATTATCTTTGAATGGGAACTGCCCTATACAGCGTCTTGTATTGATGAGATTATCTTTGAACGGGAACTGCTCTATGCAGCATCTACTATTTATGAGATTATCTCTGAATGGGACTGCCCTAAGCAGCATCTTGAATTTATGAGATTATCTTGCACGTGATTGGGTAAGCCTTTTACCATAATTCTAATCAGATTTTGATGAAAACTGGAAAATGGGATTCTTTCAAAATTTCATCTTTTTCTAATGCAAGTGAAATCCATGCATGATGTCCCATATTTCACCGTGATTTATGAAACCATATTTTTAATCTGTTCTGAATAATAGAGCCCCTCACAGAGGCATTCCTTTAAATACAAATTTACAAGCAATTGCTGCACGTGTCACTCTACATCGAGTGATTGCTTTTTGTTCCATTTACGTTCCACCAAAAGCCATCCTAGTACAAAAGGAATTAGACAATCTTGTTCAACAACTTTCCCCGCCCTTCGTTTTACTCGGGGATTTAAATGCCCATGAAATTGTATGGGGATCGAGTCACATAAATGACAGAGGCCATAAAGTAGACGATTTTATTTCTAGACACTATCTGTGTCTATATAACACAAACTCACCAACATATTTGCACCCAGTAACGGGTACGTACACATACATAGATCTGACGATTTGCTCTCCTTCACTGCGTTTGGATTATGAATGGAAGGTCGCTGATGACCTTCACAGCAGTGACCACTTTCCAGTTACTCCTAAATATAACTAAAATTGATGACGCAATTCCACAGTGGAATATAAAGCAGGCTGACTGGGCGATGTTTGAAACACTTTGTAAAACCAGACTAAAATAATGATACAGTATTCAACGCTGTTAATCCTATACATCATTTCACCTCAGTTTTAATTTCAGTTGCAGATGAATCTATTCCCAAGTCCTCAACGAACAGTAAGGGATCGCAAAAACCTTGCGTAACCAAGGAATGCAAAGAAGCCATTAGACATCGCAGAGAAGCATTAAATCAATTCAACAATCATCCAACGCCCGAAAATTTGAACAAATATCGTATTGCTCGGGCTAAAACTCGACGAAAAATCAAAGAATATAAATGTGCATCCTGGAAGAAATATATTTCTTCTTTAGACTCTCGTTCCTCAATGAAACAAGTTTGGGATACTATTCGAAAAATAAATGGAAAAAGGAAACACAATTCTATTCGACACCTGAAAACAAACAATAGCAATTTCAGTTTGAAACGTGACATAGCAAATGTTCTTGGCGATAGTATCTCAAAAAATTCCTCATCATCTAATTATTCGGAAGACTTTCGAAGATTAAAATCTCAAAAAGAAAAGTCACGTTAAAAATTTACATCGAACAACACTGAAAATTATAACCAGCTGTTTTCTTTATTGGAGCTTAGGGAGGCTGTAGAGAAGGACCATGATACCTCCGCTCGGCCTGACGTAGTACATTACCAGTTCTTGAAACACCTGCCAGAATCGTCTGGCATTACTTCAGAAATTTTTTACTAATTTATGGATTGCTGGTAATGTACCTAAGAGCTGGATAGAAGCAATTGCAATACCGATTCCCAAACCGGACAAAGATATCTAAGATCCTAACAGCTATCGACCTATTGCACTGACAAGCTGCGTGTGCAAAACAATGGAACGAATGATTAATTTTCGGCTTGTATGGTACTTGGAAAGTAACAATTTAATATCTCCTTTCCAAAAGTGGCTTACGTTCTGGTCGCAGTACAAACGATCATCTGGTTATACTGGAAACATTTATTCGCGATGCATTTATCAAGAAGGAACATTTAGTAGCAGTCTTCTTTGATTTAGAAAAGGCCTATGACACAACATGGAAGTACGGGATACTAAATGACCTGCACGATCTCGGTCTAAAAGGTCGTCTGCCCTCTTTCATCTCCAATTTTCCCTCCGACCGAGAATTCAAAGTACGAGTGGGCTCTGCTCTCTCCGATATGCACCAGCGAGAGATGGGTGTGCCCCAGGGCAGTATTTTATCTGTGACGCTATTTAATATCAAAATCAATAGCATCACCAAGTGTTTAGCTCCCGGTGTGTATGTCTCATTATATGTTGATAATTTTTTAATTTGCATCGATCAAAGCACATGCATACAATTGAAAGTAACCTGCAACAAAATATCAACAAGATACAACATTGGGCCAGTAATAACGGTTTCAAAGTTTCTAAATCGAAAACAGTATGCATGCATTTCTGTCAATTGCGAAGACATCATGATGACTGTAAACTCACGCTGGACGGAACACTTATTCCAGTTGTTAAGAAACAAAGTTTTTATGTATTATCTTCGACAGAAAAATGATTTTTATACCACACATCAAGAATTTAAAAGCTGAATGCTTAAAAGCTTTAAATCTGCTTAAAGTAAATGCTCACACTGACTGGGGTGCTGATATAAAAAGTCCTCCTTAATTTGTACAGAACATTTATCCGCTCTATTCTAGAATATGGATGCATTGTTTATGGTTCAGCTAGGAAGTCCTATTTGAAAATGCTTGACCCAATTCATCATCAGGGAATAAGAATCGCTCTATGAGCATTTAAGACATCTCCATGTGAAAGCTTTCTCGCGGAAGCCAATGAACCACTTTTATCGCACCGCATAGACATGCTTCCTACACAGTACGCTCTTACGTTAAGATCAAACCCTCTGAACCCTGCTTTTTCGGCTGTTTTTCAACCAAAATACAAAACTTTATATGAAAACAAACCAAATGCCATACCTTCATTTGGCTTCAAAATATCTTCCAGCTTTGACACTTTCAAAATTAATCTCCCTACAGTTCAGAATACGTTTGTCTCCGAAACACCACCTTGCCTCCTTAAGAAACCCAAAGTGATTTTTACGTTGCACGATGGGAAAAAATCTGAGACAAATCCTGTCATTTTCCAGAACTCTTGTCATGAACTCCTCAACGATTTTAAAAACTAAACAAAATTTTTTACTGATGGATCAAAAGTTGATGAAAAGGCTGTTTCAGCCTTTGTTAGTGGCAAACACATAACCAAAGTGCGCTTGCCACACAGTGCGTCCATATTTTCAGCGGAAATCAGAGCAATAGACCTTGCTCTGAAATTTGTCGAACAAAAACACATTTTAAATAGCATTATCTTCTGTGACTCACTATCAGTGCTTCAGTCGCTTCACAATAGAAAACTGGATAATCCATTGTTAGTCAATATTCTCGTCAAAAACTCTGAGCTTAGTACCTCCTATAATATAGTATACTGTTGGTTACCTAACCATATTAGAGGTATTAGCGGTAATGAAGAAGCTGGCCGGGCTGCTAAGATGGCCCTATCCCAAGAACCATCGGATTTCAAATTACCGTTTATTGATTTTAAACCTTGTATAAAAAAGTACCTACGCCAGAAGTGGCAGACGTCATGGAATGATGCAGTCAATAACAAAGTTCATGTCATCAAACCAACCCTGGGAGAATGGACTCCTTCCTACAGAACTATCCGTAGGGAGGAGGTTGTCATTGCAACAATCATAATCGGTCATACATATTGTAACGTGATGGGTTCTGAAATCAATCCATAAAATAATTCTGCTATGTACATGTTTATTTAAAATATACACGATGTACACTCCTTTTGCCTTATGGTGCATTACACAAGAAAACCCCTACTTTCTGTAGCGTTACAATCTAACTATCCGTTAGAACAGAGAGAGAGAGAGAATCTAATTGATCCTTTCACACTGAAAGCTACAAAACCTCTCCCCTCTCAAGTATGTGAATCTTCTTGAAACCACTTTCACAGACCATAATTCAGTCTAGTTCCAAAACCTGATACTTGACGCAGATAAGGTTTCTCACACCCTAGTGTCAATGCCCTCAGCCAGATTGTTCTGTTATAATTAACAGTGCTATAGGGCAAACATAAATGCCCTTATCATTGTAGCATCACTCTCCCCATGTATTTAATTTCATCACAATATATTACCCACTCCCACATACTAAAAGGTGAAGATCTACCAGAGTGCGTTTCTTGCAATTAACCATTCACTGTTCAACACTTTATGACCAAGTGTTCCGACCTGCAACCTACGCGTGATAAATATTATAATGTAAATGACATGAAGCAACTTTTAGATACTATACAAATCACATACATTTTAGATTTCCTGAAGGAAGTAAACCTTTATTTTAAAATATAACTTGTATACCATCACCTATAATATTTTTATCTAATGCAAATACAGCCTATATTTCGCAACATCTTTTCATCCATATACACCATTTACATCTCACGTTGATTGGGAAGCTTCGTGTTTTACTGTTTTCAACATCTTACCATTTTACTTTGAACTATTTGATTTTCTATGTCGCTGATCGATATAAAACCTTTAAGGATTTTAATCATGTACAAGGAGAACCTATTGAATGGTCAAGATCTGGATGATAATGATTAAGAACTAATCAATTATGCCTTTATCATTAAAAACCTTTATATCAGGTCATAGGCAAATTGGAAACATCAAAAGAACAGAAGTCTGGAGATAGGATACATTGGAAGTGTTCTTACAAATCTAAATGGTCCTTTTTAGTAAAACGGTCAAATCGTACAGTCGTGTTTAACTAGCCGAGATATTCGGTCAACTCTGACCTCATGTTAAAAGATAAAATGTGACTATTTCCCACTTTCCAAGATTCAAAGTAAGTCAATGATGAAAATAATTAACTTATTTATTGCTTAAGTACTGAAGGAAAGAGCTGATCGTGATTGGCACAAATTGAAGTATGTTTCAGCTTTCCTTTTCATTCAGATTTCAACTAAAAATGAAACAGTGACAGTTGTAAGATGAAGTTGGTTGTATTTGCAACAGATACAATGAAGAGAACATTGGTAAACCAGACTGTTACTTTTATGTACTATAAAATTATTTTTTATGTCGTCCTAGGAACAAAATGTCCCAAATAACATTGACAGATATCTAAAATCGGCTGTGCCTCTACACTCAAGATTCAATAAAAGGAAACAAGGCTTGCTGAGTTGTTTTTAATACAAATATAATAGAATTAGTGGTGTATCATCGATACTGCATAGATAAACTCCTCACATCCCTTCTATGTGCACTTGCTACGAAATCTAGTTATGAGCCTTTTGTTGCTATTTGCAATCAGCTTTGCATATTGATACATCCATTGTTTTCTTTTTGCGTTTCTACTTTCATTCACAATTATTAAAACATTATAAGACACACTTATGATTTAATCATGACCATAGCATCTCTCTCTCTCTCTCTCTCTCTCTCTCTCTCTCTCTCTCTCTCTCTCTCTCTCTCTCTCTCTCTCTCTCTCTCTCTCTCTCTCTCTCTCTCTCTCTCTCTCTCTCTCTCTCTCTCTCTCTCTCAACATTATGTCGGTTTGACATAAACTCTCCCCATCTCTCATACTTAGATCAGTTTGACTAAACTTTTACCATCGTTCATAAGTATAGAAACTTAATCGAATGAAACATACGAAAATTCTCTATGGGCATGTCTTCATAGATTTTCACACGTATCTTTATAAGATAGTCCAGAGAGAGAGAGAGAGAGAGAGAGAGAGAGAGAGAGAGAGAGAGAGAGAGAGAGAGAGAGAGAGAGAGAGAGAGAGAGAGAGAGATTATAAATAGGTTTAAGAAACAACAAAACATTAAATACATCACAGTTATGTACCACGTAACTGAGAAATTTACCGAATAATGTCAACTGGTTTGCAACTTTCTATCATTGTATTGTGGACACAGTAGATAAACCCTAAGGAATGCGAACTCATACAATTACAACGAACCATATTATTCTAGGTTACCTGGTGTAACTGCTATTTCAAGGTTTTCATCCAGTTCTAATTGTTTTTCTCTTCCACTCCTGATTTCTGCAGATTTAGTCCCTTATGCATGAGTGGAAGTGGATGAGAATGCAGGATAGATTGCAATAAAATTGTTGCCCTATTAAATTTGTTTAGAAAACAGTGATTATTAATACTTTCTATAGTTATTCTCATATGTCACTAATGATTAATGACTTGACAGCACACAATTGTAAGGGCGCCGTTGCAAGAAGAATTATTGTTCAATAGGCGGGCCTGCATGTAAATGATGAAAAGCAGCAGGGAGGCTGAACCCTACAAAAATTGAAGGGCTGTTATTTTGGCAAACTAACAGTATTTCAATGATGATAAACAAATTAGGTTTTTATTGTGTTTCAGAGGGTTGAACACTACAAAGTTGTAGAGCTCTTATCTGGGTGAAATAACAGTTATAAAATTTCAGGTTATAGTCACGTTTCAGAAGTTTTGTCCGGCTTGAAAGGTGGCGATGAATTAACAGTATAAGTTTATATATAAAATGGCATATGTCGGAGAATCATATAATTCTAGATTAGCCAGAGAGACATTGGATGCTATTAAAAAATATATTAACGTACGAGATAGACTTAAGGAAAAACTTCAACGACGACAAGATTCTTATGTTGGTTTTGTATCCGGTACAGAGCGGTTATTTAAGCCAATAACTACAGCCACTGAAAAGGCTGCCGAAAAGACTACCACTGGTATTGAAAAAGTTATTAATACGGCCGCTGCAGTCACTGAAAGAGCTATAGTGGGAGATATCCCTGAAGATCAACGAGGAAACGTTGATCTTCTTCCCGAAATTGAAAAAATATCTAAAGATGTCGAAGATCTTGCCTCGCAACCTCTTATTGTAAAAACCCCGAAGCGGCAAAATATTGAACTTATTATGAAATTTAACGAGGGATTTCTAAAAGATCTTGAAAATAGCGCTGAATCTAACTTACCCGAAATATAATATCGGGGATATATAATAAATCAATCCCGTTAAATCCCGGACGTGAAAAAATAGGCAATGACAAATTAATCAAGTGGGCATAAGGTATATATTACAAGACAAATAGAGTTGAAAGAGACTATTATAAGTTTGATGAACTCGTCGATAAAATGAAAGAGCTCAACAGAAGAAAACACTCATTTGATGAGGAATATCTCCAACCGAAACAGCAATTATATTCAGAATTAGAAAAAGCCGAAGATCAACTTAGAAAAGCAAGAGGAGAAAAATTTGGAGAAGGTTTTACAGGGATCTGTCCGAATAATATCGTTAAAGACGTATCCCGGCTAGAAGTTCTCATCGTAGGAAAACGAGCCGGAAATAACACTCCCGAAATTATAAACGAGGCTACAAATATCTGCCAGCGGTTATATCAAAGAGGTGTCATAGATATTAATTTATATCGAGGGCTCATCGATGAGATCGTAGATGACTATTACAGCGATTAGATGAAAGGTCTTCATATAAGATGACAATACATGACCAACGACCTCAACGTGTCAGATTTATAAACTCAAGACTACCAGTGTATAGAGTATACTATAGAAATGGATTCAGTGATGTTATCCGCGATCTGTTCACTAGAATTGCTCCCAAAATGATGCCACTCGTTAATCAACTTGGGATGAAAGCGATTGGAGTTATTCGTGATAAAGGTATCAGCGCAGTTGGTGATATCCCCGGAACAGCTTATTCCGCGGTCAAAGATAGAATAATGAGACTAATTCGTAGACCTCAGCCTGTCCAACCTGTCAAATTACCCGTTACCTAGTTAATGCACGCAAATGTCGGTACAGTGATTAATCAACTCACGAATCAGAAATTAGCAGAGTTAACTGTGGTACCAGACGAACAACAACAAAGAAATATTGTTTCGAGTATGATAGCGGGTAGTGGTCTTCGTTTTAGAAGGTAATAAACTATTAAAAATGTTTGAAGATATAGCTAACCCCGCGTTTAATATCGATGAAAGTGTAATGAGAGACACTTTTCTTCGTTATTATCAATTGTATTCATACCATGCAAGAGTTCCAGATGAATGAGGTAGAATTGAACTTAAAGTTCAGGATACTATCAGATATTTTCTCCCGTCGGAGGGAGACATTGATGTCGAGGGTTGATAATACTAACTACGCGGCTAATATCCAGTCTGGGTTTGTCAACCACGGTATAATGGCTTTGTTTAGCAGTGTCAGATATATTATCGATGGAAGAGAAATTGAAACAATTCAAGAGAACGTCGACTTGTCAACTACCATACTATTGTTGATGAGATATTTGGATGATTATTCAAGAACAGTTGGGCCTTCTGTGATGTTTAATAAGGATACATCGGATCATCCTGATCATAGAATTGTGATTACCGGTAGCGTAATAGCTGCTGCAGGGGCTGCAGACGCAACAGCTGTTTAATCGTATAATTGCGAACATAATTTGGGATTCGCTGCACGTAAGACCAAGTTTAGTGATGAAGGAGAATTCCGCTGTGCGATCACGCTTTCTCACATATTTTTATTTTGCCGAGATATTAAAAAAATTATATTTGGCGCAAAACATGCTATTGTACTCAATAGAAAAGAAAATGATAACGATGCAATATGGAGGGTTGCATCGTCAGACGCTGGTAAGGTAATTTTGACAAAATTATCATTGTGGATGCTCGCATTGGTTCCTTCGGTCGCCCACGAACAACGACTAATGTATTTTATGGGAACGGGTGGTAAATCACTGTTTTCTTAGCAGACGGTGACAACAAATAGCACCACTGGTAACGCCGCTCAGGGATTATTCACGTGGAATATATCTTCCCAACACGGAATAGTTCCTCCGAAGTATGTTTTTGTTATACTTCATCGAGGTAATAGAGTAAAAAGTCAAGAATAAACCCGATGGTATTTGATATGCTCCGTGTTACACAGGTTTTACTATGTGTAAACGGTCATCAAGAACCGTCCGAAGATATAATTATGGATTTTGGACACAATCACGTTGCACGGGCGTATCATCGGTTGATGACTTTTTTGGGACGTGACCTAGATATTGACACGGGAATGTTAATATCTCAGCGAGAATTTACAACGCTGTATCCTATCTACTTCTCATTGGAACATTTAGATTTGTTTAGGCAGCCAGTCGTCGATATAGTTTTTCGTGCTAATGTCAATGCTAACAACTATCGAGCTGTGGCTGATATTCATAGTAATAAGGCAATGTTACTCAAGGGTCACGGTGGAAGAATGAAACTAGTTGACGTTCCAATAGAAAACGTATAAATGAGTCCAAAAACATAACACAATTAGATGATCTGTTATTTAAATAAAATGTCATACAGTCACGTTCATGTTAAATTGACACCTGGTTAGGTAAAGAAACTTCAATCGAAAAACTTTGCTATGTGTGGGACAAAGATAACATTGAAACACGAACATATAGCTAATGGAGGACTAAATAAACTATCCTTGAGGAAAACTCAACTTAAACATTTTAATAATGCGTTAAAGGCAAAAACAGGAGTACAATTAGAGTTTTCATCCTCCGCGATTTCCAATATGATTAAATCAGGTGGAATATTTATTCTTTTCGCTGAGATTCCAGGGTTAATTGTCGCCTCGGCACCAGCTATTGCCAAAGCTGTCGGATTGGGTGCACTTGCTACTACTGGTGCTGCTGGTGTCAATACAATTCTCGAAAAAGGATACAAAAAACAGGAAGGGGCCTAAGTCTTCCAGTAACTTACAGGATTAAAGGTTCTCTCCGATGTAAAATTTTGATTTAATCGCAGATGAAACAAAATCCGCGATAAAACATTTCAGAGTTGTTTTCATGAAAGTTCAATTACCAAATCGTCCATCAATCCCAGAAACGGATATAATTAATCTAGATGACAACACCGGACCTGGAACTCATTGGGTCGCATATGCGATACATCCTAAATCAATTATTTATTTTGACTCGTATAGACTAGCACCATGAAACGAATTTCTCAAATATATGTATCCGAGTTGAAACCTCCTGTTTGGTATTCAACATTACCCACGCAGAAATTAACTGATCCTCCTATATGTGGTCGAGAAGTCGTTAACGTATTAACGGCGATTTCAAAGTCTCCCCAACCACCTCATGAAACCGTGCACGAATACACCAGTGATAGCATTTTAAAGACATCTTAAATATATAATGGTATATATTTGGGGAAGATCACTATCGCGTCCAGGAAAAACAAAGGGTGTTTCCCTCTAAGAAGTAAAGAAGCTTATATCGAAGGCGCTATCACATGTATAAAATCGCGTCGGAATAGAACAAAATGAGCTTAGTTGTTTACTATTTCCAACGATAATTTTTATATATCCCATGTTATTAACTTGACCAAGTAGGACTTTTCGTTTTCGATGTAGGACGATTCCATATTTAGACGCTTTGTAGTTAACGTAAATCGGATGAACGGCGTATTCGTTGATATTCATTATTTTATACAGTGCTTTATTTATCTAAATTGTTATTTTGAATATCGGGTATTTTTCTGTTTAGATAATCAACAAGAGATTGCATCGGAGAGTTTTTATTGTGATGATCCTAGTACCATATCAGCGCCGTATAATTTTTTAATCCGTAGCGTACACATAAACTCGTTTTTTGTCGTACTCCAATACCACAATTAATACATGGTTGTGGACCCGAGATTCCTCGACGGATATTTCTCATGTGATTCCCACAGAACTCTTTTCTACAGAATTTACCAGATCTGGTAGTTGATCCAATGGGCAGCCAATTAAAATTGCGCATATATAAATATAGTATTTTTCATTTAAATATATTTATCTTAATAGCAATATTATGAAAATATTTACATTTCCCGAACTTGAAATAAATACCCGTTAGAGTACAGCATTTGACCTGGACGGTAAAATATGGTTATCAGCGATTAAAAATAGTATTTGACGTTCAAACAATGAATTTAAAAATGTTGATGCCAGATATGTATTTTCAACGTTTCGAGTTCCTAGTTTTGATAATACAATGACCGATTCTCGTGCCAGGGATATAACATCGAATATAAATTTTGAAAATACCAGATATGTAATCCAAGTCAAATACAGGAACATTTATGAACGATTTGATAAAGGCGCCGACGGAAAATCTTGGCGAGTATATAATCATCGTGAACGCGTGTTAGATTCGCCGAAAAAACCAGTCATCATGACCGAGAAAACCAAACCGGTTACATCAATCGGGATCGATAACATATACTACAATTGTGCGTATCCTGTGACGGCGCTGACATATATATATATAACGGAGCTCCGATTGAAATCATCGATCACAAGTCTCATGCATGGAGTATTTCTTTGCGAATGTTTCCGGTGAAAAAAACCGTAAAAAACTTTCACGGGAATATATTTGAAGCTACCTTTGAGATAAGTAAAACTGATCCTGTTTCAGTATGGTTGTTTAAAGATGAATGGGGGACATGTAATCAATTTGTCAGGACAAACGGAGATTTATATCGAACAGAAGCTCTTCAAACAGAGACTAATAACCTAGCGTTGAAATACACTGACAAACCCGATGAAATTACCCAAAATTGTTTTACAGTACCATCCTATGTGCCAGGTTCCGTTATGTTATAGGCCCAATGATACACGACAACAAAACATGCTTGTTGACATTCCAGGAAAATCTGAACAAGAACTAGTGATAAATGATATTGTACTAGTTGATATCACCGTGATTGAAGACGCACTGCGCGCTGATAAATCTCCGTGGATGCTAGGATACGCGATGACGATACACTCATCACAGGGATTAACTATCTCTGATACTATTATGTGGATCGTAGATGACTTCATCTAGTAGTCAAATTTAATTTATCTTGCTGTGTCACGAGTACGAAGAATAGATCAACTTCGGCGAATTGCTATTAGTTGAGATTAGTTGTTGGTTGGAGTGTCATCTGGAATTACCTGCAATTGTTCACGGGTAAAACTCCGTTGTGGCGCAGTTGTATCTAGTGTATATAATGTTGGTCTATTCTTAGATGTTACCGTGGTAAATATTTTATGTACAGTGATGCTCCATATCGGATCAGTTGACCTTCTTCTACCACCCTCAAGTTCGCCGCGTTCATATAAATATCTTACAGTGACATTGCTAGATAGGATCCACGATTTGAAATCCTTTTTTGGGATTGTTATATATTTTTTTTGTTATCGTGGTGGCCGGTTTCATATTTATCGTCCATGTAATTTCATTGTAGACCGCTGCAACTACTTCTGGTAATAGTTTAACCCATTCGCGAGGTCGTTTATCATCGATGGATTTCTTCGCGTATTGATAATGAAAAAATTTATCCGCGAGAGTTCTGTTAACCCGCTCACCAATGGCCTGATCGCGATGGATTGCAGTATATCCTCGCCGTATTTTGGTACTATGTTGTTTCATCGTGAAGATACTTCACCCTGAAATTCTATAAAAGGATCAACCTGAAGGAGGACCTCGACGATAAATTCTCTTGAACGCGGAGGCAACTTCATAAGAGGTATACTTTGATAACTGTTCAACTTTTTAGTATCTACTTGCAACATCAACTACAGTTAACGAAAATTTGTAAATACGTGTATTGATGGTGTCATGCGGCAAAAATAAGACATCGGCCTGATGAACTTTATTTTGACTATTGAAATCAAACGATGCATATTGAATCTTCAATATACGCAGTGAATAAATTTGCCATAAAGGCTGCTTGGATAACCAATCCACCGCTGTTGCACTTGTAACTTTAGCCGTGCTGGCGAGATTATCGATCGCTGATTTACCTTTGTAATATCCGGTTGGTGAATAATAAATTGATTCCATATTAAATACCGAGCCCCATCAATAATTTAACCTTCATGGCGGCTTTTATTATATTTTTTCTCTGAAGAATTTATCAGGGATATAATTTAAGGCGTGAATCAACTTTATATCCGCGAGATGACGTTGATCGAGATCACCACTTCGATATGCGATATCGTGAACACGACAGACTTCATCGATTGCGTTTATCGGATATTCACCACGACAAGGGTTGTCTTGATCATCGAGTCTGATATCTAATCGTGTTCCCGGACCACAATAACTATATCCTGGAAGGTGTTTTCCCCAGAATACTTCGCCCAGGGTGTTCCTGGGAGTATTGTTAACTTGGCCGCGAGATCACCCTCGTTTTTTTTAACAAATCTAAAAACCATTTATACCACAAAGTGTACACGTCCCAGTGATGGCTTCTCTGTTATTTTTGTCACGATAGGAGTTTGATCAATTGTTGGCGGACTAGCTTTACATTTCACACAATATAAATTCATAATACTAGTAAGTTATATTTAATGGAAATTACTGACTTTTCCGCGCTAAAAAAACTTGTAATTGTTAAACACCATCCGATGTTACTTAACTCCGTCAGAATGATAATTATTGGATCATCGGGTAGCGGCGAAACACATCTGTTACTTTACGTAATTATGAAATGGATGAAATGGGATAAACTATATTTTCTAGCACCGAGTGTGGATGATCAACACTGCTATCAGGTATTAAAAGATTATAACGAGAGCGCCTCGGAGATCACCAGAGAAAATATCTTTGATTTTATTACAGGTATTGATGAAGCACCTTCTGTGGAAGATATTAATAGAGGCATTAACAACTTAATCGTATATGACGATACCATGTTGGATAAACAAAAACATCCTGCCAAAATACTTTCACAAGGCAGACATAAAAACATGATATATGTTACTCAACGATACACTCAAATTCCAACAGTGATCAAAGATAATTGTAATGTTTTAGCGGTATTTAACGGGGTCGATACTCATACACTTAGAAAAAAATTTCAAACCTGGTGCAACGGTGATATAGACTATAATAAATGAAAAAAATTATTTAGTTGCGCTCAGGCAAACCCACACGGATTTGTAACGATAAATTTTTCAGATTCTAGAAACCGATATCGAATAGGGCTAGGTAAAATATACGACTAATTCATCGCCACCTTTAAACCCGGACAAAACTTCTGAAACTTGATTAAAACCTGGAATTGTATAACTATTATTTTACCCAAATAAAAGCTCTACAGCTGTGCTGGGTTCAGCCCTCTGAAACACGATAAAAACCTAAAATTGTATCATCGCTGAAATACTGTTAGTTTGACAAAATAACAGCCTTTCAATTGTTGTAGGGTTCAGCCCATACCTCAACCTAATCATTTTTATTACCTATCACATCCCATACCTCAACCTAATCATTTTTATGACCTATCACATCCCATACCTCAACCTAATCATTTTTATTAACTATCACATCCCATACCTCAACATAATCATTTTTATTACCATGCCTCATCCTTATCATTCTGATTACCTATCACACACAGAGACATATACTAAACACTCTCTTTGCTCTCTTGGATCTCAATTTTATGACATTTATTTTTGTGTTCATTATCTGTTGACATCAATATAAATAACAGACAAACGGAAAACCCGTCTAACATAACCAGCTTGATACATCACCTCTTCATGAGTTCCAGCATTAACACCGATTTGTTGACCTCAGTTTTGGCCACTTGGTTAAACTTGACCTGTAATTCCACAGTGTCCGAGGCCCCTACACTAACATCTATGTCCTGATGAAAGTCAATGCCAAACTTCCCTGTTAATGAAAACTTGTTTGTCCTTTGGTAGTCTGAAATCAGGACCACATCCTCCTCTTTTGTCACAGAGATTGGAGAATTATCTTGTAATACGTATGTCAGCTGCATGGAAAACAAAAGACAATCATAGAGTGAGTATTTTCAGCTAAAATTGTATTGTGATATACAATACTAAAAATGCTGTTATTGTCGTATGGGCTAATATATACTGCTACCAAATTGATCAATCTGAACACCCACATGACGCCGTGGAGTGAGTATTGTTATTCTTGTATGGGCTAATATATACTGCTACCAAATTGACCAATCTGAACACCCACATGACACCGTGGAGTGAATATTGTCACTGTCGTATGGGCTAATATATACTGCTACCAAATTGACCAATTTGACTTCACGACCAAATTGACCTATTTTGAACACCCACAGGATACCGTTTACATGACTTCTGAGCGTCTGAGCTTCTTTCATAATAAAAAAATATCAACTATCTGTGTTTCTCTTTATTCCCGAGAAGAAAAAGCATACAATGTACATATGTCCAGGTAAGAGACGAGAACTTGCAGCTAAAAGATTATATAAACTTTCACAGATGGATATGTCAAATATGTATGTGTCCCTCCAGAACTGCTCAAAATCATACTACTGAAGCAAGTAGAAATTAATGGAAAGCATCTTAATTTTACAATCTCCCTCACCTCTAAAGTCAAAGTGATTTGAATCAGTGTTCATTGCCTGTTACTGGATATAAAGTCCGGTTCAGGTTTATTACATAGTGAATGACTGTCACTGATTACTAAACCAGGCTTTAAACTCGTTACCGTGTCATTTTATAATACCAAGAAATATTTTAAGTAAACAAAACTAGTTTCACAATCAGCCTAACTCATTAATATTCAGATGGGTTTCTGTGAGTGACTACATAGGATAAAATAAATAACTAAAACTTCCACTCAAAACCCCACCACATCATTGGGGAAAGGTAATGCCAATAAGACCTTGTCCCAAATAGGGTACGCAAATAATATAAGCTTGGAAAACATTGGTCTAACTAAATGTCAATTATAATAAAGTACAGATTGAAGAATTTGTAACAAATAAATTATGATGGTGTAGTATATTTATGTGTACTTATACATCAAAATATATTTCAACCTCTTTTTGCCTTAAGTTTGTGGCCCTGGTACGAGTGCTATATGTACAAGTCAAAGCCGGTATTTACAGGCTTGTTTACTGGTCCTTTTATATTACCAAAAATGAAATGGTGGTGTCTTACTCTTATGATACATTAGTTTTACCAACATTACCATTGTGGTGTCAGTGGTAAATTATAGTGATGATAATGTTGGTGGTAATGATGACATCAATGTAAGAATGGTGATAGAAAGGATAGTTTTTGTTATGTTAATGAAATCTATGATGAATAAAGATGCCAATGGGTTCCCAGATATACATCGTTGACAATAACCCTGGTAATCAAATGAAACCCTGTACCCGTTAAAAATATTTTCCAAGTTAAGACCAGGACACAGAATAATGATTGCATTTTGAGGCTCGTGTCATGTGTACATTTATTCATCATCACAAGGGCTCATATAGTTGCACACAATTTACTAGTCTTACAAGTACTGTATAATAATGAGGACACTTTTCTCCTTTTCCACCGACCTATTTAAGAATCAACGCTGATATTTCAAGACAGAAGATCCTATCCTCATGACCGTCCATGGTTTATTGGCCATTTTAATTGCAACTTAAGTGCACTTGTTTTGAGATCCTGATAACATTAACTAGGTCAATACCTGTTGTCGACAACGACAGTAAGTACTGATTAAGAAATATTCAACAAAATAAAGTTTAAATATGTACTACAATTCAAATAATAGAAAGCACAAAAGAAATTTCTGGTACAACTAATGCCATTATGTCCTAAAGTTTGTGGCCCTGGTACGAGTTTGTCAGTGTTTACATGCTTGCTTTCTGGTCCTTTTATATCAGAGGGAAACCCAAGACAGCCATTTTTGTCCAAAGGGAACAGAAACTTGATTACAGTAACATGTACTTTTTTTATATCATCTTAGAAAAGAAGTTCACAAAATGGACAAATATACAGAATTGAATTTCTCACTGAAATATTTAAATATAAGAGAAACTAATCTGTTATTTTTTATTTCAAAACAATGAAAATAAAAATATAAAATAACTTCATGCTGTGAGGAAATATAATAGTTTTAAACTAAACTATTGCAAGAAATCAGACAGGATTCTTGAATATGAAACCACATGTCATAGATTCGTTCTATTATGACGCTGCATATGTAGAGCGGACCAGTGTAAATCAAAATAAATGGTGTCATATATCATGACAACAGGTTGTATAGGTTTGCCTGCTGGATGTTATACGCTTGCAAAATGTTAGAGAGGGATTTTGTTAACCTGGAAAAGCAGCAGAGAGGGTGAACCCTACAACCTTTTCAGGCAAAAAATAGATTGAATCCTTAAAACAAAAAATAGAGCCTTCCAACGAAATCTCATGTTTTAACAAAAAAAAATAAGTCTCCATTTGGCAAACGGAGACTTTACGATTTTTCAATCAATTTTGGTCGCAACTTGTTGTCGTTCACCCTCTCTGCTGCTATGGGTTAATAATTCTTTTACGATGAAAATCCTTTTAGGATTTCACAAACAGACTAATCGCTAACACCTCCTTTTGTAGATCAATTAGATTATTAGATTGGTCTGTGAGTTTGAAATTAATTCTTGTTAGCGAATCATTATGACACCGCATATATACTGGATTAACCGGAGACTCAATTATTAAAAATCCTGGAGGAGCTGTTGGTGCAAACGAATAAAGAATATATCCTTGCTGAGCTTGATTTGATCGTTCGAGATTAATTTGATAGCTTCCTTCGATAACATCGCATACTAAATTGAGCGCAATCACCGCTGAAATATTCACGTTGAACGGAGCGATATGTCTGCCGCCACCGTCTGGGTCATTATCATGTGTTAGGATTAATACATTTTTCACTAGTTTCCTTTTCCATGCGTCGTAAATTATTTTAAATCCAATATCAATGATGTAGTTGAGATGTTTCTTTAGTTTTGATACGTCATATCCGGGTAGTTTAAATGTTGGAATGTCTTCAACGCGGATATTATATTGATTTGCAAATCTTGTTCTCGATACGGGAATATCATCGAGTATAACTCGAATAATTTGTGAATTAAATTTTTCCATATCGTCGATGATTTTATTGCATGTTTCTACAACGCTGATAAATTCATCTCGGGTGAGAGAGCCGGATTTAAGAGATATTAACAACAGTGAAAAATCATTATTCATTGCTGTGAAATTTTTAATGATGCTAGGTTCGTTAACAAAATGATACCCCGGAAACCGATCACCCACCTTCTCAAGTCCGTGTTCGATTCCAAAAAATTCTGAGGGTATACTGAACTCTTTATAACTTTTTATTGGATTATCAGGTTTTATCCTGTTTGTGACATAATCAGATTTTTTAGGTTCAGGTGGTGCAACGGTTTCCTGAGGTGGATTTTCAGGCCATCCTAACACGGTTCTGATTGAGCTGTTATAGATATCTACGACATATCCTTCTGTGCTTATTTCAATCGCGGATGATAGTGTCGGCTCATGAACTGTTATAGCGATTTTTGATTCTTTTCCAGTAATCGATTTTATTCTACGCGCGAATTCATTATTGATTTGTTCGATTTGGTATGATCCCGTTGGTATCGAAACAACGTTCCAGTCTGGAGTCCCGTCGTCTTTATTCTTGCTCGCAAATACCAGTGAATTATTCGGTTGTTGACCACCAAATGCTACCGATCTGATATTAGGCCAACTGTGATACACTCGTAGTTTTGCTCGCGCTATCTCCTTCACGGGGACCGGGCTAGGGAAATTCACACTGAATTCAGGATTCGTTGATGTTATTGATATCATGCTTGTTTGTACTGGATTCGTGTTCTCCACTATTCGTTGAAGTAATTCCATCGGTGTTATCATTGTTATTATATTCATGTTGTCGCTCTAATTTTGATATCGCGGAATCGTAAATACTGGCCATCGCTGAGAACTCACTATCTGATATAATCGTATTATCGAGTGATGACGATATCATCGAGGATAATTGCGAGTATGCAGTTGATACAATATGAAATTGAATTAAGTAATCCTGCGGTTTACTCTGGATGCATGATGATATCTTTTTTATTATCCCGGTTGATATACCCGCGATTGTAGCCGCCGCAGAAATGCAAAATGGAACTACGACCGGGGCAATCATTGTAACCGATGCAAGTATTATTCCGGCGCCAGCGAGAACGCCTGACACCGAGTACACAGTAACATCAATTACAGTGATTCTTCGTCGTTTTTTTTTCATTTTTTCACGATAACGCTCAGAAAGTGATTTCAAGTTCGCGGAAAATTCTATCACGGTATCATATCGATATCGATGCGATTGTGATTCCATTGACTCTGTCAACGGGATTATTATCGGTTCAATTGATTCCATTGATGTCATTGTTATTTTAAACCCGTGTTTTCAATTATTCGCCATCGTTAGAGGGAATTCCTAATACTTCAGCCGGAAAAATGATCTACGAGTTCTATACACCAGGCTATTTTTGATCTAATGGTGGAGCTATCAACCGCGACGAAGTGAAAGCCTGGTGTTTTGCCAGTCTCGATAATTAACGTCGCGACGCCACCAGAGTAGGTTTTACCGTCCGCAATCATATTAAATTGATCAATAGAGGCTCACGTTAACCTGTAGATACCATCGACCTTCGCTTCCCCACCCCACAAGAGATCGACGGTAGTTCTTAAAGTATCTTCTTCTCTTATCCAATCCACGATGTCATGATTGATCGTATACACGATATTTTTAAATTTTTGTGCGGAATCCTTACCTTTTCAAGATTTTCTATTAGTTTAGAAATATCGAGATAATTTGCCTTGATTTCATTTTCATTCATCATCCTCCCCGCCTCCTTGTTAAAAAAGAAAAGCGATAAAAAGTTTTTAATTTCAGCGAGAGTCATGCCAACCACAGGTGGGGTTCCAAAGAACTTACCAACGATATTTCTTCGAAAACCATTATAACCTCGTATATGATCATTCAGCTCACGGCCGTGGGCGTCAGTCGCGTCGGTGATTGTAGACACAAGTGCGCCTGGTTTAAGTTGTCCATCCTTGGAATACAGCGCAATTTAGTTTTCAGCGGCGTCGCGCTGCCGTATCAAAATGTTATCCAATGACACATTACTGCTTTTCAATTTACCCTGATCGGAAAATAGCACAACGGTATCCTCGATTGCGTTTCGTTGTTTAACCAATATATCATCCAACGACACATTACTACTTTTCAATTTACCCTGATCGGAAAATAACACGATAGTATCCTCGATTGCGTTTCGTTGTTTAACCAATGTATCATCCAATGACACATCACTGCTTTTCAATTTACCCTGTTTGTCTTGAAATACAATTATTTCCCCGGGGTCAACACTTGTTAAGTTCAACGTCTCAGCTATTTCATCTTTAATTTTTTTTATATCACCCGTCGCAGTGTCATCGGGTTTGGGTTTCAGAGGTCTTCCCCAGATATCAATCATTGTTATTGTAAAACTCTTTCTCTCTCTAAAATCGTTTTTGACGACTTCGTCGTTGCCAGTGATTACTAGTGTATTCATTTACGACAACATGTGGTGGTTTTCCGCTTGGGTTACCCAAGGAGTTAGAAATAGCGTTAAGGACAGTTAATACTTTACTGCCGCATATTGGTGGATCATTCATTTGTTGTGTTGGTAGCGTAGAATACCAAGTCTTCATTGGAAAAGTTTTTATATAACGCATAAATTTTTTAGGCGGCGCTAATCCATATGAATCAAAATAGACAATCCCACGTGGATCAATAGCGTATGCAACCCAGTGAGTTCCGGGTCCGGTGCTGTTATCTAAATTAATGATTCCGGTTTCAGTGTTGTTTGGTTGATGTGGTAATTGATCTTTCATAAAGACACCTCTGAAATTTTGAATCGCTAGTTTTTTAGCGGCATCCATTAAATCAAAATTGGACATAGGAACCATCGGTTCCTCAATCGAAGACTCTCCAACTAATAAACCGGTCCTAGTCTCAGGCCTTTTCCGCTGTACCATGAATACGGGGTTCCTGGTAGTCTTAGACCCTTTCCGCTGTACCATGAATACGGGTTTCCTGGTAGTCTTAGACCCTTTCCCTTTCTTTATATCCTCGTCCCTTCTTCGGTTCATATGATTGAGCAATGCCTTCTACCGCTTTTGTTCCCAAGGCTCCAGCTACTCCCAATGCGACCGCTTTTGCAACTGCTGGTGGGCCGCTGCATCTAATCCTGGTATCGCAGCAAACAACGGGAATATACCGCCTGTTTTCATCATATTTTGATAGCAGCCGCAGAAAGAGTAATCTGAACGCCCTTTTTTGCTACTAGTGCATCATTGAAGTGTTTTATTTGACGAGTTGTCAGCGATAATTTATTCGCCCCGCCAGTCATTTGATTGGGTTTCAACGTGATTGTGGTTCCACATTGCTTAGCTGATTTGGATTGTAATTTTTTTAATTGACCAGGTGTCAACGATACATTGATATTACTATACGACATTATACATAAACGATTGATTCTAAATCGTTTAAAATTTCAATTTAAAAATTCATAGAATTTTCAAAGATTTTCTACTGACGCATCTACCACTCTCATTCTTCCACCAACACCTTAGAGTAGCATTGATGTATCGCTGAGAATGACAGCAACCGCTCTATAATTAGTAATACCAGGACGAGTCACATAAGCTCTAAAGTGTGTATCAACGACGGATTGTCTCATCAAATCGAGGTGTTCCAGTGACAAGTAATAGATCGGATATAGATTTTTAAAATCAAATTGTGATATTTGCAAACCAGTATCAACATTTTGATCACGTGCCATAAACGACAACAACCTATGATACACGCGAGCAATATGATTCTGACCGTAATCAAGTTGTACATCTTCAGATGGTTCCTGTTGGCCGTTTATTCTCAGTGAGACGTCCTTAACACCTAATTGATCAAATATCATATGACTGAAACGTTGATCGCCAACTCGTGTGTTATCCTGTAACGCAATAAATATATGACGTGGCGCAGCAGTGCCCTGTTTTGATGCTAGATTCCAAGTGAATAACCCATTGATATTTGATAGTTTAACATCTGTACTCACGGTTAGCCAACTTAGTCATTATTTTCAACCATGGTCCATAAATGATAGTAATCGCTCTTCTGCGGTGATTGATGGAGTTAACACTGGCATCCACAATGATATTTTTGTTAAATTGACTTTACCGGCATCATCATTTACATGATCTGCAGCCGGGTTTGCTGGAATCCTCCAGATTGCGTCATTATCATCACTCTTTCGTACAAGCGATACTGTATGCTTCGCTCCATAAATAACTTTTCTGACGTTTCTACAGAATCCAAATATGTGATGCAGTGGAATCGCGCATGAAAATTATTTACGCCGCCCTTCCAACATTGAAATACGTGTTGCAGCTCCTAGATTGAAATTAACATCGTTGTTTATAATCATATTTTCAACATCAACATCAGCGGCACCAGCATTATTCTTTGGTCGTCTTACAACAAATTGATTTCCTCCAGCGGTATTTTTATTATCCTTTGCAAACATCATAGAAGGTCCTGCTGATCTTGTATAATCATCGGAATATCTCGCTAACCCGATTATTGTTGTAGCCACATCAACATCGCGATCTATCGACTCGATTTCTTTTCCATCAATAAGATATCTAGCCTTCTCAAATAGCGCCAAGGATACCATTATTGACAAACCCGACTTGAGTACCAGCTGGATACGGTGCTGGTACAGCAGGAGTATCAGCAGCTGTTACAAGTTCTCCTTCTACTGCAATAAACGCTTCAGCGGGTAGAAAATATTTACTGGTATCATGGACTTGAAGTTCAATTCACGATCGACTATTTGAGTCTATTGCATGATAGGCGTAATATTGATAATCGCGTACAGAATCATCCTTGCCAACTGGGGCGTCTATATCAAACGCTGGATCAGGTGACCTTTTGAACATTTTATTCTATTTATCAGAGTCTAAATAGTGAAATCGTAAACGATTTTCATCGTAGGATTTCATCGTCGTGGTTTTTTAAAGCCACTTCCCGCTATCATCTTTGCAATATTGCTTTGGTCGGGGGTTACCACTATTGACGAAGTCAATTGCGCTAGTTTTTCATCTACTGCGTTATTTATAATTTTACTAACACTCGCAGGCATTTTCGCTGTAGACGGTAACGGTTTTGAAAATCCTTTGGATTTTCTCCGTGATTTCACTAATGATGTTATTTTATTCTTCGCGGCTGAAAACGTTTTTCCGGCGAGATCTCCAGCGAAATCGGAGATTTTACTAATACCCTTATCACGAATAACATCAATTGCTTTCATTGATAATTGTTTAGCTAACGGCATCACTTTTGGAGCCATTCTTGCAAATAACCCTGCAATGGTATTACCTAAACCATCTCCGTAGTATGCTCTATAAACTGGAAACCGTGAATTAACTACATAGACTCGGTTGGTTTGTTATGGTTGTAGTGTATGATCATTATTTGAAATCAGAAACAATTTTTCAATTGTAAAAAAAAAATTTCAATTTTAAATTCAGTCCCGGTAATCTATCACTGTGATACCCGCTTGATAACTCGCTAATGAAATCTCGATATGTTTTGATATCCATGAAACCGCCGGCAAATAACCGTCTACAGATATCAGCTGCCTCATTAATTATTTCCGGTGAGTTATTTTCAGCTCGGAACCCTCCTACAAGAACTTCTAATCGTGATATATCACTGAGAACACTATTAGGACATGAAATCCTTGGATTCTCACTGGAATCTTGCAATCCGCTTCCGCTATAACCCATTGCTTCATCCAGTTTTTCATCATCCGTGGGTTGTAAATAATTAAGAACATCATCATCATCATCATCATCATCAGGTGGTAGTTGCTTTTTTTTAGGTGAAAAAGATATTTTCTTTCCAGGTTGCTGTCGCCGCCTTTGCAATTTTGGCGGTTTTTGTTGTTGTTTAAACTCTTCGTATTGATTATACACTATACCCACCGCATTGATATATTCAATGTATGACGTACTATTTGTCTTAATCTGACTTTTTTTAGTTTTGATTTTGTAGAATATATCAGCCCAGTGAGTGAAATTCTTAACAAACTTATGATGTTCTGGTTTCAACATTTTTTTTCTGTTTTCATAAGTCGTAACAACAAGCTCAGGAATTTTTGTTGGATCAGTCTTATCGATTTCTGCTAACCCTTCCTCGTTAAATCTCACGCGTAGGTCATCTACTGTTCTTTTTGATTCCATTTTTTGTACAGCCTGTTTTGTTTGTTCAGTTTTCGCTGCTATTTTTTCGAGTTCACCGATAACAGATTTCCCCGTCTCGGGAACATCTCCCCGTATAGCACGCTCTACCCCGTACGTTGCTGTGGTTACTGGTTTAAACAATTCTTCAGATCCCGCATCAAAATCAGTCTGAAGACTCTGTCGTTGTTGCAGTTTATTTCTTACAGAGTCGCGAATTGGTATAAATCTCCTGATTGCATCTAGTCGTTCACGAGCCAATCTAGTTGTTAATGATTCATTGACCAATATTTGAAATCAGAAACAATTTTTCAATTGTAAAACAATTTTCCCGAACCTGACCTAACAGAAGAAAACACTTTTCAGTTAATTCGACACGTCGGATGATTTTTAACATCACCGTGGAAGTATTTAACAGCTCTATCATCGATGAGGAAAGTCACATGATTACTATAAATAAAATAATAATGTGACTTTTCTCATTCTGAACCGTCCATCACTTTTTTTTCACTGATTTTGACATTTTTAATAAAAAAAATGCGAAAAAAAAAAGAAAATCTCTTTGAGGGTCAATCAATCAAAAAACGACAAAATCTCTTTGAGGGTCGGTCACGGTCAAAATCGTTCATTTTCTTGAATTAACGCTCGTAGGTTTCTAACTTTAGAATTGATATCCTTTTTCAATTCGTATTCGTTACCTAATTCTTTTCGTATTCCCTCTACGATAGTATATAACGGTACAAACGTACTTACTTCCCTGGAAAATGCAAGAGAGTCCCGAATAGAATTCTGAATTCTCTTGATGAGCGCATATTTCTTTGGCAGCATATACTTGTTGTTGTTAGCTCCGTATTCTATATCCTGAAAATCCGACTTGATTTGATCAGGATTCAACCCATCTGATAGTTTAATATCCCGACTTTTCAATTTTGAAATCTCGGATATAATGCTATTCATATTTTCAGAATTCATATTCTATGATAATGATATACTTCTAAATGAAAAATATGACGCATTAGACATAACTGAATTGAATGTTTTGTTCGGTCTTTTTTGAAATCGCAGTCTTGGTTATTCCCTCGGTAACGAGTCGTACAGAAGGTCGACAAATATCGAAGTGCATACCGGCTTCATACATTTATTGAAATATTTTTTCTTCGTTAGTTGCCGTATTAAAAGATTTTACTGGTCTCGCTTTTTTTGAACATTTTCCAGTCTTTACTCGTTTGGTATTCTCACTTTGAGTAACAACTTCTAGATTTGATAAGGAATTGTTCTTCGGATTAGAATCCTTGTGATCAATAACAAAATCATCCTCGATCAATCCATAAAAGCATTCAAATACGAAACGATGATTGAGATAAAATTTCTTTCCAGCACCAAACTTCAAATACCCCATACCATTGTCAGAACCAACTGGTTTCTTCAGTCTACGGTTTCTTACAACACCATCACTGGATGCTTCATAATTTTTAATCACAGGGTGTAGTCTGAATTCTTGGTTCATTCGTATACTAAATACTATTTGTCTAATTCATTGTTTGGTCTAATGATTACATCACTGGAAAATCTTTCAATGTAGTCTTGAGGGGTTCTTATGATTTTACCCTTGACTCTGTCAAGGACTTTATTAGTGTCAGGGACTTTTTCAGGGTCAAAATTTTTGATCGATGTTCCATTTTTGATTCTTTTATCATAATAACGCTTCAACTCCCTGTATCGTTTGCCACCGCAATTCAAACACAACTGAGATTTTCCCCTAACCCCAACCCCACATCGTATGCAAGGTAACGGACCAAGGCTTCCACGACGAAAGCTTTGCAGATGATACCCACAGAATTCATTTCTGCATGATTTGTTACACGGTGTCACTGATCCAATCATGAGCCATTTGCAGTGATTCATTATACATAAATCTTTCATTTAAATGCTTGTTTTAATTATAGTATGGAGGAGTTCAAGAGATTATCGAAAATTAAGCCCTGGAAAATGTTAAATTCAATCTCGATAATGAGTTCAAGAGATTATCGAAAATTAAACCCTGAAAAAATGTTGAATTCAATCTCGATAATGAGTTTAAGAGATTATCGAAAATTAAGCTCTGGAAAAATGCTAAATTCAATCTTGATAATGTCTCTAATACACCAAAACGTCTAA
This sequence comes from Unio delphinus, assembly GCA_029339505.1. Lineage (NCBI taxonomy): Eukaryota > Metazoa > Mollusca > Bivalvia > Unionida > Unionidae > Unio > Unio delphinus. Next base: position 2,805,464 of record JAQISU010000064.1, read on the forward strand.
TCGGTGACAGAACTATACTAAGTAAAATCAAGAAGTGTTTTAATGAATTCTACCGAGACGTGCAGCATACTGTTGGTCGACATTTCGAATTATTGATGAAGATGTTAATGTACCGAACATCGATGCTACCATGAACGATGAAAGAGCAGCCGAGATAATTTCACACCTTGGCGAGCCAACGGGGTAGAAATCCAAAGGATTTTCATGGAAAATCAAAGATTTTCAACAAAGCAATTCTCAACGGAAGTATTTTTTCAGAATAAAATTCATTATCGAAGTCGAAGGCAAATGGATTATTAGGGATAAATTTGAACCAATCCTTAAGGATAAAAAAGCTGTCATTGTGAGTAGAGATTCCAAACCAGGGATTCTAACTGGAATCGACAAACCATACTACGAGAGATCTTATCCTGTAACAGCAATCGTTTATGGGATATATCCGTTAAATGATAAACCCCATATCGCAAAACTAGCTCCTATGAAGTATTCTAGTTCACTGAATTGCGTGGCAACACGGGTAATGGAACACTTCACAGATGCATCCCGAGCAAATAAACTAACTGATCTGCGACGTAGAAAAATAACCGAATGGGAACTGACAGTGAAACAGCACGGTGCAAAGATTTCTGATATAGCTAAATTAGAAACATCATTAAGATTCCCAATAACCGTTATGACGATAACCTGAGAAGTTTTATACGAACCGAAATATAACAAAAATGGAGCGCCAATACAAATTATTGATCATAACAAACACGCGTTGACACCTGCGGTAACAATATTTCCACGAGAACGAACCGTGAAATATATCCCTGAAGAATTCGTCGGGGATGTTTTCTATGAAGAGAAATTATTCGATGCTATTCATTCGTTGTGTAAATATGATCCTGTGTCAGTGTGGTTACTTAGAAGTGATGAAGATCCCGAAATAGGATTCGATCAATTTGTAAGACCAAATGGTGAATTATATCGCGTTGAAGAATTAGATAACAGATTTTTCACCGGAGAGTTTCCATGAAAAACTACTCACGGATAGTTTTACTATTCCATCAGTGGTAGCTCACTTCGCAAGAGAAAAAAGCTCATGGCGTCCAACACGAAGTGATTTTCTCGAGGACGTTAAATTGAGTTGCGTCAAATTTAGTCATAGAGGACTGTGGAATACGAAATACTCACGTGATGGTATGATTTCAATTGATATATCCGCGTGTTATCCTGGAAGTTTTCTCGGGTATGGGGAATGTAGTAACCACTTTAAACGATTTGGACACCCCACGCATGAAATGACTCGTGTTGCGATTAATGGTCCATTGCCTGATTTTGATTAAACTGGATTCGCTCGTGCGATATCATTCGAATTAGCTACAGTTTTACATCCGTGTAGTTATCTTTGGCTTGGTAGAAACCTATCTGAAAAACACTGGATGCCAATAGTGCTATTGAGATATATGATTGATTGTGGTATGCTAATATCGTTGATTGTTTCCGAAGCTATTATATGCTATCGAGCTCAGAAAGAAGTTTGGCTACCACAACCCGATCTAGATAGAATAATTAGCGAACAGCGAAAACAATTTCCTGATTTCAATAAAGAACAAATCATGAATTGGTCTAAGGAGTTATTTGAAATTAAAAAAGAACGAGCAAAGGATTTTGGACGAAGAATAATCGGTAAATTTACCCAGGGTGGAAAATACGACAATGTAAAATACTCTTCGAGGTTGATCATAGACGTCGCTGAATACGATTTTATTGTAACGGATTTAACGAAACAGGGAAAACTTGTATCCCGTAAGGATGCTTTTCTTTCCAATGGTGAGAAAATGGGTACGGTTGTTACCTACTGTGATGGATATAATTCCCAGTACACACATTTGAGAAGTTCTATGCTAGCCTATTCTTCTATCAATCTATTTTCGATAATAAATAGATTTCCTAATACCGCGGTTAGAGTAGCCACTGATTCGATGTGTATAAACAGTAAATACAAATCAGCTGTAGCGGCATTCACAGATCCCGAGGAAAATTGGGGGCGTTGGCGATTTAAAAAGGAAACACTACATGAGTGTTGTGAATCCGCAGACGTTACCATTTATTATAAATATCTTTCATATAACCGTATTGAAATTCAATCAGAATTTTCTAATGCACCACCTTTATCTGATCCAGTATGTAGATACAAGACAGTTTATTTAAACGGTTGTGGTGGGTCAGGAAAGACAACTCGTGCAATTGAATTATTTCGTCGGTCAACCATGATTGTGCTGACACAAAATCACAGACTCGCCAGAGAGATGATACAGCGAGAGGTAAATGCCTGTACCTATCACAGTTTTTTTCGATGGAAGGGTGACAAATGGACTCCTGATCGAATGGGTGATAAATTCATTCCTGAAATCATAATTTGGGATGAAATATGCACAGTGTCATTAGATGTATTACAAACATTTCTCGAGTGGTTGTTAAACAAAAACACAAAAGTCGTCATGTGCGGTGATCACGGCCAACCACCACAATTTGTCGGTGCATCTCCACATGAATGGCTAAAGGGTTTTGTAGACTACTATGTAGAAATTACCACTGATTATAGATCACTTGATGAACGATTACGAGAATTCAAAGCGCTAATTAGACTACAACCGGATAGAATCCAATGCAAACTAGCGCTTGAAGTGATTTCAGAAACCCCAATGAAAGAGTTTTGGGAAACGTGGAGACCAAATGATTTGATAATTGCAAGTAGAAAAATAGTCAGAGACACACTTCAGATGAAGTTATTTGAAACGCATAAAGAAAGATTTTCAACGCTTCCTGTGCCTCTTTGTTATAGGCCATTGAATACACGAAAACAGAACATTGAAGTTGATCTTCCAGGGAAGAGTGAAAAGCGGATTCTCGTATTAAATGATATTGTGCAGGTTGATATCAGCGTCGTCGAAAATGCAGTGCGTGCTAATAAATCCCCGTGGACGCTAGGTAACGCAGCAACAATACATTCTTCACAGGTATTGACTATATCGGATACAATTGTTTGGATGGTAGATAATCGCATCGAATGGTTAAATTTAGTCTATCTCGCAGTATCCTGAGTACGAAGAATAAATCAGCTTCGAAGAATTGTTTTCGATGATAATGACACAACAATGGATGATATTGATGCTAAAATTATTGATAAAAAACTCTCCGGTTACAATCAACAAGACAAAAAAAAAACAACGAGAATTTGATATTGATGCTGAATTAATAATTACGCTGAAACAACAACAGAATAATCACTGCGCGAGTTGCAATTGTATAATGCGTTTGCAGTATTCGGATAAAGATCCTCGCCAATTTACCGTAGACAGAAAAAATAACAATCTTGGTCATGTCAGAAACAATGTGATGTTGACTTGTCTTGAGTGCAATAGACGCAACGGCGCTAGTTAAGCCCATGCGGTGGTAATTGAGTATCGTCAGGAATCACTTGCAGTTGTTCACGAGTAAATCCTCGTTGAGGGGCAGTTGAATCCAGTCTATAGATTGCTGGTCTACCCGTAGATCGTGTTATACTAGATATCTTGTGTGCAGTAACACTCCAAATAGGATCAGTAGCCATTTTCCTGCCACCTTCGAGTTCTCCTGGTTCGTATAAATACCTAACAGTGATATTACTACCAAGAATTGGTTCTTTGAAATCTTTTTGTGGTTGTACGGGTATAGATCTCTTTTTAATCGCGTTGATAGGTTTCATGTTGATTGTTCGAGTAATCTCGTTATTCAGTGCGATAATCATAGCTGGTAATCTTTTGACCCATTCACGGGATCTTTTTTCTAGGATGAATTCTTTTGCGTATTGATATCCAAATAACCGTTCAGCAAGAGTCCGATTAAATCGTTCAACAATTGCCTGATCGCGATGTAGCGCAGTATGCCCTCGTCTGATGATGACATTATGATGTTTCATTATTGATAACACTGCACCCTGAAATTCCTTGCCAGGATCAACCTGTAACAGATTTGGCCAGCGCAGAGGACCCTTTCGATAAATCCTTTCAAATGCAGAAGCTACTTCAGGTGATGATTTTGTTTTTAACGGCTCTGCTTGTTTGTATCGACTCGCAACATCAACTACGGTTAATGCGTATTTGTAACCACCATCATGTGGCAGAAATAATATATCAGCCTGATGAACTTCATTAGGAACGGTCACATCAAAATGCGAGTAATTAATCTGTTTAGGCGGTGGTAGATAAATCTGCCATAGTGCCTGTTTGGATAACCAATGAGCCGCAGTGATTTTTTTTCACTTTTGCAGCGCTAGCGAGTTTATTGATTGCTGATTTACCCCTCCAGTATCCTCTTGGGGAATAATAAATTGATTCCATGTTATTAATTACCGGCACCTAACATCAATTTACCTTTCATAACCGATTTTATCAAAAGGAAGACAATTTTCCTTTGAAGGATTTATCAAGAATAGCATTTAACGCATGAATTAATTTCACATCTGCTAGATGCCTGTGTTGCAGATTATTGCTTTTATAAGCAACATCATGAAGGTGACAGGCCTTATCAATGGCGTTTATTGGTTCTTCACCGGGTCGGGGCTGATTTTGATTATTGAGTCTGATATCAAGTCTGGTTCCCGGTCCACAGTAGCTATATCCTGGAAGGTGCTTTTCTCCGGGGTATTTCGCCCATGGGGTTCCAGGGAGTTTTGCCAATTTGGCTGCGATATCACCCCCTCGTTTTTTTTTAAATCATCATTTCCTGCAGATCTCATAGACACAAATCTAAATTTCTTTGTACCACATTGCACGCATTTACCAGAAAGCGCTGATCGGTTATTGTTAGTTGTAATCGTCGTCAAGTCATCTGTGCCAGTACGCGTTTTACACTTCACACAATATAGATCCATAATTTATGTATAGAAATATGGATATAATTGATTTTCCAGCGACTAAAGCAAGAGAACCGGTTAAGCATCATGCAGCGCTACCAAACTCTATCCGGATGATTATAATCGGGCCATCTGGATCCGGTAAAACGCAATTGTTGCTCAATTTAATAATGAGATGGATGAAGTGGGATAAGTTGTATTTAATTGCCCCTAGCGTAGATGATCAACGATGCTATGAAGTGTTAAAGGATTTTAACGAGAATGCATCAGAAATTAAGGGTGAGAACGCCATTGATTTTATAACTGATATTGACGAGGCACCATCCGTGGATGACCTTGATGGAAGCATTAACAATTTAGTCGTATACGATGATGTAATGTTGGATAAACAAACAAACCCAGCTAGAATATTTTCCCGAGGCAGGCATAAAAACACCGACTTGATATATGTCTGTCAACGCTACTCTCAGATTCCAAAAGTGATCGGAGATAACTGCAACATTCTTGCTGTATTCAACGGAGTTGATACTCATACTCTTAGAAATATTTGGCAGACATGGTGTTCCGATATGGACTTCAATCAATTTAAAAATTTCTTTAGTAACGCTCAGTCAACCCCGTACGGATTCGCAACAATAAATTTACATGATCCTCGGACACGATATCGTATCGGACTTGATCAAATATTCGGTTAAAATCATTTATTATTCTTGCTAACCAGAACTGAAAGCTTTAGCAGCAAAGGGGGTGAACGACAACAAGTTGCGACCAAAATTGATTGAAAAATCGTAAATTCTCCGTTTGCCAAATGGAGACTTATTTTTTTTTTTTGTTAAAACATGAGATTTCGTTGGAAGGCTCTATTTTTTGTTTTAAGGATTCAATCTATGTTTTGCCTGAAAAGGTTGTAGGGTTCACCCTCTCTGCTGCTGGAAAACATGTTGCACCAGACCATCGTTAAGGGACGAACCATGGCAGGTCGAAGGTACTACTAAAGTCATCGTTTGTGAACTTTACAAATTTTTGCGATTGTCCCTGTAGACAAGTAGACTAGTTAAAGTGGACGTTATGCATAAATAGCCGATATGTGACCGAATTTGTAACTGTATGATGATGGCTAGAACTATTATGGTATGTATTTTGTAATGTTAATGAAAAGTATGATGATTGCAAGAAGTATTATGGTATGGATTTAGTAATGTTAATGAAAAGTATGATGATCGCAGGAACTATTATGGTATGGATTTTGTAATGTTAATGAAAAGTATGATGATAGCAGGAACTTTTATGGAACGGATTTTCTAACGTTAATGAAAAGCGTAATGATGACAATAAATATATTGGTATGGAATTAGTATCGTTAATGAAAAGTGTAATGATGGCAAGAACTATTATGTATCAATTTTTTGGCAAAGATTATGATGCTAATATTGTCTATTTTTTTTGTAAACTTTAATGTTTACCCACAATTTAGTATGAAACAAATCATTAGTTAAATGGATTCTTTTTTTTTCCTACATATCATTTTTTATTTCTTGAAAAATACTTTAAATTTCCGGACATAATGTTTCTACTCAAGAAGATTTATGTTTGCAAAAAACATCGAAGATACCGTATATACTTTTTGCTTTTATAAATATTAATGATGAAATGTTGCTGTGAAAATACAACAATTGATACATAAGCTCTCATATTGTCATTACAAAATCAACTGGCATTATTAACAAATGGACAATGGCTTTCAAAGAATATAATCCTAAATTATCCATGATTAGTTCTTCTTATTATGTCAGTCACCTGCACAATACACCACCTACATTTTAAAATGGGTTCGGAAGCCATGTGATGTTTTCTTATCTAAGCAAAATTATATCCAAATAAATGAGAAAGTGAACACCACAGATCAATTATGAACTAGTCTTATCATTTCAATTTAGTCATACACAATTATTTATAAAAGCCTTGTCATTTTCCATCGTCAATTTAAAAGTCACGCACTCCGTTAAATCGATTCATAGACATATAATCTTTTAAAGTGCTACTCCACTATATACCCACTATTGTTATCGGCGAGTTCGAATAACAAGTAACCTCTATGATCTCTGGTCTAAACAAATTTTGCAATATGGACACTAGCCTTGATTGCAAATTGACCGATTTTCATTTCTCTAAAGAAAGCCTTATTTCCCTACTGGCAGCCTCATTGATTTGACCACTTCTGTCCTCAAACCTTACCCTCTATCTGATTTCAACTGGAATAAACTGAGCTCTTTGCAAATTTATTTCCCGTGTAAATATGACTGTATAATCCATGTGATTAAAATAACAAAGTATGCAGCAGAGGGGGCGAATCGGACAACCTTGTAGAGGCGTCGATTAGGTAAACCAAGGCTTCCTTCTCGTAAATAGTTAATAGAAAGGTCTTTTTGGCAAATTGAGGTTTCCTAGTAAATATTTACTGTAAGGGTCAATTCGTCAAACTAAGGCTTCCTCGTAAAGGTCCATTTGGCAAAAAAAAGGACGCCACAATTATTGGAAAACTCCCATCCGCTCTGCTGCTATGGGTCAACAATTCTTTTACGATGAAAATCATTTAGGATTAAAATCACTACGATTTCACAAACAGACTAGTTTGTAGAACCTCACCTCGTAAATCAATTAGATGATTAGACTGGTCAGTGAGTCTGAAATTAATTCTCGTTAATGAATTATTATGACATCGCATATAGACTGGATTAGTTGGATCCTCAATGATTAGAAACCCTGGAGGAGCTGTTGGTGCAAATGAATATAAAATATATCCTTGTTGATCTTGATTTGATCGCTCGAGATTTATTTGATAACTTCCCTCGATAACATCATATACTAAATTAAATGCTATCACCGAGGATATATTCACATTTTGAGGAGCAATATGCCTACCACCACCATCTGGGTCATTATTATATTTAAGAATTGTTGTTTGTGGTTGTGGTGCTGTTTTATTCCATGCGTCATGGATTTTTTGGAAACCTTCATCGATGGCATCATTGAGAGATTTTTGTAGTTCTGAGATTTTATATCCATGTAATTTGAGCGTGGAAATATCTTCTACGCGTATATTATATACTGTCGCAAAACTCTGTTCTCGTTTTAGAATTAATGTCACCTAATATCTCTTGAATAATTTGTGAAGGAAATGTTTCCGTGTCATTGATGATTTTGTTACATGTTTCGACGACGCTGATAAATTCATCTCGGGTGAGAGTACCGGATTCAAGAGATGTTAACATCAGTTAAAAATCATTATTGATCGCTGTGAAATTTTCAGTGATTTTATCCTGTCGAGTTGCGTAATATCTTCGGTTGCGGTCGTCTTTCATTCCAGTGAAAAAATTACACCTGGTGTAACCGCTATAGCTTTCTACTGGATTATCAGGTTTTATTCTGTCGGTGACATAATCAGATTCTTGTGGTTCGGGTATTTGATAAGCTCTCCGAGGTGGGATTTCAGGCTACCTCAGTATTGTTTTTATAGAACTCTGATAAATATCTTGGCGAGTTCATCTAGATCGCAGATGATAGTGTTGGTTCATGAACTGTTATAGCGATTTTCGATTCTGTTCCGGTAATGAATTTTATTCTACGCTGAAATTCAGCATTGATTTGGTATGACCCAGATGGCAGCGAGACAACGTTCCAGTCTGGAGTTCCATCGGGTTTATTTTTATTCTCAAATACCAAGGAATTATTCGGTTGTTGACCGCCAAATGCTACCGACCTAATATTAGGCCAACTGTGATACACTCGTAGTTTCGCTAACGCGATCTCCTTCACGGGAACCGGAATAGGGAAATTTACACTGAATTCAGGATTCGTTGATGATATTGAGATCATGCTGGTTTGTACTGGGTTTGTGTTTTCTACTATTCGTTGAAGTAGTTCTTATGGTGTTGTCATTGTTATTATTATTATCCTGCACTAATTTCGATATCGGGGAATCATAAATATGTACCATCGCTGAAAACTCACTATCTGATATAAATGTATTATCGAGCGACGATATCAACGAGGATAATTGCGAGTATGCGGTTGACACAACATGAAATTTAATAATGTAATCCTGCAGTTTACGCTGGCTACATGATGATTGTTTTTTGTTATCATCTAAATAATTCCCGCGATTGTTGTCGCTGCTCATATACAAATTGGAACAGCTATCGGAGCAATCATTGTCACCAAGGATAGAATTATACCAGCTCCGGCGATTACACTACTCACAGAGTACACGGTAACATCAACTGCGGTGATTCTTCGTCGGTATTTTTTTTATTTTTGTTTGATACTCCTCAGTGAGTGTCTTGAGTTTAGTTTGAAATTCTCTGACCTGATCATAGCGATATTGAGATACCGAAGGTACTGTTGATGACGACATTTTATTTTCAAATCGTTTACGATTTCAATTTAGTTGTTTATTTAAATCCGCTACGAATTCCACATACCATAATACTGAAACCCTAGCCAAATTATTATCAGTTTATGTTATTGTGAATGGTTCAGTTGTATCCTTGTCGATGATCGTTGATATCGTATTGTTAACCCCAGATGAACTCGACGATGATATATTAAATTGAGTCGGTGCCACTAGTGTTAATCGATAAATACTCTTGATAGCCGCAGTGATGCTCAATATCGTATCTGTAGGTGTCCACGCCAATGATCCGTGTTGAATTGTGTATACTATATTGTTGGTTCTCTCATGAGGAATATTTGTTTTTTCAAGTATTTTTATCATCTTCGGTATTCCATCCTTGATAATATCATTGGTCGTTTTAATATCGGTGTTGATAGTTTCTATTTGCCTATTAATAGCGGTTATTTCATCTAAGAGAATTTTTTATATCCGCTAGTTTCATTGTGACCGTCGGTGGAGTTCCAAAAACTTCTCTAACAATTTTATTTCTAAGTGTGTTCAAATCCTTTTCATGCTTCTTGTTTTCATGCTACTTGTTTTCGAATTGGTCAATTTTATAATCAAGCTCAATTAATCTATCCATGGATTTTTTTATTGATGGTAAATTCGGTGATGTTATTGCTGGTTCGCCGAAGAAAGCAATAATTGATTTTAATTCGTCATTGACAGTCTTTACATTGTTCTTAGAGATTTTTATTAATGATAAATTCAGTGATGTTGTCGCTGGATCACCAAGAAAAACTTAGAATGAATTTTTACTCATCGTTGAGAGTTTTTAATTTATCTGTAATCATCGAAACGAGTACGCCCGGTTTTAGGTTACCCTGATCGGAAAATAACGCAACGGTATTCTCGGTTACGCCGCTTTGTTTAACTAAAATATCATCCAGGGAAACATTACTTTATTTCAATTTACCCTGATCGGAAAATAACGCAACGGTGTTCTCGGTTGCATCTCGTTGTTTAACTAAAATATCATCCAGAGAAACATTACTGGTTTTCAATTTACACTGATCGGAAAATAACGCAACGGTGTTCTCGGTTTCGCCGCTTTGTTTAACTAAAATATCATCCAGAGAAATATTACTGGTTTTTAATTTACCCAGATCGGAAAATAACGCAACGGTGTTCTCGGTTACGCCGCTTTGTTTAACTAAAATATCATCCAGAGAAACGTTACTGGTTTTCAATTTACCCTGACGATCTTGAAATACAACAATTTCATTAGGATCAACACTTGCTAAGTTCAACGTCTCAGCTATTTCATCTTCGATTATTTTTTTATGTCATCGGTTGCAACGCCATCAGGTTTGGGTTTCTTCAGCGCTGATAAAGATCTACCCCAAATATCAATCATATTATTCTATATAATTCTCTCTCTCTCTCTCTCTCTCTCTCTCTCTCTCTCTCTCTCTCTCTCTCTCTCTCTCTCTCTCTCTCTCTCTCAAATATCTTCGTTGACGACTTCTTCGTTACCAGCGACTGCTAGTATATTCATTTACGACAACATGTGGTGGTTTTCCAGGTGTTGAAATAGCGTTAAGTACATTCAATACTTCGCTGCTACACATTGGTGGGTCATTCATTTGTTGTGTTAGTAGCGTGGAATACCAACGCCTCACTTTGTGAGGAGTTTTTAAGCGGTTTATATAATGCATAAATTCCTTCGGCGGTGCTAATTCATATGAGTCGAAATAGACTATTGCACGTGGATCAATCGCGTATGCAACCCAGTGAGTTCCAGGTCCGCTGCTGTTATCGAGATTAATAATACCGGTTTCGGCGTTGCTTGGTTATGCCGGCAACTGATCTTTCATAAAGCCACCTCTGAAGTTTGTAATCGATAGTGTTTTAGCAGCATCGAGTAAATCAAAATTGGACAACGGAGTTAAAGAATCTCCAACTGGTAAACCGTTCCTGGGATTCTCAGGCCTTTTCCGCTATACCATGAATACGGGGATCCTGGTAGTCTTAGACCATTTCCCTTCTTTTTGTTTATATCCCTTCCCAGTTGCTTTCTTTAGAGCCATCCCCGCCGCGGTACCAACGGCACCTAACGCCACCGCTTTAGCCACCGCTGGGGATGCTGCCGCAATCAACGTTGGAATTGCAGCTAAAAGCGGGAATATACCACCTGATTTTATCGTGTTTTTAATCGCGGCTGCAGAGAGAGAGAGTGATCTGAACGCCTTTTTTATCTTTGAAAGCATCATTGAAGTGTTTTACTTGACGAGTTGTCAGCGACAATGTATTCGCCCCGCCAGGCATCTGATTGGATTTTAGCGTTATTGTGGTTCCGCATTTTTTAGCTGATTCTGATTGCAATTTCTTGAGTTGACTGGGAGTTAACGCAACACTAATATAACTGTCTTTCATTATACAATAACAGATTGATCTAATTGTTACATATTTTCCACTAGTGCATCTATCACTCTCATTCGCCCACCAACACCTTCGAGTAGCATTGATTTATCGCTGAGAATGACAGCAACCGCTCTATAATTGGCAATACCACCACGAGCTACAGTAGCTCTAAAGTGTATATCAACGACGGACTGTCTTGTTAAATCAAGATGTTCCAGCGAAAAGTAATAGATCGGATAGAGGTTCCAAAAATCATTCTGTGATATTTGCAGACCAGTATCAACATTTTGATCACGCGCCATATATGACAACATACGATGATACACGCGCGCAATACGGTTTTCATCGTAATTAAGTTGTATATCTTCGGATGGTTCCTGCTGTCCGTTTATTCTCAGCGAGACGTCAGTAACACCTAATTGATCAAATATCATATGAATGTGTTGTTGATCGCCAACTCGCGCATTATTATGCAACGCAATAAATATATGTCGTGGTGCTGAAATGCCTTGTCTCTACGCTAGGTTCCATGTAAATAACCCATTAATAACTGATTGCTTGACATCTGTAGTCACTGTTAGCCAACTCAGTAGTAATTTTCCTCCTTGGTCCATAAACGATAGTAATCATTCTTCTGCGGTGATTGGTGGAGTCAACACTGGCATCCACAGTGATAGTTTTGTTAAATTGACTTTACCGGGATCAGCATTTGGATGTGCTGGATCTGCTGAAATTCTCCAAATTGTATCATTGTCAGTACCCTTTAGCACGAGTGCTACTGCGTGCTTTTCTCCATAAATAGCTTTTCGAACATTTTTGCAGAATCCAAATATATGATGTAGTGGAATTGCGCATAAAAATGATCTACGCATCCCTCTCAACATTGACATACGTGTTGCAGCTCCTAGGTTGAAATCGGGATTATTGCCTATAACTACATCTTCGACATCAGCATCAGCAGCATCTGCATCATTCCTTGGTTGTCTTATAATAAATGGATTTATTCCATTCGCATTCTTACCATCCTTTGCAAACATCATAGAAGGGCGTGTCGATCTTGTATAATCATCGGAATATCTTGCTAGTCCTATTATTGTTGTGGCCACATCAACATCACGATCTATCGACTCAATCTCTTTTCCATCGATGAGATATCTTGCACTCTCAAATAACGCCATGATACCGTTAATGACAAAACCGACTTGGGTATTAGGTGGATATGTTGGATCATTATGGGCTGCATCGTCTATTACAATTTCTTCTTCTACTTCGATAAATTCTTCACACGGTAAAAAGTATTTACTGGTATCATGAACTTGAAGTTCAATTCTTGTTCGACAATTTGGTTGTATTGCATGATAGGCATAGTATTGATAATCACGTACGGAATCATCCTTGCGCACTGGGGCGTCCATATCAAACTCTGGATCAGGTGACCTTTTTAACATTTTATTATATATTCTCCTTGATCTATCAAGGTCTAAATCATCGTCGTGTTCGTAGACGACCACGTCGTGGTTTTCTTAAAACCACTTCCGCTATCATATTTGCGATGTTGCTTTGGTCGTTGGTCACCAGCGACGCTAATTTCTAATCTACTGAGTTATTTATTATTTTACTAACCCTCGCAGGCATCACTGTTGTTGACGGTAGTGGTCCTGGTTTCCTTTGCCGCCGAACTAGCGCTATTAGTTTATTCTTCGCGGCTGAAAACGCTTTTCCGGCAAGATCTCCAACAGCGCTAATACCCTTATCACGAATAACTTCTATGGCTTTCATTGATAATTGTTTTGATAGCGGCGCCACTTTTGGAGCCATTCTTGCAAATAACCCTGCAATTGTATCACCGAGACCATCACCATAGTACGCTATATAAACTGGAAATCGTGAGTTTACTACATAGACTCTGGTTGGTTTATCATGGTTGTAGTCTATGATCATCTTATTTAAATGATATTTATCTAATGTGATGACTTCGTCATCAGATTAATAACTGTGATAACCAGTAGGATTTTCCGCTAACTCATCAATGAAATCTCGATATAGACCAATATCCATAACACCGCCTGAAATAACCGCCTGAAGATATCAGCTGCTTCATTAATTATTTCCGGTGAGTTATTTCCAGCTCGTTTTCCTCCGATGAGAACTTCTAATCGTGCTATATCGCTGAGAATATTACCATGACATTGAATAAGACCACTACTTGAAATTCCAGTCCCAGAATATCCCTTTCCGTTTGATTTTTTTAGTAATACCAGTAGCACCTTTTTCAGAATCAGCTTCTGCCATTATTTGTATTTCACCTGGGATTGGATCTGCTGTATATGCCGGTGGTGGTTGTGTGACACCTTTTACTGCAGCTAGAAACTTACTAAAATCAAATTGTAATTATTTAGTTGCCAGTTCAGTTTTTCCGCGGTTTGGTAAAAATACTTTATTTGTCCAAGTATCTATATGTTTTATAAAATCTCTAGACTTGTCGTCTTTTAAATAGGTATTTCTTATCTCTTTTTTAAATTTTTCTTTATAATTTTGTCGTAGAAGCTGTCAGGGCTAGATTCATTGATGGAATTCTTAATTCGTTTATCATAGTAGCGCTTCAACTCTCTGTATCGCTTACCACCACAACCGAAACCCAACTGTGATTTTCCTCGCACCCCTACCCCACATCTTATACAAGGAATCAGACCAAGGCTTCCACGGCGAAAGCTTTGCATATGATACCCACATAACCCCTTTCTGCATGATTTGTTACACGGGGTTACTGATCCAATCATAAGTCATTTGCAATGATTCATTATATAATATATTCTCTATTTAAATGCTTGTTTTAATTATAATATGAAGGAGATCGAGAGATTATCAAAAATTACACCTTCCAAAAATTCTAAATTCAATCTCGATACAGTCTCCGTAGCAACAAAGAATCTAATAGGTGATAGAACCATGTTGGTTAAAATCCGTGATTGTTTTGAGGAATTCAAGCGTGATGGAGCATCTCACTGTTGGTCAACATTTCGAATTGATGGTAGCGTTGACGCTACCATGAACGATAAAAATTCAGCAGTGATAATCTCACATCTTGGGCGAAAAAGGTATTTTTCAGAATAAAATTCATTATCCGTTTAGAAACTGGAGATTGGATTATTCGGGATAAATACGAACCTATCTTGAAGGATAAAAGAACTGTCACTGTGAGTCAAGATTCCAAACCAGGAATTCTAACTGGAATTGACAAAACGTATTGCGAAAGATCTTATCCTGTAACAGCAGTTGTTTATGGAATATATCCGTTAAATGATAAACCGAGTATTGAAAAACTAAAACCCATGAAATTGTCGTCGTTGAATTGTATAGCAGAACGAATATTAGAACACTTCACAAATGCATTGCGTGGAAATAAATCGACTGATCTAAGACGTAAAAAAATAACCGAGTTGGGATTAACAATAAAGGAGCACGGGGCAACAATTCAAGATATAACTAAATTAGAAATATCATTAAGATTCCCAATATCGGTAATAACGATAACCGGAAAAGTATTACACGAATCGAAATATAAATCAAAAGGAGCTCCAATCGAAATTATTGATCATAACGAACACGCGTGGACATCTGCAGTAACAATATTTCCGCGAAAAAGGACAATAAAATATATGCCCGCAGAGTTCTCCGGAGAAGAGAAATTATTTGATTTTATTCACCAACTGAGTATAAACGATCCTGTGTCAGTGGCTACTTCACAGTTTTGAGTACGAAGAGGGCGGATTCGACCAATTTGTAAGACCCAATGGCGAATTATATCGTACTGAGACCCTCCAACAAGCAATGAAAAAACTAGCTAGTAGTTTCTCGAAGAGTTTCAACGACGAGCAATTACTAACAAACATTTTTTACAGTTCCGTCGGTTGCTGCGAGAAAGAGAAACACATGGAAACCAACGCGAGGTGAGTTTCTCACAGACATCAACTCAAGTTGTATAGAATTTAACCACGGTGGATTATGGAATACAAAATACACCGCTGAAGCTATTATTTCAGTTGATATAGTCGCGTGTTATCCGGCTAGTTTTCTCGGGTACAAAGGATGCGCTGAATACTTTAAACGATTTGGACATCCCATACCCATGATGGCCCTTGTTGCTATTAATGGACCACTGCCTGATTTTGATTTAACCGGATTCGCTCGTGTGGTATCATTTGAATTGGCTACAGGACTTCATCCGTGCTGTTATGTTTGGATTGGTAGAAATATATCTGAAAAACACTGGATGCCAATAGTATTGTTACCATATATGATTGATTGTAGAATGCTAATATCGCTGATTGTCAGTGAAGCGATTATATCATATCGAGCTCAGACTGAAGTCTGGTTACCACAACCCAATCTAGATAGTATAATCAGCGAACAACGAAAACAGTTTCCCGATCTTGACGAAGAAAATATCGTAATATGGTCCAAACAGTTATTTGAAGTTAGAAATAAAGACGCAAAGGATCTCGGTAGAAGAATAATTGGTAAATTTACTCAGGGTGGAAAATACGACAATAAACGATATTCTTCACGGTTGATTATAGGTAGCGTTGAATACAATTTTAAAATCGCGGATATAACATCTAAGGGTATATACGTCGATCGTAAAGACGCTTTCTTGTCCGATGGAACAAAATTTTGTACAATTGTTACTTACGCAGACGGAGAAAATCTTCAGTATACTTATTTGAGGGCGTCTATGCTAGCTTATGCTTCTATCAATTTATTTTCGATGATAAATATATTTCCTGACACCGCAGTTAGAGTAGCCACTGATTCATTTTATATAGACGCGAAACACAGGGAAGAAGTGGCCAAATTCACTAATTCTGACGAGAGCTGGGGATCATGGAGAATTAAGCGGGAAATACTGCGTGTCTATTCCAAATCAGCAGATTTTACGATTGAAGATAAATATTTGAAAAATAATCAGATATCAGAACTATCTAATACACAGCAGATATCTTATCCAATATGTAGATATAAAACAGTTTATTTAAACGGCTGTGGCGGGTCAGGAAAGACGACTCGTGTGACTAAGTTATTTCGTGGAAAATCAAATATGATTGTACTTACATCAACACACAGACTCGCCAGAGAGATGAAACCACGAGAGGTAAATGCTTGTACTTATCACAGTTTCTTTCGATGGAAAGGCGATGAATGGACTCCTGATCGAATGGGTGAAAAATATATTCCTGAAGTCATTATTTGGGATGAGATATGCACGGTATCGTTAGATGTATTACAAAAGTTGTTGGTCGGATAAAGATCCTCGACAATTTACCGTAGACAGAAAAAATAGCAGCGTAGGTCATACCAGCGATAATGTGATGCTGACGTGTCGGGAGCACAACAGACGAAGAGGTGCTAGTTAAGACCACGCGGCGGTAATTGTGTATCCTCGGGTATCACTTGTAGTTGTTCACCAGTAAATCCTATCTGAGGAGCGGTCAAATCCAGTCTATAGATTGCTTGTCTACCCGTAGATCGTGTTATACTAGATATCTAATGTGCGGTGACACTCCAAATAGGATCAGTAGCTCTTTTTGTGCCACCTTCTAGCTCTCCTGGTTCATATAAGTAACAGTGACATTACCGAGTATTGGTTGTTTTGAAAAATCTTTTTGCGGTTGTATTGGTATAGACCTCTTTATAATGTCGTTGTTAGGTTTCATGTTGATTGTTCAAGTAATCTCATTATTCACTGCAGTAATTACACCTGTCAATTTCTTGACCCATTCACGAGATCGTTTATCCTGAATAAATTCCTTCGCGTATTGATATCCAAATAACCGCTCAGCATGTGTCCGATTAAATCGTTCAACAATTGCCTGATCGCGATGTAGTGCAGTATGCCCTCGTCGTAACGCGTTATTATGATTCTTCATCGTTGATAGAATCTCACCCTGAAATTCCCTGCCAGGATCAACTTGTAATAGATTTGGCCAACGCAGAGGACCTCACCGATAAATCCTTTCAAACGCAGAAGCGACTTCAGTTGATCATTTTGTTTTTAGCGGTTCTGCTTGTTTGTATCGACTCGCAACATCAACTACAGTTAACGCGTATTTGTAACCACCATCATGCGGCAGAAATAATATATCAACCTGATGAACATCATTAGGAACGGTCACATCAAAATGCGAATAGTTAATTTGCTTAGGCGGCGGTAGATACATTTGCCATATCGCCTGTTTGGATAACCAATCCTCTGCAGTGGTATATTTTACCTTCGCGGCGCTAGCAAGTGTACCAATTGCTGCTTTACCCCTTCAGTATCCTCTTGGAGAATAATAAATATATTTCATGTTATTATTAACATCAATTTACGTTTCATAGCCGATTTTACTAACCATCAAGTCAACTTTTCTTTGAAGGATTTATCAGTGATAAAATCCAACGCATGAATTAATTTTACATCTGCGAGATGTCTGTGTTGCAGATTATTGCTTTTTATAAGCGACATCATGAGCATGACACGCCTTATCAATAGCGTTTATTGGATATTCACCCGGTCGGGGATGGTTTTGATCATCAAGTCTGAGTCTAGTCCAGGATACACAAAAACTATACTCTGGAAGATGTTTTTCTCCTGGATACTTTGCCCATGGTGTTCCCGGGAGTTTAGTTAGCTTGGCTGCAATACCACCTCCTTGTTCTTTTTAAATCCTTGGAAACAAATCTAAATTTCTTTGTACTACATTGTACACACTTACCAGAAAGTGCTGATCTGTTATTGCAAGTTGTAATCGTCGTCAAGTCATCTGTGCCAGTACGCTACTTACATTTCACACAATATAGATCCATAATATATTTATAATACCATGAATGTAATTTATTATTCAGCTACCCGACGAAGGGAACCTATTAAACACCATGCGATGTTGCCAAATTCAATTAGAATGATTATCATCGGACTATCTGGAAGTGGCAAGACACAATTGTTACTTAATTTAATAACGAGATGGATGAAATGGGACAAGCTGTATTTGATAGCTCCAAGTCTAGATGATCAGCGATGTTACAATGTGTTAAAAGATTTTAACGACAAAGCGGTAGAAGAATCCGGCGAGGGTAGTATTGAGTTTATAACCGATATCGATGAAGCACCGAGTAGTGATGATATTGATGGAGATATTAACAATAAAGTCGTATATGATGATATCATGTTAGACAATCAAAAGAATCCCGCTATGATATTTTCCAGAGGTAGGCATAAAAAACTGACGTGATATATGTCACTCAACGATACACACAAATACCAAAGTAATCAGAGATAACTGCAATATTCTTGCCGTATTCAAAGGAGTTGATACACATACTCTTATAAATATTTGGCAAACTTGGTGCAGCGGTGATATGGATCATAATCTCTTTAGAAATTTCTTTAGTCATGCTCAGTCAATCCCACATGGATTTGTGACGATAAATTTATCAGATTCTCGGACGCGATATCGTGTCGGACTTGACAAAATATTCGGTTAAAATCATTTACTGAATCTCGTAAAAAAAATTGTTAACCCATAGCAGCAGATGGGGGGGGGGGGTTTCCAACAATTGTGGCGTCTTTTTTTTTTTTGCCAAATGGATCCTGACGAGGAAGCCTTAGTTTTGACGAATCGACCTTAATATCAAATATTTACTACGAAACCTCAATTTGCCAAATGCACCTTTCTATTAAGTATTTACGAGAAGGAAGCCTTGGTTTACCGAATCGACGCCTCTACAAGGTTGTCCGATTCGCCCCCTCTGCTGCTAAGTATATTATAACTAACACAATAATGAATTGTTGATTTAGAAGTGTTTCTAGATAATGGAATATAGTTTTGTCCTAATTAATGAGGATTATCACAATTGTCAGGTAACTGTAAATAGTCTTATTTCTCTTTATGAAAGATACAACAACAAAAAAACTGCCATAAATAAATACAATCTTGGACACTGACCAAATTTCTCTCTCTATCTCGCTCTCTCTCTCTCTCTCTCTCTCTCTCTCTCTCTCTCTCTCTCTCTCTCTCACACACACACACACACACACACACACACACACACACACACACACACACACACACACATGCAAGCTTGGGTGCATTAACTAAAATGTGTTTTTTAATTCTTTATATTTGTTATTGTCATTTGAAAAAAAACGGCATTGTTGTATTAAGAATACCAGTTGAACTTTATGTTTTGAGAACATGGATTCAGATGGTTGCGTAGACCTACAAGTAGGTCTCGGCTTTATTTCCTGACAGTAAAAAGAAAAAAAGTGTAGACATAATTGTTGGTTTATTAGTACAATTTACCAATAAATAATACCCATACATGTTCAGGTCATCTTAATCATTTTGTGAACTTTACATAAACATAACAACTACAAAGTTAACTCTAAATGCAGACAAACTTGCACTTTGAGACATTAATGCTCTCTCTCTCTCTCTCTCTCTCTCTCTCTCTCTCTCTCTCTCTCTCTCTCTCAAAACAAAAATCGTTTTAGTACTTTTATATCTATTATAATTAGATTTTTGACTTGAGAGCAGAATGAGACAGAATATATACATTTATCTTGCACGTTAGTACCATTGAATTGTTGAAAAGAGTGTTCCGTATGATCCCTTTATTTATCGTACACAGTCAGTACCACAAAATGGTAATGTTTGTACTGCACATTATTTTTTACACAATGAAATAATTATTTTTTCGTGTACGAAAAATTAAATTAAATACGGTATGGTTTATATTTTGTGATGCTAATAAATATGATGATGATAGCATTGTTTATTATGGTATGAATTTTGAGTGATTGATTGATTGATTGTATTTTAATGGTACAACATCTTGCTTAAGCTATTTAGCGCCAAACAATAGTGTATATGTGAAACGTTTTTAAAACATAATAAATTTATTATCGAACAGCGATATCAAAAACCCAGTAGTTGAAAATAAACTGGTAAGATAGTAACAGTAAAATGTAAAGCTTCGCGATCAACGGGGGGGGGGGGGGAGGGGTGATGGAAATGATGTATGGTAATGAAGACGGACGAAAAGATGTTGAAAATTAGGGACGGTATTTACAATACATATATAAAGTGCTCTAGGTGATGGCATAGAAGTTATGGTCTAAAATAAAAGTTAATTTTTCCTGCAGCAAATTTATAGATGCCAGTGATATGTAAAGCATCAAAATGTTCTTTGTAATACTGATGAGGATTATGGCAACAAATATTCTCGATATATTTTATAATGCTGATTGAGATTGTAATGATGGTAATGACTATTATGGTATAGATTTTGTGGTGCTGATGGATACTAAGGTCATGGCAATGACTATTATGGTATAGATTGTGTGGTGCTAATTAAGATTATGATGATGGCAACAACTTTTAAATTTTGTTATAATAATGATGGTAATGACTATCATGGTATAGATTTTGTAATCTTGACGAAGATTAAAAACTTAAAAACCTTTCCAGTAAATAGCACCTAGTTTGTACTTCCAGACAAGAAAAAACTCTTCTTATGTTTCTTTCATTGAAATGGTCATTACTTGTATTGCTCACTCCAAGAGTTGATACACAAAGGTTTCTGTATATATCAAATGTTGCCCCTGCACACCACGTAAGTTTGAATAATAATCTTTTATACTTCCTACCTGAACATCTTTTGGATGATAAGAGTACGTAGGGCTGGAGTGAAAACAGTGTTCTGTTATTTCCATGACAACAAGCTGTAACAGCTTCACATTGCCCTGCTCATCTAAACTCGGGACAGGTATCAGCGAGTCCTTTCCAAATTCTTTCACCAACTGCCTACAGGCTGTCGAGAACATGACGCTACCTGACACTAAAATGAAATAAAATATTTTAGGCAATGCAGTCCAGAAAGCAAATTACTCCATTACCACTACCAATACTCCAATTATAAACTAAGTGAATGTTTGGAATACATATATAGATAACACTCTTAGGTAATGTTACTTTGGGACTACAACGCCAAGACAAAGGATTATTTAAACTTGAAATTTTATATACAAAATCTATCACAGTCAGTCTAAACGACATCAGAACATGATTAGCATATTAAAAGCCAAACAATCAGTCTTCCATGGTTACCTTGAGGCAAGTAGTGAATATATGAATATGGTATAAATTAGACGGTTATAAATTTCAGCTTTATACAGACCCAAATATTCTACATTCTTGTAAGAATATAAAGGCTGAAGGACAACACGGAGTATAAGTCAATGATAGAAAACTGGTGGGTAGGGTTGCTCTACCACCCAACACCATTACCATTTCCTCCAAATTATAACCTATGTGGCTGTGTGGAATACATATACACATAAGAATCTTAAGTAATGTTACTTTGGGACTACAACACCAGGACCATGGATTTAAACCTGAGATTTAATATACAAAATCTATCTCAGAAACTTTCCAACCAATGACAAATAATTCAAAACTAATTATGGAAAACTTATTTTCCAATCATAAATTAGTAGATACTATTGTAAGTAGGGATTACACTTTTAATGCAATGACATCAAAGGAAATGGGTTAGATAGGTTTTATATCACCAATAATAAACAAATGGAATGCACAGGAGCGGAGGAAATAGATTTTGAAATATCGGACCACGAATTGATACGTATAGATATAAAAATGACTAATAATAAGAAATGGAGTGGCTAGAAAAGTAAATTCAACAATATTTTGCTAGAAGAGAGAATTTGTAGATGACATAGAAAACATAGGCATATTTTTAAATCAGGGAAACTAATATATCAATGGAATGGGAACTTTAAAGCTAACATTATGAACCAAGCAATCGGATATTGCAAAAAAAAGAAATTTAAAAAAAGAAGGAAAATGACGCAATTAAGAATTCAAATAAGTAAAAATGGTTAAAAGAAACTAGTTAATTTTTTTTTACAAAAGACTAGATGAGATTTAAAAAAAAAAGAAAAGGAGGAATTAAAACTGAAAGCAGGAAAATTTGTAAAGATAAATATAAAAAGCATAAGAATTTTACAGACGAGAAGCGCAAGGGGGTGGGGCTGAAAAACTATGGAAACAATAAAAGATTAAGAAGTGAAGGAAATAAAGGATAAAAAATAACGGTAGGAAAAGGGTGTGTGGATTGCACTACCATATATATATTGGTTTGGGTTTCCAATGAGCATTAGTAGGCGGATGTATATCGAAACAACAAATGAACACATTTTTTATATAGAAATACGAATGAAATTTAGGGAAACAAAAACATATTGACACATTACAGAGACAGACAAGTACTGTGCGACAAGAACAAGGACCATACATACGAATGGATCAGAAAAGATATACAAACTAAGAATAAGATAGAATGTTAAAATTTGCATATGAATTGGCATAGAGCTTGGAAAAATTGGGGAAAAAACTAGACTCTTTAAAAATACAAAGCCTCTCCTTGAAACACATACATCATGAGTGGTTGACGAGAGAGAAAGCAGTGAGAAGGCATATGATCACAGGATCGTGGAAATGTCCACTGTGTAACAGAGCACCATTTACCAAAATCCATGTCAAAACACAACGTAAAAATGAAGAGAAAGAACAGGGAATTTAATTTTTTAAAAAAACAAACAAGGAAAATACAAATAAGAATATATAGTGTACTTAGATGAGGATTTTATAAAAAGAAACTTTATATAAAATGACAGGCTTTAGCACCAATGGAATGTTTGAATGTGGGAACATTTTAATTAAAGTGAAAAAATCCAATTTCTTTAGATACAAATATTTTCTACTTTTATACTTCATTTGTATTTTTAATTTTTAATTTTATTTTTCATCTATAATAGGGAAAGGGACCGGGATCTGCATGAGGGAAAGTAAGGGACATAGACATTCCAGCGCTATGTCACAATAAAAAAGCCTCAGAAAACCCTCTCATGCAGAAGATGGACAAACAGGACATAAACACGATATATAGAATAGGAGCTTATATAACTACATTATTAATGACTCTTACTCTTCAGGATATATCTTCTTGTTAATATACTACCGACCGCCAACCCAAATTCTCTCCTTTTCACCTCTGTACGGAGGGGAGGAGGAGAGAACAAGGAGACGAGTTTTAAAAAAAAGTAATTTGGATTTAATTTGGCAAAAATACAAAGAAGGTGGGAAAGGTTTCAAGTCACAGGAGAAACGTAAGAAAAATGAAAAGAATGTGGCTCCCTATTACATGAGACTACAACCGAAGTCAAAAGTATGTGAAACGACACATATGATCACACACTAAATACTATTTGTATTAGGTAGACCAAAACATGACTTAACACACCGTTTCTTAGAAAAACTACAATAGAACTTGATATCACATTTCAACAACAAAAAATAGTATTAATTTTTTTAAGTTTATATCAATAAGAAAAGAAAAGAGAGAAAAGAGAGAAAAATATATTTCTTTATAAGAAAACTGAGAAAATGATTTGAAACCAATAGCTGTTCCAAAAAAAACAATCTGCAGCATACACAACATATAGGACAACATCTCATAGCACACACAACATATAGGACAATATCACATGGCATACAAAACGTATAGGACAATATCACATAGCATGCACAACATATAGCACAATATCACATATCATACACAACATATAGTACAATATCACATAGCATACAAAACATATAGCACAATATCACATAGCATACACAGCATACAGCACAATATCACATAGCATACAAACATATAGTACAATATCACATAGCATATACAACATACAGCACAATATCACATAGCATACACAACATACACGAAAAACTTTCACAGCATACAAGGGACAAGGAGACCAAGGCAATGATCACTAAATGAAAAAGGTAAAGAGCTCCAACCATTAGGAATCTAACCTAGTAGAAGGAGTGACCCTTTAGAAACACTAGGGACAGAACAAATACCACGTAAAAACATATATATTTTTGTGTGGAAAATTGTGAATAAAAAATTACAAACATACACACCTTTGCAGGGAAACGAATACACATAAAACACCTTTTATTTTGAGAGAGAATAGGGGAGGGGGGCATCTGTCTCTGTAAAAACAAATAAACTAAATAATGTCACAGACATAATTTTAAGTGGAATCATCAGGCGGATTAAAATAATTCACAAGTTAATTCTAGTGAAATAAATCGGAGCAATTAAAGTACACGGAAACAATTTCAATTCATCTAATCTGGCAGCTAAATTGACAAAGAAGTGATTTTGGGTTAAAAAAAATGCCAAGTTATAATGTCACAGATGTGATTTGAAGTAAAATAATCTGGTATATTCATAACTAACCTGAATTTGAGCAAATTGTGTACCCTGACCACGATAAGCTCTTCCAAATTTTCCAACCGGATTTCGTTCTGAATATCCGTACATGTGACTATTGTATATACTTACACGTGACTACTACAGATGGAATCGCATAGCAATTAGTATTTCCAGTTCAGTACCCCATCACAATTAATATTTCCAGTTCATTACCCCATCACAATATCACAATTAGTATTCCCGTTCAGAACCAATTTTAGAACTAGACAAACAAGGAAAATACTAGAACGAAAAACTACTGAACATAGATTAGGATTTTGAAAAGCAAACTTTATATAAAATAACAAGCTTATTCACCAGTGCAATATTTAATTCTGGGCAAATTATAAATATAGGTAAAAATCAACACTTATTCAGATCTCTTTAGGTACAAATATTTTATACTTTTATACTTCATTTGTATTTTTAATTTTTTAATTTTTTTTTTTTGCACTTGTAATAGGGAAAGAGACAGTGCGCTGCATGAGGAACGTAGACATTCCAGATCTATGTCACGAGACGATACGCGAAATGAACAAGTCTGGAAAAGAGACTAAGAAAACTACTCATACAGAATATGGACAAAGAGTACAAAAGCACGTGTATATAGAAAAGGAGCTTCATGTAACTACTTTACTAATCACTCTTACTCTTCAGGATATATCTTCTTGTTAATATACTACCGTCAGCCAACCCGAATTCTCTACCTTTCTCCTCTATCCAGAGGAGAGAGGTACAGATCAGGGAAACAAGAAATGTTTGAAAAAAGTAATTTGGGTTTAATTTGTCAAAAATATAAAGAAGGTGTGAAAGGTTCCTTGTCACAGGAGGAACATGGGAAAATAAGAGAATGCGTCCCCCTGTGAAATGAGACTACAGCCTAATTCAAAATAATGAGAAACGACATATATGTTCTCACACTAAATACACTTGGTATTATTTTGACCAAAACATGATTTAATACACCATTTCTAAGAAAAATACAAAAAATGATGTAAAAATTTAAGAAAACAAAAATAATATTATTTTTTTTCTAAATGAAAGAAAAGGAAAAGAGACAGAATGTTTGTCTTTATAGGAAACCTGGGAAAGTAGCTTGAAACCAATAGGCGTCCCAAGCAAAACAATCTGCAGCATACACAACATATAGCACACAATCACAAAGCATACAAGGGACTAGGAGACCAAATTAATGATCACTAAAAGGAAAAGGGAGAGAGCTCCAATTATTAGGAATCTAATTTAGTAGAAGGAGTCACCCTTTAGAAACACTAGGGACCGAACAAAATACCCCACAAAATCAAATATATTTTTGTGTGGAAAATTGTAAATAAAAATTACAAAACATACAAACCTTTGTGGAAACGTATAGACATAAAACACCTTTTATTTTGAGAGGCAATAGAGAAGGGGGCATCTGTCTCTGTAAAAAACAACTAAACTAAAAATGTCAGAGACATAATTTTAAGTGGAATCATCAGGCGGATTAAAGTAATTAACAAATTATTTCTAGTGACATAATCCGGAGCATTTAAAGTACACGGAAGCAATTTCAACTCATCTAATCTGGCAGATAAATTGACAAAGAACTGATTTTGGGATAAACAATTCGCCAAGATATAATGTCACAGATGTTATTTGAAGTAAAATAATCTAGTATATTCATAACTAACCTGAATTTCAGCAAATTGGATATCCTGTCTACGATAAGCCCGTCGAAATTTTCCACCCGGATCTCGTTCTGAATCTCCTTACACGTGACTACTGTATATTCTTACACGCGACTATTGAACATGGAATCGCATCACAATTAGTATTTCCAGTTCAGTACCCCATCACAACTAGTATTTTCAGTTCATTACCCCATCACAATATCACATTTAGTATTCACGTTCATAACTAATTTTAGAACTAAACAAACAAGGAAAATACAAGAAAGAGAAAATACTGAACTTAGATTGGGATTTTAAAAAGCAAACTTTATATAAATAACGTGCTTTTTCACCAGTGCAAAACTGATTTCTGGGCAAATTATAACTATTGTTATAAAAAAAACAATTATTCAAATATATTTAGTAACAAATATTTAATAGTTTTATACTTCATTTGTATTTTAATCTTTTTATAATTTTTTTATTTGCACTTATAATAGGGAAAGAGACAGAGCGCTTCATGTGGGAAAGTAAGGAACGTAGACATTCCGGATCTATATCACGAGACGCTACGCACAGTAAACAGGTCTGAAAAAGATTCTCAGAAAAACCACTCATACAGAACAAGGACAAACAGGACAAAAGCACAGGGTATATAGAAAATGAGCTTCATATAACTACTTTATGAATCACTCTTACTCTTCAGGATATATCTTCTTGTTAATATACTACCGTAAGCCAACCCAAATTCTCTCCCTTTCTTCTCTATAGACAGGAGAGGGGTACAGATAGGGAAACAAGTCTTGTTTGAAAAAAAGTAATTTGGGTTTATATTGTCAAAAATATAAAGAAGGTGTGAAAGGTTCCAGGTCAAAGGAGGAAAATAGGAAAAATAAGAGAATGCGTCTCCCTGTGACATGAGACTACTGCCTAATTCAAAATAATGAGAAACGACATATATGTTCACACACTAAATACACTTGGCATAATTTTGACCAAAACATGATTTAATACACCGTTTCTTAAACAAATACAATAAAAAAAAGATGTAAAATTTTAAAAAACAGAAAAATATTATTATTTTAGTATATTTATAACTAACCTGAATTTGAGCAAATTGGGTACCCGCCCACGATAAGCCCGTCGAAATTGTCCACCCGGATCTCGTTCTAAATCTCCTTACATGTGACTACTGTATATTCTTACACGTAACAAATTAAAATGAAATCGCATCACAATAAATATTTCCAGTTCATTACTCCATCACAATATCACAATTAGTATTCCCGTTCAGAACCAATTTAAGAACTAAACAAACAAGGAAAATACAAGAAAGAGAAAATACTGAACTAAGATTGTGATTTTGAAAAGCAAACTTTATGTAAAATAACGAGCTTCATCACCAGTGCAATATTTAGTTCTTGGCAAATTATAGCTATAGGTACAAAAAAAAACAACATTTATTCAAATCTCTATGTACAAAATATTTTTTACTTTTATAGGTCATTTGTATTTTAAATTTTTTAATTTTTTTTTTTATTTTCACATATAATAGGGAAAGAGACAGAGCGCTGCATGAGGGAAAGTAAGGAACGTAACATTCCAGATCTATGTCACGAAACGCAACGCGATGTCATCCGGTCAAGGAAAGAGCCTCAGAAAAACCACTAATAAAGAACAAGGAAAAACAGGACAAAAGCACGGGGTATATAGAAAATGAACTTCATATAACTACTTTTTTAATTACTCTTACTCTTCAGGATATATCTTCTTGTTAATATACTACCGTCCGCCAACCCGAATTCTCTCCCTTTCTCCTCTATACAGAGGAGACGGGGGCAGAACAGGGAAACAAGTTTTGTTTGAAAAAGCAATTTGGGTTTAATTGGTCAAAAATATAAAGAAGGTGTGAAAGGTTCCAGGTCACAGGAGTAAATTAGGAAAAATAAGAGAATGCGTCTCCCTGTGACATGAGACTACTGCCTAATTAAAAAAAATGAGAAACGACATATATGTTCACACACTAAATACACTTCGTATTATGTTGCCCAAAACATGATTTAATACACCGTTTCTTAGACAAATACAATAAAACTTGATGTAAAATTTTAAAAACAGAAAAATAATATTACTTTGTTTCTAAATGAAAGAAAAGGAAAAGAGAGACAATATTTTTCTTTATAGGTAACCTGGGAAAGTGACTTGAAACCAATAGGCGTCCCAAACAAAACAATCTGCAGCATACACAACATATAGCACACAATCACAAAGCATACAAAGGACTAGGAGACCAAGATAATGATCACTAAATGAAACAGGTAAAGAGTTCCAATTGTTAGGACTTTAATCTAGTAGAAGGAGTCACCTTTTAGATACACTAGGGACAGAACAAATAGACTGCAAAAACAAAGATTTTTTGTGTGGAAATTGTGAATAAAATAATACAAACATACACACCACTGGGGGAAAGGAACACACATAAAAACACATTTTATTATGAGAGGAAATAGTTGAGGGGGCATCTGTCCCTGTAAAAAAACAACTAAACTAAACAATGTAAGAGACATAATTTTAAGTGGAATCATCAGGCAAATTAAAGTAATTAACAAGTTATTTGAAGTGAAATAATAAGCAGCAATTAAAGTACACGGAAGCAATTTCAACTCATCTAATCTGGCAGCTAAATTCACAAAGAACTGATTTTGGGTTAAACAATACGCCAAGTTATAATGTCACAGATGTGATTTGAAGTAAAATAATCTGGTATATTTATAACTAACTTGAATGTGAGCAAATTGGGTACCCTGTCCACGATAAGCCCGTCGAAATTGTCCACCCGGATCTCTTTCTGAATCTCCTTACACGTGACTACTGTATATCCTTACACGTGACTACAGAAGATGGAACTGCATCACAATTAGTATTTCCAGTTCAGTACCCCATCACAATTAATATTTCCAGTTCATTACCCCATCACTATATCACGATTAGCATACACGTTCAGAAACAATTTTAGAACTAAAAAAACAAGGAAAATACAAGAAAGAGAAAATACTGAGCTTAGATTGGGATTTTAAAATGCAAACGTTATATAAACTAACGACCTTTTTCCGTTCAGAACCACTTTTAGAACTAAACAAACAAGGAAAATACAAGAAAGAGAAAGTACTGAACTTAGATTGGGATTTTAAAATGCAAACTTTATGTAATATAACGAGCTACGTCTCCTGTGCAATATTTATTTCTTGGCAAATTATAGCTATAGGTAAAAAGACAACAATTATTTAAATCTCTTTATGTGCAGATATTTTTTAGTTTTATAGGTCATTTGTATTTTAAATTTTTTTATTTTCTTTTTATTTCCACATATAATAGGGAAAGAGACAGAGCGCTGCATGAGGGAAAGTAAGGAACGTAACATTCCAGATCTATGTCACGAAACGCAACGCGATGTCATCCGGTCAAGGAAAGAGCCTCAGAAAAACCAGTAATAAAGAACAAGGACAAACAGGACAAAAGCACGGGGTATATAGAAAATGAGCTACATATAACTACTTTATTAATCACTATTACTCTTCAGGATATATCTTCTTGTTAATATACTACCGTCCACCAACCCAAACTCTCCCTTTCTCCTCTATACAGAGGAGAGGGGGACAGAACAGGGAAACAAGTTTTGTTTGAAAAAAAGTAATTTGGGTTTAATTTGTCAAAAATATAAAGAAGGTGTGAAAGGTTCCATGTCACAAGAGTAACTTATAAAAAATAAGAGAATGCGTCTCCCTGTGACATGAGACTACTGCCTAATTCAAAATAATGAGAAACGACATATATGTTCACACACTAAATACACTTCGTATTATGTTGACCAAAACATGATTTAATACACCGTTTCTTAGAAAAATACAATAAAACTTGATGTAAAATTTAAAAAAAAAGAAAAATAATGTTATTTTGTTTCTAAATGAAAAAAAAAGGAAAATAGAGACAATTGTTTTCTCTATAGGTAACCTGGGAAAGTGACTTGAAACCAATAGGCGTCCCAAACAAAACAATCTGCAGACCAAGGTAATGATCACTAAATGAAAAAGGGAAGGAGCTCCAACAATTAGGAATCTAAACTACAAGAAAGAATAACCCCTTAGAAACACTAGGTACAGAACAAATAACGAGCAAAAACAAATATTTTCTGTGTGGAAATTGTGAATAAAATAATACAAACACACAACCTTGGGGGAAAGAAACACACATAAAAACACCTTTTATTTTGAGAGGGGGATAGGGGAGGGGCATCTGTCCCTGTAAAAAAACAACTAAACTAAACAATGTCAGAGACATAATTTTAAGTGAAATCATCAGGCAAATTAAAGTAATTAACAAGTTATTTGAAGTGAAATAATAAGCAGCAATTAATGTACACGGAAGCAATTTCAACTCGTCTAATCTGACAGCTAAATTGACAAAGAACTGATTTCGGGTTAAACCATACGCCAAGTTATAATGTCACAGATGTGATTTGAAGTAAAATAATCTGGTATATTTATAACTAACCTGAATTTAAGCAAATTGGGTACCCTGTCCACGATAAGCCCTACGAACTTGTCCACCCAGTTTTCCTTCTGAATCTCCGTACACGTGACTATTGTATATCCTTACAGAGTATCACAGATGGAATCGCAGCATAATGTGTATTTCCTGTTCAATACCCCATCACAATTAATATTTCCAGTTCATTTCCCCATCACAATATCAAAATTAGTATTCCCGTTCAGAACCAATTTTAGAACTAAACAAACAAAGAAAATAGAAGAACGAAAAAATACTGAACTTAGATTGGGATTTTAAAAAGTAAACTTTATATAAAATAACGAGCTTTTTCACCAGTGCATTATTTAATTCTGGGCTAATTATAAAAATAGTTAAAAAAATCAATTATTCAAATCTCTTTATGTACAAATATTTTATACTTTAATACCTCATTCATATTTTTCATTTTTTAATTTTCTTTTTATTTGCACTGGTAATATTGCAAAAGACAGAGCGCTGCATGAGGGAGAATAAGGAACGTAGACATTACAGATCTATGTCACAAGACGCTACGCACAGTAAACAGGTCTGGAAAAAAATCTCAGAAAAAAACACTCATACAGAACAAGGACAAACAGGACAAAAGCACAGGGTATATAGAAAATGAGCTTCATATAACTACTTTATTAATCACTCTTACTCTTCAGGATATATCTTCTTGTTCATATACTACCGTCCGCCAACCCGAATTCTCTCCCTTTCTCCTCTATAGACAGGAGAGGGGTACAGATCAGGGAAACAAGTTTTGTTTGAAAAAAAGTAATATGGACATAATTTGTCAAAAAAATTTTGAAGGTGTGAAAGGTTCCAGGTCACAGGAGGAAAATAGGACAAATAAGAGAATGCGTCTCCCTGTGACATGAGACTACTGCCTAATTCAAAATAATGAGAAACGACATATATGTTCACACACTAAATACACTTGGCATAATTTTGACCAAAACATGATTTAATACACCGTTTCTTAAACAAATACAATAAAACGTGATGTAAAATTTGAAAAACAAAAAAATAATACTATTTTTTTTCTAAATGAAAGAAAAGGAAAAGAGAAACAATTTTTTCTTGATAGGAAACGTGGGAAAGTGACTTGAAACCAATAGGCGTCCCAAATAAAACAATCTGCAGCAGACACAACATATAGCAAACAATCACAAAGCATTGGTTGGTGTGAATAGTTTGAATTTCAAGTGGATAAAATTTCAAATGAAGAGAAAGAATATTACATTCTTGGCAATATAAAAAGAGACTATCTCAATGATCAAATAAAAGGGGATATGGGTGAAATTTATTGCTTCGTTAGAAGCAACGAGTAAATGATCCCACCTGAGTAACACCTACCTCTAAATCACTAATAAATCATATTTATACCAATACGAATGAAAATGTTTTTGAAGTAATGGCTCGAAAGATTGGTATAAGTGATCACTTTACCATTTTTTTTTGTAAAGTCAATGGCAAATCAACTACAAAAAATATACATAAATCCATTACTTATAGATGCTTTCACAACTTTGATACTGTTAAATGCCTAGAAGATCATAAACAGATTCCATGAATCTTTGAGGATATTGATGATGTTTTTAATACTTGGACAGATCTGTTCATAGTGGAGAAGCATGCTCCTTTAAAAACACAAGATAAAGAAAGACATCAGCAAGGCTGAATCTCCTCAGATATTTTAGAAGCAATAAAGCCAGTAAGAAATTAAACTGAATACAGAGTTTGGAGGAACAAAATTCATAAAATGAAACATCAGGCCAAACAAGCACACTACAGAAAAGTGCTGGATGAAAACCAAAATAACCCGAAAGATATCCGGACGTGTTTATAGGGTTTGGTACAGGCAAATGTAAGCGTAAACTGAAACTTTATCCCTCAAACATGAAGGCATTACACTGATAATCCAAAGGACGTCTCAGATATTTTTAACAACTTTTTTGTTGACATTGCTGAAAAAACTTGAAGAACCCAGAACTTCATCTGATCATCTGGAACTCAAACATTTTTGTGCTAAAAAAACTACAAAATAATATAATATTTGAAATTCCTGAAATGAGTACAGAATTTGTGTTGAAATATTTTAAAACCATTGATGTTTGTAAAGCTACAGGACTTGATATGATTGGACCAAGGCTACTAAAGGAGGCTGCACCTGCATCTGTAGAGAGTATAGCATTCATTTGTAATGAAGGTATTAGGTCTAATAAATTTCAACAAACATGGAAAACTGCCAAGGTTATACCATTGTATAAAGCAGGAACAAAAGATGATGTCAATAACTACAGACCCATCTCTATCCTTCCTTGTCTCACCAAATTACTAGAAAAACATGTACATGATTCTTTTCTCAACTATTTAAACACTTATGATCTTATTCATGAGAATCAGTCTAGCTTTCGCCGGAATCACTCCTGTGAAAATGCACTTGTATATTTGATTGATAAATAGCTGAAAGCGTTAGATCATGGAGAAATGGTAGGCACTATTATGGTTGATTTCGTAAAGCTTTTGATCTTGTAGACCATCAAATTTTACTTGAACAACTAAAGATTTATGAATGCAGTGAAAACTCCTTAAACTGGTTTACTTCTTACTCAACCGACAGAGTTCAAAAAGTATCAAAAAAGTTCAAAAATGGTCAACTTTCTGAAAGTAAAAGGAATAATTTTGGAGTACCAGAAGGCTCTAACCTTGGACCTCTGTTATTCATTCTATTTATGAACGATTTACCTCTTAAGATTGGAACTTCAATTTCTTCCACTGACCTCTATGCAGATGATAGATACTACACTGTAAACTGTCTGAGATTGGTAAAACCAAAACGGTTCTTGAAAAAACTTACAAGATACTCTCAACAGACTTCAAGTATGGTGCAAGGAAAACAATATGATCATAAATACAGATAATACGAAAGCCCTACTAGTTACAACACAACAAAAACGAGCAAGACTTGATTGTGACAAGCTTCATTTTTTTTAACAATGTGAGCCTTAATATGACCTCTCTAGATAGAATTGTTGGTGTATTCATAGATAACAATTTTACTTGGTCTCTTCACATTAAACACATTTCAAAAAAGATTAATTCTTATCTTAGGCTACTGAGAAAAATCAAAGCATACTTTCCTCTTCAATATAGGTTCATCTTTTATAAAAGTTATATTCAGCCATATCTGGAGTACTGTAATGTAATTTGGCGTAATACCTCTAATTCGAACATAACGATACTTATACGGCTCCAAAATAGGGCTTGTCATTTAATTCAAGATCAATGTATAGATAATTTTCAGGATGCAATGAATAATACAAATTTTTTAACAATACATGAAAGAATATTTCTTAGAAAAGAGAAATTGATGTATAAAAGTATCCAGAAAATCCATTCCTGTCTATCTAAGCAATATTTTTCACCAAATACATGTTAATGGTACTCCAAATTGAAGTTCAATAAGAGGAAAAAAATTACATTATACCAAGGTCAAAGAAGGAATTGTTTTAAAAAAAAGTTTTTAATATACTGGTCCAGTAGCATGGAACAACATTCCCAGCGACATAAGGCAAGCTCCTAGCATTTCTTATTTTCATAATCAATGTCTTAAATGGATGAAATCTTTAGAAAATTGAACAGTGCTAGTACCAACAAAATTACTGCCTGCTTGTCTGTAATTTCGCATCATTTTCAAACTGAATGTTTCAACGCAGAATGATATTTTATGTTTTTTGTTTATTTTTATGTTTTTTGACAGATGCCTGTGCATGTGTTCCAGGCTTGATACTTTGAAATTTAAAATTCCTTAATTATTAAGTGTTGAGCCAGACTCTTCACATCATGTTGTATATATTGTACATAACAGATAGAAGGCTTCAAGGTAGATTAGTTTTGTAACTAACTGAGTTATCTTCTCTAATTAAAGTCTTTATTATTAGTATTATTATTATTATTATTATTATTATTATTATTATTATTATTATTATCACCATATCGATTAAGAATATTAATAACAAAATAACTTTTTGAGTAAGAACAAAGGATAGAAGTTCAAAAATGTAGAAAATAGGTATTAGCCAACCTTTAGCGTGCTCTATGTGTTAGAAGTGTCACTCCGATACTTCACACAATGCTCTGCAATGGTTTATATCACGTTTTGAAGGATAACAAATATGTTTTAAATGCACATCTAAAAAATGAAAATCTAAAGGGCACTGTTTTCACAAAATGAATCAAATCTATCTCCCATTCAAAATTAATAGCTAGTGGCAATGAATCTTTTTCTTAATCTGAAATTTGCATGCAAGCAGAGGCGTAGCAAGGGTGTTTGGAGTAATGTGAACACTTAATGCAATAAAACATCTTCAACGTGCAGCGGTGTGTATCCCTTATGACTCATTGTCCAATGGATTTGCGTCGCTAACAGTAACAAGAGCAGAACTGCCGCTTTCCTTCTAAATCGTGTTGAACAAGCAGTAAGATCGTATATTTTCGGTTTATCTTCATCGCATATATATATATATATATATATATATATATATATATATATATATATATATATATATATATATATATATATATACACTGGATCATATACCCAATATATATACTAGATCACATATACCGAATATATATCCTAGATCATATACCCAATTTATATACTTTTCTAGTTGGGGGTCGCTCTCTCCCATTTTCATCTTCTCAGACCAGTTATGTCTCATTTATGTCTCATTTTTATAATCTTGTTCTTTTTCCTTTGCTGTTTCTGTTTTGTTTGGTCTAGATAATTTATCTTGTTTTCTTTTGTTAACTGTTTTTTTGACTGGAAGTTTACTTGTGATTGCTTCTGTTCATTTCTCGATTGGTCTTTCTTTCGAGACTGATGTGATCATTTTTTTTTGCAGATGTTATTTGTTTTGACCTTACATCTGTGTTTTCTTTCCCTGTTGATATCAACGTTTCCACTAGAGATTGATTTGTATTTCCCTCAGTTCTTTTCTCTGTAGGTTTTATTATGTGGGCTCCTATTATACTCGCTATTCCCGGTTTCTCTTGTTGTTGTTGTGTTATTATTTGGGGCATTTGATTCCAGTCAACTTTGTCAAATCAGTTAAAGTGATACTCGTCCGGTTTTGAGGGATTGTTTTTTGTGTGTGTGTCTTTTTTCCCTGTTCCAAGGTCTCTACTTTATCTTGGTCTTGCTGTTTTTGTTGTTGTTCCTGTAATCTCTTTCTTGGGTCATTGTCATTTTGTGGACATTTGAAGGGAGTGTGACCTGTCTCATAGCACCTCTTACATTTCTTGTCGTAAATACAACCTTTGTTCCAGGTTTTGGCAAGAAAGCCATGCATAAAGTAGGACCTTATGATTGTCTTTCATTGTTCTTTTTCTATTTCGAGTATTCGCATTCCATTTTTAATTTTGGTTGTCTCAATGGTTCCCAGCCTTGATGTAATTACTTTGATTTGCAAACATGTCTTCAAAATGCTTGACCACTGCTTCTAATGTTATCTCTAAAGTAATATCGGAAATAAAAAGTTCTCCTGTTCTCCTTTATTTTAAAAATCTGAATTTGAAATAGTTCAGGTTCTTCCACATTTATGGGGTCTTTGATCATCCGAAATTCCCCTAATGACAGTATGGGTTATTTTCCTTTTGGTATACTTATATACCCTACATATCCTTTTGGGTTTACTGAGTCAAGCTTGTTGATATATCCTAGATTTGTTACTTTAATAGCTATCAATATCTTTTTTGAACTTGGAAAGTTTTCCCTGGGTATTCTCGACGCATTTAAGAACTGCGCTCCTTCTTTGTACAGTTAGTGTAAATATCCTCAGTCCTCGTGTTCAACACTTTTGACCTTGAAAAACTGTTCAATGTACCTTATCTCCTTTGTATTTTCTTTCCTTCGCCATGCTGTTTTTCTTTTGCCATACAATATGTTATATCCTCATAGTCTCATCGCCTTTTCTTGCGCATCCTATCTCCAGATCGTGGGACCTTTGCTCCCTCTTGCTGGTTTAGGTGGCATTATCCTGTACAACATAATGTACATAATATACAAAAACCGGGATATGAAACAGGAATATAATAGAAACACTTCATAAAGGGACTGAGACATAATAGTTATAGATGTATATAAAGGGAGAAATATATATTATTAGAGCAGACAACTATGTCAGGGAACCATATAACTAAACTGTTGTGTAGAGGTGGACATAACTTTAGTATTTGTATATCTGGATATAAACAACAGTGTGCAAAAATGACTTAGAGTTTAAAAAAGAATATCACTGAACATACGTCACCCTGAAGCCGGAAGAAGAAAATCCTCCAGTCAGATGTGGAGAAACTCAGGTCTCACTAGTATCTTACAACAAAGCCTGACAATGTCTATATATGACCCTTGTATCTTAAAACAAGGCCTGACAATGATTATATATTATTGTAGTATCGTACAACAAATTCTGACAATGTTAATATATGACACTAGTATATTTACAACCAAGCCTGGCAAAGTTGATGTAGGATTAAACTAGTATCTTACTACAAAGCCTGACAATGTTTATATCTGACACTAGTATCTTACACAAAGCTTCACATTATTTATATAGGACACCAGTATCTTACAACAAAGCCTGACATTGTTTATATATGACACTAGTATCTTACAACAAATTCTGACAATGTTTATATATGACACTAGTATATTTACAACCAAGCCTGACAAAGTTGATGTAGGATTAAACTAGTATCTTACAGCAAAGCCTGACAATGTTTATATCTGACACTAGTATCTTACAACAAAGCCTGACATGGTTTAAATATGACACTAGTATCTTACAACAAAGCATGACAATGTTTATATATGACACTAGTATCTTACAACAAAGCATGACAAAGTTTATATATGACACTAGTATATTTACAACCAAGCCTGACAAAGTTGATGTAGGATTAAACTAGTATCTTACAACAAAGCCTGACATTGTTTATATATGACACTAGTATATTTACAACCAAGCCTGACATAGTTTATGTAGGATTAAACTAGTATCTTACAACAAAGCCTGACAATGTTTATATATGACACTAGTATCTTAAAACAAAGCCTGACAATGTTTATATATGACACTAGTATATTTACATCCAAGCCTGACAAAGTTAATGTAGGAGTAAGCTAGTATCTTACAACAAAGCCTGACATTGTTTATATATGACACTAGTATCTTACAACAAAGCCGGACAATGTTTATATCTGACTCTAGTATCTTACAACAAAGCCTGACATGGTTTATATATAACACTAGCATCTTACAACAAAGCCTGACATTGTTTATATATGACACTAGTATCTTACAACAAAGCCGGACATAGTTTATGTAGGATTAAACTAGTATCTTACAACAAAGCCTGACAATGTTTATATCTGACACTAGTATCTTACAACAAAGCCTAACATTGTTTATATCTGACACTAGTATCTTACAACAAAGCCTCACAATGTTTATATATGACACTAGTATCGTACATCAAAGCATGACAATGTTTATATATGACACTAGTATCTTACAACAAAGACTGACAATGTTTATATATGACACTAGTATCTTACAACAAAGCCTGACATTGTTTATATATGACACTAGTATCGTACAACAAAGCATGACAATATTTATATATGACACTAGTATCTTACAACAATCCTGACAATGTTTCTATAAGATGACATGGTGTCTTATAGCAAAACCAGGCAACATTATTACGAGATGACACGAGGCTCTTACAGAAAATCATGATAATATTTATGTAAGATGATATCAATATTATCGTGAAACAAAGTCTAACAATGTTTATATTCTTAGAAGTTTATTAAGACTTAATTAAATCTAGTAACCTTGGCCATATTATCAAGGTCACAAGGCATTGTTTTAAGGTTAGAAATGGACACCAAAATTCTGAACACTGACCGTCAATATTGACATTTTTATCACACCCTTAATGTGATGCAGTTTATGAGAACCGACCTAATGAAAATTAGTTTCAAAATAAGCCAAAAAAAGTAAGCAAAAGAAGTATATTTCATGAATATACATTATTTTAGATTTTTTTACTAAATTATCCCAGAATTTTCAAGATCTATAAGTAATAACGCTTCTTTGATTAGATTTCAGATAAAGCAGGAAATAAGTCATTTTCCTCAATTTCCGTTTTCGTATTGGGTTTCTCAACTTTATAATGTAAATCTTTGAGAAAATGTAAAAATGTGTCCTCTGCATACTCTTTTAATAATACCTTTTTATGCTAAGACAAACAATGGATATGCTATATACAAACCTTTCACATTTTAGACAAGTGAAAAATGCATACAGAAATTTACATTTTTGTAGGGCAATTCATCAATTTAATATCAACAGTACCATACTTATTACTATTACGTAGCTGGCATTTTTCCAGGTTGAAAATACCCTGACTGTATCAGCTATATTTGTCCTCCCATTAGTATGAAACAGGTCATTCCAGAACACTTCATCACTCATAAGATACCTTATATGTTTGATTTTATCTTCCATTTCCTTGTGGAGAAGATTATCATCACTTCTGAAGATAAGCAAATTAATTTGTATGTATCTATTACCAACTAAAGAAGACCTTAGGTATAGCCCCAGAGAAGGGTGGCATCCCAGCAGAAGTCATCAAATGTGGCTGCATTGTGCTGCTCACAGACCTACACAACCTCCTTTGCCAGTGATGGGATGAGGGTACAATGCATCAGTACATGAGAGATGCCAGCATCGTAACCTTGTACAAGAACAAAGTCGACAGAAGTGACTGCACAACTACAGGGGCATACCCCTTCTTAGCTTCGTGGGCAAAGTCTTCGCATGCGTCATCCTGAATAGACTGCAGATGCCTGTTGACAAAATATATCCAGAGTCACTGTGAGTTTAGCACTGAGAAGTTCATTATCAACATGATCTTCTCGATCAGGCAGCTGCAGGAGAAATGCAGAGAACAACACAAACCCCTCTTCCTGGCCTTGATAGACCTCACCAATGTGTTCGATATTGTCAGCAGAGATGGATTCTTTACAATCCTGGTAAAGATAGGATGCCCTCAATGCTGCCAAGCATGATCCAGTTCTTTTACGATGACTTGAAAGGGACAGTGCAGTATGGTGGCTCAATGTCTGACTTCTTCAACAACCTCAGCAAAGTGAAACAGAGTTGCATCATAGCCACCACCCTCTTCGGCATATATTTTGCTCTCCTGCTCAAGCATGCCTTTGGTATGTCCACAGAAGGAAGTTATCTGCATACTCGATCAGACGGCAAATTGTTTAACTTGTCATGACTAAAGGCAAAGAGCACAGTGTGTGAAGCATCCATCAGGGACATACTATTCACATATGACGCCGCTCTAGCTACACACATAGAAGCTGAGTTACAGCACCTGATGGATCACTTTGCTAATGCATGCAATGATTTTTGGCTGCCCATCAGCCTAAAGAAAACAAAAGTGATGGCTCAGAATACATACTCCCCAAGCATTATCATGAACATTTATGAAATTGGACTAGTCATCCAGTTCACTTACCTTGGTTCTACCATCACCAACAACGTATTGCTCGATGCTGAGC
Source organism: Unio delphinus (assembly GCA_029339505.1). Taxonomy (NCBI): domain Eukaryota; kingdom Metazoa; phylum Mollusca; class Bivalvia; order Unionida; family Unionidae; genus Unio; species Unio delphinus. The sequence continues at coordinate 2,846,419 of JAQISU010000064.1, forward strand.
TCAACAAGCATATACGAAAGGCATCAACAACTCTCTCCAGGTTGTTGCAAAGAGTTTGTAACAACAGTATGCAGACCCTGAACACTAGGATATCCATGTAATGTGCCTGTGTAGCACTCTTCTGTATGCCAGTGAAACCTGACTCTGTACAGCTCACAAGAGAAAATATTGATCGCCTTACACATGAGATGTCTCTGACTCATACTCGGGATCACTTGGAGTGATCTAGTAACAAACAACGAGGTGCTTGAACGTGCTAAGATTCCCAACATGGTCACTCTCCTCTGCCAATGTTACATCTTCTGACAGAGCCATGTACGTAAGATGGATGATGGAGAAATCCACAAAGACCTTCTTTATTCAGAACTTCTTTATTCGGAACTTGCTTCTAGCAAAAGATCAATCAGATGGCCATATCTCCACTTCAAGGATGTCTGCTGCAAGCATGACAAAAAAGCCTTTGACATCGAAGTCAACATTGGGGTGGGTAGAGTTTGCTCTAGACAGACCCAAGTGGCAACTATCTCTGATCACTGGTTTAAAATCAGGTGAGGACAAGCTACGCTTTCTAGCTGATGAAAAGCGATCTCTGAAAAAGTATAAGCAGCTCCAACACAAACCAGACTCATCTTTCAAAATGCAGCAAGTACTGCCACCGCCGTGTCGGGCTACATAGCCGCTGCAGATGCTGCACAGCCACTAACCGAGACATCTGTCATGGGCGCATATCCGTTGTCTGTCGAGTCGAAAGGATGCTAACAATGTTAGAAACATCTTCTAAGTGCACATTAATACATCTTTATGCACACCAGTTCACATTAGTAGACATTAATACACATTATTACACACGAATACGCATTAGTACAAATCAGTGTATATATAAGTACACATGTATACACATTAATACACTTTAGTACACATTAATACGGGGGGCCCCGAGTGACTGGGGGGTCTAAAGCGATCTCCGTTATGGATAATTGCCATATCCCTTATGCGTCGTTTCGAATTACAGATTCAACTAATATGGCTATGTGAGAAAGCTTGCCAGTAGCTTCTCGTGGGCTGGTGGTTCTTTCTGGGGATTTCCTGGGTTCTTACTCCACCATTAATACTGGCCGCCATGTTTAGCCTATCTTTTGCTGAAACATGGCGTAAAATCCTACAACAACAACACATTAATACACATTAGTTCACATTGGTTTTCATTAATACCCTGATCAAATTGCTTTTAAATCAGTTTATTAAGCTCCCACTTGTTCTTGCATTATTTGAATTTGAAAATCCTTGCATGATGTATGCTATTTGCTTTTATCCTTCTTTATTCCATTATCATTAGTGATTAGAAGACAAAAGTAAAATTTGACTGTGCCTTTCTCATGCTTGGGTATTTGGTGAACTTTCCTTATCTTGTCATGATTGTGGCTACAAATTCATGTTGATTCATATTATTCTTCATTACAAATCATTTTAATTCACATTCCGTTGGTAACAAAGAATGCACAAACCATTTTCCTTCATATTATGTACCAAGTTTTTGTACACAGACTCTATTTCAAAGTTAATGTCAAATAGCAAGATTGGGGAAGGAAACTAGATCACCTTATATATTATTTATCTAAATCTCTATGAGGTGTGGCCTTCCACTACAAGATATCGAGTGGTCCTTTTCCTACATGCCTTGGATTTCTGGATGGACCATGACCATATGTTACTGAGGTCATTGGTTTGGGCTGTGGATATACATAGCATATTGATATTGGATAAATCAATAGGACAGGAATAGATATTTTCCAAGCTCTATAGGGTGGTAGATAGCCATCTACTGCCTTCTGAGTCTACTGCTAAGAACAGTCCATCAGATACCGTAGAGGAGTAACTGGTTTAAACTAATGTTTCCCCATGTCCTGCCTGATATAGGCCCTTTCTGAATGCATCGCTGCCTCTGAGATTGATACAGAACAGTCTGAGGTGGTATCCCTGCCTTGTCTCTCCCATTTGTTATACAACAGAGCAAGATTTTTCAATCAAGACCTCTTACCCAATGATTGTATCCCAACATCAGGTTAAAGTGACTCTAAACTTCAATCCAGTTTGGAACAACTTTGTGGGACGATTTCATTATCAGATCTCTTATTGCTTCCTTAACTGGATACAGTTTAGGAGCTTTAGACAAGATTTTGCTAGTAGACATTCTAGAGGTAGTCTGCCTGCACTTAATATTGCAACCCCTGGTAACTGCTTATAATTATAATGTTCATTATCATTCTTGACTCCATTAACCTACCACCATGGATGCTGAAGCAGCTCAAGTGGACATTTCTTCGGTAACCTGGGCTCACCTCGTGGCAAACACTTCGTGGACGCTATGATATTCAATGACAATTAGGATTAGCTATTTCAGATTGAGTTGTTTTGATAGTTGATTATCGTATCTAATGGTCAAACTTAATTTATCTAACAGTGTCTCGAGTGAGAAGAGTCTCAAAGCTGCAGAGGATAATCATAGACTACAGTTCCTGGGGTCGGGAACCTACGGCACGCGTGCCAACCTTGGCACGCAGAGCGATTTTCAATGGCACGCAAAAGACCCCTCCCCCCTAAAGGTAATATGTGGGAAAAAGATTGTTTTCAATGCAAGTCAAAACAACGTACGCCAGCATGATGGCTGATGCGTGCTCATGACGGCGCCTTATCATTTTCTTAATATTTATTGCATTATCTAGGTCTCGCCACATATCCGCTTTCACTGGCCAGTAGCAGGTTATATTAATGTGGAGCCAAAGCAGCTACACCAGTCACTATATAATGCCACTACTGACGGACGCGGCCAATGTGTTAAACGTTTATAGTTTTATTGCTATTTGTTATGTTCTAGCAAGGAGCATTATTAAATGTTATCTTTCAAAATTAGCTAAACTGATGATTGTCTTATATTTACTATAATTTCAACATATTTGTATATATTTTTACAACATTTTACAGTTGCACAAATCGTGATATTATCCAAACGATAATATTAGTAATACAGTGCCGTTAAAATGGCCGAATAAAAGCAAAAACGTGATCAACGCCCATAAAAATATTTGGAAAAAGATTATGAATTTATACAACAAAAGGATCGTGCTGTTTGTGCTTTTTGTTGTGAAAGTGTTGTGTGTCGCACGTCCAGTGTACAAAGACACTATGAAACTAAACATCAATCTAAGTTAAAAACTCTGCAGAGAAATGTTAAGCCTTTAAAAGGGTTATTTCTGTTTTCAAGAAACAAACTAGTATATTGAGTCAAGCAGTTGGAAGGATGAATAAAGCTACTGAATGTAGTTACAAAATTGTGTGGCTTCTAAAGGCAAACCTTTTACAGATGGAGAGTACATCAAAGAAACTTTTTTGCGCAGTGCTGAAAGTCAGTTTAGTGATTTACTAAATAAAAAAAACTATTCCAACTCGGATTCGAGAAATGCCAACTTCTGAAAGATCAATTGAGAGACGCATAACTGATTTGTCTTAAAATTTAACAGTTACACAAACGACTGGATTAAATGAAGCTGTTGTATTTAGTGTCATTCGTGATGAAAGCGTTGTTTTGGATGACTTGTCACGCCTAGCTGTAGTCGCACGATATTGTGAAAATAATGCTTGTTAGCTCTTCATGATACAACCAAAGCAGATGACATTCTGCCTGCATTCGTAAGCTGTGTTAAAAATCAGAACATCGGGTTGAAGCAATTATTATGTGCAGCAATTGATGATGCTGCTGCAGTACTTGGCAAAAGAAAGGATTCGTCAAACGTCTTGAGAATACATTGGACGTCGACTATTAAACCTCTATTGCATTATACACCAGGGGAGTTTGTGTGCAAAGATCTTATCACTGGACTTGCACTCGGTGATGGCAACTGATGTTAACTTTATAGTTTCCCGCTCTTCATTGATTCACAGGCAATTCAAGTCTCTACAAGAAACTGAGAGTGAATTTGCAGGTCATCTATTGTACAGCAGTGTTCGTTGACTTAGTCGAGGTAAAGTCTTGAATAGATCGCTTCTTGTCTGGAAGCAATTAAGGTGTTTCTTGATGAAAAAGAACATTTTCGGGAATTGAATGATGAGGGATGGCTGTCGAAGCTGATGTTTCTTACAGACATAACGACACTTTTAAATGAGTTTAACGTGCATTTACAAGGACAAGGTCAAACAGTACTTGAAGGTTTTAGATACTAGAAAGGATGTGCGTTGAAACTGCACATATTTTGCGACATTTGCGATATTAGCGACAAAACATTAAAGTACTTCCAAAATGTGAATTCTCTTTAAAGTCGATTTACAGTGATTACAGCTGAGCTTCAGAAGTACATTGAAACACTTTAAGTGGAGTTTGCTAAACGGAAGTCAAGACTTTCGAATTCATGGACCCATATTTTGATACCACATCAAGCCTGACGTGCTTGATCTGACTGCAAGCCAATTAGATCTGAATTTTTTTAGGTGGATGGATATTGACGACTGTGAAATACAGCATGTTGAAATTAAGATATCTGAATTATGGACATCATAATTTGCCGAATTGCGGAAATCTCTGGAAAGAAAATGCTTAGAAAAGGCAGCTGCTATTTTTAACTGTTGGACATCCCTCCAAAAGCATTCATCTGTTTTGAAGGAAGTTGCATTTGCTCTACTTTCAGCTTTTTTTCAACTTATACTTGTAAACAGATTTTTTCTTACATGACAGCTGTTTAAAGTCCACAGAGAAGTCGCCTAACACCGGAACACTCAGAAGCCTGTGTGAAGCTGAGAGTGACCAAATATGTATTTGATATTGAGCAATTAAACAAGAGAATGCCAGGACAAGACACACATTAACTGATACAGATTAATTACTTTCAATTGAAGTTTAGTTTTCATGGTAAATTTCTTTAATTAAACATTAAAAAAATAAATTCAAGATCAAATTTATTTGTTATAATAGTAGTTTCATATATACGAGGATTTATATAATATGTAAATATATGGTAGAGTAGGTAGACTTATAGGAATATAGGTTGTTGGCACGCTGGATGAATTAGAATTCCTACCATGGGACACTAAGGTTGCCGACCCCTACATGAAACTAATGACAACAACAGCAAAGTTTCTGTCGAAGATAAAACAAGAAACATAAATTAGTTGCAAACAGTGTGATACAAAAATTAAACGCGAAATTAATCTCAATATTGATTTTAAATGACATTAATACAACGACACGATAATCATTGTGCGAGCTGTAATACAGTAATGGTGTGGAAACGTTCATATAATAATCCAAGACAATTGATAATAGTCTTGTTCTTACGCGTGAAAATGAGATGCTGACCTGGCTTGAGTCTAGTCAAAGTCTACGCGCTAGTTAAGTGCAGCGGATAATAATTGTACATCTTCAGGAATTACTAATTGTTCAAGGAGGAATTGAATCGATTTCAATTCAACCCTTCGATCTTACCACACTTGAAATTGTATTCGTAGTTACACTCCAAATAGGACCACTCGTTCTTTCTTTACCGCCTTCTACTTAACCGCGTTCATTTAAATATCTGAAATTACCCAAATTACTGGATTTTTTAAAATAAAAAATCATGTCGTTGAATTGGTATCTGTGTTTTGGATTGCAATATAAGGTTTCATACAAATTGCACTAGTAACCTCATTATTTAGCTAATGTAGCTATCACGCTTGATATTATTGTAAGCGATTCACTAGATCTCATCTTTTTGAACATTGTTCGTGGATTATTCCTTTACATTTCGACATCCAAAATAACTGTTCAGCGAGTGTTTTATTAAATCGCTCGACAATTGCCTGATCACGATACATTGCGGTGTGTTCTCGTCTGATTTTGACGCCATGTTCTTTCATTATAGATAAAGAAATTCTTTGCCATCAGGATCAACGTGTAGTAAATGTGGCCATCACAACGGGCGTCGTTTATCAATTCATTCAAAAATAATTTAAAACTTTAATATCTAATTGCAACGTCAACATCAGTTAACGCGTATGTGTATGCAAATTGACGTCATCCAACTTGAATGTTATCATGACGTAAAACAAAATATTCAACTGATGAACGTCATTTGGAATGCTGAATTCAAAATGTGAGTGCTGGTTTAGGTGGTGGTATATAAATTTGCTGTATTGCTCCTCGTGCTAACCAATTTGCAGCAACATAACGTGAAATTTTGCTGCATCAGCGAATTTAGTAATCCGCCCCTGTTCTAAAACTCTAGTAAGATCTTAGGTTATAATAACAATAATAATTGGTTGATTAATTACCAGCCAATAATTTTAGATTACCTTTCATATAGTTTTTTTCTGAGATATTTTTAAAAATAAATAATGGAATTCAATGTGTGAATCAACTTGTTATCTGCAACATGTCATTGTTGTAAATTTGGAGTTTTTTAGACGCTCATTTTGGACGTTGCATGCTTGATCAATATCTTTTATTGAATATTCTCCATTTCTTGGTTGATCTCGCTCGTGAAGTCGGATATCAAGTCGGATTCCAGGAACACAATAATTATATGCAGGAATATGTTTATCCTGTGTATTTATCCCCATGAGTATCTGCTGATAATTTTCCTAATGAAATATCGAAATCACTGCCTATTTGTATTTCACCTGTCAGGAAGATAAATTTATATTTGTATACCACATTTTACAGAATTGCTTGTAACCGCACGCTTTATATTTTTTGTTATTATTATTATTAATCCATTTGTAGGAGTGGCTGCTCTGCATCAGATACAATATAAATTCATATTATTTATTATATTTCTATACCAATGCATACGATGAAGGACTTTTAATCTTCAAAAGTAAGTAAATACCAATTAATTATGGAACTATGAATAAATAATGAAAACCAACTGGATGTGAATAAGGAATAAGTAACCAAATGCATGTAGAAAAAGTTGAATCGGGAATAAGTAACTGGTTACTTATTCCTTATTCAATCGGTAACTGGTTACTTATTCCTTATTCAATCGGTAACTGGTTACTTATTTCTTATTCAATCGGTAACTGGTTACTTATTCCTTATTCAGTCAAGAATAAGGAATAAGGAATAAGTAATAAACCTGATGTCAATAATTGTGGCTCCTCTTAGAATGAAGTTCGTAAGCTGCTTATCTTTAAACCATGTGATGTACAGAATGGATACACGTTCTCCAATGGGAGTAACACCGAGTTCGGACTTATTTGCTATTAACGACTTGTATAGAGACTTTAAACCTTGTGTGTACAACATATACCTAACACTGACATTAAGACACTCAGAATAAACGATAGATAACCAGATACCTAATTGTGACTGAGGTTCATTCACAATCATGGCGTCCAGATTGAGGTACATATATTATTATTGTCACCTGACTGAGGTACATGTACTATCATCGAAACCAGACAGAGGCACAAGTACCAGCATTGTAACCAGATAGGTGCACGTACTATCAATGTAACCAGACCCATGTACGAGTACTATCCTTGTAACCAGATAGTACGCGTACTATCATTGTAACCAGATAGTACGGGTACTACCCTTGTAACCAGATAGTACGGGTACTACCCTTGTAACCAGATAGTACGGGTACTATCCCTGTAACCAGATAGTACGGGTACTATCCTTGTAATCAGATAGTATGCGTACTATCATTGTAATTGATGCTTACATATCATCATTGCAACCCGGCTCAAATTCATGTATTATTACTGTACTCGCATTGAGGTTCTTAATGTATATAATTCCAGGTATTTAAGTCACGTATATCATGTACGTAATTTTTATTAATCTATGCATTAACTGTTCAGGATCCTTATATTGCGAGGGAATCTGTTTCGACAATCATGCCATATATTTTGTGCATTGCTAATACGAGCTGTCATGTCACGTCTATGCTTTTTCTGTTGCCTATGCTTGCATTGCAACTGAAAAGTTATTGCTCACGTTGGTTTAAGCACAAGTAGAGCTTTGTGCATGTTTTTCAAACAGAATTTCAATGGTAGCTAAGGAGATGCTAGCAAAGAACTGTCGTGGTTAAATATGAATAATAGATTAAGGATCAGCAAATATTTACAAGTATGTCAGTATACTGCGTCAAATCCGTGTCCAGTCTTACATTTAGACTAGAAGTAATGACTTTATGTACCTGGACGATTAACTGGTTGATAAGGAAATTGTATTTGATCTCAAACTGATTAGGTTCAGACCTCTGTCAGCACAATAACTGTGTAGTGTTTGGGGAGATCAAGCTTGCTTAAATCTCTCCTGAGACTGACAATGGCGTCATCTGGGTATGAGTTCAAAAGTACATCAAAATTAAAGTAATTTGTCGATGGTTGCTTTCAGGTTTTGTCGTCATACAAGGTTTATATTAAATGGCGAGAGACTAGCATGACCAAACCTGTTTTGATTCCTACTTACTTGTCAGACCCTAATTTATTTGTCTTTCTAGATAGTAGTCGTTTCGTCTTCATTTTGTTTTTGTTCAATACAACAGTTGTGTTCTTCTTAGTTTCAAGTCTGACATTTAGTGTTCACGACTATGATTTTTTAAAGCTGCATTGAGGTTGACTTATTATACAAAGCTGTGAGTTTTCTGATAATGTATATTTAGCACTTATACTTACTTGATCAGTTGTGCATGTATGTAATTCATGTGTGTTATATTCCGATAATGAATGTGTTGATTTGCTTGTAATTCAGAACGGGACAATGTGCCAGTGGCCTCGAGTGTGGTGATGTGCTGACAGTATTATGATGTATCTTAATAATATAGTCCAAAATGACCTTGTCTGAATTCTATATAATTTCCAAATTATTGTCCAAAACTAATATTGAACCCTTTTATTAAAAAAAAATTTAGATAATGTATTTAACGAGTTTTTTTAAACTTGTATCATCTAGATCTGAGCAAAACATGTTATCTTTTCAATGGATACAAGACGCATACATAGTGATAAAGATCCAAAGACGTTAATAGCTATATCACATAAAAAAACTTAAACAACCTAATAAAAGCAGATAAACAAAAAGCACAAAATACTTGTTTCTTGAAATGCAAAATGCTGCAAAATTAACACTAACTCGGACATGCATAGTCCTAACTTGAAAGGTAACATTTCTGTAAAGTATCAAAACTATCATTAGACCTTTTCTTTTTTAATTTATCTGGCATTTATTCCTTATCAACATTTTGCTGATGAGATGACATGGTATGATAATGATTTGGATATTTAGGTTGATCAAGATGACGAGATGACAACGTATGACAATGATTTGGATATTTAGGTTGATCAAGATGATGAGATGACAATGTATGATAATGACTTGGAGATTTAGGTTGATCAAGATGATGAGATGACAATGTATTATAATGATTTTGATATTTAGGTTGATCAAGATGATGAGATGACAATGTATGATAATGATTTTGATATTTAGGTTGATCAAGATGATGAGATGAGAATGTATGATAATGATTTGGAGATTTAGGTTGATCAAGATGAAGAGATGACAATGTATTATAATGATTTTGATATTTAGGTTGATCAAGATGATGAGATGACAACGTATAAGAATAATTTGGATATTTACGTTGATCAAGATGATGAGATGACAATGTATGATAATGATTTGGAGATTTAGATTGATCAAAATGATGAGATGACAATGCATGATAATGATTTGGATAGTTAGGCTGATCACAATGATGAGATAGCATGGTATGATAGTGATTTAAAGATTTAGGTTGCTCAAGATGATGAGATGACAATGCATAAGAATGATTTGGATATTTAGGTTGATCAAGATGATGAGATGACAACGTATGACAATGATTTGGATATTTAGGTTGATCAAGATGATGAGATGACAACGTATGATAATGATTTGGATAGTTAGGTTGATCACAATGATGAGATAGCATGGTATGATAATGATTTAAAGATTTAGGTTGATCAAGATGATGAGATGACAACGCATAAGAATGATTTGGATATTTAGGTTGATCAAGATGATGAGATGACAATGCATGATAATGATTTGGATAGTTAGGCTGATCACAATGATGAGATAGCATGGTATGATAATGATTTAAAGATTTAGGTTGATCAAGATGATGAGATGACAATGCATAAGAATGATTTGGATATTTAGGTTGATCAAGATGATGAGATGACAACGTATGACAATGATTTGGATATTTAGGTTGATCAAGATGATGAGATGACAACGTATGATAATGATTTGGATAGTTAGGTTGATCACAATGATGAGATAGCATGGTATGATAATGATTTAAAGATTTAGGTTTATCAAGATGATGAGATGACAACGCATAAGAATGATTTGGATATTTAGGTTGATCAAGATGATGAGATGACAATGTATTATAATGATTTGGATATTTAGGTTGATCAAGATGATGAGATGACAATGAATGATAATGATTTGGATATTTAGGTTGATCAAAATGATGAGATGACATGGTATGATAATGATTTAGATATTTAGGTTGATCAAGATGATGAGATGACAATGTATGATAATGATTTAGAGATTTAGGTTGATCAAGATGATGAGATGACAACGTATAAAAATGATTTGGATATTTAGGTTGATCAAGATGATGAGATGACAATGTATGATAATGATTTGGAGATGTAGGTTGATCAAGATGATGAGATGACAATGTACGATAATGATTTGGATATTTAGGTTGATGACAGTGATGAGATAATATAGTATGATAATGATTTAGAGATTTAGGTTGATTAAGATGATGAGATGACAACGTATAAGAATGATTTGGATATTTAGGTTGATCAAGATGATGAGATGACAACGTATAAGAATGATTTGGATATTTAGGTTGATCAAGATGATGAGATGACAATGTATGATAATGATTTTGAGATTTAGGTTGATCAAGATGATGAGATGACAATGTATGACAATGATTTGGATATTTAGGTTGATCAAGATGATGAGATGACAATGGATGATAATGATTTGGAGATTTAGTTTGATCAAAATGATGAGATGGCAACGTATGACAATGATTTGGATATTTAGGTTGATCAAGATGATGAGATGACAACGTATAAGAATGATTTGGATATTTAGGTTGATCAAGATGATGAGATGACAATGTATGATAATGATTTGGAGATTTAGGTTGATCAAGATGATGAGATGACAATGTATGATAATGATTTTGATATTTAGGTTGATCAAGATGATGAGATGACAATGGATGATAATGATTTGGAGATTTAGGTTGATCAAAATGATGAGATGGCAACGTATGACAATGATTTGGATATTTAGGTTGATCAAAATGATGAGATGACATGGTATGATAATGATTTAGATATTTAGGTTGATCAAGCTGTTTATTTGCCTATGTCATCCATTGAACACTTTGTAATTCCAATTAATATTACTCTGATTAAATGATTCTAACCAAATTAAAAACTGAACCCAACAATAAGACTGATTCTGCTTCAGATGTTAATGAAGGAAGGAATAATATCAAAATAAGTATCTCAAAATAATAATATCAAAATACTTATATAAAAAAATTATATAAAAATAATTAGATCAAAATAATTATATCAAAATAATTATATTAAAATAAGTAAATAACTCCATTAAAGACCTGGATCGCAATTACCAATCTCCCAAAATACTTTGCCAACTTAATTTCCAAAATACTTTGCCAAAATACTTTGCCAACTTAATTTCCAAAATACTTTGCCAACTTAATTTCTAAAATACTTTGCCAACTTAATTTCCAAAATACTTTGCCAACTTAATTTCCAAAATACTTTGCCAACTTAATTTCCAAATACTTTGCCAACTTAATTCCCAATATACGTTGCCAACTTAATAAGGGATTTCCATTTTATTAGTGTCTGAGGTCAGAATCAAGACAATTAACTCCAATTGAAGTAAACATATTTTCTACTAATAATGATCTGAATATTTATTCAGCACTCATAAATAAATATTAACTTTGTTGTGTTTACAAAATCAATGTCACTGGTCAGGTACACAAGTAACTTGATTTTGGACAAGGTAAAGTACAAACGACAGATTTACATAACATATAATCAATGAAAACCAAAAACTTCTATTGATAATGCCATGAAACCCCATCAACCACTTTGAAATTAAGCTATAGTAAATTCCCATTGGTCGGCCTAGGTCACATGAATATACCAAATCAATGCAAAATGATTAATGGTATTTGTCAAATGGGTCCATTGCGAAATACGGTTAACAAGTAGTCATATTATTCCTTACATTCAGTAGCAGCGTGGGACGATGTATCTTTAAGCTAAGTATTGCTAAATTTGTATAAAAGAATAATACCAGAATGAATTTAAAAATTTCATGGTAGATATTGCTCTTCAATACACTTTTTCCTGACTGACCACTCCATTGGTCTAGTAGTTAGAGCCTCCGCATCGGAGGCAGGAGGTCGTGGGTTCGATCCCCAACCTAGTCCAACCAAAGACTTACAAAATTGGTATCAACAGCTGCGTCGCTTGGCGTGTAGCATTAAAAATGTTAATGTTAGAACTGGTCAGCCTTGTTTCATGATAATGTGACTTGGTGGGACATCATGCTACATGTCTGCGATATGATGCCCCAGTGCAAGACATCACTATAAACTGTCACACTGCAGACATCGTAGCGATATGACTGACAAATTGTTAAAGCTACGCTAACAATCCAAATCACACTCATTTTTCAGACTGGCATTGTGAAATAATTTTCGACTAGAGTCATAATAAATACGTGACCTGTTTTAGCGTATATACTCTTCCTGAATAGATTTGCGACTTCTGCGACCATCACTATGTAAGACACTTCCTGAATAGATTTATAACTACTGCAACCATTGCGAGATAAGAAACTTCCTGAATAGATTTGTGACTTATGCGACCATTGCGAGATAAGAAACTTCCAATATAGATTTAAGAATTCGATGAACCTTGAACCAAGCTGGTGGAAAGGTAAAGGTAAGACAGAAATGGCACTTAGTAGCCCCACCCTACTCAACCACCCCCACCCCGGGAAATATTCTTTTAAAGACCAAAACATCTGTCAAACCATAGAAATGACGTTTTAATATTATGCTTTTCAATGAGTAATTGTATAATTATAGTATGAAAACGAGAACTAAGTAATTTTATAATTATAGTATGAAAAAGAGAACTAAGTAATTGTATAATTATAGTATGAAAACGAGAAAAATAATTGTATAATTATAGTATGAAAACGAGAACTAAGTAATTGTATAATTATAGTATGAAAACGAAAACTAAGTAATTGTATAATTATAGTATGAAAACGAAAAGTAAGTAATTGTGTAATTATAGTATGAAAACGAGAACTAATTACCACTGAAAGCAATTATTTGGAGGATGATATCAGTGTCTCCATTAAAACCGAAAAATAACAAACTGTTATTTTAGAAACAAAAAAGGCATAAAAATATAAATTTGTATTTTGCGACGTTAAAGTCTAGTCCATCGTGACTAAAGAGACAATATGTTTCATGTCCAAATCAATTGCTTATTACTTCAATTACCTACCAATTGGACACAAGTTAACAAAATACTAATAAATCACTGTATATTTAATTGAATCATTGCCGCCTTATATTTTCGTCATCAATGGGGATTTTGTATAAGGATTATCAGCTAACGACAATGTTGTTATTTAAATTAGCCTTTGCTAATAAGTAGTTAATTCCAATAAATGACACTCATGATTGCTACGTTGACAATCTGATAACCCAAACATCTGATTTTAAGCGCATAGGAAAAAAATACGACATGGCATATGCCGAGAGGCATTAATAACAGTTCAAGTTGGTTAGTCAACTTGGGTCAAAATGATTAACAGGGAATGCCATCAAACCAAATCGAATGGCAGGAGACGAAATCTTGACTCAGTTAAAAGCTATCCTACTTCAGTTAAACCAAATTTGGAATTTATCATTTCTTGAAGTTGAAATATTATTTTTTTTTTTTTGTCTTAAAGACAGAAGAGCAATTATATGTTCGTTTGCTTCGTTTATTTTAAGACAATCATTATATAAATAAATTAAGTGCACGAGAAGAGATAATGATAACAAAAAATGAAATGAAACCGAGGAAAGTGTGTGTTTTTGGAAGCGTGTGTTTGCATTTTTGTGGTTGTGAGTATGTGTTTGTGTACGTATAACGTAGCGTTAACAATTTTAGTCATATAGCTACAATGTATGCAGTGTGACAGTTTTTGTGATGTCTAGCACTGGGGCGTCATGCCGCCGACACGTGTCACGCCCAGATGCATTATCCTGACAAAATGCAAACCAGTCATAATACTAACCTCATAATGCTAAACGCCAAGCAAAGCAGCTGCTTGTATCATTACCGGTGTTCGAACTGAGACGTCCCACTTGTGAGGCTGAAGTTCTAACAGCTTAGGCTTCCGGAGTGGTCCCGAAGAAAGCATTATTACAAAATGAAAAGAGGTCAGGAATATTACCACCACTGAGTACATGGCGTAATATTAGAACATCAGACAATTTGGAGGAAAGCATCTGATATAAACATATTTCCTTGACCGATTCGAACTTCTGGTTTATAGATGTTGAGCTCTTCTGCGGGTATTATAGCATTCAAATCTGTATTCCATAAACTCGATTTTTGCAAGGAAATCTAACTGTATTAATAAATTTACCGTAATGAATTCTACGAAATATTTAGTACGAAGTAGGCTTGCCATATGACTTACTTGCCCTGATTATTTTCTAGTAAAGATGGAGTTTGCACGCTTACATTAAATTAAGCAATACCAAAGAAATATCTTTCTTTGGGTATTGCTTATTTTAGTGTAAGCTGAAATCGGTTTACCACCAATTCTATTTTGTTTTGTGTATACATGTTTTGTTTAGCTATTGTGGCCTATATTAGTATCCTAGTTAAAGAATATAGGCCACAAGAGCAAAACAAGACATGTACACATAAAAACAAAAAAGAATTGGTAATAACCCGATATTAGCGAGACCTGTTTTATGTTGGACATATACATGCCATTTGCTAATACAAATAGCTCGAATCTAAAGAATTTAGTCAAGTTTACAAATTCAATTAGTTTTATCGGTTTCAAGACTTTAAAATGAAGCGCAGTAGTGCAAAGATATAAATAGACTCTGTGTGTGTATATATATATATATATATATATATATATATATATATATATATATATATATATATATATATATATATATATATAGTGTGTGTGTGTGAGAGAGAGAGAGAGAGAGAGAGAGAGAGAGAGAGAGAGAGAGAGAGAGAGAGAGAGAGATTAATTTGTCCATGTGTAGGATAATACATAGAAAAATAATTAATGTAACAGAAAATCATAAAAATATCCATACTTTATTCCTGTATCAATGAAATCAGAAATGGGATGACCTTTAAGATAGATAGATAGATAGATAGATAGATAGATAGATAGATAGATAGATAGATAGATAGATAGATAGATAGATAGATAGATAGATAGATAGATATGAAAACATTTTATATTCGATGGAAGAAAAAAATGTATTCATTTTGGAGAAATTAAAATCTTCCTTGTCATAAATAACACAGTGAAAGACGAAACTACTAAATTTGACCAGCATCACATTGCGGAAACACTCCGCTTTCATCAGTACCGCTATAACCTTTGTATGTAAATCTACTATACACCTTAGACAGAAAACCTTGACACATCGTGTGGTATCAATAGCGTTGCAAATATTTCGATTCATTGTGCAGTATCGGCATTGTACACGGCAGATTTCTATACGGCATGACCCATCGTGTAGTATTGGCAGTATTCTTCAAATGTAGATCTATTTTAAGTATCATTAATAGTAGAGAGAGAGAGAGAGAGAGAGAGAGAGAGAGAGAGAGAGAGAGAGAGAGAGAGAGAGGAGAGAGAGAGAGAGAGTGGGGGGGGGGTACATTGTAATGTATGAGTAGTGTTCTGTACATATAGATCCATCGTACAGTATGAGAAGTATTCTCTAGATTTAGAGACATCATACAGTATGAGAAGTATTCTCTACATTTAGAGCCATCGTGGAGTATAAGTATATTAATATTTAGATCCATCGTACAGTATGAGAAGTATTCTCTAGATTTTGAGACAACGTACAGTATGAGAAGTATTCTGTATATTTAGATCCATCTTACAGAATCAGTTGTATTCTCAGAGCCGAACCAGGTTAAATGTTTGATGTTGGGGGTGGGAGGGTCCAATATTTCAAAAGGGTCCTACTGGCAAGTTTTCCCGCATACCCACATTGGTCGAATCCGAGACTCTGACCCACACAGACAGAGATGAGATGGCAGTGATCCGTAACGGAAAGCGCTTTAGACCACTCAGCCACTCGGGACCCCTTATCAATATTTAAATCCATCTTAAAGAATCGATAGTAATTAATTTATATTTGTCTTTGAGTCGATCCATCATGCAATATCAGTACTGTTCCACGTATATTTCTAAATTTTAGATCAATCGTGATTATTCTATTTACATTTCTATATGATTACAGCCATTGAATTAGGAGTATTCAACGAACATTTATATATGCTTAGAGTCATTGAGCAAAGAGGATGATGCAAAACGGAAGACGCAGGTGGACTCATCTAGACATATTTTTACCTTGTGTTTTTTTGAATGGAGTATCTTTGATCGACGAGAGAGAGAGAGAGAGAGAGAGAGAGAGAGAGAGAGAGAGAGAGAGAGAGAGAGAGAGAGAGAGAGAGAGAGAGAGAGAGAGAGAGAGAGAGAGAGAGAGAGAGAGAGAGAGAGGGGCGCTACTCCTTCACCTATGTGTATACATGTTTTGTACAAATTACATCGCATATGCTTAACGTAAGTAATATGAAACTAAGATGTTTTTTTTTTATAAGGATTTCATTTTTAAAAAGATTTGACAGTGGCTTTTGTTAGAATTCTATTCACATTATGAAACTGTGTACATAACAGAACTATATCGATTTCTAGACTCCTGCATGCATTATAATGTGGAGTTAACACGGCAGTTAGTAACCGCTGCGTTAGCTGGCATTACTTTATAAGAAATAAGGAAGACAAATAGCTCCATAGGAAATATTTCAATTACTCTATGTACAGGGTGTCATTTTCCTAGGCGTGCATCTCTGATTAACACGGACAATGCCGATACAAACGTTACGCACCCATGCGACAGAGAAATCTAGCAATTTTGCTAACTTTTCTTATCTGAGTCTAGTCGTCTCAGACCACTCGTCCCCGTCATGGTGTCCACGCACTCAGAACTACTTTTTTAAAAAAAAGAAACCCTTGTTGTCTTCTGCTGTGCCTGACGTAGTTGTTCTAAAAACAAACAACATCAATAACAAATATATGACAAAAATATAGTAGCTTACTGTCAATCCGTCTTTGAGAACACACCATACAAAAACATTTCGAGAGAGACAAAGACACGCACGCATACAAACTGAGCCTTTTTGATATTATGCTAGTTCGGTCTACATAGTATGGTCAATTTTATCCTACATGCAGCCCTAAGTCAGTTCATTTTCAGGTCAGCATCATTAAATGAAGCTAAAGTAAACCAACTAGTTTTAAATACTTTATGTGAAATAAATTATATACTGTTAGCTAATTAATGACGCTGACCTGAAAATTGACAGATACTATAGACCTAAACACTTCATAGCCTCCCAAAAGATTGCATGGTCGCTTTCATGAAATGTTCTCGGCTGTCAGGGTACTGATTTTAGGACGCCTTGGGGACCTTGTTGATTGAACTTACCTGAGTGCTTCCATTATAGCTCAGAAAACTACTGTATATATGGATCAGTTGTCTGGGTGTCTATCTCCCAGTTCTGTTTCTTTTTGGCATAACTACAGATGTTGCTATTATGTTAGGATTTATGGTTTTGGACCCGTCAATGTAGATTTGGATGCCCTTGTATGACATTTTGATATCATATATCATTCTTCTTACTGTTGTTGTTTGGGGGGGGGGGTGTGACCTGGTATTGATACCACTGTCGTTTTTGTCTGTGTACGTTTGAGGGGAGAGGCTTTTACCTTGGGGACGACTGGGGGGGGGGGGCATTTAGTTCCCATTTTAAGAGGGAGTGAATAATGACATCTCCTAGAGAACCGCTGCCTCCAAGGTTTCAACATGACTTACTCTGTGGTCTGAATGTCGATGAGATGATCTGCCAATTGTGTCAAGGCTGCTTTGTTTCTCTCAAAAAGTGTTCAGTTTGATGAGGAATGTGAATGATGCCTTGAAGTAATTGACATGTTGTCGCCGTAAGCCATTGTACAACTTCTTTGAGACTGGCTTCTAAGACACGAGCATATATATATATATATATATATATATATATATATATATATATATATATATATATATATATGTGTGTATTGTTTTCGCGACTAATACCTTACAAGGCACGAATCAGTTTGATGGGAAGACGAGACTGAAGGGACTTCATGTTGACGATGTTTCATAGATGTTTGAAGTCTGCGGGTACGTGTACACGTCATGCTCTCGGTCTTCGCACCAATAATGAATCAGATGGGTACGAAATCGTAGATAATCGGGGGTAGTGGGCTTTAAATCCACGAGTAAATAGGCGTGAGTGGTTTGAGTGATATTATCGTACTCATGAGTCTGCCAAGGAGTTCCTAACCGTGTGGCTAACACTTGCACTTGCAATTTATCTCTGGAACTTTTACACAAAACAAAGTAATGAGCATTGCGACTAATGGTCTTTACTTTGTTGAAACAAATTTTGGGTGAAGTGAATGACATTGGCATTACGCTGTTGCCTTTCGCGCGTAAACCACAGTTTAATTTCTACTTCGTCTTCTCCTAACATGTCGTCGATGATGGCCCGATGGGTTTAACTGGGGTTAGACACGATCCCGTCGTCCTTGCGAGGAATACCTTCCACAAAATCAGTGGAATCTCTTTGACTTCATACTGGCGCGATATAAGTTTTCGTCGATGATTCTGAAGTCGAGTAATTGGTGGCATGGACTGCAGAGGTAGTCATAGCGAAAGTGATCCCAATTTAAAACTAAAATAGATTAGACAAGAGTTTTCTACCTTTTCAGGACACGTTTATTCCTAAACTTTTACAATTGAAAACGAATGACAAAAATACATAAAAGCCAAATGGTTAAGTACATCGAAAAATGCACAACAAAACGATCAATTTGAAATATAAACAAGTTACTGTACTGTACGGTGTGGTGTCCAGGGGACTCTGGGTAGTGTTCTTAGAGTCAATACACTTGGTACAGTCACACAGGGGTCGGTCTTTCTGTGATGCCCATGTCGATGACATTCTTGTCCTGAATGGGGTGGGTATCATCGGTGTCGGGTTCCTCTTCTGACACTATGGCTAACGCAGGTTTAACAGTTACTTTTTTCACTGTCCGTTGGAATTTATGATCGCAAATCATGGGCGTAGTTTGCCACTTCTTTTGTCCAAGCCTCACAATTGTTCTAGTCACGCACATCTTGCGAGTGAGGATTAAGTCGCAAGCTATACACACATCTTCGTAAGCATCCTCGGTAATTAAAAGTTGACGAATCTTTTGTCCCCGTAGATGTAGAGAAACATCGAAATGAAAGCGCAACGCTTTTAACAGAATGAGTCTCTCGTGTACATTTAAAGATACCACCCTGATGTTATTGTGATAGGAATAGATCGTAAAGAAATCGGCTGGTAAACGAAATCCCAGAAAGGAAGTCACTAAGACACACACAACACTATGACCCAAATTCAATGGACAAAGTTCTCGTAAAAAGTATTGGCAATCCTCCACGGCCTGAATACTGTAATTGACTTCCTTCCACGGAATTTGTTGTATCATTAATGATACATGTCGTGGCCTGATAACAAGTTTTAATACCCTCTGGCATGGGAATGTTTAAATTTCGTACACTTCTAATAATTGGTATCTGATGTCCAGAGCTTTAAACAATTCCACGCTGATCCACAGTTCTGTCAAGGGGAGTTCTTTTTTAGTAATGTAACAAGGTTGGTCCTGGTTGCACGTTTCCGCACAAGAGCGGCACAAGGGAAACATCAGTAAATGGTGATGTACAATTGGATGGGACAAGTCTGTAGGGGGCAAGACATTCCATTTAATTAATCCTTTGTATACCGATTATTGGCCACATCATTGTGTTCCGTCAGCAACTGTAGGTGCCATGCGGGAAAGTGACAATATTTGCTCACGAAATGATACAGCGAACACACATCCAAGTATTTGATTTCTTCTCCTTTCTCCTCCTCGGCGTGGTACAGCAAACAGGTGCCATTCGATCGTTTTCCATACAAACTTTCCCGTGTGTTCAGTGGGTCCTCCAGCTTATAAATTCCACGATGAGATTAAACTTGGGATCGGTTTTCAAACGGTGATCGTACTCGTATTCTCACATTTCCACGACTTGGTATATTTGCTCTTCTAACTTTAAGTCTTGCTTACAAGTGGCTTCGTACAAGTCTTGCATGTTACGTTGTGAAAACTCATTTTGGGTGTCACTTTTAATGTCAGATCGGACATTCGGGAAATAAAAAACCGTTAAACTCGTAAACAATCTTGGGTTTCTCTTATTCCCAGACATCCACATAATAATTTTCATTAGTATGTATGTCTCCTCGGTTTCGCGCATGTTTGATCCCTTGTCTTCTTTATCGCACAAGCAATGTAGCCAGCACAGATGTTTGACCGAAAATCGACGTTTGACAAAATTGCGCAAAAGATAACCTCTAGCCATTTCTGTCATTCCAAACGTTTTAGACACTCGAATCAAATGCAACTCATCGAAAATAAAATCGTATTTGTCCCACTTACATGTAGATGTGTATGGCTCCGTGCAAGGTGACTTTCGGACATTTGGTCCTTTGTTCCGTATAGTATTTCACAAGAAATTATCCATCCTATCTCGAGATATTGTGAGCCATCACTCGTTGCATAGCGATGGCAATCTTCATAACATTCAATGTCCTCTTGATTCTATGTCTCATCGATAGGGTCTAAGATCCAATGGGCGAAATCTGTGAACGAAAGATGATTTTCACGTTTTCCAGGAGACCTGCTAAAGTGAGGGCAATAACAAAAGGTCGGATCTTGGTTGCACTTCTCGCACGCACGATGAGTCAGGCAGAAATTACGAATGCGAATGACGATCTCTTGCATACATTCGAACAAATATTGAATGACCTTTCTTCTGGGCATCCTCCTCCTTCTTCATCTCCTTCTGTTTGGGTTGGTATTTTTTTATATAGTATTCGTGTCCCAAGTTCACAATTTGGCGACAAATGTGACATCGTTTCTCTCCTGGACAAACGTGCGCATTTGCACTATTGGTATTTATAACTTGTCCACAAGCAGGACACAATCTCAGAAGTTGGCAAGTATCTTTCTGCTGTGAACCTTGGGTCTTCAGATGTTGTTGGTAACACAAAGGCAATGTTCTCTCTAAGCGAATGGTAGATATGCGTGCAGAGCTCGATACATTGTGCAAGCATTACGGAGACGAGCAAGCTTTAATGTTGGATTGACAATTCAGGTGCGCGGGGATGTCTGAGCAGCTGCGCGTGGGCAACTTAGAGGGAACGTTGCATTTAGGGCTGACAAAAGTGCGCTGACAAGCCGGGCAATGCACTCGTCAAGACAAGGCTTAGAGACCAAACATCCAGGACATTTCGATCCACAATATTTGTGTTGCTCTCGATTGTTTTACCCATGGTCAAATTTCTCACTGTAATAACCGTATCCCGGGAATCCAGAGATACTGGTAATGGCATCAAAATATTCGTCGTGATGAAAGACGTGAATGTGGTTTCCGTCTTTGGAATATTTTCCTCGAAACAACAGTTTACCACGGACTTCTTGCGGGTGCACATTCAACGTGTAACGTGGAGCTATATGGCGTCTTGCAGTGTTTGCATTTCAGGAATGCCATAGGGTGTATCTTTAAATATGACAGGTTTCTGTAACAGGAAGTCTGCTTCTCTTCGTTGTATGGCTCGGTTCGATTTCAAATATTGTCCCAGGCTCTTTTGTATTCTACTGTGTCATTCTTGTCGGCATTTGTGTATCCCACGGCGATAACTATAGTCTGTGTCTACATCCCCGTTTGTTTGTAACCCCCCCCCCCCTGCCGATTTCAGTAACGAAAAGCATAAACAAGATAAAAAGTCAATAAATCTTACTCAATTCATTCATTGATTTATAATGTCTAACCCGATTGCGACCAGGGTGTTCGAAACACCTTTATCGTCTGCGCGTCTGATGCTTAACGGAAGTTTTCTTGTTTATGCTTTTCGTTACTGAAATCGGCAGGGGAGGAGGGGGGTTACAAACAAAGGGGGATGTAGACACATGCTATAGAGATAACCTAATCGTGCCCTAAGGGTAGTTAATTCGGACGAGGATCATTTTGGTGCTAAGAAAGTCGTCCAACAATAACACCTTTTTGCGTCGGGTCCCTTTGGGAAGATAATCGATTATTGATTATTTATATGAAGATTATTAATTTCATCTGAACAAAATTAAAACATGCATGTTAAGTCACTTGATAAATTACCTTATAACCTTATTATGAAGAACATTTCTTTCAGTACCAATTATAATACTGTACATGTATATAATTTTTAATTTGCAATCTATTGAGATTCGAACCAAGGTGCATGCGTAAACGAGACCCTTTGCCTTACCTGCATACACCAGTCCATATTCCATTTACTTTCCGTTCTGTCTGGTGTAATATATATTTTTTATCTCTCTCTCTCTCTCTCTCTCTCTCTCTCTAAATATATATATATATATATATATATATATATATATATATATATATATATATATATATATATATATATGTGTGTGTGTGTGTGTGTGTATACACACACATATATATGTGTGTCTGTACACACACACACATATATATATATATATATATATATATATATATATATATATATATATATGTATGTGTGTGTGTGTGTGTGTGTGTGTGTGTGTGTGTGTGTGTGTGTGTGTGTGTGTGCTTCAGATCTATCAACCTAGTTTGAAAATGGCCTGGATCTGTGCATGACATATATTTTTATGATAAAGAATTCTGGTTTGAGTAAACACATGGAGAAGCATGGATGTGAGAGGCTTCTTGAGGATTCAGGGTATGCACAATGCCCTTGGCTAATTACTCCCATATTCAAACCCAGGTCAGTGGTATAATGGTGTCCACTCCAAGAAAAGAATAACTTTAGTGCAGGCATTTGGAGAATGCAAATCAAGATTTAGTTAAAGGTTAAAAGTGATTTTATTCACCTATATTAGGAACTGATTGTATGAAATACATTAAATAATACACATCAATGTTAGAAAGAAATCACTGAATTCCATGTGACCATATACATGTGCATGTATTACAACATAATTAAATTTACACTTTACCCCTTCTCCTTTCATGACATTAGTTGTCATATCTGAAAATGAGTTTTATATCCCACTAAAGAAACTCAGAAGTTTAAGAATGTATTCATTTTTTGTTTGTTATCCAAAAATAGAACCATAACATTGCATTAATGGTAATATTAATTATACATGCATAGGTGGAACTACTTTTTGGTAATATTAATTATACATGCATAGGTGAACTACTTTATGGTAATATTAATTTTACATGCATAGGTGAACTACTTTATGGTAATATTAATTATACATGCATAGGTGAACTATTTTATGGTAATATTAATTTTACATGCATAGGTGAACTACTTTATGGTAATATTAATTTTACATGCATAGGTGGAACTACTTTATGGTAATAATAATTGTACATGCATAGGTGTAATGAATTTTGATGGTATTAGTTGTACATACATAGGTGGAACTACTTTATGGTAATATTAATTGCACATGCATAGGTGGAACTACTTTATGGTAATATTAATTTTACATGCATAGGTGAACTACTTTATGGTAATATTAATTTTACATGCATAGGTGAACTACTTTATGGTAATATTAATTGCACATGCATAGGTGGAACTACTTTATGGTAATATTAATTTTACATGCATAGGTGAACTACTTTATGGTAATATTAATTTTACATGCATAGGTGTAATGAATTTTGATGGTATTAATTTTACATGCATAGGTGAACTACTTTATGGTAATATTAATTGTACATGCATAGGTGAACTACTTTATGGTAATATTAATTTTACATGCATAGGTGGAACTACTTTATGGTAATATTAATTGCACATGCATAGGTGGAACTACTTTATGGTAATATTAATTGTACATGCATAGGTGTAATGAATTTTGATGGTATTAGTTGTACATGCATAGGTGGAACTACTTTATGGTAATATTAATTGCACATGCATAGGTGGAACTACTTTATGGTAATATTAATTTTACATGCATAGGTGGAACTACTTTATGGTAATATTAATTGTACATGCATAGGTGTAATGAATTTTGATGGTATTAGTTGTACATGCATAGGTGGAACTACTTTATGGTAATATTGATTGCACATGCATAGGTGGAACTACTTTATGGTAATATTAATTTTACATGCATAGGTGAACTACTTTATGGTAATATTAATTTTACATGCATAGGTGAACTACTTTATGGTAATATTAATTGCACATGCATAGGTGGAACTACTTTATGGTAATATTAATTTTACATGCATAGGTGTAATGAATTTTGATGGTATTAATTGTACATGCATAGGTGAACTACTTTATGGTAATATTAATTGTACATGCATAGGTGAACTACTTTATGGTAATATTAATTTTACATGCATAGGTGGAACTACTTTATGGTAATATTAATTGCACATGCATAGGTGGAACTACTTTGTGGTAATATTAATTGTACATGCATAGGTGTAATGAATTTTGATGGTATTAGTTGTACATGCATAGGTGAAACTACTTTATGGTAATATTAATTGCACATGCATAGGTGGAACTACTTTATGGTAATATTAATTTTACATGCATAGGTGAACTACTTTATGGTAATATTAATTTTACATGCATAGGTGAACTACTTTATGGTAATATTAATTGCACATGCATAGGTGGAACTACTTTATGGTAATATTAATTTTACATGCATAGGTGTAATGAATTTTGATGGTATTAGTTTTACATGCATAGGTGTAATGAATTTTGATGGTATTAGTTGTACATGCCTAGGTGGAACTACTTTATGGTAATATTAATTGCACATGCATAGGTGGAACTACTTTATGGTAATATTAATTGTACATGCATAGGTGAACTACTTTATGGTAATATTAATTTTACATGCATAGGTGAACTACTTTATGGTAATATTAATTGCACATGCATAGGTGGAACTACTTTATGGTAATATTGATTTTACATGCATAGGTGAACTACTTTATGGTAATATTAATTATACATGCATAGGTGGAACTACTTTATGGTAATATTAATTTTACATGCATAGGTGAACTACTTTATGCTAATATTAATTTTACATGAATAGGTGAAACTACTTTATGGTAATATTAATTTTACATGCATAGGTGGAACTACTTTATGGTAATATTAATTGTACATGCATAGGTGAACTACTTTATGGTAATATTAATTTTACATGCATAGGTGAACTACTTTATGGTAATATTAATTGTACATGCATAGGTGGAACCATTTTCTCTATAGGAATCAGAGTACTAATTCAGTTCCTATATTAAAGCTATGCAAACACCATAATATTACAAATTCAATTACTTAATTTATTAAAATCCATCAACAAACCTATATTTATCAATATAGACACATCTTTGATGACAGCTTCTGTGTCGAGAAAACCATATGAGCTGTGTAGAGGAAACCATTTCTGTTTAGAGGGAACCATATGAGCTGTATAGCAGAAACCATATGAGCTGTATAGAGGAAACCATATGAGCTGTGTAGAGGAAACCATATGAGCTGTATAGAGGAAACCATATGAGCTGTGTAGAGGAAACCATATGAGCTGTGTAGAGGAAACCATATGAGCTGTGTAGAGGAAACCATATGAGCTGTGTAGAGGAAACCATATGAGCTGTGTAGAGGAAACCATATGAGCTGTGTAGAGGAAACCATATGAGATGCAGCATTTTATGTATCTACATGTGTTTGATACATTTCCTTTCAATTTTTTGGTAAAGAGTGTGATACTGATTTCAGTCAAGCATTTTCCAAACTCAAGTTTGTAGAGGCACTGAAATTACATGAATAAATCATTGTCTCTGTTTCTTTTCATTAAAGCGAAGATTACCTCTAAAAGATTGTATTTACTCTGTGTTTCCCTTTAGCCTCAGTTGTGCTTCAAGGACCCTCAAACTTATAATTTGATTTCCAGTTTTGATACCTAAGTTTGGTTTTTACTCAGACTGAATCCCAATTCTGCACCAAGGGGATTATTGACTTTCAGTCTTTCACCCCTACAGATACACAGTTACTACACTATGGATACACAGTTACTACACTACGGATGTCACAGTTACTACACTACAGATACACAGTTGCTACACTATGGATACACAGTTACTACACTCTAACTACAGATACACAGTTACTACACTATGGATACACAGTTACCACACTACAGATAAACAGTTACTACACTATGGATACACAGTTACTACACTCTAACTATGGATACACAGTTACTACACTATGAATACACAGTTGCTACACTATGGATACACAGTTACTACACTATGGATACACAGTTACTACACTCTAACTACAGATACACAGTTACTACACTACGGATACACAATTACCACACTATGGATACACAGTTACTACACTATGGATACACAGTTACCACACTATGGATACACAGTTACTACACTATGAATACACAGTTACTACACTCTAACATTCCTTATAACCAATCATGGAATGTCAAACTCATATATGCTCTATTTTATCATCACCCTTTCTAGAATGGTTTCCATTTTTTTCATATCATTATCAATGTTAGTGGAAAAATTTCACTAAATGATCTTATTAAAGTTTTATGTCAGTAGATTAATTTTAAATTAATTGTACCTAAATTGTAAATAAACATTTTGTTATATTTCTGCAACTATATTTCATGCATATCGTAATAACATGGTATAAGATTTTCAAGTATAACTGTAACTCATTTTGAGCTGTATAGCAGAAATTTTATCATTATTTATATAAATTTATAGCTTTGTTTCTTGTATTTATAGATGTATCCATAAAACAGGAGAGCACCTACCCATCCAGACCCCCCACTGTGTGAAGATTTTCACAGATGACCTCAAACTGCACAACAAGGCTATTGATGAAAAGGTTCCTTATAAGATATGAATGTGATGACAATGAAGACAATGGTATGAAGTGATATGATGGCTTTATCAATGAAAGTGGAAAGATGATTCGGCTTTCACTATTAAGATGATTTTGAAACACGGTTTATAATTTGTAAAATACAAGACAATGTTTAGTATAATAGTAATAATAGATTAATAGTGATCTTAGAAAAATAAAATATGTAAATTCTGCAAACCAATACACTTTATAATACACCTGAAATACATCAAGTAAGCACTGAATTCCATTTGACTAATTATATCATTCACAAAATATTATTTTGGGGGGACCACAGAGAAGTATTATAGTTTATTTTTTGGGGGGCACCACATAGAAGTATTATAGTTTTTATGGGGGGATGGCCACAGAGAAGTATTATGTTATATCATCAAACTTTCCCTTTATTCAGGTGGTACATTTTTTCAAGAATTTACAATTCTCTTTCTCTGTAAGAGTAGTTTCTCCACTTCAATTTCCATTAAGATGCTATGGCATGGAAAAGTTATCTGGGTAAGAGATAATTTCTACAAGAAAAAAGACATGAAAAGCTATAGAAAATGAAGGAATAAAACTAAGCACCTGATAGATAAGGCAAAAGAGAACTACTATAAACAGGCTATTAATGAAAGTAAGAGTACCACAAAATTGTGGAAGCATCTAAAAGAGCTGAACCCACCCATGAACAGAACCCAGAGACTTAAGCAAAGCAACATCTGCACAAGACAATTTCTTCTTAAGCATCTCCAGTAACAGTATTCAGAACCAGACTAACATCCCAATTAAACTTGATGCTCTACTGTTATTTATAAGAGCTAAAATTCCTGATGATAATTATTTTGCAGTAGCTAATGTTAGTGAAGCTGATGTTTTTGATACGCTAATTAAGTTGAATATTAATAAATCCTCTGGATTGGATGGTATTGGTCCACAAATTTGTAAAATTGCTGACCAGTACTAACAAAGTCACTAACGCATATCATAAATTTAAGTATAATGACGTGTAATTTTAGATGCATCTGTTGAGCATCCTTCAAAAGCATTATTTATAGAACTCAAATGTTTCACAATATATGACAGGATAGATTTTCACAAGGCAGTTCTTTTATATAAATGTCTACATGGAACTGCACCAGCGTATCTTCAGGACTTATTCAGGTATTTTACAATTCAATGCCAGTTGAGATCAATATATCATGGAAACCTTCTAATACCAAAACCAAGAACAGAGCAATTTAAAAAGTTTTCAATACTCTGGTACAGTTCTATGGAGATAGCTTCCACTACATATAAAATCGGCTGAAAATATTAGAGTATTTAAGAAGAGCTATTATGAGCATGCATGTGTTTCTAATAAATAATGGAATTAAGTATTTTAATACTAAACATACTAAAATAAGCACTAATTATTGCTATCTTCATATAATGTACATTGTTATACTCTCCTTAAGAGGGCCTCAAGGGAGAATAGTACTTGACTAATGAGTCACCCTCTATAAATAAAGCATTATTATTATTATTATTATTATTATTATTATTATTATTATTATTATTATTTACATATAGTGCTAATTGATTTGATATTAATTGGTACAGTAACATTGAAGCAAATAATTTCAAAGGAAAACTAAAAACTAGATATTAATTCAAATTTATATTAATCTAAATAAATTAAAGCAGAAATAGTATATATATATATATATATATATATATATATATATATATATATATATATATATATATATATATATATATATATTAAATTACAAGGCTTATGACCTAGATGTTTATATAGAAAAGGGGTAAATATGATTTATAAATTATATATAGAATAAATTGTCTTTCATTTTGCTATTATTAATACATTGTTAACTGCATTTACTTTCCACGGTTGTTAGTAACCTATTATAGTTCAATGTCCATTGTTAGTTGTTAAGAATATATTTCTATTTGTGTATATTTCTATTTGTGTATATTTTGTCTGTAGTTTTTGCTGTGATTGTTAGTTGTTAAGAATATATTTCTATTTGTGTATATTTTGTCTGTAGTTTTTGCTGTGATTGTTAGTTGTTAAGAATATATTTCTATTTGTGTATATTTCTATTTGTGTATATTTCTATTTGTGTATATTTTTATTTGTGTATATTTTGTCTGTAGTTTTTGCTGTGATTGTAGTGGTAGAATAAAGTTTCTGATAGTCTGTCATAATTTTGTCTCATAGGCATTACATTTTCCCCTAAGAGCATTTGATAGACCATGAATCCACCTCAGTTTCTGCGATTGTCAGATAAGATGGTTTTGTTGTCTGAGAGTCTCCTATCCCTACTAAGTAACTGGAATAAACATTCCAGCAGGTGCGCAAGTTACAATAATGTATCAGATATTTTGTACACCTTTGAAAAATGCTCACTTTACTTACGTTTCAGCATGTGTAACTTCCTACTTTGTGTGCAAGTTATCCCAGTGTTAGTGAAATGATCGCCAGTACCATGACATCAACCCTCTCCGATTCCCCTTGACCCCTCACAGACCCAATACCATGTCAGTATAAATTACCAATGTAAAATTCCCATCATTCCTGACAGTCGCACAATAATAAATTCCCCTTTGTCCCCAGGGTACAAACCCCCTGTTTTAACATTAAGTTGACAGTCCTACTGCCACCATTGTAAAAGTCCTCAGCACGACAGCAATAGCTACTTTTGGAGAGTAAGTTTCTTGATAATATTTAAGGTGCAGCTCATTCAGTAATCTGAACATACTTTGCTTAATCATAATGAATATTATATTTTCAAACAACAATTTATATTTAATTTAAGATAAGTTAAGGCACATGCATGACCTTTATGACCTTTACTGCAAATGTTATCTGCCACCAGCAGCCTATATAAAGCAAGCCTATATTAAGGACTAAAGTGTAGTAGTAGCAGCAGCAGATGTATGCAAATTATGTTAGAATTCAACGAGCCAATGGTCAGGTTAATTGCCGTATCATTGGCATGGATTGTCTTTTTCCGGAGCTATGAAAGAGATTCTGTTCTTGCGAGCATTATCCGTATCCGATGGGTAGAATGGTTCGCTTCATATAATCGGTATAATCCTCTTTTAATTTTAATATGGAGAAGTAGAAAAACTTCAATGGAAAGGCGGGATCTGTTATCAAGAATTACGAGCTGCTGAGTTAGTTTTAGTAAAGAAATATACAAGGGTAGCATGGATGAGCATGTAATCCACACCGTCATTTTATTAAAGAAAATCCCATAAAGTTTTTAAATAGATGCTTCTCATAGGCTTCCCAAATAGTGACGTTAATCGGAAGAAATCCATCACTTATTTTGTCGAAATTAGGAGGAAGCTCTATCTGGGCGGTGTAGATATTAAAAAAAACCTTAGGATAAGACTCTTTAAAAAATGCCAAAGAGAGTTTATAATAATACTTCCAGCAATGATGTAACGTGTCAAGTAGCTTTTCAAAAATTTGTGAACAAATCTGCTGAAAATGTGCACTCATCAGCTGATCTTGAATTGAAGATAAATGTCGGAGAAACAGTTGCAGAAAATTCTCTTTCACCATTAGCAGTTAAAATAGAACAAACAGAAAGTAAACCAGCTGTAGAAAAAGATTCATGTAAATGTCACTTGTGTGATAAGTGCAACCTTAGTTTTAAGACCAAACAGGCACTGGGTAAACACAGGTTGGTGCATGCCAGTAAAGATGACATACAGAAGGATGAGTCAGGTCTCTACACTTGTAAAGAATGTGGTGCGTCTTTCATGAGTAAAGGTGGATTGACAAGACATCTGAAAGAAAACTGTGTCAAGATACCAGAGGGAGAAGTTGATGTAAAAATGACTGCACAGTGTGAAATTTGTGGAAAGGCTTTCAGGAGTAAAGCATACATCCCAAACCACATGAGAACTCACAGTGGCGAGAAACCGTATGAATGCAATATCTGTGGGAGGAAGTTCAAAGACTGTTCAAACATGATCAAACATCGCAGACTCCATTCAAAAACTAAAACGTATGAATGTGACATATGTGGAAAATCCCTTTCTACACTTATATATCTTAGAAATCACAAAAAAATTCATGACAGAGCAAATGCAGCCAATTTAGCTAAAAAACCAAAGTCTTATAACTGCAAGTTTTGCTCAAAGGTGTTTTGGAACAAGACTTATATTGAAATTCACAATAGGATACACAGTGGTGAAAAACCGTATAAATGTCACAAGTGTGACAAATCTTTCTACGATACATCTAACCTTAAAAAGCATGAAAGAACCCATGAAGGACTTAAGCCATATGCGTGCCTATTCTGCGGACTACATTTTGGCAGAAAAGATAATATGGCTAATCATCAAAGAATTCACACAAATGAAAATCCATTCAAATGTGCACAGTGTCATAAAGCGTTCAGGCAGCAAGGTTCACTACAGAAACATTTAAGACTGCATTCTGGGGAACGTCCTTACAAATGCCAGCAATGTGGTTGTGCTTTTATACAGCAAAGTGGACTTAAAAGTCACTGGAAAAGTAAACACCCAGATGTGGAGATCTTTAAAACCAACTTGCAGATTGAATAATCACAAGTTTACAGTATGATTCGGATGTAAGTTTGATGGAACTCAAGCTGTGGTGCTATTTTATTAATATCAGGGCTTATAATCATGGAAAGCACACTATCTTATGGTGTTTTGCTACTCAAAAGGTCAAGAAAAGTATATCATGTGATCCCTGTTTTGAGGATAGCTGTAGAAAAAAGCTTCCACAAAGAGCCTCAAAAACTGAGTCCTTTATACCTTTACCTGTTGAAGGTAGCAACAAAGTTCTTCACAACACAAAATCTGCAGTCACCATGAAAGAGAAGTAAGCCTAAGTTGACAAATCCGTCATTTGTTCTTTATCATTTTGTTACAAGGTCATGATCATTGTAGGATCTTTAAAATCCATCATGTGTGTGTTCAAGTATATTTTATAAAAAAAAGACAATGAACATTGCTTCATAAAAGTGTGTGTAGGGTTTAATGCCATTTTCAGCACATGATAGGATATACATGGTGGCCAGTATTATTGGTGGAGGAATAACCCGGGAAAACCCCTGAAAAGAATGACCAACCCACGAGAATCTACTGGCAAGCTTTCTCACATAACTACATTAGCTGATTCTTAGACTCGAATTCACGCAGACAGGGGTGAGATGGTAGTGATCTGTAACGGAGTGCACTTTAGACCACTTGGCCACTCTGGGCCCCTCGTAAAATGTAATTTATATTTAAAATGCTGATACTGTACATACTTTCTGCCGTTTAAGTTTTGGACAAGGAAAGAAAATAATAAGATATTTGATGTAAAAACTCATTCCTAACTCGATTGATTAATGAATCATTTTATTTAAATCCTTTGACAAATGTTGGAGTTACAAATTTAAACAAAAAATTAAAGTATGAAAAGTGTTGATGACAACATTGAACCCCACACCGATTTTGTCATTGCTGTCTTTTATCTACTTAAAGCAAATAAAGTTACAGATGTTTAGTTTCAAAAGTTGATGAAATAATTGAGTCACAGTATACCGGTACTGTGGTATAGATATTTCTAATGGATACAGTAAATTCTTTGTTTTATTTTTTTTAATACTAGGGCTTTTTGATTATTTGTGGATGTCTTTACATGGTGTCAGTTAACTCAGTCCTTCACTATTGACACTGAAATAAAGTTCTGGATCACCATGTCTTTACATGCTATCGGTTAGCTCTCTGTCCTTCACTGTTTGACACTGGAATAAAGCCCCTGATCACCATGTCTTTACATGCTGTCGGTTAGCTCACTGTCTTTCACTATTGACACTGGAATATAGCTCCTGATCACCATGTCTTTTCATGCTGTAAGTTAGCTATCTGTCCTTCACTATTGACACTGGAATAAAACTATTGATCATGTCTTTGCATGCTAAGAGGTGTTGAGTTAAAAAATTTAAACTGTTTTATGCATCAGAGCTTTGTATTTAATTAATATAAAAATATGTTGAAATACTTTGTATTCACATTTTTTTCTCAAATATAAGTTGTGTCTTTACAATTTGATTGTAGTTTTGTTTGTTTGATTAGGATTTTTAACGTAGCTTTAACAATTTTTCAGTCATATCGCTACGATGTCTGCAGTGAGGCAGTTTATAGTGATGTCTACCACTGGGGCATCATGCTGCAGATATGTAGCATGATGTCCCACCCAGTCACATTATCCTAACACCAGGCCGACCAGTCCTAACACTAACCTTTTAATGCTGAACGTCAAGTGAGGCAGCTGTTAGTACCATTTTTGTAAGTCTTTGGTATGACTCGGCAGGGGATCGAACCCACGACCTCCCGCTTCCGTGGCGGACGCTCTAACCACTAGGCCACCGGAGCGATTGATTGTAGTTTTGTTGATAAGGAACAAATTGCATGATTATTTTTTGCAAAATTATATACAAAAATTGCGACAATTTAATGGTATTTTTTTTTTCCAGTAACTAAGAATATTGCCAGTTTGCATTTTAAACAATGTGTAATTTATTAAGGTAAGTGTTGATTTGTTAGAAGGCAGACATGTTTATTCAACCAAGATTGATGTTTTTCACTAAATAAATGGTAAGCTCAACTAAAAAGGGTTCATGTAAAAATAAGCATTTCTTCAGTTTGTAATACAGCTATAAAAATGAGCAAATCTCCAGGTTATTACACAGTCCTGTAAAAGAAGTATATTTTCAGTTTATAACACAGCCATGTACAACAAGAATATTTTCAGGTTATAACAGTCATCTACGATAAAAATATTTTCAGGTTATAGCACAATCATCTACAATAAGCATATTGTCAGGTTCAGAGGCGTAGCTAGGTGGGGGCAGGGGGTTACATATGTCCCCAGGCGCCAAGGTACAGGGGCGCCAAAATGAGGCTTACAACGTTACATTATAATAAGTAAACAAGGGTAATAAATCGGTCACAAGATCGCTGGGGCGCCAATTTTATAGTTTGTCCCCGGGTGCAAAATATAGCTACGCCTCTGGTCAGGTTATAACAGTGATGG
The DNA here is from genome assembly GCA_029339505.1 of Unio delphinus. NCBI lineage: Eukaryota > Metazoa > Mollusca > Bivalvia > Unionida > Unionidae > Unio > Unio delphinus. The sequence goes on from JAQISU010000064.1 coordinate 2,880,989, forward strand.
AAAAGAAGTATATTTTCAGGTTATAACACAGTCATCTACAATAAAAATATTTTCAGGTTATAACACAATCATCTACAATAAGCATATTGTCAGGTTATAACAGTCATGGAAAAGAAGTATATTTTAATGGGTACGTGGAGGTTTGACCACAGGTGCTTTGGCCATAGGTGGTTTGTCCACAGCGGGGGTTTGACCATAGGTGGTTCGTCCACAGCAGGGGTTTGACCACAGGGGGTTTGACCATAGGTGGTAAGAATGAAGAGACTATGATTAGTTGTTGGAGCATTATATGTAAGTATATTTGGGGATTAAAGTGAGGGATTAAAAGCATATCTTCATTGATTATAAGTTGCGGCATTTAATTCACTAAAATTTGTATAGTTGAAGGATTATAAGTTGCGTAATGTATATCTTAACTTTATCAAGGGATTATACAGTAAGTTGCGTAATTATATCTTAAGTTGCGGTACTTAATCCACTGCGTGATGCACTGTGCCTATTGGTTGCAAACAAACATCCAGATGACTTGTATTTATACATGATGTAATAATATGATTATGTATAAATGTGTTCATTTTCTGTTTAATAATAAATCGAGTAGGCCTGGCACCAGCCTTTATGTGGACTGAAAACAAGCTGTTATTGACTTTTATTTATTACATGTTAATTACTATTTAGCATTCACTTGTTGGCAACTCAAAGGAAACTTGTCACATAAAATTTAATTAATTGAACCATAATTTTAAACTCTAAATAACAGTTTATTATTATTATAAAAACCACATGTGGACAAACCACCTATGGACAAAACTCCGGTGGTCAAACCCCCGCTGTGGACAAACCACCTATGGTCAAACCACCTATGGTCAAAGCACCTGTGGTCAAAGCACCTAGAACCATTTTCAGGTTATAACACAGTCATCTACAATAAGCATATTTTCAGTTTTCGAAACATTTAAAATCAGCATATGTTCAGGTACAACACGTATATAAAATAAGCATATTAGTGATACAGTAAGATATTATACAGAGATTTATTATTGATTCAGAATATCAATAGGACTTGCACAGTATCATTAGTGATACAGTAAGTTATTATACAGAGATTTAGTATTGATTCAGAGAATCAATATGACTTTTACAGTATCAATAATGATACTGAATATCAAAATTACATGTACAGTAGGGGAAATCCCATGAAGAACCAGCAACCTACTTAAACTTTTTACATACCTATGTTGGCCAGGCTCATGACTTTAACCTACTTGACCACTTGACCATCACTCACACAGATTTGAAATCTTGGTGATCTGTAAAAGGCTAGTGCCTTAGACCACTTGACCATTTATGGTCCCATTCTGTATCATTACTTACACAGTAAGTATCATTATTTCTTTGGTATTAGTGATACAGGGTATCACTTTTAATATCATTAGTTACAGAGGATCATTAATTAAACAGAATATCATTAGTTACAGTTTCATTTATTTGTGAGGGGCTCCGAGTGGCTGAGCGGTCTAAAGCGCTGTCCATTACGGACCACTGCCATCTCACCTCTGTCTGCATGTGTTCGAGTCTTAAGATTCGGCAAATGTAGTTATGTGAGAAAGCTTGCAAGTAGCTTCTCGTGGGTCAGTGGTTCTTTTCCGGGGTTGTCCGGGTTCTTCCTCCACCATTAATACTGGCCGCCATGTATAGCCTATATTGTGCTGAAAAAATGGCGTTAAACCATAAAAAACAAATCATTTATTTGTAGTTGTATTACTTATACTTATCATTGATTATACATACATGTACTGTCATTAATTGTGTAGTGTATCATGGCATATTTTAAGGAGACCATGTTTCCACAACCAGATGGAATCTATTAGCATATTAATTAGTGTATTGTATTAAATATTGCTGGTAAATTTTTCTTCAAACAAATTTAATTCCAATTTTCTTAAATTTGCACAACACTTTTTCCTGTTTTTCAGATAGCTCAGACTGACAGCTGCATACGAAGTAAGATTGCCGTGGAACCATGCTTGGACACATTCCTCCATATATTGAGTCTTCAATGAAAATTGTATTTCCTGCAGAAAATCACAATATCTTTAAAACATAGTTTATGTGTCGAACAAGGAACAGATTCAGTTCAGACCTGAATTTAGTGTTTGATATACAGTAATATGCTGTCATGCTGGTTTTTGGAGAAAGTCGTGTACTGTATTATTTTTTTTATAAGTCAGTGTAGAGTATAAGTCAAATTCACAAAGTTTATAAATTTTCCATCCTATATTGATATTCAAAAGTCAAGTATAAAAGAAAACCAGACAAACACCTTGGCTTCATTTTTATCACTAATAATTTCCAGTTTCATGTACATTAAAAGTATCACTTAAGGCTGTTCCAGATTAATTGAAAACGCTGATGGAAACATGTTCTTTGTCAAATTTTGTTTTGCAGAAAGAGGTAGGATGGTTTATGGGTGATTGTCATAAGTATTGTTTGGTTATTTGGTGATTGTGATCTTCTGCATAGACAAGGGCACTGCTCTATTCCATCATCAATTGAGACCTCTGAATAAACATTTTGTCTTTGTTTTTAATTACCTTAACCATTGTCATAAGAACCACATGGATTGGCTAATGCTAATTAAATATTGCTAGAGTTTTGGCCAGATTATTCAAGCTGACACCTGTTTGAGGGAAAGATGCAACAGATGACATTAAATAAGTAAGGCAAGCAATAAAGAAATGTGAAATATATAGAAATTTGAGGATCGAGACAGATAAATACATAAAGTCACACCATTAGAATATATGAAATTCTTTTTCTTATAATTCTTATAATATATCTATGAAATATGATAATTTCATAATACATGTGTAATTTACATTATGTTATAGATATTCATCTAACATTCAAGTCATTAATATGGATTATTTCCCTTTGTAGGACTAATTATATCAATGATTAGATGAACTGGTAATTGCTTATGTGCATCAGATAAAATACTGATTGAACAAATATCAGTGGACCTATGTTTAAATGTGATAAAGAATAATAAGGTAATGGTTTATTTTTAAAGAAAAAGATAAATAAAGCAAAATCGATTCATTTTTTTTATGAACAAATGATAAACTTTGAATAAATATAGTACAATTTAGTGTAAAGACAATAAGCATCACAAGGTCCATGAATTGTAAATTGTCATTGTTTTCTTATTTCATACATTTGAATGATCTAGCACTTATAGCAAGAAAGCTGGCAAACTTTTGATTGATGTAGGACTTAATAAGCAAACTGGCATACTTTTGATTGACGTAGGAATTATCACAAGCAAACTGGCATACTTTTGATTGATGTGGGACTTATAGCAAGCAAATTGGCATACTTTTGATTGACGTAGGACTTATAGCAAGCAAACTGGCATACTTTTGATTGATATACAAAGTACAGCAAGCAAACTGGCATACTGATTGATGTAGGACTTGCAGCAAGAAAGATGGCATACTTATTTAGATAGGAATTATTGCATGCAAACTGGAATCTTTTTGATTAATGTAGGAATTATAGCATGCATGCTGGCATACTTTTGATTGATATTGGACTATTAGCAAGCAAGCTAACTTACTTTTCGATTGATGTAGGACTTGTAACATGCAAACTGGCATATTTTGATTGTGGGACTTAACAACAAGAAAGCTGGCATAATTTTTTATGTAGGAATTATCGGAAGCAAGCTGGAATCTTTTTGATTGAAGTAGGAAATATAGCATGTAAGCTGTCATACATTCGACTGATGTAGGAATTATAAGATTGACAGTCAAGATTGTTAGAGCACTTGAAAAAAAAGATACAAATAACTTGACTGTTGGGGCACTTTGTGTACTTAATTGTATGAAACATGAAACTCCACAAAACATGGATAGATGGTTGAATTCCTTTTATATTTCTCTTGTGAAAAATACTGTGAGTGTTTGATATCTCATAATCTATATTTACTTTGAATTTTTTGACTGTGTGTTTTGAATTAAAAATGACTGATAGTTGACTGTGAGTGTTTGATAATCTATATTTACTTTGAATTTTATGATTCACTTTGTGTGTTTTGAATTAAAAATAACTGCGAGTGATTGGTATCTCATAATCTGTATCAATTTTGAATTTTATGACTTGCTTTGTGTGTTTTGAATTAAAAATGACTGTGGATAGTCTCCCATCAGAGTTCCATGATAATTTTGTTGTAGTTTTGTTCCTAGCTTTTGTTAGGATAGTATTGCACCCAGCCATATCTTGTGTGTATCTGGCAGTCATATGGTGTGTACCTGGCAGTCATATGGTGTGTACCTGGCAGTCATATGGGGTACCTGGCAGTCATATGGTGTGTACCTGGCAGTCATATGGTGTGTACCTGGCAGTCATATGGGGTACCTGGCAATCATATGGGGTACCTGGCAGTCATATGGTGTGTACCTGGCAGTCATATGGGGTACCTGGCAATCATATGGGGTACCTGGTAGTCATATGGGGTTGCACTATTTTAAATGTCCAAGTATTATATATCATGTCTTATATCAGCTTTTCATCAATTGACTTCCATTTTTACCTGTATTACAAATATCTTAAATACCCATGCAGACTGCATACAGATTCTCTCTTGTGTGGCCTCATGAGAATTTTACCTGCCATAGAAAGCAACCAGAACTCTGACATGGCAACCAGAACTCTGACATGGCAACCAGAATTCTGCCCTGTGTGGGAAAAATATAAGGCTGATATGTCTTCAGTGAAATATATATTTCAGACACTTATTTGAATAAATGCTAAAGGGTCCTTTTGTCTCTGTATATATAATGTGACCTTGACATTTTTTTAATACGGTTGACTCAGATGTACATTGTTGTGTGCTCTCTCAGCACTTATGCATAGAAAGTTCTTTGTATACAATATTGTAGGTATATTGACCCATATCTGCATTCACATAATCCGCAGGGGCCCTGAGTGGTCTAAAGCGCTCAACGTTACGGATCCGTGCCATCTCACCTGTGTGCGTGGGTTTGAGTCTCGGGCTCGGCTAATGTGGGTATGTGAGAAAGCTTGCTGGTAGCTTCTCGTGGGTCGGTCATTCTTTTCGGGGTGTTCCTGGGTTCTTCCTCCACCAATAATACTGGCAGCCATGTAAAGCCTATCTTGTGCTGAAAAATGGCGTTAAACCCTACAACAACTACAACATAATCCGCTGAGTAGACCACAAATCTTGAAAATTCAGTGCATTATGATATGGCAGATCAGGGTCTATACAAGTTTTGTGCAGTTGGACCTAATACATGTATGTATGTACAGTAACTTTTAGTTGAAGGAGTTCATCTTCCGGTTCATCCATGACCAATTTAGCTATGCCGCTTTGTCATTAGTCATACTTAGTTGAGTTGCCTGAATCCCACAAGTTGACTGGTTTGCTGTTGTGAAAATATTTCACAGACTGTGTCAATAATCATACTTAGTTGAGTTGCTTGTATCATTCAAAAGTGAATGGCTTACTGGCAACTTTATCATTTACCATGTAGACTGAACAGTGGAAGGCTAGAGGCAGTTATTAAATTATGTTATATTTTCTGAAAGATTTTATCCTATAAGTCAATAGTTTGAAAAAAAGAAAAATTTGTATTAATTGATGTTAGATATTTAGATAGATGGCTGTAGATTCAGTTACATTAATATATATATATATATATATATATATATATATATATATATATATATATATATATATATATATATATATCATCATCATCATCATCATCATCCATTTTGATTATCCAGGCCTTTTATTAATCCTCTAACGAGGGTAGGCCTGTGTCTGTTTCGTCGTGAGAATATTCAAAGCTTTCTTCCAGGCTCTACGGTCCTGTGGATTGATTCCGCTCAGCCCCAACGCCTAATTTACGCATCGCCCACCATATGACATTCCTTGGAACTCGGTCAAACGCATTCTCAAGATCTATGAATGCCATGTATAAGGGCTTGTTAACTGCGATGTGTTTTTCTTGCATCTGTCGCAAGATGTATATAACATCAACAGTTCCTCTTCCTGGCATGAAACCGAACTGCATGTCACTGATGTGTGCTTGTTGTCTGATCAATTGCTCTATAACTCTCTCAAAAACTTTCATTATCTGGTCCATCATCTTTAGGCCTCTGTACTTGCTCCTGTCCAGTGCGTCGCCTTTGCCTTTGTATAGACTGACTATGTAGCTTTCCTCCCACTGTGTTGAAATATGTCCATCACGAATGATAGCTCAAAGAGATCACGTATGAATGCTACACCACTCATGCCAGTAGGCTTCAACATCTCTTCTACTATGCCAGATGGGCCTGCAGCTTTACCCGTCGCCATCTTGCTGATTGCTTTTTCAATCATCACAGTAGTGATTGGAATACTTGGGCCCTCAACAGGAGGCTCATCCGTGAGGTCATTCGGATTCCATGGGAATTCAACATTCAGCAGCCTATCATAGTGCTGTTTCCAAGCATTTTCTCTGGATTCCTCGTCCAGGCAGAGCTCGCCCTCGTCATTCCTGCTTGGTTTCTCACCGATTACATATAGATTATCTCGGCGCATCTGCTTGGCCAACATGTAGATGCGTTGTGATTTCAGGTCGATGTTTTGTAGGACCTGTTTTTCTGCTTCCCATTTGGCATGATGAATAGTTTGCTTTGTGAAACGCTTGGCAGCACAGTAGTCTTCCCTACTGCCCCCATTCTTCCATGCCTTAAAACATCGCCTCTTTTCATGAACCGCATGATCCACGACATCAGTCCACCACCAGGTTTCCTTTTGCCACTGATGCTTGCTTGACAAACCACATACTTCAGTTGCAGCCTCAAGCAGACCATTTTTTAGAGCTGTCCATATATATATATATTCACACATGAGCGTATAAGTTTATAGATCCAACATTCATTTTTATTCTGTAGCCATTGTGAATGTAAATACAAAGTTTTCTGGAAAATGCCTATTTGTGGTACATGTATTGTCAGGGTTTTACAACCATCCAGAAGTACAGAAAGATGTGAGTTTCTTTAAAGTACATAATTTTTTACTGATCAGGGTACAGAAACAATTATTGGAAGACAAATGTTGTGTCAAACATCAGCTTCTATTATGGATCTAAATTTTATCCTTTTTGTATGTGCATGCACTGCCTAGGTCATTTGGTCACTGTGGAAATACTGATTTTTAAAATTCTGAGCTGTTAAGGCTAGACAGAACTTTAAACCAAAATTATTATTTGTATTTATAATATTTTATTTATCCTGACGGCCTCCGGGTAGAATATTACAATGGAGTTACCCTCATCAAATAAATAAAGTATTTGAGATATTATTATTATCATTATTATTACTGTTATTATGATTTAGAAGTATATCTAAATGCATGTAGTTCAATAGTTCAAGGACAGTCTTTCATTAGGAAATTGTTAATACCAATGTTTAATTAGGAGTTTCAAGGTATTTTTCTGTTTGAATACCTGCATATTATTTGCAAGTGTTTGTGCATCATTTTTAGTGGTAGGGAATTAACTTGAATGTAATTTGCTTTCATTGTAATTTATCATAATCTTTATGTATAATTTTTCCATATGCATACATTCTTATCTACCATACTTTCTGGCCTTTAGGTCGATGTGCAGTATAACTGTAATTCACTGTCTTTGTAAATTTTGCATTTTTCATCCATAGATTAGTCGATTTGGAGTATAAGACGAGGCCAGGTCAATAACTTGGCTTCGTATTTTGCACAAGTAACTTTCAGTTTCATGAATATTAATTGTATCACGTTATGATATTCTATATTACCACCAATTATGAAATTGCATCACTGATGCTAATATGCTTTTGATTTTACTCCTGTACAAGGTACTGCTATATTGTCAAATGTACACGGTTGAATAAACAGTACATTCATGTTTTAATTATAATATCCATTGCAACAAGAGCCACATGGCTGTGCATGCTGTGTACATGTGTTTTAAAGGTCTAATGCTTAATCTTCCAGAGAAGGGAGTGGGCATCATTTCCTGTGGTTCATAATCCACTTGATATTAAAAACTGGTAGCGTAATTGATGCGAATTAATAATAAAGAATGTGGTATTGTTTCTTTGTTGGACTATATCTTTACCTTTCTCAGAATTGTCTATGTTTATTTTGCAACCTTTTAACCAATACATTTTTGTCATAATATAGCCAAACACACACACACAAACCAACATTCATACATACATACATACATACATACATACATACATACATACATACATACATACATACATACTGTAATAACTTTGGAGTAAGTGTTAGTGAATTTGAACCATGCTTGGGTCGTTAGTAGTGATTTTGGGTACAAGCCGAATGACTGTCCCTGTAGTAACATAGTCCATATTAAAATTCAGTGGTGTATACAAGTAGTGTGATTGAAAAGGCAGCATTTATGGTTGGAAATCAGTAAATTATAGAATGGAATCAATAAGTTGGAACTTGGTAGGTACCGTTTATGTGGCCATAGTGGAAAATTGGCGTATGTATATGAGTGTGATACGCCGGAAATTCTGTGGATGGACTGGCCTAGGGTCGCGCAGTTAAATATTTCCCAGTTAGTAAGGGAATACTGGTGTAATTTCTATGGCATGACAAGCTATCGGTACGGAAAACGGATGATAATGAAGAAAAACCATGTAAAGGTGCAGTTAATGGACGTTTGGGCAAGTTGTCTCCTCTGGGTCGCCCATTGATTACAGCAAAGATTAATAATTATAGCAGACACGTCTTTCTTTCCATTTTACAACTCAAGTTGTATGGAAGTCTTTGGAAATTTGGGGAAAACATATGACTTCCAGCGTGACTCGCGCCAGGGTTTTGACACCGCTCGGTCAAGTGAATACCCCTGTGCTTGTAACAATACATACATACATACATACATACATACATACATACATGCATACATACAGTTGTTCTGAGATGAAAGTGCATTGTTACAAAATGCACTAATATTGTATCTTGGGTGCTCTTGTGTGAATAAGTTGTAGATTTTATAATATATATTACCTGTCATTTGATATTTTCCATCAGGTTTTATCAGACTTGCATCTAACATTGCAGAATAGGATTATTTGGTTAGATAATATTACAAGGAAAAAATCTTGGTGTGATATGGTTCAGTAAATTCTGTGGGATGGCCTGTTTTATGTCCATCTGTTAGCACAAGCTCGTTGGCACTACTCTTCCTAAATTACACAAGACTTTACTCAGACATCCATAACATGGTTTAATTGTTATTAAATGAAAATCATGCTTCTCAGACATCCTCAGTAACCATCTAAAAGGTCTTGTTATCACTACTCCATGAACTGATGGTCATTTCAACATAGGTTTTTCCTTTACAGCCTTCTAATGATGTCAACTTGATACTAAACAAAAATGGTATCCAATATGGCCACTATGGTGGCCATCTTAAAATCTGGTATCCATCTTAAAATCATGTTGTTGCTACTCCTTCTCATTGGAAAGTCATATTGACAAAAGATTTGTGCCAGAGGTTGATCCCAATAAAATGTTCTGCTTGATTTCTTATATACCACCAAAGTGGCCATATTGAAAATCTTTTTAGCATGCATCCAGAGTCAATGGCCATATAAACATGGGGTTTGCAGAAAAAGATTTCTTATCATGTTTACTTGCTCCTAATTAAAAATGGATTCAATCCATTTCCATTATAGTCACCATGGCAACCTGCTTATAAAAACCTGTCATTGCTTCTCCAGAAGAACAGCACAGTCATATCAACACAGGAGTTTTGCCAAAAGACTTCTCATATTGTCTAGTTGGATCCTAATGTCAATGATACCTTTTAAGCACCCTATGTGGCCTCCACAGTGCCCATCTTGAAAATAGTGTTTTAGATGTTCAACCAGAATAGATGATCCTATTAGAATTGGCCTGAAAACAGGACTTCTTATGAGGCCAGGTTTGTCATAAATAAAAATCATACGAATCTGATGTGCTGGTTGCTCCTGTGTGAATAAGTTGTATATTTTATAATATATGTTACCTGTCATTTGAAAATCTAACTTATTTCAAGAGCATATCAGGCCTCCATTAAATTACCATGATCAAAAGCCATTTAAATAACACATCTGCCAACCTTTATGATTTTGCCATAAGGTTACACGATATAACTCAAAAGTTAATGATGATGAGAGAGTAAAAAAGTATTAAAATATGATCTTTGCAGTCAAATCTAGAACTAGGTGTATTCAAGATCAGTCTGACCCAGGTGTTCCATGTCAGACTTTGTGGAGCTGGCTAGGGAACCTGACCAAATTGACAAGGGTTACCTCAGATGATTTAATCTACCCAGACTGTTTAATCTACTCATGTTGTCTAATCTATAGATGATTTAATCTACCCTGGCTGTTTAATCTACCCATATCGTCTAATCTACAGATGATTTAATCTACCCATGTAATTTAATCCACCCTGGCTGTTTATTCTACCCATTTAATTTAATCTATCCTGGCTTTTAAACCTTCCAAAGTCATTTTATCTACTCGTATCGTTTTATCTACCTTGGTTGTTTAATATAACCATGTAATTTAATCTAACCTAGCTGTTTAATCTACCCATGTTATTTAATCTACCCAGACTGTTTAATCTACTCATGTCGTCTAATCTACAGATGATTTAATCTACCCTGGCTGTTTAATCTACCCATATCGTCTAATCTACAGATTATTTAATCTACCCATGTAATTTAATCCACCCTGGCTGTTTATTCTACCCATTTAATTTAATCTATCCTGGCTTTTAAACCTTCCAAAGTCATTTTATCTACTCGTATCGTTTTATCTACCTTGGTTGTTTAATATAACCATGTAATTTAATCTAACCTAGCTGTTTAATCTACCCATGTTATTTAATCTACCCAGACTGTTTAATCTACTCATGTCATCTAATCTACAGATGATTTAATCTACCCTGGCTGTTTAATCTACCCATATCGTCTAATCTACAGATTATTTAATCTACCCAGACTGTTTAATCTACTCATGTCATCTAATCTATAGATGATTTAATCTACTCTGGCTGTTTAATCTACCCATGTCATTTAATCTACTTATGTTGTTTAATCTACCCACGTAATTTAATCTACCCTGGCTGTTTAATCTACCCATGTAATTTAATCTACTCATGTTGTCTAATCTTCCCATTTCCTTTTATCTACCCATATCATTTTATCTACCCATGTCATTTAGTCTATCCTGGCTTTTTAACCTAGCCATGTCATTTTATCTACTCGTATCGTTTTATCTACCTTAGTTGTTTTAATATAACCATGTAATTGAATCTACCCTGGCTTTTTAGGCTACCCATGTCATTTAATCTATTCATGTCATTTAATCTACTCGTCATTTAATCTACTTGTGTCGTTTTATCTACTCATGTCATTTAATCTACTCGTGTCATTTAACCTACTCATGTCGTTTAATCTACTCATGTCGTTTATTCTACTCCTGTCATTTAATCTACCCATGCTGTTTAATTTACCCATGTCGTTGAATCTACTCATATTGTTTAATCTACCCGTGCTGTTTAATCTACAAATGTCTTTCAATCTATCCACGATGATTAATCTACCATATCATTTAATCTGCTCATGTCGTTTAAGCTACCCTGGCTTTTTAACCTACCCATGTCATTTTATTGACATATCGTTTTATCTACCTTAGTTGTTTAATATAACCATGTAATTTAATCTACCCTGGCTTTTTAGGCTACACATGTCATTTAATCTACTCATGTTGTTTAATCTACTCATGTCGTTTAATCTATTCATGTCGTTTAATCTACTCCTGTCATTTAATCTATTCATGTCGTTTAAGCAAATTATGTCATTTAATTTACTCATGTCGATTAATCTACTTGTGTCGTTTAATCTATTCATGTCATTTAATCTACTCGTCATTTAATCTACTTGTGTCGTTTAATCTACTCATGTCATTTAATCTACCCATGTCATTTAATCTACCCATGCTGTTTAATTTACCCAGGTCGTTGAATCTACCTATGTCATTTAATTTACTCATGTTGTTTAATATACCCATGTCATATAATCTATTCATATCGTTTTATCTCATGTCTGTTAATCTATCCATATCATTTAATATTCCCATATCATTTAATCTACCCATATAATTTAATGTACTAATGTGATATAATAACAATGAGGACTTTGTATAGATCCTAATCTTTCGAAGCTCTAAGCGCTTTACACCATCAATAATGATATGAATACACTACAGAAAAACAAATGACAAAAACTCTGAAATTGGAAAACATAAAAACATGCTGAAAACATAAGATACAAAACACGATTAGGTCTCTAAGTTTGTCCCTGCAGTCGAAACAGGTGAGTTTTAAGAGCACTCTTAAAAGGGACCACTGTGTCTTTGAGTCTAATTTTAATGGGCAATTCGTTCCGCGTTGCCGGGCCCTGGTATGCAAACGAACGTTGTCCATATGACTGTTTTCACTGTGGGGACAATGATTATATGATTATCAGAAGAAGAACGCAAGTATCTAGCTGGTGTATACACATGGGTGAAGCTGGGATAGGTATGTTGGACTGGAGTCTGTCATTGAAACATAGCACAGAGAACAAATTTTGTGTTTGATTCTGTATCGAATCGATAGCCAGTGTAGGGTACAGAGCAGTGGTGAGGTGTGCTCTGATCAAGGTACTCTAAAGATGATCCGTGCAGCTGTGTTTTGAACCTTTTGAAGTTTCTGGAGGAAATATTGTGATGAACCAGACAGAATTGAGTTACAATAGTCCAGTCTTGAAAGTACTAATGAACAAAGAAGTGTTTTAGTGGCATTAACTGAAAGATATTTACGAATGGAACTGATGCGTCTCAATTCAAGATATGCAGCCTTGCATATGTTCATGATAATGTTGGTGCAATGTGAGAGTAATGTCTAGAGTTACGCCTAGGTTTCGTACTGACTGAAAATTTAATGTTGGTGTTGCTGATATTTATTGTCTGAGGTAAAGGATGTGAATGAGAAAGTCTTTTTGTTGTGATCAGAATAGCCTCAATTGTATCATCATTCATCTGCAGCTTGTTACATGTCATCCATGATTTCATATCAGAAATGCACCTCTCTACTCCATGGATGGTAGCATCAACTTCAGTTTGGTGGTTAGGCTTGTATATTTGGGTTTCATCAGCATACAATTGGTGCGACACTGGGTGATGATATCATGAAGAGAACAGGTCCAAGAACAGCTTCCTGTGGAACACCACAACATACGTCAACTGGGCTGGAATGTATTCCATTTCCATACCTAAGTTGTGTCCTGTTGACTAAGTATGACCTCAGCCACTGTAAGGCTATGTTCTGAATCATGCCAAATACATGCTGGAGAAGGTGAAGTAATATATCATGGTCTATTGTGTCAAATGCTGCAGATAAATCCAGGAGAGTGAGGACTGGAATCATTCCACTATCCAATGCGGAGAGAATGTCATTAAATACTTTCAGAAGTAATCTACCCATGCTGATTAATCAAGTCAGTATGTTTTATCTACCCAAGTCATTTAATCTACCCATTTCATTTTATCTACCCATATAATTTAAGCTACCCATGTCGTTTAATCTATTTGTGTCATTGATGCAAAATTCTCTTGCCTTTATGTTATACTTTTACCTGGATTTGCCATCCAAGAAATGAAAATATACTCAAGAAAATGGGGATAGTAAGCATTTGAAATGTCCAAACTGCACTAATGTACATGAAAGAAAAAGATATTTGATAATTGGCAATAATTGCATCTACTGGACATAATGTTGTGTTTTTCTGAGTACTTCACACAGCAAGGTAATAATTGCACTGCCTGGACATAATGTGTTCATTTGAGTACTGTTTACAGCAAGGCAATAATTATATCTACTGGACATAATGTGTTCATTTGAGTACTGTTTACAGCAAGGCAATAATTATATCTACTGGACATAATGTGTTCATTTGAGTACTGTTTACAGCAAGGCAATAATTACATCTACTGGACATATTATTGTTTTCATCTGAGTACTGCTCACAGCAAGGTGGTATTTTCATGTACTATATATAATGTGTTCATTGAAATACTTCTAAAAGCAAGTTGCATGTACTGGACATAATGTGTTCATTGAAATACTGCTAAAAGCAAGTTACAAAGTTACATTTACTGGCCATAATTTGTTCATTTTGTTTACTGCTCACAGCAAGGCTATAATTACATTTACTGGACATAAAGTTTTCATTTTGTTTACTGCTCACAGCAAGGCAATAATTACATTTACTGGACATCATGTGTTCATTTCGTTTACTACTCCCAGCAAGGCAATAATTACATTTGCTGGACATCATGTGTTCATTTCATTTACTACTTCCAGCAAGGCAATAATTACATTTGCTGGACATCATGTGTTCATTTTGTTTGCTACTCACAGCAAGGCAATAATTACATTTACTGGACATCATTGTTCATTTCAGTACTGCTCACAGCAAGGCAATAATTACATTTACTGGACATAATGTGTTCATTTTGTTTACTGCTGGCAGCAGAAAAGATAGTTACCGTTGCAACATGAATGAAAAAAGAAAACATAATTGAGATCAAGTACCAAGTCATTTATCTCCATACGTTTTTGAATGTTTGCTATTCCAGAAACAAATAGAATTTAAAATGCTGAAGTAATCTCTGGGAACTGATTAAGTGAACATAATTGTGTATGCAGAGAATGCATCCACATATTACACATCCACATCTTCCACGTTGTTCCACAGTATTAAACATTTCAAACTTGGTTTCCAAGTGGACAAGTGCTGTGGACTAATTTTCCAAGTAGACAATTGCAGTGGACTAATTTCCCAAGTTGACAAGTGCATTATGTAATATTTCATTACACCTTATTTAAAATTACAAGGCTTTGCATTGGGAGAGTCTTGCTTTTGAGCTGGCAGGTCTGGCATAACAAGTTTTGATTGTCACCACCTACAACCTGTAACAATGTTCTGACAAACATCAGTAATCATCACATTGTTCAAACAATTAGCGCTGACGTGATTACATTATTATCAGTAGTAGTGGTATCCTTGCAACTCCCAACACTGATGTGATTACAATGTAGTAGTGACATATTTCTAACTCCCAACACTGGTGTGATTACAATGTAGAAGTGGCATCTTTCTAACTCCTAACACTGATGTGATTATAATGTAGTAGTGACATTGTTCTAACTCCTAACACTGATGTGATTACAATGTAGTAGTGACATATTTCTAACTTCCAACCCTGATGTGATTACAATGTAGTAGTGACATATTTCTAACTCCCAACACTGATGTGATTATAATGTAGTAGTGACATTGTTCTAACTCGCAACACTGGTGTGATTACAATTTAGTATTGGCATTATTCTAAATCCCTACACTGGTGTGATTACATTATAAACAGTTGTGACATTGTTCCTGTCTCCCAACACTAATGTGATTACATTATCAACAGTAGTTGAATATGTATAAATTGTATTTGAATAATAATAAAATATATTACGTTTTTTCAAAACTGGTTCCACAGACAAAAACCAGCAAAAGTCAGAAAACATAAGACAAATAAATTAGCACAACACTTTGCTCAAGCAATTATTTATTGATATATTGTGACAGAATACAAAGCGATTATTTATTGATATATTGTGACAGAATACAAAGCGATTATTTATTGATATATTGTGACAGAATACAAAGTGAAACATGTTTTTCAAGACTGTGTTATTACTACCAGCAATTCTATTTCTAAATGAATACATTTTTTTTAAGCACACTGCAAAAAGCTATTGATTGTTTACAAAGATTCCCCACGACACCTAGGGATCTATAATCTAATTTGATGCCAAATTTTCTTAAACAGTATTTTAACATTTACTGCAGATACAACTATGCTTTTAGAATGACAAATACAAACATTAATATATTAATCAAGTGCCGAGTGATCATGGCATCACAAACAGTCAGATGAAAATAACAAAAAGATCAGTTGTACACAAATGCTACATTGGATTTATGTAATGGTCCTAATGGTCCTCACTAACATAGACTTGCATGACAACGGCAGAGGACCTAATTATCATCACTAAGATGGATTTGCACTGATAACTGCCGAGGACCTAATGGACTTGCATGACAACGGCAGAGGACCTAATTATCATCACTAAGATGGATTTGCACTGATAACTGCCGAGGACCTAATGGAATTGCATGACAACGGCAGAGGACCTAATTGTCATCACTAAGATGGACTTACACTGATAACTGCAGAGGACCTAATGGACTTGCATGACAATGGCAGAGGACCTTATTGTCATCACTAAGATGGACTTACACTGATAACTGCCAAGGACCTAATGGTATTTTGACATGATGACACTAATTTACAGATTAAATGCCTACCGATATTGACTATAAATGAAAGGGGCTGACAAAATAATAACATACAGGTTTAGGGTTAGCCTAATTATCTGCTATGATTATACACTGACATAATGATAGCATACTGGTGTAGGGTCAGTGTAATTATTACAATATGATTATACACTGACATAATGATAGCATACTGGTGTAGGGTCAGTATAATTTTTTTAATATAATTATACACTGCCATAATGATAGCATACTGGTGTAGGGTCAGTGTAATTATTTTAATATAATTATACACTGACATAATGATAGCATACTGGTGTAGAGTCAGTCTAATTATCTGCTATGATTATACGCTGACATAATGATAGCATACTGGTGTAGGGTCAGTGTAATTATTTTAATATAATTATACACTGACATAATGATAGCATACTGGTGTAGAGTCAGTCTAATTATCTGCTATGATTATACACTGACATAATGATAGCATACTGGTGTAGAGTCAGTGTAATTATTTTAATATAATTATACAATGACATAATGATAGCATACTGGTGTAGGGTCAATATAATTATTTTAATATAATTAAACAGTGACTTAACAATAACATAGCGTTGTAGGGTCAGTGTAATTATTTTAATATAATTATACAGTGACTTAACAGTAACATAATGTTGTAGGGTCAGACAAATGTTCTGTTATAAGTATGCACTAACAAAGTGGTAACATACATTTAAGGTCAGCCTAATTTTATTTAAAAAACCTTGTAATTATACTAATAAGACATAGATAATGTAGCCTTTTTCTATCCATCCTTTTCTTAATTAGTAGCTCTTCTAACCAGGTCTTGTGTTCTGGAACTGACAGCCAAGAGCCAAATGTGTTTATTAGTAGAAATGAATACGGAAAAATACTTACACACTAACCTGTTTTATTGACAAGGTATATGCTGACATTTGAAATGATATCTTGCAGAATTAATACATACAGTTTATTAGTGTAACCCTATCTACAAAGATTTAGTTTGTTGGTGTTTACTTATGCAAGATACTCAATCTTGAAGGAAGAAAAGACCAACTGTATATAGATGCACAAGTTTCAATTTGTGATAAATGTATGTCATCATTATTTACTGATGTAAGTTGACTTTTTAAAATATTATCTCCAATAATATTCAAATCCATTTGAAAAATATTTGTGTTGGTCAGTAATCCATTTTACAAATATTTGTGAAGGTCAGTAATCCATTTTAAACATTTGTTTGTGTAGGTCAGTAATCCATTTGACAAATATTTTTGCATGTCAGTAATCTATTTGACAAATATTTGTGTAGGTCAGTAATCAATTTTTACAAATATTTGTGAAGGTCAGTAATCCATTAAACATATTTGTTTAGGTCAGTAGACATTATAGTTTTCATCTATCAGTGATATAAACAAACTGGACTTTCTATATTTTAAAGAATTTCATTGGAAAAAAGTGCACTCATCACCCTGTAAACTTTGCAAAGTGTATCCAGATCTTCTGGTGGACGAATTTTATCTTCAGACACACTGTATCCCAGTTGTTCTAGAAACTTCTTCGCTGTGAAATCTTTCAAAACTCTTTCATCATGAAATATGCAAGGTTTATTACTATGATGGAGCTGAAATAAAGGAGAAAGTTTTGTTTTTTGTTATTTTGGATTTAACATCATAGGCTATACATTGTGGCCTGTACACTGGTGAACTGTCAAAATTACTATTGATACACCAAAGTGGATGGTACAGTAAAAACTGCTGAGTGACCTCTGCTATGAGCTACCCACTGTCATTTTGGATCACGATCACATTGATCGATTTATTACACAAATGCTATGCTGTGAGTGACCACCTGCTGAACTTGACCAGCAACTATGATGTCTTGGGAAAATATGCATTTAGACTGCTATGAAAGACTATTGCAAAAATGGGGATAAACTCCATCAACCATTATTTAATCCAATGACTGCTTAAACAGTATATGTAAAAAAATTAAGGTGGCTACCGGCATCTGATATTCTGAAATCTTGTAGATATGTTTAAATATTTTCTATTGTTAACCAGACTAAAGTACTAAGCCTGGATCCCAGCCTTATTGTAGTATGACCAATGTAGCTACTGCCGATATATATGAATATATATGAACCACTATATCGTGAGAAAAGAGAAAGACACCTCTGACCTTTATGTAACCATTTGTAACAATGATCGCTTGAACAGTAAATATTGTTTTGATAAAAAAAGACATGGCATATAAAGAAAGAAACAAAAAAGAAAGTCTGGCAACTGGTTTGTAAATAGTGCCGATATGTATGAATAGGACATGTGAAACTTCGCAAAAAGGAAGACAAATTTGAAAATTGGAGTAAAAAAAAGTGGCAAAACATATAAATGATGGGTCCAATAGTCACAAAAAAGGAAGTCCAAATTTTACCCTTACTCACATGCACAAGGGAAATAGCCAATCCAAAAAGATCATTGATATAATGAGGAATGTGATTAAAGGCAAATCTCTCTGATGCAGATGTAGTTGTAGTCATTTATATGTAACCAAACAAAATGCATTTCCGACCCCCATTCCAGGTGAAAGTAACCAGAATCTAGAAGGCTTAATGAGTTAATAAAGAATAAGTGCCTGAAAGTCATGCAGTTAATTTGACATTAGCTTAATAATACTTTATACATTAAATAAGATTAAAAAGGTTCAATCTGACTACATAGGAGTATTAAGAGACTTTTGGCAATCTAGCATTTAGGTGCGTTTATTAATTTTGCAAGTTCTCATAAAACTCTTACCTTTTAAGAATTGAAAATCCACCACACCCCCTCCTTAATGAGAAATAATTAATGGGGCAATTCTTTCCGTGTGAAAATTGTGGAGAACCTACTGCAATAATTACACTCCTCCCCCATATGGTTACTCTATGGGAATATAAGTACAAATATGGACTTTCATCTATAAGAGATTACTACAAATGGATCACCACTGAATGAATGGATAATTTCCCAATGTAACTGTTGCTCTTGATAAAAGCACTGGAATAATAATTTGAAAATTATAGCAACCATTATATAACCCAATAAAAACACCAATATATTATTTTAGTATAATCTCCCCAATACTGTCACAACTCATTAAAAAACAAAAACAAATCTGAATGCATGATTTTACAATTCTTTTCATCTTCATTCTTTACTGTTCTAAACAATTATCTCCCTTATCCATCCCCATCATTTTAAAAAGACTGCACAATATTTAAATCTGAGCTCACTGTGACCTAGATTGCATGCCTTTAAGACTGACCTAGTATCACAGGGAAGTCTGATGCTGATGAATCATTGACAAGATTTACAAACATCGCCATGTGCAAATGCATATTAAAGACTAAACATCCCTACTACTTTAAGGTGGGGCCCAGATGGTGCTATATACCCTACAACAACAACAACTACCTAAAGTCTACTACTGTGATATACATTTCAGGCATCCATCAAATCTGCACTCAGATCATGGATCCCCTTCTAAGTAATTGATTAGTAATTAACAATAGCTACAACTGTACTGCTAAAGAGCAATTAGCTATACCATATGTACAGTAGCATCAGTCTTGAATTCAAGCTCAAAATCCTGAAAACAAATCTATAAAATTTGAAATGAGACGGACTTTTAAAAGTGATGCAAATAATGGTAGAAATATGCTAAGCTTGGTTATATGGAAGTACATATAATACAGAACCATCTGGCAATGTCAGATTGTTGGATCAATTAGGAAAACAAATTAAAAGACTTTGAAGATTGGGTTGTACAGTTGATGTGAAAAAGATACAATAATGAAATGAAGCCCAACATACTTTTAGACTTAAGTAATTCTTTGCATGAAAAAAAAACATTACAACAATCAATATGTGAAATCTGCTCATCATCTATGATTGAAAATCTTGAAATTATAAAATATTTTCATACAAATATTCAACTTACAATATTAAAGACCTTTGAATATGTCTGTGCTGTACAGTTTCTTATTATGTCCAGTTCCTCATCTTGCAATCCAGATAAATCATTAAACAGCACACCAAAACATTTCAACAATGAAGTTACCTGCTTTGACACACGGAGGTCTCCTGATTCCTGTAAAGAATAATTTCACTTTTATCTTAATCTTTCATATATCATCTCTGATGTTTGGGTGACTGGAAAATACAGATGTAATTTTTATGTTATTCAATGGCTTTCAAATTCTGTTGGCTTATCTTTTAGAAAAAACAAAAATCTCTAGTTCAGAATCTTTTGTTAAATCATTGCTAATTTAATTTTTTGCATTTTTACCTTACTGTAAAAATAACAAGGTACAGACTCCATATTAATTTTCCCATTAAATCAATATTAATAAAATACTGAATACTGTCAGTTCAGATTGAGTGTGGCATTAGCTGTACTTGTCAAATTTAAGACTTAACACTCACAAAACATAGCTAATCACCTAATGACTAGTTTGTTTCAGAGAACATATTAGTCCACAATTTATGACTAACCATGATTTAAGACAATGACATACCATTTGGTATCAGTAATAGAAGAGTACTCATGTATACTGGATGTTGTTACTGAACTACCAAAGCAAGAGGATTCCTTTGTGAATTTTTCAGGAAATAAAACAAGATAACTATACAGGCTGTCCCTTCAATAATGCACTCGATGCTAATACACTTTAATTTCTTTGCTAACTCTTGCATTATGCAATACAGTACAATGTTTATTTATTAACAGCTTTAATATGAATTTTTTAGCTTCAGCATAGTAGACAGTGATGCTAAATTCCACCATAAATGACGAAAACTATTTCAAGAAATCATTACTGTTCGGCATAGATGTTTGAGCATACTAAACCTGCACAGTGATTCCAGCCAACTGAAGCAGGTAAAGCCAACTCTGCTTGTGTGTTAGAAGCTGCTTCTCTAAATCTTGCAGATTTATGTCCTGAGTTTCCTGCAACTCGAGTGTGTCCACCAGATCAACCAGTCCCTCCACCTTAAAATATTAACAGTAAAGACTGCCTATTATAAGTCAGAAAAAAGTATGTTGAATCTAATAGAAACATGTTTTAATTTTTCCAAAAGGTTTATCTCAGCAAAAAATTGTATGCAAGACTTTATTCAGAAACTTCACCCAACTAATTAGTCTGCAAACTGAATGATGAGAGTTTCATCATTTAAAAAAAAAATTCTAACAAAGTTCATCATAAACAAAACCAATTCAGACAAAAATATTCTAGGTAAATATACACATGAAAAACATGAACAATCATTTTCTCTGGCGTAAACTGGAATTGAGAGTTTGTACAAAAGCACAACATCCAAAACTGTACAAAATGACACTGTACTGAAATTACATTTTGCCGGCAGAAAGCAAAAAAGATGAGACACATTCTGACACAATGTCTGTTAATTCAAGTTAGATTTGTTTTCTTATATCGACATTTGGTAGTATTTAATATGCATTTATCCTAGCCAATAGTAAATTTTAAATTGGAATTTTTTACTGAGACTGAAACAAATTAATCAATAAAATTGCTTTAATGATTTTCATTCAACTTTCGAAGCATAAATATTTGTTAAATAAGTATTTATTTGAGGTATAGAAGACAAAAGACAGAAAATATATTTGCATTGCTGCTAACGATGGAGAGTTGTCTTATTAGCATGTTATATTTTATAATATATTATACATTTTAGTCTGTATTTTCACACCTGTTATTATCTACAGTAATATTAATGCCATCATCAATATTATGAAGTAAAATATTTTCTTTTTATATTTAAGCTGACATGAACTAATTTTATGCAATTATTATTTTTGAATTTATGCTGTTTACAGGTATAGTCAAGTTTAAAATGTCAGCAAAAATCAAAACCAGTAAATCATATCATCGCATTGTCTATCACTGTTCATTAACAGGAAGACAATGGTCGTTATATCTTGGACATAATTTAATTTACTTACTGATGGCCAGTGGCCACAATGCCTAAAATGTAACAGTAACAGGAATGAGCCGTTTATTATAAGAAGTGTTAAATAACAATGGAATGGGACCTATAAATTGAATTTCGGTGTCGTTACAAATCAGGTGTTAATTAACAAAAAAATGTTGTAGGGTTTAACACCATTTTTCAGCACAAGATAGGCTATGCATAGGGGCTAGTATTAAGGTTGGAGGAAGAACTCGCCCAGAAGAAACCACCGACCCAAGAGAAGCTACTGGCACGCTTTCGCACATACCCACATTGGCGAACTCTAAGACTCAACAATGAAATGTAACCTATCAATGAACTAATTGTGTCCTTATACATGAGGTGTTAATTGACATTGGAATGGGACCTATCAATTAACTAATGACGTCCTTATACATGAGGTGTTAATTGACAATGGAATGGGACCTATACATAAACTAATGGTGTCCTTATACATGAGGTATTAATTGACATTGGAATGTAACCTATCAATTAACTAATGGTGTCCTTATACACGAGATGTTAATTGACAATGGAATGCAACCTATTAATGAACTAATGGTGTCCTTATACACGAGATGTTAATTGACAATGGAATGCAACCTATTAATGAACTAATGGTCCCCTTATACATGAGGTGTGAATTAACAATGGAATGTAACCTATCAATGAACTAATGGTGTCCTTATTCATGAGGTGTTAATTGACAATGCAATGGGACATATTAAATGAAAGCAAATTTTTTAAGTAAACTATGTTTCTCTGAGAATACCTACCCAATCACATTAACGTTAGGATATAAGCCTGCTACCTCTCGAATCCAGTCCTACTAAAAGACAAAAATTCGTCTTTTCTAGGTCTTACAGACAAAGGGCAATAACTCTTGCCCCTTAGCTCTCCTTGCCACCGCCAGCAGGTATCGCCAGTTTTAAAGCTGTACGATATATACTATACGAGGATGCTCGCATGGCGTGGTGGTTGGGAGGGTTTTTAAGTAATGTGATTGGGTAAGTATTCTTGGAGAAACAATTTACTTAAAAAATTTGCTTTCTCCTTCAAATACGTTCCCCAATCACATTAACATTAGGAGAATAGATAATAGGAGGGAATGGTGAGCATCCTACCTCTACCCCTGGTATCCTCTAGGGAATGATTGCTGGATTCCCCATTTGAACGATAACCCGTTCTTCTAATTTAATCAGCAACACAGCCCAGGGTCACGTGATATGTGACCTCTTTATACGGTTAAGAAGATAGTTATTGAAATCTTCTTGCCTACCAAAACATTTCTGCTGCTGAATCCAGCGAAGCTGAAAGGCTGTGCTGATTGTTTTAAATGGGTCTGGTGGGCATCTGGGCTGCCAACACTGGACATACTAGATTCAAGGTTTGCCTCTGCGAGGTCAAATCTTTGAGAAAAAGCTGTAGAAGGTTGACTCTGCATACCAGCCAACAGTTTCGATTATATCTCGGATCAAAACATTGCGTTCGAATGCAAGGCTCGCTGAGATTGCTCTAATTTCATGAGTGGTAATCTTCATGAGGCGACTCTGATCTTGTGAGACCTCAGAGTACGCTGAGCGTATAACCCACTTCAGCCATGAAGCAAGGGCTTGAGGGGTGATATCCCATTTCCCAGCTGTCACTAGAAGAAAGAGGTGCTTGCATGTGACCGGACTCTCCTCTGTGCATTTAAAATGGTGCTTGAGTGCACAAACAGGATCTTGCATGGCTGCTGCTCCTGACTTATCTATGGAAGAAAGCGAGCCAATGACGACTCTTTGATTGCCAATGGATGGTAACCTATTTTTGGCTACGAAGCCTGGCTGCGTCAAGAGGACCACCGAATCATCTGACGTGAACTGAAGATGGTTCGGGTCACTGAAAAGGGCTTGTAACTCACTCACTCTGCATGCTGAAGCTAAGACTATCAAGAAACCCGTTTTGTATGATAGTAGCTTTAACGCATTGTGGGCTAAAGACTCAATACTGTCTGAATTGAGCCATGTTAAAACCCAGGACTGATTCCATTTGGAAACAGGGTGAGGGATTTTGGTCGACTGAACTCTAAATTGGCTAAAAGATCTGACAGAACTTTGTCCTGCCTGATATCACCTTAACCATGATGGTGGAATGTGTCTGATATCATGGAGCGGTAGCATTTGGTAGTAGTTGGGGCCAACTGTTTCTCCTCGAAAAGCCAGAGAGAAAAAAAAGTTAGCCAGTTGAGGGATTGAGACACTCAATGGGATGATGTTATTGATATGGTACTAGTCCCTGAAAACATGCCTCTTTCCCTCGTAAGCCTTCAGAGTAGAGGACCTTCTTGCTCCCGAGATTCTCTCCACAATCGAAGATTTAAAATGTTTGTCTCGCAAGGCCATCTGGACAAGAGCGAAAATAAAGACTCTCCGGACAGGGGTGGAACACTCGTGACCGCGGTTGCTTGAGAAGATTTGGGCTGACTGTAATATTTGTGGGTAGATCTATCGCCAGATCGAGTAGATCGGAGACCCTGGAGTTGTTCCATCTGAGATGGGCAATCAGAATCATCTGACAGTTATGACCCTTTAGCCTCTGGATTATTTTCAGTACCAAGACCATGGGAGGGTAGGAGAATGCCCACAACCTCTCCCAGCTGATTGACAGAGCATCTACGGCCCAAGCTTCTGGGTCTGGGACTAGTTAGATAAAGGTAAGCAGCTTGCGATTCCACCTTGTTGCAAAAAGATCGATCATTGAACTCCCCCAAGGTGTGCAGATTGGAATAAAGACCGATTGATGGAGTGACCATTCCATGTGAATGACTTGACCTTTCCAGGAAAGGATATCAGCCAAGACATTGTGTCTGCCAGGAATGTGTCTGATTTATACATTGATGTGGAGATTGTCGCACCAATGTAGAAACTGCTGGATCAGATTGCACAGGTCTGTTGATTTGGTGCCCCCTATGTTTGAGGATGCAAGTCACCACCGCAGAGTTGTCTGACATAATGAGGACAGTTTTGAATAAGAGTTGATCCTTCCAGAAATGAAAGGCATTGATGACAGCATTTATTGCTGAAAGGTTGATGTGGAGAGGGCTCTCCCCTGGCACAAACGTGTCACTGATGGTATCGAAGTCTGGCATCAGGTGGGCACCCCAACCGTAGGTACTGGCGGCAGAACATACCGTTATCTCCGCTTGGGGTATCTCCAGAGGAATCCCTGTGGACAGCCAACAGGGGTTGTGCCACTAACACAAGAATGATCTTATCTCAGGCGTGATCATTATTGTGTGATTGAGGGGACTTGAAAAAAAGGGCGCCATTATGATAGTAACGTCCTTTGTGAGGGGCGCATAAAAAGACGGCCGAGCGGGATCAAGTCCGCTGCCGCATTGAATAATCCAAAGAGTT
This sequence comes from Unio delphinus, assembly GCA_029339505.1. Classification (NCBI taxonomy): domain Eukaryota; kingdom Metazoa; phylum Mollusca; class Bivalvia; order Unionida; family Unionidae; genus Unio; species Unio delphinus. Next base: position 2,906,930 of record JAQISU010000064.1, read on the forward strand.
GCAAGAACTCTCTCGCTGACATGCACATCCTGTTGGAAATGGACTCGACAAGTTCGACTATCCAGCTGATCTCGAACGCGAGGAAACATTACCAGATTCAGATCGGTGAGAAACTCCATACCCAGATGGACCAAAACTCTGGGATGGACAGAGATCGTACTTTTTCCAGTTCACGAGAAAGCCTAGATGATCTAAAAGTGATAGAAGATCATTTCTGATTTTGAGCAAAAATATGTTTCTGGAGGATGTCGTCCAATTACACTGCCGTCACTATAGATGATGTCGAGTGGAACCGGGTGACGACGCAATCATAGCCTTTGTAAAAGCCCAAGGGCTGATGTTGAGGCCAAAAGGTATGATCTGGAACTGATAAAACAAGTCCCAATAAGCAAATCAGAGAAATTTCCGTGACTCAGTGGATAGGGACATGAAAATATGCATCGATACCTAGCCTGACAGTATACCCGTCCCGTCGGATGGAAAGACGGATTGATCTCGCCATTGCCACATTGAATTTCAGTGGTAAAATGTATTGGTTGAGGCGACTGGTTGATGAACAGCCTCTGGATAAGAAACAGCCATGAATAAAACTCCGGCTATTGCGGGGTTTATTTATTTATTATTTTTTTTTTATATAGAAAGGAGGAGGACAGGGGAGGGGGATGGATAACTGAAATCCGAAGTCCCTCCGAAATGACCTGAATCACCCCATTGTTCTGAGGTAATAAAGTTTTCCAGTGGTCCTGAAAATGTAGGAGGCGGCCGCCCACAGGTAGGTGGTCCGCGGGTGGTGGGCAGGGTATGTCAACGTCCAGAGTTAGGAGGCTTGAAGGTGGAGAAACTTCGGTTCTTGCCGCCTCTGTATGGTTGTCTCCCAGCATTGGGTTGGGATCTATACCGCACATTTGATTGCAAGGATCCCTTTTTCCTGCTTCGCCTATCATCCCTCCGCTGTGGCTGGGGATGATTGTTTCGAAACGTCTGCAAAAGATGGGCGGCGAGTTGGAGGGGCAGTTCCTGAGCTGCCTGCCTCCGAACTTCTTCAATTTTTCACCCAAAGAGTAAAGGTGACCCAAATGGAGACATCCATAAAACCAGAGTAGGATGGGGCTTGAGCGACGTGGACTGCAGACATGCGTCACGTCGTATCAGGTCTAAGTTGGCAGAAGCAGTCAACGCACTGAGCTGCCCTGTTAATAACTCTAGCAATCCGGGCCATCGCTTTCCTGGGAGTCGAAAAATGACTAGTGAAGCCAAGTCTAACATTGAAGATGTAGCGACTACGTTTCGGACCAGCTTTAATGTGGCATTGGAGATCAATACTGAAGGCTTCTGATTGAGTTTTATACCAGTTACACTAGAACGTTGCTGGTACTTAGCTTTCTGAATTTTGCCGACTGGGGAAGGAGCAGGAAGGACATCATTTCTTCCTCCCATTCAAGATCTACAGATGCCTTAACTTTGTAGTCTTGAATGGCAGTAGGAGGTGGTGGGCATTCTAAAGTTGCCAACACCCTATAAATTTCTTCCACTGTGGCCTTGAAGCTAAACTTCCGTTCCATGACTGGATCTATGTACGACTGATTTGCAAGTGTTTCGTCACACTCACTGTGTGCCGAGTCGTGTTCTGGTCAACATTCCCTCTAAGCTGCACACGCAGCTGCTCAGGCATCCCCGCGCAGATGAATTGTCAATTTTTGTCAATTTTCCAACGTTAAATTTTTCTTGTCTCCGTAATGCTTGCGCAGTGCAGCTGGCACTGGATGGCTGGCACTGCCGGCTGGTTTGTCTGGCGAATGGTACCGCCCACTCCACTCCAAAGTCCTGTCTGGACAGACAGATTTCTCACTAAAATCTCCATCATAGTATTGGTATGTTGCCGGCGGTACAGCTTGACAGACGGATTAGTCACTAAAATACCCGTAAATCATAGTTGGTTGACCCGTGTTAGAAATAAGGTCCCCATACTGAGATGGCACTGCTGGCTGGTTTGTCTGGCGTGTGATCCGTCTGAATGTCGGCGACGGTCCAGCTATCATTGGTACCGGCCGCTCCAATGGCCTGGCTGGATGGACAGATTTCTCACTAAAACCTCCGTCATAGTATTGGCATCTTGCGGGCGGTACAGCTTGACGGATGGAATTGTCACTAAAATCCCCGTAAATCATAGTTGGTCGGACCATTTTAGCAATAAGGTCCCCATGCTGGGACAGCTAGACGGTCGGTGACGTCGAGGTTGTATAATGAAATAGATCCAATGGATCCAGTAAAAAAACCCATGCGTCTTGACTTACAGGCCTGAAGGCCTTGCTCGGACATTCGAGGGGACTTACGCCTACTGGGCAGCCGAAAATTGGGGGAACACTTCCCCAAAGAGGTAATATCTAGCCTGATATCAATAGCTGCGTCGTAGTTTCCTGGACCAAAGGACGCATCTTTTCAAAGGCGGACTGTTGTACCATGTCAACATTATTTTCCTCCATTGCCACATTGGCTCTGTCCACGTATTACACATGCTGCATGGTATAGATGATGTACACTTGGTACATACAATACGAGTGTCATGGTTGTCTTCTTTTGTTTGAACGTTTTGCATTTTATGCATTTGGTTGACATTTCTACTGAAACGACAAAATAAGATAAAACAAAGCACAAATTAGCAATTCAGCATGTTATTAATTTGCTAATACAACCGTTACTAACAGAGTAAGCGAAATTATTCAGTGCCGTGTTAACTCTTAAATGACAACACGAGTACCGCATTAGCGGTTTGCAATGTGGTCGTCAATAGTCGAAGTCCGTAAAAGGTTACAAAGTCACTCAAATTTTGAAAATATTGTAAAATAATGTTTACAACCTGTAGAAGAATGATTGTCCAACACAATAATTCCAAATTTAACTTTGGATGGTCCGATTTTACACTAAGAGGGCTTGGATTATATGGAGGTGTAATTGTACGTTGTGAACAGTACAAGTGAAGCTTAAAAACTAGCGACACTTGGTGGTGGCAAGTTTAGGTAAGGGGCAAGAGTTATTGCCCTCTGTCTATAGGGCATAGACAGAAAAGACGAATTTTCGTCTTTTAGTAGGGCTGGATTCGTGAGGTAGCAGGTTTATATCCTAACGTTAATGTGATTGGGGAACATATTTGAAGGAGAAACATCAGTCCCCTTTTACTTAAATAGTGAGGAATATATCTTGTTTTGATTCTACAAAGCCACTTCCACTTCTTTATCTTTTTGTTGTTGATTACTGGGAGCCTCATGAGAGTATCAGAATCTTTACAGTCATCAGTCTTGGTGGATGCAAATGTTGTGGATCAAAATTAGCCAACATACCAGTTTTATGAAGATCTGAATATCTCTGGGAACAGACATCATATTTCGTATTACTGTTGTAAACTTAGCCCTTTCTGTTTCTGGTAAGAGCAGAATAACCGGTATGTTAAACCAATTGCGATCTGAAATTAGACAATGAAATGAAAACAATGTTTTCAAGTGTAAAACATTTCAAGGTTTTCTTTTAAAAAATGTATTTTTGTATCTAACCCATTTGTTCCTGCTTAAATATTTCAACTGCAGTGCCTGATTCCTGAGAAGCGATTATAAATAATAATCATAATAATAATAACAATAATAATAATAATAATAATAATAATAATGAGGACTTTGTATAGCGCCTAATCTTACGAAGCTTTAAGCGCTTTACACCATCAATAATGATATGACTACACTACAGAGCAACAAATGACAAAACCAATGAAATTGGGAAACATAAAAACATGCTGAAAACATATAATACAACAAAACATGATTAGGTTGCTAAGTTTGTCCCTGAAGTTACATTGTGGTAAAACTTTTACCACGGTGACTAAAAATGTTGTAACATTGTTATTTCTCTTTTAAAGTATAAAAACATATTTACTCTGAAAAGATTATAGTGCTTGCAACTCAGTGATATGTGTTTTGTTATCATTTATGATGTACATGCTCAGCTCTCTGACCTTCAATACTGACAATGGGAAAAAGTTCTGGATCACCATGTCTCTACATGCTGTCAGTAAGTTCTCTGTCCTTCACTACTGACACTGGAAAAAAGTTCTGGATCACCATGTCTTTACATGCTGTCAGTCAGCTCTCTGTCCTTCACTACGGACACTGGAAAAAAGTTCTGGATCACCATGTCTTTACATGCTGTCAGTCAGCTCTCTGTTCTTCACAACTGACACTGGAAAAAAGTTCTGGATCACCATGTCTTTACATGCTGTCAGTCAGCTCTCTGTCCTTCACTGCTAACACTGGAAAAAAGTTCTGGATCTCCATGTCTTTACATGCTGTCAGTCAGCTCTCTGTCCTTCACTACTGACACTGGAAAAAAGTTCTGGATCAAAATGTCTTTACATGCTGTCAGTCAGCTCTCTGTCCTTCACTGCTGACACTGGAAAAAAGTTCTAGATCACCATGTCTTTACATGCTGTCAGTCAGCTCTCTGTCCTTCACTACTGACACTGGAAAAAAGTTCTGGATCACCATGTCTTTACATGCTGTCAGTCAGCTCTCTGTCCTTCACAACTGATACTGGAAAAAAGTTCTGGATCACAATGTCTTTACATGCTGTCAGTCAGCTCTCTGTCCTTCAATACTGACACTGGAAAAAAGCTCTGGATCACCATGTCTTTACATGCTGTCAGTCAGCTCTCTGTCCTTCACTACTGACACTGGAAAAAAGTACTGGATCTTCATGTCTTTACATGCTGTCAGTCAGCTCTCTGTTCTTCACAACTGACACTGGAAAAAAGTTCTGGATCACCATGTCTTTACATGCTGTCAGTCAGCTCTCTGTCCTTCACTGCTGACACTGGAAAAAAGTTCTGGATCACCATGTCTTTACATGCTGTCAGTCAGCTCTCTGTCCTTCACTACTGACACTGGAAAAAAGTTCTGGATCAACATGTCTTTACATGCTGTCAGTCAGCTCTCTGTCCTTCACTACTGATACTGGAAAAAAGTTCTGGATCACCATGTCTTTACATGCTGTCAGTCAGCTCTCTGTCCTTCACTGCTGACACTGGAAAAAGGTCTTGAACACCATGTCTTTACAAGCTGTTGGTCAGCTCTCTGACCTTCAATACTGAAAATGGAAAACAGTTCTGGATCACCATGTCTTTACATGCTGTCAGTCAGCTCTCTGTCCTTCACTACGGACACTGGAAAAAAGTTCTGGATCACCATGTCTTTACATGCTGTCAGTCAGATCTCTGTCCTTGACACTGGAAAAAAGTTTTGAATCACCATGTCTTTACATGCTGTCAGTCAGCTCTCTGTCCTTCACTGCTGACACTGGAAAAAAGTTCTGGATCACCATGTCTTTACATGCTGTCAGTCAGCTCACTGTCCTTCACTACTGACACTGGAAAAAGTTCTGGATCACCATGTCTTTACATGCTATCAGTCAGCTCTCTGTCCTTCACAACTGACACTGGAAAAAAGTTCTGGATCACCATGTCTTAACATGCTGTCAGTCAGCTCTCTGTCTTTCACTACTGACACTGGAAAAAAGTTCTGGATCACCATGTCTTTACATGCTGTCAGTCAGCTCTGAGTCCTTCACTACTGACACTGGAAAAAAGTACTGGATTTTCATGCCTTTACATGCTGTCAGTCAGCTCTCTGTCCTTCACAACTGACACTGGAAAAAAGTTCTGGATCACCATGTCTTTACATGCTGTCAGTCAGCTCTCTCTTCTTCACTAATGACACTGGAGAAAAGTTCTGGATCACTATGTCTTTACATGCTGTCAGTCAGCTCTCTGTCCTTCACTACTGACACTGGAAAAAAGTTTTGGATCGCCATGTCTTTACATGCTGTCAGTCAGCTCTCTGTTCTTCACTAATGACACTGGAGAAAAGTTCTGGATCACCATGTCTTTACATGCTGTCAGTCAGCTTCAGTCCTTCACTACTGACACTGGAAAAAAGTTCTCAATCTCCATGTCTTTACATGCTGTCAGTCAGCTCTCTGTCCTTCACTACTGACACTGGAAAAAAGTTCAGGATCACCATGCCTTTACATGCTGTCAGACAGCCCTCAGTCTTTCACAACTGATACTGGAAAAAAGTTTTGGATCACCATGTCTTTACATGCTGTCAGTCAGCTCTCTGTCCTTCACAACTGACACTGGAAAAAGTTCTGGATCACCATGTCTTTACAAGCTGTCAGTCAGCTCTCTGTCCTCCACTACTGACACTGGAAAAAAGTTCTGAATCACCATGTCTTTACATGCTGTCAGTCAGCTCCCTGTACTTCACTACTGACACTGGAAAAAAGTACTCGATCTTTATGTCTTTACATGCTGTCAGTCAGCTCTCTGTTCTTCACAACTGACACTGTAAAAAAATTCTGGATCACCATGTCTTTACATGCTGTCAGTCAGCTCTCTGTCCTTCACAACTGACACTGGAAAAAAAGTTCTGGATCACCATGTCTTTACATGCTGTCAGTCAGCTCTCTGTCCTTCACTGCTGACACTGGAAAAATGTTCTGGATCACCATGTCTTTACATGTTGTCAGTCAGCTCTCTGTCCTTCACTACTGACACTGGAAAAAGTTCTGAATCACCATGTCTTTACATGCTGTCAGTCAGCTCCCTGTACTTCACTACTGACACTGGAAAAAAGTACTCGATCTTTATGTCTTTACATGCTGTCAGTCAGCTCTCTGTTCTTCACAACTGACACTGTAAAAAAATTCTGGATCACCATGTCTTTACATGCTGTCAGTCAGCTCTCTGTCCTTCACAACTGACACTGGAAAAAAAGTTCTGGATCACCATGTCTTTACATGCTGTCAGTCAGCTCTCTGTCCTTCACTGCTGACACTGGAAAAATGTTCTGGATCACCATGTCTTTACATGTTGTCAGTCAGCTCTCTGTCCTTCACTACTGACACTGGAAAAAGTTATGGATCAACATGTCTTTACATGCTGTCAGTCAGCTCTCTGTCCTTCACTACTGATACTGGAAAAAAGTTCTGGATCACCATCTCTTTACATGCTGTCAGTCAGCTCTCTGTCCTTCACTGCTGACACTGGAAAAAAGTTCTTAATCACCATGTCTTTACAAACAAGCTGTCAGTCAGCTCACTGACCTTCAATACTGAAAATGAAAAAAGGTTCTGGATCACCATGTCTTTACATGCTGTCAGTCAGCTCTCTGTCCATCACTACTGACACTGGAAAAAGTTCTGGATCACCATGTCTTTACATGCTGTCAGTCAGCTCTCTGTCCTTCACAAATGACACTGGGAAAAAAGTTCTGAATCAATATGTCTTTACATGCTGCCAGTCAGCTCTCTCTCCTTCACTACGGACACTGGAAAAAAGTTCAGGATTACCATGTCTTTACATGCTGTCAGTCAGCTCTCTGTTCTTCACAACTGACACTGGAAAAAAGTTCTGGATCACCATGTCTTTACATGCTGTCAGTCAGCTCACTGTCCTTCACTGCAGACACTGAAAAAAAGTTCTGGATCACTATGTCTTTACATGCTGTCAGTCAGCTCTCTGTCCTTCACTACTGACACTGGAAAAATGTTCTGGATCAACATGTCTTTACATGCTGTCAGTCAGCTCTCTGTCCTTCACTACTGATACTGGAAAAAAATTTTGGATCACCATGTCTTTACATGCTGTCAGTCAGCTCTCTGTCCTTCAATGCTGACACTGGAAAAAAGTTCTTGATAACCATGTCTTTACAATCTGTCAGTCAGCTCTCTGACCTTCAATACTGACAAAGGAAAAAGGTTCTGGATCACCATGTCTTTACATGCTGTCAGTCAGCTCTCTGTCCTTCACTAATGACAATGGAAAAAAGTTCTGGATCACCATGTCTTTACATGCTGTCAGTCAGCTCTCTGTTCTTCACAACTAACACTGGAAAAAAGTTCTGGATCACCATGTCTTTACATGCTGTCAGTCAGCTCTCTGTCCTTCACTGCTGACACTGGAAAAAAGTTCTTGATCACCATGTCTTTACAAGCTGTCAGTCAGTTCTCTTACCTTCAATACTGACACTGGAAAAAAGTTCTGGATTACCATGTCTTTACATGCTGTCAGTCAGCTCTCTGTCCTTCACTACTGACACTGGAAAAAAGTTCTGGATCACCATGTCTTTACATGCTGTCAGTCAGCTCTCTGTCCTTCACAACTGACACTGGAAAAAAGTTCCGGATCACCATGTCTTTACATGCTGTCAGTCAGCTCTCTGTCCTTCACTGCTGACACTGGAAAAATGTTCTGGATCACCATGTCTTTACAAGCTGTCAGTCATTTCTCTTACCTTCAATACTGACACTGGAAAAAAGTTCTGGATCACCATGTCTTTACATGCTGTCAGTCAGCTCTCTGTCCTTCACTACTGACACTGGAAAAAAGTTCTGGATCACCATGTCTTTACATGCTGTCAGTCAGCTCTCTGTCCTTCACAACTGACACTGGAAAAAAGTTCTGGATCACCATGTCTTTACATGCTGTCAGTCAGCTCTCTGTCCTTCACTGCTGACACTGGAAAAATGTTCTGGATCACCATGTCTTTACATGCTGTCAGTCAGCTCTCTGTTCTTCACAACTAACACTGGAAAAAAGTTCTGGATCACCATGTGTTTACATGCTGTCAGTCAGCTCTCTGTCCTTCACTGCTGACACTGGAAAAAAGTTCTTGATCACCATGTCTTTACAAGCTGTCAGTCAGTTCTCTTACCTTCAATACTGACACTGGAGAAAAGTTCTGGATCACCATGTCTTTACATGCTGTCAGTCAGCTCTCTGTCCTTCACTACTGACACTGGAAAAAAGTTCTGGATCACCATGTCTTTACATGCTGTCAGTCAGCTCTCTGTCCTTCACAACTGACACTGGAAAAAAGTTCTGGATCACCATGTCTTTACATGCTGTCAGTCAGCTCTCTGTCCTTCACTGCTGACACTGGAAAAATGTTCTGGATCACCATGTCTTTACATGCTGTCAGTCAGCTCTCTGTCCTTCACTTCTGACACTGGAAAAAGTTATGGATCACCATGTCTTTACATGCTGTCAGTCAGCTGTCTGTCCTTCACTACTGATACTGGAAAAAAGTTCTGGATCACCATGTCTTTACATGCTGTCAGTCAGCTCTCTGTCCTTCACTGCTGAAATTGGAAAAAAGTTCTTGATCACCATGTCTTTACAAACAAGCTGTCAGTCAGCTCTCTGACCTTCAATACTGAAAATGAAAAAAAGTTCTGGATCACCATGTCTTTGCATGCTGTCAGTCAGCTCTCTGTCCATCACTACTGACACTGGAAAAAAGTTCTGGATCACCATGTCTTTACATGCTGTCAGTCAGCTCTCTGTCCTTCACAAATGACACTGGGAAAAAAGTTCTGGATCACCATGTCTTTACATGCTGCCAGTCAGCTCTCTGTCCTTCACTACGGACACTGGAAAAAAGTTCAGGATTACCATGTCTTTACATGCTGTCAGTCAGCTCTCTGTCCTTCAATGCTGACAATGGAAAAAGGTTCTGGATCACCATGTCTTTACATGCTGTCAGTCAGCTCTCTGTCCTTCACTAATGACACTGGAAAAAAGTTCTGGATCACCATGTCTTTACATGCTGTCAGACAGCTCTCTGTCCTTCACAACTGACACTGGGAAAAAAGTTCTGGATCACCATGTCTTTACATGCTGTCAGTCAGCTCTCTGTCTTTCAATGCTGACACTGGAAAAAAGTTCTTGATCACTATGTCTTTACAAGCTGTCAGTCAGCTCTCTGACCTTCAATACTGACAATGGAAAAAGGTTCTGGATCAAAATGTCTTTACATGCTGTCAGTCAGCTCTCTGTCCTTCACTACTGACACTGGAAACAAGTTCTGGATGACCATGTCTTTACATGCTGTCAGTCAGCTCTCTGTCCTTCACTACTGACACTGGAAAAAAAGTTCTGGATCACCATGTCTTTAAATGCTGTCAGTCAGCTCTCTGTCATTCACTACTGACACTGGAAAAAAGTTCTGGATCACCATGTCTTTACATGCTGTCAGTCAGTTCTCTGTCCTTCACTTCTGACACTGGGAAAAAGTTCTGGATCACCATGTCTTTCCGTGCTGTCAGTCAGCTCTCTGTCCTTCACTACGGACACTGGAAAAAAGTTCTGGATCACCATGTCTTTACATGCTGTCAGTCAGCTCTCTGTTCTTCACAACTGACACTGGAAAAAAGTTTTGGATTAATATGTCTTTACATGCTGTCAGTCAGCTCTCTGTCCTTCACTACTGACACTGGAAAAAAGTTCTGGATCACCATGTCTTTACATGCTGTCAGTCAGCTCTCTGTCCTTCACTACTGACACAGGAAAAAAGTTCTTGATCACCATGTCTTTACATGCTGTCAGTCAGCTCTCTGTCCTTCACTAATGACACCGGAGAAAAGTTCTCGATCACCATGTCTTTACATGCTGTCAGTCAGCTCTCTGTCCTTCACTACTGACACTGGAAAAAAGTTCTTGATCACCATGTCTTTACATGCTGTCAGTCAGTTCTCTGACCTTCAATACTGACAATGGAAAAAAGTTCTGGATCACCATTTCTTTACATGCTGTCAATCAGCTCTCTGTCCTTCACTACTGACACTGGAAACAAGTTCTGGATCAAAATGTCTTTACATGCTGTCAGTCAGCTCTCTGTCCTTCACAACTGACACTGGTAAAAAAGTTCTGGATCACCATGTCTTTACATGTTGTCAGTCAGCTCTCTGTCCTTCACTACTGACACTGCAAAAAAGTTCTGGATCACCATGTCTTTACATGCTGTCAGTCAGTTCTCTGTTCTTCACAACTGACACTGGAAAAAAGTTCTGGATCACCATGTCTTTACATGCTGTCAGTCAGCTCTCTGTCCTTCACTACTGACACTGGAAAAAAGTACTGGATCTTCATGTCTTTACATGATGTCAGTCAGCTCTCTGTTCTTCACTACTGACACTGCAAAAAAGTTCTGGATCACCATGTCTTTACATGCTGTCAGTCAGCTCTCTGTTCTTCACAACTGACACTGGAAAAAAAGTTCTGGATCACCATGTCTTTACATGCTGTCAGTCAGCTCTCTGTCCTTCACTAATGACACTGGAAAAAAGTTCTTGATCACCATGTCTTTACAAGCTGTCAGTCAGCTCTCTAAAGTTCAATACTGAAAATGGAAAAAAGTTCTGGATCACCATGTCTTTACATGCTGTCAGTCAGCTCTCTGTCCTTCACTACTGACACTGGAAAAAAGTTCTGGATCACCATGTCTTTACAAGCTGTCAGTCAGCTCTCTGACCTTCAATACTGATAATGGAAAAAAGTTCTGGATCACCATGTCTTTACATGCTGTCAGTCAGCTCTCTGTCCTTCACTACTGACACTAGAAAAAAGTTCTGGATCACCATGTCTTTACATGCTGTCAGTCAGCTCTCTGTCCTTCACAACTGACACTGGGAAAATAGTTCTGGATCACCATGTTTTTACATGCTGTCAGTCAGCTCTCTGTCCTTCAATACTGACAATGGAAAAAAAGTTCTGGATCAACATGTCTTTACATGCTGTCAGTCAGCTCTCTGTCCTTCACTACTGACACTGGAAAAAAGTTCTGGATCACCATGTCTTTACATGCTGTCAGTCAGCTCTCTGTCCTTCACAACTGATACTGGAAAAAAGTTCTGGATAACCATGTCTTTACATGCTGTAAGTAAGCTCTCTGTCCTTCACAACTGACACTGGAACAAAGTTCTGGATCACCATGTCTTTACATGCTCTCATTCAGCTCTCTGTCCTTCACTACTGACACTGGAAAAAAGTACTGGATCTTCATGTCTTTACATGATGTCAGTCAGCTCTCTGTTCTTCACAACTAACACTGGAAAAAAGTTCTGGATCACCATGTCTTTACATGCTGTCAGTCAGCTCTCTGTCCTTCACAACTGACACTGGAAAAAAGTTCTGGATCACCATGTCTTTACATGCTGTCAGTCAGCTCTCTGTCATTCACTGCTGACACTGGAAAAAAGTTCTGGATCACCATGTCTTTACATGCTGTGAGTCAGCTCTCTGTCCTTCACTACTGACACTGGAAAAAAATTCTGGATCAACATGTCTTTACATGCTGTGAGTCAGCTCTCTGTCCTTCACTACTGATACTGGAAAAAAGTTCTGGATCACAATGTCTTTACATGCTGTCAGTCAGCTCTCTGTCCTTCACTGCTGACACTGGAAAAAAGTTCTAGATCACCACGTCTTTACAAGCTGTCAGTCAGCTCTCTGACCTTCAATACTGACAATGGAAAGAAGTTCTGGATCACCATTTCTTTACATGCTGTCAATCAGCTCTCTGTCCTTCACTACTGACACTGGGAAAAAAAGTTCTGGATCACCATGTCTTTACATGCTGTCAGTCAGCTCTCTGTCCTTTACTACTGACACTGGAAAAAAAGTTCTGGATCACCATGTCTTTACATGCTGTCAGTCAGCTCTCTGTCCTTCACTACTGACACTGCAAAAAAGTTCTGGATCACCATGTCTTTACATGCTGTCAGTCAGCTCTCTGTCCTTCACTACTGACACTGGAAAAAAGTACTGGATCTTCATGTCTTTACATGATGTCAGTCAGCTCTCTGTTCTTCACAACTAACACTGGAAAAAGTTTCTGGATCACCATGTCTTTAAATTCTGTCAGTCAGCTCTCTGTCCTTCACTACTGACACTGGAAAAAAGTACTGGATCTTTATGTCTTTACATGATGTCAGTCAGCTCTCTGTTCTTCACAACTAACACTGGAAAAAGTTTCTGGATCACCATGTCTTTACATGCTGTCAGTCAGCTCTCTGTCCTTCACTAATGACACCGGAAAAAAGTTCTGGATCACCATGTCTTTACATGCTGTCATTCAGCTCTTTGTCCTTCACTACTGACACTGGAAAAAAGTTCTTGATCACCATGTCTTTACATGCTGTCAGTCAAATCTCTGACATTCAATACTGACAATGGAAAAAAGTTCTGGATCACCATTTCTTTACATGCTGTCAATCAGCTCTCTGTCCTTCACTACTGACACTGGAAACAAGTTCTGGATCAAAATGTCTTTACATGCTGTCAGTCAGCTCTCTGTCCTTCACAACTTACACTGGGAAAAATGTTCTGGATCACCATGTCTTTACATGTTGTCAGTCAGCTCTCTGTCCTTCACTACTGATACTGCAAAAAAGTTCTGGATCACCATGTCTTTACAAGCTGTCAGTCAGTTCTCTGTTCTTCACAACTGACACTGGAAAAAAGTTCTGGATCACCATGTCTTTACATGCTGTCAGTCAGCTCTCTGTCCTTCACTACTGACACTGGAAAAAAGTACTGGATCTTCATGTCTTTGCATGATGTCAGTCAGCTCTCTGTTCTTCACTACTGACACTGCAAAAAAGTTCTGGATCACCATGTCTTTACATGCTGTCAGTCAGCTCTCTGTTCTTCACAACTGACACTGGAAAAAAAGTTCTGGATCACCATGTCTTTACATGCTGTCAGTCAGCTCTCTGTCCTTCACTGCTGACACTGGAAAAAAGTTCTGGATCACCATGTCTTTACAAGCTGTCAGTCAGCTCTCTAACCTTCAATACTGAAAATGGAAAAAAGTTCTGGATCACCATGTCTTTACATGCTGTCAGTCAGCTCTCTGTCCTTCACTACTGACACTGGAAAAAAGTTCTGGATCACCATGTCTTTACAAGCTGTCAGTCAGCTCTCTGACCTTCAATACTGATAATGGAAAAAAGTTCTGGATCACCATGTCTTTACATGCTGTCAGTCAGCTCTCTGTCCTTCACTACTGACACTAGAAAAAAGTTCTGGATCACCATGTCTTTACATGCTGTCAGTCAGCTCTCTGTCCTTCACAACTGACACTGGGAAAATAGTTCTGGATCACCATGTTTTTACATGCTGTCAGTCAGCTCTCTGTCCTTCAATACTGACAATGGAAAAAAAGTTCTGGATCACTATGTCTTTACATGCTGTCAGTCAGCTCTCTGTCCTTCACTACTGACACTGGAAAAAAGTTCTGGATCACCATGTCTTTACATGCTGTCAGTCAGCTCTCTGTCCTTCACAACTGATACTGGAAAAAAGTTCTGGATCACCATGTCTTTACATGCTGTCAGTAAGCTCACTGTCCTTCACAACTGACACTGGAAAAAAGTTCTGGATCACCATGTCTTTACATGCTGTCATTCAGCTCTCTGTCCATCACTACTGACACTGGAAAAAAGTACTGGATCTTCATGTCTTTACATGATGTCAGTCAGCTCTCTGTTCTTCACAACTAACACTGGAAAAAAGTTCTGGATCACCATGTCTTTACATGCTGTCAGTCAGCTCTCTGTCCTTCACAACTGACACTGGAAAAAAGTTCTGGATCACCATGTCTTTACATGCTGTCAGTCAGCTCTCTGTCATTCACTGCTGACACTGGAAAAAAGTTCTGGATCACCATGTCTTTACATGCTGTGAGTCAGCTCTCTGTCCTTCACTACTGACACTGGAAAAAAATTCTGGATCAACATGTCTTTACATGCTGTCAGTCAGCTCTCTGTCCTTCACTACTGATACTGGAAAAAAGTTCTGGATCACAATGTCTTTACATGCTGTCAGTCAGCTCTCTGTCCTTCACTGCTGACACTGGAAAAAAGTTCTAGATCACCACGTCTTTACAAGCTGTCAGTCAGCTCTATGACCTTCAATACTGACAATGGAAAAAAGTTCTGGATCACCATTTCTTTACATGCTGTTAATCAGCTCTCTGTCCTTCACTACTGACACTGGGAAAAAAAGTTCTGGATCACCATGTCTTTACATGCTGTCAGTCAGCTCTCTGTCCTTCACCACTGACACTGGAAAAAAAGTTCTGGATCACCATGTCTTTTCATGCTGTCAGTCAGCTCTCTGTCCTTCACTACTGACACTGCAAAAAAGTTCTGGATCACCATGTCTTTACATGCTGTCAGTCAGCTCCCTGTTCTTCACAACTGACACTGGAAAAAAGTTCTGGATCACCATGTCTTTACATGCTGTCAGTCAGCTCTCTGTCCTTCACTACTGACACTGGAAAAAAGTACTGGATCTTCATGTCTTTACATGATGTCAGTCAGCTCTCTGTTCTTCACAACTAACACTGGAAAAAGTTTCTGGATCACCATGTCTTTACATGCTGTCAGTCAGCTCTCTGTCCTTCACAACTGATACTGGAAAAAAGTTCTGGATCACCATGTCTTTACCTGCTGTCATTCAGCTCTCTGTCCTTCACTACTGATACGGGAAAAAAGTTCTGGATCACCATGTCTTTACATGCTGTCAGTCAGCTCTCTGTCCTTCAATGCTGACACTGGAAAAAAGTTCTTGATCACCACGTCTTTAAAAGCTGTCAGTCAGCTCTCTGAACTTCAATACTGACAATGGAAAAAAGTTCTGGATCACCATTTCTTTACATGCTGTCAATCAGCTCTCTGTTCTTCACTACTGACACTGGAAACAAGTTCTGGATCAAAATGTCTTTACATGCTGTCAGTCAGCTCTCTGTCCTACACAACTGACACTGGGAAAAAAGTTCTGGATCACCATGTCTTTACATGCTGTCAGTCAGCTCTCTGTCCTTCACTACTGACACTGGAAAAAAAGTTCTGGATCACCATGTCTTTACATGCTGTCAGTCAGCTCTCTGTCCTTCACTACTGACACTGCAAAATAGTTCTGGATCACCATGTCTTTACATGCTGTGAGTCAGCTCTCTGTTCTTCACAACTGACACTGGAAAAAAGTTCTGGATCACCATGTCTTTACATGCTGTAAGTCAGCTCTCTGTCCTTCACTGCTGACACTGGAAAAAAGTTCTTGATCACCATGTCTTTACAAGCTGTCAGTCAGCTATCTTACCTTCAATACTGACAATGGAAAAAAGTTCTGGATCACCAGGTCTTTACATGCTGTCAGTCAGCTCTCTGTCCTTCACTACTGACACTGGAAAAATGTTCTGGATCACCATGTCTTTACATGCAGTCAGTCAGCTCTCTGTTATTGACAACTGATACTGGAGAAAAGTTCTGGATCACCATGTCTTTACATGCTGTCAGTCAGCTCTCTGTCCTTCACAACTGACACTGGGAAAAAAGTTCTGGATCACCATGTCTTTAAATTCTGTCAGTCAGCTCTCTGTCCTTCACTACTGACTCTGGAAAAAAATTCTGGATCAACATGTCTTTACATGCTGTCAGTCAGCTCTCTGTCCTTCACTACTGATACTGGAAAAAAGTTCTGGATCACAATGTCTTTACATGCTGTCAGTCAGCTCTCTGTCCTTCACTGCTGACACTGGAAAAAAGTTCTTGATCACCACGTCTTTACAAGCTGTCAGTCAGCTCTCTGACCTTCAATACTGACAATGGAAAAAAAGTTCTGGATCACCATTTCTTTACATGCTGTCAATCAGCTCTCTGTCCTTCACTACTGACACTGGAAACAAGTTCTGGATCAAAATGTCTTTACATGCTGTCAGTCAGCTCTCTGTCCTTCACAACTGACACTGGGAAAAAAGTTCTGGATCACCATGTCTTTACATGCTGTTAGTCAGCTCTCTGTCCTTCACTACTGACACTGCAAAAAAGATCTGGATCACCATGTCTTTACATGCTGTCAGTAAGTTCTCTGTTCTTCACAACTGACACTGGAAAAAAGTTCTGGATCACCATGTCTTTACATGCTGTCAGTCAGCTCTCTGTCCTTCACTACTGACACTGGAAAAAAGTACTGGATCTTCATGTCTTTACATGATGTCAGTCAGCTCTCTGTTCTTCACAACTAACACTGGAAAAAGTTTCTGGATCAGCATGTCTTTACATGCTGTCAGTCAGCTCTCTGTCCTTCACAACTGATACTGGAAAAAAGTTCTGGATCACCATGTCTTTACATTCTGTCAGTCAGCTCTCTGTCCTTCACTGCTGACACTGGAAAAAAGTTCTGGATCACTATGTCTTTACATGCTGTCAGTCAGCTCTCTGTCCTTCACTACTGACACTGGAAAAAATTTCTGGATCAACATGTCTTTACATGCTGTCATTCAGCTATCTGACCTTCACTACTGATACTGGAAAAAAGTTCTGGATCACAATGTCTTTACATGCTGTCATTCAGCTCTCTGTCCTTCACTGCTGACAATGGAAAAAAGTTCTTGATCACCACGTCTTTACAAGCTGTCAGTCAGATCTCTGACCTTCAATACTGACAATGGAAAAATGTTCTGGATCACCAATTCTTTAATGCTGTCAATCAGCTCTCTGTCCTTCACTACTGACACTGGAAACAAGTTCTGGATCAAAATGTCTTTACATGCTGTCAGTCAGCTCTCTGTCCTTCACAACTGACACTGGGAAAAAAGTTCTGTATCACCATGACTTTACATGCTGTCAGTCAGCTCTCTGTCCTTCACTACTGACACTGGAAAAAAAGTTCTGAATCACCATGTCTTTACATGCTGTCAGTCAGCTCTCTGTCCTTCACTACTGACACTGCAAAAAAGTTCTGGATCACCATGTCTTTACATGCTGTCAGTCAGCTCTCTGTTCTTCACAACTGACACTGGAAAAAAGTTCTGGATCACCATGTCTTTACATGCTGTCAGTCAGCTCTCTGTCCTTCACTGCTGACACTGGAAAAAAGTTCTTGATCACCATGTCTTTACAAGCTGTCAGTCAGTTCTCTTACCTTCAATACTGACAATGGAAAAAAGTTCTGGATCACCATGTCTTTACATGCTGTCAGTCAGCTCTCTGTCCTTCACTACTGACACTGGAAAAAAGTTCTGGATCACAATGTCTTTACATGCTGTCAGTCAGCTCTCTGTCCTTCACCAATGACACTGGAAAAAAGTTCTGGATCACCATGTCTTTACATGCTGTCAGTCAGCTCTCTGTCCTACACTACTGACACTGGAATAAAGTTCTGGATCACCATGTCTTTACATGCAGTCAGTCAGCTCTCTGTTATTCACAACTGATACTGGAGAACAGTTCTGGATCACCATGTCTTTACATGCTGTCAGTCAGCTCTCTGTCCTTCACAACTGACACTGGAAAGAAGTTCTGGATCACCATGTCTTTACACGCTGTCAGTCAGCTCTCTGTCCTTCAATACTGACACTGGAAAAAAGTTCTGGATCACCATGTCTTTACATGCTGTCAGTCAGCTCTCTGTTGTTCACAACTGACACTGGAAAAAAGTTCTGGATCACCATGTCTTTACATGCTGTCAGTCAGGTCTCTGTCCTTCACTACTGACACTGGAAAAAAGTTCGAGATCACCATGTCTTTACATGCTGTCGGTCAGCTCTCTGTCCTTCACAACTGATACTGGAAAAAAGTTCTGGATCACCATATCTTTACCTGCTGTCAGTCAGCTCTCTGTCCTTCACAACTGACACTGGAAAAAAGTTCTGGATCACCATGTCTTTACATGCTGTCTATCGCCTCTCTGTCCTTCTATACTGGCACTGGAAAAAAGTTCTGGATCACCATGTCTTTACATGCTGTCAGTAGCTCTCTGTCCTTCACTACTGACACTGGAAAAAAGTACTGTATCTTCATGTCTTTACATGCTGTCAGTCATCTCTCTGTTCTTCACAACTGACACTGGAAAAAAGTTCTGGATCACCATGTCTTTACATGCTGTCAGTCAGCTCTCTGTCCTTCACAACTGACACTGGGAAAAAAGTTCTGGATCACCATGTCTTTACATGCTGTCAGTAAGCTTTCTGTCCTTCACTAATGACACTGGAAAAAAAGTTCTGGATCACCATGTTTATACATGCTGTCAGTCAGCTCTCTGTCCTTCACTACTGAGACTGGAAAAAAGTTCTGGATCACCATGTCTTTACAAGCTGTCAGTCAGCTCTCTGACCTTCAATACTGATAATAAAAAAAAGTTCTGGATCACCATGTCTTTACATGCTGTCAGTCAGCTCTTTGTCCTTCACTACTGACACTAGAAAAAAGTTCTGGATCACCATGTCTTTACATGCTGTCAGTCAGCTCTCTGTCCTTCACAACTGACACTGGGAAAAAAGTTCTGGATCACGATGTTTTTACATGCTGTCAGTCAGCTCTCTGTTCTTCACTGCTGACACTGAAAAAAAAGTTCTGGATCACCATGTCTTTACATGCTGTCAGTCAGCTCTCTGTCCTTCACTACTAACACTGGAAAAAAGTTCTGAATCACCATGTCTTTACATGCTGTCAGTCAGCTCTCTGTCCTTCACTACTGACACTGGAAAAAAGTACTGGATCACCATGTCTTTACATGCTGTCAGTCAGCTCTCTGTCCTTCACTACTGACACTGGAAAAAAGTTCTGGATCACCATGACTTTACATGCTGTCAGTCAGCTCTCTGTCCTTCACAACTGACACTGGAAAAAAGTTCTGGATCACCATGTCTTTACATGCTGTCAGTCAGCTCTCTGTCCTTCACTACTGACACTGAAATAAAGTTCTGGATCACCATGTCTTTACATGCTGTCATTCAGCTCTCTGTCCTTCACTAATGACACTGGAGAAAAGTTCTGGATCACCATGTCTTTACATGCTGTCAGTCAGCTCTCTGTCCTTCACTACTGACACTGGAAAATAGTTCTGGATCACCATGTCTTTACATGCTGTCAGTCAGTTCTCTGTCCTTCACTACTGACACTGGAAAAAAGTTCTGGATCACCATGTCTTTACATGCTGTCAGTCAGCTCTCTGTCCTTCACTACGGACACTGGAAAAAAGTTCTGGATCACCATGTCTTTACTTGCACTTAGTCAGCTCTCTGTCCTTCGCAACTGACACTGGAAAGTTCTGGATCACCATGTCTTTACATGCTGTCTGTCAGCTCTCTGTCCTTCACTACTGACACTGGAAAAAAGTTCTGGATCACCATGTCTTTACATGCTGTCAGTCAGCTCTCAGTCCTGCACTACTGACACTGGAAAAAGGTACTGGATCTTCATGTCTTTTCTTTCTGTCAGTCAGCTCTCTGTCTTTCACAAGTGACACTGGAAAAAAGTTCTGGATCACCATGTCTTTACATGCTGTCAGTCAGCTCTCTGTCCTTCACTAATGACACTGAAGAAAAGTTCTGGACCACCATGTCTTTACATGCTGTCAGTCAGCTCTTTGTCCTTCACTACTGACACTGGAAAAAAGTTCTGGATCTCCATGTCTGTACATGCTGTTAGTCAGCTCTCTGTCCTTCACTGCTGACACTGGAAAAAAGTTCTGGATCAACATGTCTTTACATGCTGTGAGTCAGCTCTCTGTCGTTCAGTACTGACACTGGAAAAAAGTTCTGTATCACCATGACTTTACATGCTGTCAGTCAGCTCTCTGTCCTTCACAACTGACACTGGAAAAAAGTTCTGGATCACCATTTCTTTACATGCTGTCAGTCAGCTCTCTGTCCTTCACTACTGACACTGGAAAAAAGTTCTGGATCACCATGTCTTTACATGCTGTCAGTCAGCTCTCAGTCCTTCACTACTGACACTAAAATAACGTACTGGATCTTCATGTCTTTACATGCTGTCAGTCATCTCTCTGTTCTTCACAACTGACACTGAAAAATAGTTCTGGATCACCATGTCTTTACATGCTCTCAGTCAGCTCTCTGTCCTTTACAACTGACACTGGAAAAAAGTTCTGGATCACCATGTCTTTACATGCTGTCAGTCAGCTCTGTGTCCTTCATTGTTGACACTGGAAAAAAGTTCTGAATCACCATGTCTTTACATGCTGTCAATCAGCTCTCTGTCCTTCACTACTGACACTGGAAAGAAGATCTGGATCACCATGTCTTTACATGCTGTCAGTCAGCTCTCTGTCCTTCACTACTGACACTGGAATAAAGCTCTGGATCACCATGTCTTTACATGCTGTCAGTCAGCTCTCTGTCCTTCACTACTGACACTGGAAAAAAGATCTGGATCACCATGTCTTTGCATGCTGTCAGTCAGCTCTCTGACCTTCACAACTGAGACTGGAAAAAAGTTCTGGAACACCATGTCTTTACATTCTGTCAGTCAGCTCTCTGTCCTTCACTACTGACACTGGAAAAAAGTTCTTTATCACCATGTCTTTACATGCTGTCAGTCAGCTGTCTGTCCTTCACAACTGACACTGGAAAAAAGTTCTTGATCACCTTGTCTTTACATGCTGTCAGTCAGCTCTTTGTCCTTCACTACTGACACTGGAAAAAAGTTGTGGATCACCATGTTTTGAAATGCTGTCAGTCAGCTGTCTGTCCTTCACTACTGACACTGAAAAAAAGTTCTGGATCACCATGTCTTTACATGCTGTCAGTCAGCTCTCTGTCCTTGACTACTGACACTGGAAAAAGTTCTGGATCACCATGTCTTTACATGCTGTCAGTCAGCTCTTTGTCCTTCACTACTGACACTGGAAAAAAGATCTGGATCACCATGTCTTTACATGCTGTCAGTCAGCTTTCTGTCCTTCACAACTGACACTGGAAAAAAGTTCTGGATCACCATGTTTTTAAATGCTGTCTGTCAGCTCTCTGTTCTTCCCTACTGACACTGGAAAAAAGTTCTGGATCACCATGTCTTTACATGCTGTCAGTCAGCTCTTTGTCCTTCACTACTGACACTGGAAAAAAGTTCTGGATCACAATGTCTTTACATGCTGTCAGTCAGCTCTCTGTCCTTCACAACTGACACTGGGAAAAAAGTTCTGGATCACCATGTCTTTACATGCTGTCAGTCAGCTCTCTGTCCTTCACTACTGACACTCTAAAAAAGTTCTGGATCACAATGTCTTTACATGCTGTCAGTCAGCTCTCTGTCCTTCACCAATGACACTGGAAAAAAAGTTCTGGATCACCATGTCTTTACATGCTGTCAGTCAGCTCTCTATCCTACACTACTGACACTGGAATAAAGTTCTGGATCACCATGTCTTTACATGCAGTCAGTCGGCTCTCTGTTTTTCACAACTGATACTGGAGAACAGTTCTGGATCACCATGTCTTTACATGCTGTCAGTCAGCTCTCTGTCCTTCACAACTGACACTGGAAAAAAGTTCTGGATCACCATGTCTTTACACGCTGTCAGTCAGCTCTCTGTCCTTCAATACTGACACTGGAAAAAAGTTCTGGATCACCATGTCTTTACATGCTGTCAGTCAGCTCACTGTTCTTTATAACTGACACTGGAAAAAAGTTCTGGATCACCATGTCTTTACATGCTGTCAGTCAGCTCTCTGTCCTTCACTACTGACACTGGAAAAAAGTTCGGGATCACCATGTCTTTACATGCTGTCAGTCAGCTCTCTGTCCTTCACAACTGATACTGGAAAAAAGTTCTGGATCACCATATCTTTACCTGCTGTCAGTCAGCTCTCTGTCCTTCACAACTGACACTGGAAAAAAGTTCTGGATCACCATGTCTTTACATGCTGTCTATCGGCTCTCTGTCCTTCTATACTGGAACTGGAAAAAAGTTCTGGATCACCATGTCTTTACATGCTGTCAGTAGCTCTCTGTCCTTCACTACTGACACTGGAAAAAAGTACTGTATCTTCATGTCTTTACATGCTGTCAGTCATCTCTCTGTTCATCACAACTGACACTGGAAAAAAGTTCTGGATCACCATGTCTTTACATGCTGTCAGTAAGCTCTCTGTCCTTCACAACTGACACTGGGAAAAAAGTTCTGGATCACCATGTCTTTACATGCTGTCAGTAAGCTCTCTGCCCTTAACTAATGACACTGGAAAAAAAGTTCTGGATCACCATGTCTTTACATGCTGTCAGTCAGCTCTCTGTCCTTCACTACTGACACTGGAAAAAAGTTCTGGATCACCATGTCTTTACAAGCTGTCAGTCAGCTCTCTGACCTTCAATACTGATAATGGAAAAAAGTTCTGGATCACCATGTCTTTACATGCTGTCAGTCAGCTCTCTGTCCTTCACTACTGACACTAGAAAAAAAGTTCTGGATCACCATGTCTTTACATGCTGTCAGTCAGCTCTCTGTCCTTCACAACTGACACTGGGAAAAAAGTTCTGGATCACGCTGTTTTTACATGCTGTCAGTCAGCTCTCTGTCCTTCACTACTGACAATGAAAAAAAAGTTCTGGATCACCATGTCTTTACATGCTGTCAGTCAGCTCTCTGTCCTTCACTACTGACACTGGAAAGAAGTTCTGGATCACCATGTCTTTACATGCTGTCAGTCAGCTCTCTGTCCTTCAGTACTGACACTGCAAAAAAGTTCTGGATCACCATGTCTTTACATGCTGTCAGTCAGCTCTCTGTCCTTCACTACTGACACTGGAAAAAAGTTCTGGATCACCATGACTTTACATGCTGTCAGTCAGCTCTCTGTCTTTCACAACTGACACTGGAAAAAAGTTCTGGATCACCATGTCTTTACATGCTGTCAGTCAGCTCTCTGTCCTTCACTACTGACACTGAAATAAAGTTCTGGATCACCATGTCTTTACATGCTGTCATTCAGCTCTCTGTCCTTCACTAATGACACTGGAGAAAAGTTCTGGATCACCATGTCTTTACATGCTGTAAGTCAGCTCTCTGTCCTTCACTACTGACAATGGAAAAAAGTTCTGGATCACCATGTCTTTACATGCTGTCAGTCAGTTCTTTGTCCTTCACTACTGACACTGGAAAAAAGTTCTGGATCACCATGTCTTTACATGCTGTCAGTCAGCTCTCTGTCCTTCACTACGGACACTGGAAAAAAGTTCTGGATCACCATGTCTTTACTTGCACTTAGTCAGCTCTCTGTCCTTCGCAACTGACACTGGAAAGTTCTGGATCACCATGTCTTTACATGCTGTCTGTCAGCTCTCTGTCCTTCACTACTGACACTGTAAAAAAGTTCTGGATCACCATGTCTTTACATGCTGTCAGTCAGCTCTCAGTCCTGCACTACTGACACTGGAAAAAAGTACTGGATCTTCATGTCTTTTCTTTCTGTCAGTCAGCTCTCTGTCTTTTACAACTGACACTGGAAAAAAGTTCTGGATCACCATGTCTTTACATGCTGTCAGTCAGCTCTCTGTCCTTCACTAATGACACTGAAGAAAAGTTCTGGACCACCATGTCTTTACATGCTGTCAGTCAGCTCTTTGTCCTTCACTACTGACACTGGAAAAAAGTTCTGGATCTCAATGTCTGTACATGCTGTTAGTCAGCTCTCTGTCCTTCACTGCTGACACTGGAAAAAAGTTCTGGATCAACATGTCTTTACATGCTGTCAGTCAGCTCTCTGTCCTTCAGTATTGACACTGGAAAAAAGTTCTGGATCACCATGACTTTACATGCTGTCAGTCAGCTCTCTGTCCTTCACAACTGACACTGGAAAAAAGTTCTGGATCACCATTTCTTTACATGCTGTCAGTCAGCTCTCTGTCCTTCACTACTGACACTGGAAAAAAGTTCTGGATCACCATGTCTTTACATGCTGTCAGTCAGCTCTCAGTCCTTCACTACTGACACTAAAATAACGTACTGGATCTTCATGTCTTTACATGCTGTCAGTCATCTCTCTGTTCTTCACAACTGACACTGAAAAATAGTTCTGGATCACCATGTCTTTACATGCTCTCAGTCAGCTCTCTGTCCTTTACAACTGACACTGGAAAAAAGTTCTGGATCACCATGTCTTTACATGCTGTCAGTCAGCTCTGTGTACTTCATTGCTGACACTGGAAAAAAGTTCTGAATCACCATGTCTTTACATGCTGTCAATCAGCTCTCTGTCCTTCACTACTGACACTAGAAAGAAGTTCTGGATCACCATGTCTTTACATGCTGTCAGTCAGCTCTCTGTCCTTCACTACTGACACTGGAATAAAGGTCTGGATCACCATGTCTTTACATGCTGTCAGTCAGCTCTCTGTCCTTCACTACTGACACTGGAAAAAAGATCTGGATCACCATGTCTTTACATGCTGTCAGTCAGCTCTCTGACCTTCACAACTGATACTGGAAAAAATTCTGGATCACCATGTCTTTACATTCTGTCTGTCAGTTCTCTGTCCTTTACTACTGATACTGGAATAAAGTTCTGGATCACCATGTCTTTACATGCTGTCAGTCAGCTCTCTGTCCTTCACTACTGACACTGGAAAAAAGTTCTTTATCACCATGTCTTTACATGCTGTCAGTCAGCTGTCTGTCCTTCACAACTGACACTGGAAAAAAGTTCTTGATCACCTTGTCTTTACATGCTGTCAGTCAGCTCTTTGTCCTTCACTACTGACACTGGAAAAAAGTTCTGGATCACCATGTTTTGAAATGCTGTCAGTCAGCTCTCTGTCCTTCACTACTGACACTGGAAAAAAGTTCTGGATCACCATGTCTTTACATGCTGTCAGTCAGCTCTCTGTCCTTGACTACTGACACTGGAAAAAGTTCTGGATCACCATGTCTTTACATGCTGTCAGTCAGCTCTTTGTCCTTCACTACTGACACTGGAAAAAAGATCTGGATCACCATGTCTTTACATGCTGTCAGTCAGCTTTCTGTCCTTCACAACTGACACTGGAAAAAAGT
This sequence comes from Unio delphinus, assembly GCA_029339505.1. NCBI lineage: Eukaryota > Metazoa > Mollusca > Bivalvia > Unionida > Unionidae > Unio > Unio delphinus. Next base: position 2,932,608 of record JAQISU010000064.1, read on the forward strand.
TCTGGATCACCATGTTTTTAAATGCTGTCAGTCAGCTCTCTGTCCTTCACTACTGACACTGGAAAAAAGTTCTGGATCACCATGTCTTTACATGCTGTCAGTCAGCTCTTTGTCCTTCACTACTGACACTGGAAAAAAGTTCTGGATCACCATGTCTTTACATGCTGTCAGTCAGCTCTCTGTCCTTCACAACTGACACTGGGAAAAAAGTTCTGGATCACCATGTCTTTACATGCTGTCAGTCAGCTCTCTGTCCTTCACTAATGACACTGGAAAAAAAGTTCTGGATCACCATGTCTTTACATGCTGTCAGTCAGCTCTCTGTCCTTCACTACTGACACTGGAAAAAAGTTCTGGATCACCATGTCTTTACATGCTGTCAGTCAGCTCTCTGACCTTGAATACTGATAATGGAAAAAAGTTCTGGATCACCATGTCTTTACATGCTGTCAGTCAGCTCTCTGTCCTTCACTACTGACACTAGAAAAAAGTTCTGGATCACCATGTCTTTACCTGCTGTCAGTCAGCTCTCTGTCCTTCACAACTGACACTGGGAAAAAAGTTCTGGATCACCATGTTTTTACATGCTGTCAGTCAGCTCTCTGTCCTTCACTACTGACACTGAAAAAAAAGTTCTGGATCACCATGTCTTTACATGCTGTCAGTCAGCTCTCTGTCCTTCACTACTGACACTGGAAAAAAGTTCTGGATCACCATGTCTTTACATGCTGTCAGTCAGCTCTCTGTCCTTCACTACTGACACTGGAAAAAAGTTCTGGATCACCATGTCTTTACATGCTGTCAGTCAGCTCTCTGTCCTTCACTAATGACACTGGAAAAAAGTTCTGGATCACCATGACTTTACATGCTGTCATTCAGCTCTCTGTCCTTCACAACTGACACTGGAAAAAAGTTCTGGATCACCATGTCTTTACATGCTGTCAGTCAGCTCTCTGTCCTTCACTACTGACACTGAAATAAAGTTCTGGATCACCATGTCTTTACATGCTGTCATTCAGCTCTCTGTCCTTCACTAATGACACTGGAGAAATGTTCTGGATCACCATGTCTTTACATGCTGTCAGTCAGCTCTCTGTGCTTCACTACTGACACTGGAAAAAAGTTCTGGATCACCATGTCTTTACATGCTGTCAGTCAGCTCTCTGTCCTTCACTACTGACAGTGGAATAAAGTTCTGGATCACCATGTCTTTACATGCTCTTAGTCAGCTCTCTGTCCTTCGCAACTGACACTGGAAAGTTCTGGATCACCATGTCTTTACATGCTGTCTGTCATCTCTCTGTCCTTCACTACTGACACTGGAAAAAAGTTCTGGATCACCATGTCTTTACATGCTGTCAGTCAGCTCTCAGTCCTGCACTACTGTCACTGGAAAAAAATACTGGATCTTCATGTCTTTTCTTTCTGTCAGTCAGCTCTCTATCTTTCACAACTGACACTGGAAAAAAGTTCTGGATCACCATGTCTTTACATGCTGTCAGTCAGCTCTCTGTCCTTCACTAATGACACTGAAGAAATGTTCTGGACCACCATGTCTTTACATGCTGTCAGTCAGCTCTTTGTCCTTCACTACTGACACTGGAAAAAAAGTTCTGGATCTCCATGTCTGTACATGCTGTTAGTCAGCTCTCTGTCCTTCACTGCTGACACTGGAAAAAAGTTCTGGATCAACATGTCTTTACATGCTGTCAGTCAGCTCTCTGTCCTTCACAACTGACACTGGAAAAAAGTTCTGCATCACCATGACTTTACATGCTGTCAGTCAGCTCTCTGTCCTTCACAACTGACACTGGAAAAAAGTTCTGGATCACCATTTCTTTACATGCTGTCAGTCAGCTCTCTGTCCTTCACTACTGACACTGGAAAAAAGTTCTGGATCACCATGTCTTTACATGCTGTCAGTCAGCTCTCAGTCCTTCACTACTGACACTAAAATAACGTACTGGATCTTCATGTCTTTACATGCTGTCAGTCAGCTCTCTGTTCTTCACTACTGACACTGAAAAATAGTTCTGGATCACCATGTCTTTACATGCTCTCAGTCAGCTCTCTGTCCTTTACAACTGACACTGGAAAAAAGTTCTGGATCACCATGTCTTTACATGCTGTCAGTCAGCTCTGTGTCCTTCATTGCTGACACTGGAAAAAAGTTCTGAATCACCATGTCTTTACATGCTGTCAATCAGCTCTCTGTCCTTCACTACTGACACTGGAAAGAAGTTCTGGATCACCATGTCTTTACATGCTGTCAGTCAGCTCTCTGTCCTTCACTACTCACACTGAAATAAAGTTCTGGATCACCATGTCTTTACATGCTGTCATTCAGCTCTCTGTCCTTCACTAATGACACTGGAGAAATGTTCTGGATCACCATGTCTTTACATGCTGTCAGTCAGCTCTCTGTCCATCACTACTGACACTGGAAAAAAGTTCTGGATCACCATGTCTTTACATGCTGTCAGTCAGTTCTCTGTCCTTCACTACTGACACTGGAAAAAAATTCTGGATCACCATGTCTTTACATGCTGTCAGTCAGCTCTCTGTCCTTCACTACTGACAGTGGAAAAAAGTTCTGGATCACCATGTTTTTACATGCTCTTAGTCAGCTCTCTGTCCTTCGCAACTGACACTGGAAAGTTCTGGATCACCATGTCTTTACATGCTGTCTGTGATCTCTCTGTCCTTCACTACTGACACTGGAAAAAAGTTCTGGATCACCATGTCTTTACATGCTGTCAGTCAGCTCTCAGTCCTGCACTACTGACACTGGAAAAAAATAATGGATCTTCATGTCTTTTCTTTCTGTCAGTCAGCTCTCTGTCTTTCACAACTGACACTGGAAAAAAGTTCTGGATCACCATGTCTTTACATGCTGTCAGTCAGCTCTCTGTCCTTCACTAATGACACTGAAGAAAAGTTCTGGACCACCATGTCTTTACATGCTGTCAGTCAGCTCTTTGTCCTTCACTACTGACACTGGAAAAAAAGTTCTGGATCTCCATGTCTGTACATGCTGTTAGTCAGCTCTCTGTCCTTCACTGCTGACACTGGAAAAAAGTTCTGGATCAACATGTCTTTACATGCTGTCAGTCAGCTCTCTGTCCTTCACAACTGACACTGGAAAAAAGTTCTGGATCACCATGACTTTACATGCTGTCAGTCAGCTCTCTGTCCTTCACAACTGACACTGGAAAAAAGTTCTGGATCACCATATCTTTACATGCTGTCAGTCAGCTCTCTGTCCTTCACTACTGTCACTGGAAAAAAGTTCTGGATCACCATGTCTTTACATGCTGTCAGTCAGCTCTCAGTCCTTCACTACTGACACTAAAATAACGTACTGGATCTTAATGTCTTTACATGCTGTCAGTCAGCTCTCTGTTCTTCACAACTGACACTGAAAAATAGTTCTGGATCACCATGTTTTTACATGCTGTCAGTCAGCTCTCTGTCCTTTACAACTGACACTGGAAAAAAGTTCTGGATCACCATGTCTTTACATGCTGTCAGTCAGCTCTGTGTCCTTCATTGCTGTCACTGGAAAAAAGTTCTGAATCACCATGTCTTTACATGCTGTCAATCAGCTCTCTGTCCTTCACTACTGACACTGGAAAGAAGGTCTGGATCACCATGTCTTTACATGCTGTCAGTCAGCTCTCTGTCCTTCACTACTGACACTGGAATAAAGTTCTGGATCACCATGTCTTTACATGCTGTCAGTCTGCTCTCTGTCCTTCACTACTGACACTGGAAAAAAGATCTGGATCACCATGTCTTTACATGCTGTCAGTCAGCTCTCTGACCTTCAGAACTGATACTGGAAAAAAGTTCTGGATCACCATGTCTTTACATTCTGTCTGTCAGTTCTCTGTCCTTTACTACTGATACTGGAATAAAGTTCTGGATCAGCATGTCTTTACATGCTGTCAGTCAGCTCTCTGTCCTTCACTACTGACACTGGAAAAAAGTTCTTTATCACCATGTCTTTACATGCTGTCATTCAGCTGTCTGTCTTTCACAACTGACACTGGAAAAAAGTTCTTGATCACCTTGTCTTTACATGCTGTCAGTCAGCTCTTTGTCCTTCACTACTGACACTGGAAAAAAGTTCTGGATCACCATGTTTTGAAATGCTGTCAGTCATCTGTCTGTCCTTCACTACTGACACTGGAAAAAAGTTCTGGATCACCATGTCTTTACATGCTGTCAGTCAGCTCTCTGTCCTTGACTACTGACACTGGAAAAAGTTCTGGATCACCATGTCTTTACATGCTGTCAGTCAGCTCTTAGTCCTTCACTACTGACACTGGAAAAAAGATCTGGATCACCATGTCTTTACATGCTGTCAGTCAGCTTTCTTTCCTTCACAACTGACACTGGAAAAAAGTTCTGGATCACCATGTTTTTAAATGCTGTCAGTCAGCTCTCTGTCCTTCACTACTGACACTGGAAAAAAGTTCTGGATCACCATGTCTTTACATGCTGTCAGTCAGCTCTTTGTCCTTCACTACTGACACTGGAAAAAAGTTCTGGATCACCATGTCTTTACATGCTGTCAGTCAGCTTTCTGTCCTTCACAACTGACACTGGAAAAAAGTTCTGGATCACCATGTTTTTAAATGCTGTCAGTCAGCTCTCTGTCCTTCACTACTGACACTGGAAAAAAGTTCTGGATCACCATGTCTTTAGATGCTGTCAGTCAGCTCTCAGTCCTTCACTACTGAGACTGGAAAAAAGTTCTGGATCACCATGTCTTTACATGCTGTCAGTCAGCTCTCTGTCCTTCACTACTGACACTGGAAAAAAATTCTGGATCACCATGTCTTTACATGCTGTCAGTCAGCTCTTTGTCCTTCACTACTGACACTGGAAAAAAGTTCTGGATCACCATTTCTTTACATGCTGTCAGTCAGCTCTCTGTCCTTCACTACTGACACTGGAAAAAAGTTCTTTATCACCATGTCTTTACATGCTGTCAGTCAGCTTTCTGTCCTTCACAACTGACACTGGAAAAAAGTTCTTGATCACCTTGTCTTTACATGCTGTCAGTCGGCTCTCTGTCCTTCACTACTGACACTGTAAAAAAGTTCTGGATCACCATGTTTTTAAATGCTGTCAGTCAGCTCTCTGTCCTTCACTACTGACACTGGAAAAAAGTTCTGGATCACCATGTCTTTACATGCTGTCAGTCAGCTCTCTGTCCTTGACTACTGACACTGGAAAAAGTTCTGGATCACCATGTCTTTACATGCTGTCAGTCAGCTCTCTGTCCTTCACTACTGACTCTGGAAAAAAGTTCTGGATCACCATGTCTTTACATGCTGTCAGTCAGCTCTTTGTCCTTCACTACTGACACTGGAAAAAAGTTCTGGATCACCATGTCCTTACATGCTGTCAGTCAGCTATCTGTCCTTCACAACTGACTCTGGCAAAAAGTTCTGGATTACCATGTTTTTAAATGCTGTCAGTCAGCTCTCTGTCCTTCACTACTGACACTGGAAATAAGTTCTGGATCACCATGTCTTTACATGCTGTCAGTCAGCTCTTTGTCCTTCACTACTGACACTGGAAAAAAGTTCTGGATCACCATGTCTTTACATGCTGTCAGTCAGCTTTCTGTCCTTCACAACTGACACTGGAAAAAAGTTCTGGATCACCATGTTTTTAAATGCTGTCAGTCAGCTCTCTGTCCTTCACTACTGACACTGGAAAAAAGTTCTAGATCACCATGTCTTTACATGCTGTCAGTCAGCTTTCTGTCCTTCACTACTGACACTGGGAAAAATTTCTGGATCACCATGTCTTTACATGCTGTCAGTCAGCTCTCTGTCCTTCACTACTGACACTGGAAAAAAATTCTGGATCACCATGTCTTTACATGCTGTCAGTCAGCTCTTTGTCCTTCACTACTGACACTGGAAAAAAGTTCTGGATCACCATTTCTTTACATGCTGTCAGTCAGCTCTCTGTCCTTCACTACTGACAGTGGAAAAAAGTTCTGGATCACCATGTCTTTACATGCTGTCAGTCATCTCTCTGTCCTTCACTGCTGACACTGGGAAAAAGTTCTGGATCACCATGTCTTTACATGCTGTCAGTCAGCTCTCTGTCCTTCACTACTGACACTGGAAAAAAGTTCTGGATCACCATGTCTTTACATGCTGTCAGTCAGCTCTCTGTCCTTCACTACTGACACTGGAAAAAAGTTCTGGATCACCATGTCTTTACATGCTGTCAGTCAGCTCTCTGTCCTTCACTACTGACACTGTAATTAAACTCTGGAAGCATCTTCAGTTTGCAATACTGCTGTAGAAAATGAGCATATCTCCTAGTTGCAAGAGTGCAGTGTAAAATAAGCATATCTCCAGGTTATGACACAGTCATGTAAAAGATGCATATTTTGAGGTTATAACACAGTCATCTAAAATAAGAATATGTTCAGGTTATAACACAATCATATACAAGAAGAATATGTTCAGTTTTCAACACAGACATATAAAATAAGCATATCATCAGGTACAATAGTGACACATACAACAAGCATACAGTATGACTTATACAGTATCAATAGTGATACAGTAAGTTATAAGGAGATGTATTATTGATTCAGAATATCAATATGACTTATACAGTGTCATTAGTGATACATTAAGTTATACAGAGATGTATTATTGATTCAGAACATCAATATGACTTATACAGTGTCATTAGTGATACAGTAAATTATACAGAGATGTATTATTGATTCAGAATATCAATATGACTTATACAGTATCAATAGTGATACAGTAAGTTATACAGAGATGTATTATTGATTCAGAATATCAATATGACTTATACAGTGTCATTAGTGATACAGTAAATTATACATAGATGTATTATTGATTCAGAATATCAATATGACTTATACAGTGTCATTAGTGATACAGTAAATTATACAGAGATGTATTATTGATTCAGAATATCAATATGACTTATACAGCGTCATTAGTGATACAGTAAATTATACATAGATGTATTATTGATTCAGAATATCAATATGACTTATACAGTGTCATTAGTGATACAGTAAGTTATACAGAGATGTATTATTGATTCAGAATATCAATACGACTTATACAGTGTCATTAGTGATACAGTAAATTATTATACAGAGATTTGTTATTGATTCAGAATATCTTTAGGGATACTGAATATCAAAATTACATATACAGTAAGGGAAACCCCAGTAAGAACCAGCAACCTACAGGTAGCTACAGCTAAACTTTTAACATAGTGATGTTGACCAGGCTCATGACTTGAACTCACTTGACCATCACCCACACAGAGTTGAAATCTTGGTGATCTGTAAAGGCGAGTGCCTTAATCCCATTCTGTATCATTACTTACACAGTAAATATCATTATTTCTTTGATATTAATGATACAAGGTATCATTTTTAATATTATTAGTTACAGAGGATCATTAATTAAATAGAATATCATTAGTTATAGTTTCATTTATTTGTAGTTGTATTACATATACAATATCACTGGTTATACATGCTGTCAATAATTGTGCAGAGGATCATGGCATATTTTAAGGAGACAGTGTTTTCGCAACCATATGGAATATATTAGCACCTTAATTGGTATGTTGTATTAAAAATATTTCTTCCAACTTGCACGACACTTTTCCTGTTTTTCAGAAAACTCAGACTTACAGCTGCATACACAGTAAGGTTGCTGCGGAACCATGATTGGACACATTCCTCCATATATTGACGTTCTCCTGCAGAAAATCACCGCATCTTTAAAATATAGTTTATGTGTCGAACAAGGAACAGATTCAGTTCAGACCTGTATTTAGTGTTTGATATAATATGGTGTCATATTGGTTTTTGGAGAAAGTCGTGTACTGTATTATTTTTTTTTATAAGTCAATGTAGAATACAAGTCAAATTCACAAATTTTATAAATTTTCCATCCTTTATTGATATTCAGAAGTCAGTTTGGAGTATAAAAGGAAACCAGACAAACACCTTGGCTTCATTGTTATCACTAATAATTTCCAGTTTCATGTACATTAAAAGTATCAGTTTATGCTGTTCCAGATTAATTGAGAAATTGAAAACACTAATGGAAACATGTTCTTTACCTAATTTTGTTTTGGACAAAGAGAAGGCGGGTTCAGAGTGATTGTTATTTGTATTGTTAGGTTATTTGGTGATTGTGATTTTCCTCATAGACAAGGGCACTGCTCTATTCCATCATCAATTGAAACCTCTGTTTAAACATTTTGTCTTTGTTTTTAATTACCTTAACCATTGTCATAAGAACCACATGGATTGGCTAATGCTAATCAAATATTGCTAGAGTTTTGGCCAGATTATTCAAGTTGTTTGGCAACTAATAAAGAAATGCGAGGATAGAGACCGATAAATACATAAAGTCACACCATTAGAATAAATGAAATTTTTTTTGTTATAATTCTTATCATATATCTATGAAATATGATAATTACATGCGTAATCTACAGTATGTTATATTTATTAAACATTCGTCATTAATATGGAATACTTCCCTTTACAGGACCAATTATATCAATGATTAGATGAACTGGCAATTGCTTAAGTGCATCAGATACAATACTGATTGAACAAATATCAGTGGACCTATGTTTAAATGTGATAAAGAATAATAAGGTAATGGTTTTTTTTTAAAGAAAAAGATGAATAAAGCAAAATTGATTCATTTCTTTTACGAACAAATGATAAACTTTGAATAAATAGAGTACACTTTAGTGTACAGACAATAAGCATCACAAGGTCCATGAATTGTGAACTATCTGATTGTTTTCTTATTTCATAATGGAGAAAACAGAAAATACAAGCACATAAAAAACATAAAATAATGTTAGCTATAATCTAGAAGCAGTGTTATTTATTCCAATACATTGACATGGTAGTTGAGCAAGGATTTGTGCAACTATGTGGCTTTTTCACAATTATTCTGATTATATCTCAGAATCACAGTACATGTATTAAAACTACTCAATGCAATTTCAGTGACATCATCCAAGTCAATTCAGATGATAAGAAAAAGTCAACCTTTTGATATTGATAGGCCAGATAATACAGTACTAACAGAGGAGGCTGAAAAGTTTTGAGATGATTAAAATTTAGTGGCAGTTTGGTTTCATGAAATATTGCTTTTAAACCAATTGAAAATTATATGATCATTAGAGAATTTACAGATTTCTCACATTTCACAACATTTTCATTTACTAAAGTGAAAACAAATTTTAGATCTTGTTCTAATTTCATACTGTATACAAAGCATGCATTTTTTTAGACTCTTCACAAAACTGTGTCACAAATATCTATGTTCTTTGATATACATATATGTGTCCTTCTGTATTCATATCTGTTATTTGGCATACATATATATGTCCTTTGGCATTCATATCTGTCTTGTTTGGCATACATATCTAAGTCCTTTGGCATTCATGTTTATGTCCTTTGGCAAACATTGCTTTGGCCTTCAATGGCAAGTTATCAGGCTTGTAAATAATGTAGGACTTATAGCAAGCAAGCTGGCATACATTTGATTGATGTAGAAACTACAGCAAGCATGCTGTCATATATTTGAATGATCTAGAACTTATAGCAAGAAAGCTGGCATACATTTGATTGATGTAGGACTTACAGCAAGCAAACTGGCATAAACCTTTCTTGATGTAGGAATTATCACAAGCAAGCTGTAATCTTTTTGATTGATGTAGGAATTATAGCATGCAAGCTTGCATAATTTTGATTGAGTAGGACTTTTAGCAAGCAAGCTGACATACTTTTTTTTTTGATATAGGACTTACAGTATGCAAACTGGCATGACAGTGTACAGTTGGGGCACTTTGTGGAATTAATTTTATGTAATTATTTGTAAACTCCACAAAACATGGATATATTGTTGAATTATTTTTATCTCTTGTGAAAAATAATGTGAGTGTTTGATATCTCATAATCTATATTTAATTACTTTATATTTTATGACTCGCTTTGTGTGTTTTGAATTAAAAATAACTGTGAGTGTTTGATATCTCATAATCTATATTTACTTTGAATTTTATGACTCGCTTTGTGTATTTTGAATTAAAAATAACTGGATAGTATCCCATCAGAGTTCTATGATAATTTTGTTGTAGTTTTGTTCCTAGCTTATTTTAGGATAGTATTGCACCCAGCCATATCTGGTGTGTACCTGGCAGTCATATGGGGTTGCCCTATCTTAAATCTCTAATCATTATATATCATGTCTTCATCAATTGACTTCCGTTTTTTACCTGTATTGCAAATGTCTAAAATACCCATGCAGAATGCATACAGATTCTCTCTTGTCTGACTGCATGAGAATTTTACCTGCCATGGAAAGCATCTAGAATTCTGACATGTTAACCAGAATTCTGACATGACAACCAGAATTCTGCCCTGTCTGGGAAAAATACAAGGCTGATATGTCTTCAGTGAAATATATATTTCAGACACTTATTTGAGAAAATACTAATGGGTCCTTTTGTCTCTTTATATATAATGTGACCTTGACTTTTTTATGGTTGACTCCAATGTACATTGTTGTGTGCTCTGTCTCTCAGCAGTCATGCATATTAAGTTCGGTGTTTACAATATTGTAGGTATATTTAAGATTTATAGAAATTGTCTCATTGCTATTCTCAATCTTTCTGTTTCAATTTGTATTAGTTTGCTTTAATCTTTGTTTTCTGGTAGACTTTACTGAGTATACTCACAAGTCAGATAAAACTGGATTGCATTGACCCATATCTGCATTCACATAATCTGCAGGTAGATAGGAGCATTGAGTCGACCACAAATCTTACATCTTTAAATTCAGTGCATTGTGAGATGGCAGATCAGGGTCTATATAAGTTTTTTGCAGTTGGACCTAATACATGTATGTATGTACAGTAAGTTTTAGTTGGAGGAGTTTGTCTTTCCGGTTCATACACAACCAGCCTGACTTTGATTTACAAGTACATGGATGCCAAGATTCAGTATTCTGGTAGCTCCTGGTTGAGGCATAATATTTGTTGGACCCTAAGTATGGTTAAGAATGGCATTTAGAGTATCTCAGGCAATAGTGGGATATCCACATTCACTTAACTATCTGTAGGTTCTTCTTTAATGCATGAACTTTGAATTCATTATAATTTCTGGAAATATGGTAAGTCAAGGTGGCCAGCATCCATGCAATTATGTGTATGAGACTAAAACTTTTGCAAAGTCAGTTGGAATTTTGTAAATAGAAGACAATAAAGAATCTTAGAATGTGATGATCTTGACTTTTATTCCCTTCTGTAGTTACAGGTAATTACATAAAAAATGGTAAAGTGTCAGACTTGGCAACTTTAAAAAAAAGGATCCTGAGCTTTGTTTTCAGAGAGATTTGAAAATCAGGGATTGGATCTGTTTAGTCAGTTCTGCTGGTGTTGTTGAGTCATGAAGGTAAATCATTTATTGTGTAACAAAACGCTTTACAAATAAATGGGGTTGGCGTTAATCTGTAAAGTGATAAAGCAAAATTATATTTTATTGTGGGATGTTTGAGTTTATTTGGTTTTTGTGTAGGTATATATACACAGTAGTGTTTGGTATCAGTTGAAATCTAAAGATCAGTGATTAATTTGTGATATCAACCAACCCATTAATTTTAATCCATCGGAGATATTTTCTGTATTTTATCATGGGCTTTGTCTTTTATGCTTGAATAATGACATTTATGCATACTTGTTTGAGTTACTTAAATTCTGAAAAGTTTAATGGTTTACTGTTCTTAATTTTTTCATAGGTTATGTCATTAGTCATGTTTAGTTGAGCTGCCTGAATCCTGCAAGTTGACTGATTTACTGTTCTTAATTTTTTCATAGGTAATTATGTAGTTGAGTTGCCTGAATCCTGCAAGTTGACTGGTTTACTTGCAACTTTGTCACTTACCATGTAGACTAAACAGTGGAAGTCTAGAGGCAGTTATGTTACTTTTTCTAAAAGATTTTAGTCTATAAGTCAAGTAGTTTGAAAAAAATAAAAATTTAGTTATTTATATTCAGTAATTGAGATTATATTGAAATCCTTTGATACTTAATGTATTGACCAATGGTAGATGATTTATTGATCATGACACCATTAATTGATTGTATGTTAGATATTTAGATAGATGGATGTAGATTCATTTACATGGAGATCTGCTTGACAGAAAAATGTACATGGAAATATTGATTATATATATATATATATATATATATATATATATATATATATATATATATATATATATATATATATATATATATATATATATATATATTCACACATCAGCAGATGCAAAAGTTTTGACTCATCAGGGTACAGACACTGCCTAGGTCATTTGGTCACTATGCAAATAATAGTTTTTAAAATTCTGAGCATTTATCTGTATTTGGTCACTGTGCAGATAATAGTTTTTAAAATTCTGAGCATTTATCTGTTTAGGCTAGACAGAACTTTAAACCAAAATTATTATTTTCATTTATAATATTTTATTTATCCTGATGGCTTCAGGGTAGAATATTACAACTGAGTTACCCTCATCAGATAAATAAAGTATTTACGATATTATTATTACTGTTATTATTATTTAGATGTATATCTAAATGCATGTAGTTCAATAGTTCAAGGACAGTCTTTCTTTAGGAAATTGTTAATACCTATGTTTAATTAGGAGTTGACAGGTATTTTCTGTTTGAATACCTGCATATTATTTGCAAGTGTTTGTGCATCCTTTTTAGTTGTAGGGATTTAACTTGAATGTGATTTGCTTTCATTGTAATTTCTCATAACTTTCTTGAATTTTCCATGTGCTTACTTTTCTATCTACCATACCTTCTGGCCTTTAGGTCGATGTGGAATATAAGTCGAATTCACTAATTTTGTAAATATTACAAGACTGTCTCAAGATGTGACGTGGTTCAATAAATTATGTGGGATGGCATGTTGTCTGACATCTATTGTATATCCATCTGTTGTATGTCCATCTGTTGTCTGACATCTATTGTATGTCCAACTGTTGTCTGACATCTGTTGTATGTCCATCTGTTGTATGACATCTGTTGTATGTCCATCTGTTGTATGACATCTGTTGTATGTCCATCTGTTGTATGACATCTGTTGTATGTCCATCTGTTGTATGTCCATCTGTTGTATGTCCATCTGTTGTATGTCCATCTGTTGTATGTCCATCTGTTGTATGTCCAGCTGTTGTCTGTCCATCTGTTGTATGAATCTGTTGTATGTCCATCTGTTGTATGTCCATCTGTTGTATGACATCTGTTGTATGTCCATCTGTTGTATGTCCATCTGTTGTATGACATCTGTTGTATGTCCATCTGTTGTATGTCCATCTGTTGTATGACATCTGTTGTATGTCCATCTGTTGTCTAACATGTTGATCTGTTGTATGTTCATCTGTTGTCTAATATCTGTTTTATGTCCATCTGTTTCATGTCCATCTGTTGTCTGACATCTGTTTTTTGTCCATCTGTTAACACTACACAAGACTTTACTCAGACATCGATAACATGGTTTAGTTGTTACTAAATGAAAATCATGCTTCTCAGACATGCTCAGTAACCATCTTAAAAAGTCTTGTTATCACTACTCCCAGAACGGATGGTCATTTCAAAGTCATATTAACAAAAGGCTTTTGCCAGATATTCATCCCAATAAAATGTTCTGCTTGATGATCCGATTTAGCCACCAAAGTGGCCATCTTGAAATTCTTATTAGTATGCCTACAGAATGGATGGCCATATCAGCATGGGGGTTTCACGAAAAGATTTCTTATCATGTTTAGTTGGTCATAAATAAAACTGATGGGATTCTATTTCCATTGAAGTCACCATGACAACCTGCTTATAGAATCCTGTCATTGCTTCTCCGGAAGAACAGAACAGTCATATTAACACAGGGTTTTTGCCACAAGACTCCTCATGATGTCTAGTTAGATCCTAATGTAAATGATACCTTTTAAACACCCAGTATGGCTGCCACAGTGAACATCTTGTAAATCGTGTTTTAGATGTTCGACCAGAATAGATGATCCTATTAGAATTGGGCTGAACACAAGACTTCTTATGATGCCTGGTTTGTCATAAATAAAAATAGGATGAATCTGTTGTCAAATATGGTCACAAGAGGCCATCTTTAAAACCTTGTCACTACTCCTCCAAGATGTTAAATCATATCAACATTGAGTTTTCACAAGACAATTTCTTACAACATCTAGATGGTACTAAATAAAAAAAAGTTCCTATCTGACATCCATTGTGATCACCAGCAAGGAAAATTATTTCAACATTGGATTTTCACCAGAAGGAGAATTATAATATTTTGTTTAGTCCTGAAAAACAAATGGTGCTGATCAGACCTCAAATATGACTTCCAGAATGAACATGTGAATAACTTGTCTCAGATAGTCGCATTAGGATGGAATTTTAAAGAAATGTCATTTAATTGTGTTCATGAAGGGCATCAGACTCTTGTTCGTTACACTGTGGAAAATTACATTTCAGAATAAAGCTATTTGATATTTTATTGCTTTTAGTTGTAGTTCTGTGTATTTTATTTTTACCTGAGTAATTGTATGACCCAAGAGCACAACCTGCATTTTATTCCCACCTGCCTAATACCGAATTACTATGACCAAACAGCACAACCTTTATGAATACATGTCAGTGTATTTTCTTCCTACCTGTATGATGTAAGTAGTGTAGAGGTCGACCAAAACTAAATTTCTCGTTTCGGCTGAAACCAGACCGAAAGTTATAAATTGACTTTCAGCAGAAACTGAAAGTTTAACTACACCTTCGGCCGAATACGAAAGATAAACCGAAGTTGCTAAACACGAGATTTATTAAATAGGCCTGTGTCATGATGCAATGCTATACTAATTAAAAACAAATCTATCAGTAATCACTCAGAACCTGCAGTAAGAAGTAAGAGGACTTCACTAAATGTCAAATTGCATAGCACCAACTGGCTAGCCCTCAAGCATAGTAATAGACCCAGCACTAGCGTTGCATTCTGAATCTTAAAATAGATCTTCAACTGATGACCAAAAGTTAATATCAGTTTTGTCTGAAACCGAAAGCTAACTTTTTGGCTACGGCCGAAACAATATATGCCGAAAGAGACCATTTGCCAACTTTCAGTGCCGAAATAGAAACCGAATTTCGGTCAGCCTCTGCAGTAGCATTCTATGGCACCACAGCATAAAAGTGCCTATGCATGGCCAGCTAAATATTAAGTTTCTAATTATATGTAATGCATTTTGATTAAGGAATAAATGTTTATTTCATTATCAACTTGAAGTAGTAATGAGGGAGCCATGGTTGCTCTGTTCATAGAATATCAGTTTCATTATCCAATGGATATAGATTTGATACTTGTCCAGGCCATGTTGGGTCAGTTGCCATTTTACGTCTTTTCTATTTTTTTAAATAATAAAATACACAATTTGTTGATTCACTCAATGTATCCAGATTGACTGGCTAGTTATTTTTTTGAATTAGTCCACTATGAACTTAGCTGGCAGTAATATTGTGCACTGCATCTCAATGGCTATAATCCCAAATCAAAATTAAAGATATAAAAAAATGATCAAAAGATACAACCATCCATGTAAAAGCAAACATAAAATATGACAAGGTAAATATAACATTTGCATTGGACCCTTAGACCCCCAAATAGACTTTTTCTTTTCCACCCCACCCCCGTGTTCAAGTCATCAATAAAGTTTGGTATCTGTACATGGTGAAGAAATCAAATTATTAAGTGGAAAACATTTTCTTCTCTCAGTAAAAGTGACCTTGACTTTAACCCTGTAGCTAGAAGGATTCTTCCTCACCCCCAAGTGAAAACCATGCACAAGGTTTGGCAACAAATTATGAGAGAACCCTAGTTTTGGGTGGAAACCTTTTTCTGTTCAGCCAAAGGGATTTTTACCTTTGACTTTTCATCTCTGGAATCACTAGGCTTCTTCCTTACTCCTAGTGCAACCTGGTCATGAAGTCTGTTACATACAAATGACGAATGATAAATATAACATTTTGCATTGGACCTTTAGACCCCAAATAGACCTGGTCACTAAGTCTGTTACATACAAATGGCGACTCTAGTTATTGTGCAGAAATGAATCTGTCATCAGACTAGACAAATAGGCAACATCATAACACAATATGCCCTGCATTATGGCAGGCATATGAAAATTTGCACTGGCTGAGAACTTCTCTTAGCAAGTGTTCATAAATATGGTTTGATGGTGAGTTAATTTTTTTTTAACAATAAGGAACTTTAGAGAACATAAATATTTTGATGTTCAATCTTTCCCAGAGACCACACCATCATGATGCATCCAAATAAGAGATATGAGCATTGATTTTACAGGCTGGCTACCATTTGCAACAAACTACCCATGCTGTTTAATCTATCCATGTCTTTTTATCTACTCATGTCATTTAATCAACTCGCATCATTTAATCTACCTGTGCTGTTTAATCTACTCGTGTCGTTTACTCTAACCATGCTTTTACAGGCTGGCTACCATTTGCAACAAAATATCCATGCTGTTTAATCTACCCATGTCATTTAATCTTCCCATGTCATTTTATCATGTCATGTAATCAACTCACGTCATTTAATCTACCCATGCTGTTTAATCTACCAATGTTGTTTAATCTATCCATGCTGTTTAGTCTAACAAATTGAATGTAGTTTAATCTACTTCTGTCATTTAATCTACCCATGCTTTTTAATCTATCCCTTTTGTTTAATCTACCAATGTCATGTAATATACTCATGTTATTTAATCTACCTATGTCATTTAATCTACTCATGTCGGTTAATCTACCTCGGTTGTTTAATCTAGAAGGGCAATACTTACATTTGCTGGACATAATGGGTTCATTTGAGTACTGCTCACAACAAGGCAATAATTATATTTACTGGGTATAATGTTGTTTTCATCTAAGTACTGCTGACAGCAAGGTGGTACTATAGATAATGTGTTCCAACCCTGATGTGATTACATTATTATCAGTAACTGAATGTGTATAATTTGTATTTGAATAAAAATAAAATATATTAAGATTTTTTCAGAATTAGGTCCACAGAAAAACCAGCAAAAGTCAGAAAACATAAGACAAATAAATCAGCACAACACTTTGCTCAAGCGATTATTTATTGATATATTGTGACAGAATACAAAGCGATTATTTATTGATATATTGTGACAGAATACAAAGCGATTATTTACTGATATATTGTGACAGAATACAAAGCGATTATTTATTGATATATTGTGATAGAATGCAAAGCGATTATTTATTGATATATTGTGACAGAATACAAAGCGATTATTTATTGATATATTGTGACAGAATACAAAGCGATTATTTATTTATATATTGTGACAGAATACAAAGCGATTATTTATTGATATATTGTGACAGAATACAAAACGATTATTTATTGATATATTGTGACAGAATACAAAACGATTATTTATTGATATATTGTGACAGAATTCAAAGTGAAACACTTTTTTTCAAGATTGTGTTATTACTACCATCAATTCTATTTCTAAATGAATACATTCTTTGTATGCATACTGCAAATAACATTGATTGTTTACGGTACAAACATTCCCCATGACACCTTGGGATCTATAATACAATTTGATGCCAAATTTTCTTAAACAGTATTTTAACATTTACTGCAGATGCAATTATGTTTTTAGAATCACAAATATAAATTATGCTGCATTTTTACTTTTATGCCTGTTTTAATTTACAAAACAGTACTTTTAATAAGATGATAAATTGAAAGGTAGTTGTTTTTTAATTAAATAATATCATCAATTACTGATTTCAGGATTTGTAACTATATGCAATGCTAGAGCATGTATTTTAACCAAAGAGAAAATTTTGGGGGCCAAATTAAATCTGTAAACACTAGTAATAATGTATCTCTAACAATGATAACCTCTGCATATCTGCAATTTTTGACATAAACGTTACCAAAATGTAAAACACTAAACATTACATTCAAAACAAGTCCACTATTCCATATTGATCCAAGAAAACAGAAAGTATAGAAAATAAATTTTAAAAAATGTATTACAAAAGCAGTCATTTCACAAAAAAATTATCAAATGTTAACAGTTCAATTTTGTTACATAGTTGATTAATTTTGTTATTAAAACATACAATAATAAAGCATATTTGTTCCCACGTACTTTTTGTTCTTTACCATGCAAATACATTGATATTTGTTCTGTTAAAACATCTGTGACACATATGCATGTTGCAAATATATAATATATAGTACCTACCAAGGTAATTATATAATATATAGTACCTACCAAGGTAATTATATGATATTTAGTACCTACCAAGGTAATTATATAATATATAGTACCTACGAAGGTAATTATATGATATATAGTACCTACCAAGGTAATTATATAATATATAGTACCTACCAAGGTAATTATATGATATATAGTACCTACCAAGGTAATTATATGATATATAGTACCTACCAAGGTAATTATATGATATATAGTACCTGCCAAGGTAATTATATAATATATAGTACCTACCAAGGTAATTATATAATATATAGTACCTACCAAGGTAATTATATGATATATAGTACCTACCAAGGTAATTATATGATATATAGTACCTGCCAAGGTAATTATATAATATATAGTACCTACCAAGGTAATTATATAATATATAGTACCTACCAAGGTAATTATATAATATATAGTACCTACCAAGGTAATTATAGTATTTACCATAAACTATTTTCTATCCACCTAGAAAATCAGCAACGATGAAACAAAATAATTTTCCAAAAGTTGTAAGAAAAATATACACTAGAATCTCAATATGAACACAAAATTCATAATATTACGGAAAACAAATATTAGACACAAAGATAAAGACATGTTATACCAACAATGTAAATGAATGCATTAACACAAGAACAAGGGAAATTTTACCCTGTGAAATGAACTGGACTGCACAATAAAAGAAACACAAACTGTAAATAAAATAACTGTATTGGGTTAATAAATTTGAGAGCAAATGCACAATGCTGAGCAATATCAATTAAATAAGAACAATATCAAACAGGAATGCATTTCATGAATGGATTTGAAAATTGTTTTCATGCTACTGCTAAATTTTCACTATCAAAAGATTTTTGCATGATAATAATGGATCATTCTTTACACAGACAGTTTTCTCTGCTACACTCTATTTTTCTTGATTATATTAATGTTGTGTGTAATCTTTGTTTGAATAAAAGGATATTATAAAATTTGCAAACAAATCCTCTACAACTATATTTTACGCTTATTGCACTGTCATATGTTATGCAAATTCAATGTGTTATTTTGTATTTTATATACATCTGACTGAAGCACAACTTTAATAGGATAAGATAGGAGTGGTAGAGTTCTCTCTCGATAACACCAGTGTTTTCCCTTGGTCATTTACCATAACAGGCCCGCTATGCTGTCAGTTTTGCTCATGATAGTTTAGAAATTGTGAAATGCAACACGCAGATGCTGATATGCTATTGTTTCTTGCTATCTTTTAAATATTATTCTGCCAAATTAAGTTTGTCAACTAATTTCATGTCCTTTCACTGAAATTATTCCATTCTTAACACGTCATCGGTAGGTAATTATGATAATCCAAGATTTTACTGACTGGTTTATATATTATATTTTGTACTTGGATTATTTACTGACTGGTTTAGATATTATATTTTGTA
The DNA here is from genome assembly GCA_029339505.1 of Unio delphinus. Classification (NCBI taxonomy): domain Eukaryota; kingdom Metazoa; phylum Mollusca; class Bivalvia; order Unionida; family Unionidae; genus Unio; species Unio delphinus. Next base: position 2,952,502 of record JAQISU010000064.1, read on the forward strand.
CCTGGATTATTTACTGACTGGTTTAGATATCATCTTTTGTACCTGGATTATTTACTGACTGGTTTAGATATTATCTTTTGTACCTGGATTACTTACTGACTGGTTTAGATATTATCTTTTGTACTTAGATTATTTACTGACTGGTTTATATATATTATATTTTGTATCTTTATTGGCCCAAGAGTTGATGCAAAGTTTCATGCAGATTTAGTATTTGGACTGAAAAATCACATGTTCAGCCAGTGTTGGTGGAGTCTACTGGTAGCATGTGTTTATTTCTACAACCAGCTCAAAAAGTATGACACACCAAAGAAAAAATCTCATAATTAAGTATTGCTTTATACATACAACCAAGTCATAAAATTACTAAGTACAGTGGACCCATCACGAGACTGTGCAGTTTACCGGAGTGTGCAGTTAACCGAAGTCAGCATGGCACAAATATATGTGAAGAATAAATTTAAACAATGATTAGAATCCATTCTTTCAACTTTTACTTAAATGTTAAGATTGTTTTCCTTCCTCCGAACACAACTTCACTGATTCAACCAATGGATCAATGAACTAAGGCGAATTTCAAGAAATTCTATAGATCGCTTTTTATTCAAAAACTGCTGACAGGCACTGATGGGTCATCACCCGAAGAAAAAGCATTCAGCTCCAAAGTCGTCTGCATCCTGTTTTTCTGTGTTGTCGTTTAAATTGACTTCTGTTGTGCATTTTCCAAATTTCCAACCATCCATTCGTTGGTTTGAAATCATGCAAACCCGAACGGTTTAGAGCAATGTTTCCCATGCTGTACTATGATTTTTCCCACGCTATTGCTCCCTAGTGGGCGTGGATATACATGTATATTCCACCTATGGCGTCCTTTACATGTCAATAATTTACAAAATCGCATTTGTCAGCTTATTTGAAGTGCTACAGCAGTGGACTGGCAATGACTGATCATGACTATACAATGTACAGTTAACCGGAGTAAAATTGTATTGAATGTGCCATGGACAGAAAATTTATCGTGCTATTATCTGGAGTGTGCATTTTTAAGCGATGTGCAGTTATCCAAAGTTTGTTCCCATTGAAAAGCATTGGGTAAAAACGGGACCGGCGTGACTACGTGCAGTTATCCGGCATGTGCAGTTAACCGAAGTGCAGTTAAGTGGAGTCGACTGTATTGCTTTATACATACAACGAAGTCATAAGAGTACTAAAAGTACCAGGTTCAGAATAAAAGTTACAGAATTAAAAAATGTGGATTTATCTTGTGTAGGATAAAAATACCATAAGAAAGGAAAGACGGGTTTCAACACAATATGGAAGATTTCATATCTTTGAGAAGACATACATCACTACCTGGGAATACTGTTAAATGTTGTTATAAAGTCGCTAATATATCAATGGGTGTGAAATTAGCTTGTAGGAGAGTGTGATCCTGAGGGCACAATTGCAATCTAATTTTGTTTTTGTAGTGTCAGTAAATGATGCAGCTGTAATAGTAATTGATGTTGCTGATATATTAAGTGTTGTTGCTGTAATAAAAAGTATTGTTGCTGTAACAGTAATTGATGTTGCTGATATATTAATTGTTGTTGCTGTAATAAAATTAGTGTCGCTGTAATATTAACTGATGTTGCTGATATATTAATTGTTGTTGCTGTACTAAAAATTATTGTTTCTGTAATAGTAATTGATGTTGCTAATATAGTAATTGTTGCTGTAATAAAAAAATTTGTTGCATAGTAGTTGATGTTGCTGTAATAGTAATTGATGTTGTTGATATAATTGTGATTCTTTTTGTTTTACAGAAAATGTCATGAATGAAAATTATATCTTACTCATAAATCCCACTTACATGCTATTAGCAATAGAAAACAAATCAGATCAATGAACCTTAACTTCAGTGGATGATGCGAGTTCTGCTTTATCCATACAACCAAATTCTCCATTAATTTGTATTGCTGTCATTTTCCTTCCTTGTTTGCAAGATGAAACTTCTAAAATGTTGAATTTTTCAAAACTGCTAACTTTACCACTCCCTTATCAATCCACACCTTAAAAACATTCAAATTGGCTTATAATGTGATAATGAGGGAGCAAGATTGTTTTGTTCAATCATATTCAACATACATTTCCAATGTTAAAACATTTTATTAATATTGAGTAAATAAAACAGAAACATGAAAATATCAGCATACAAACATTTATACTAATATATGATTACTTAATCTAGTGCCTAGTGATCATGGCATCATGAACATTGTCAAATGAAAATGACATAAAGATCAGTTGTAATAACCCCACATATAATAACCCCTACAATGGATTTATGTTAGCAACTACCAAGGACCTAACGGTTCTCACTAAGATGGATATAAATTGTCAACTGCCAAGGACATAATGGCAATCACTTAGATAGACTTGCATGACAATAGCCGAGGACCTAATGGTCCACACTAGGAGGGATTTGGATTGACAACTACCGAGGACCAAATGGTCCTCACTATGATGGACATAAATTGTCAACTGCCAAGGACATAATGGTATTCTTAGATAGACTTGCATGACAACTGCCGAGGACCTAATGGTCATCACTAAGATGGACTTGCATGGCAACGGCTGAGGACCTAATGGTCATCACCAATATGGACTTTCATTGACAACTGCCGAGGACATAATGGTATTCTTAGATAGACTTGCATGACAACAGACGAGGACCTAATGGTCCTCACTAGGATGGACTTTTATGACAACAGCTGAGGACCGAATGGTCATCACCAATATGGACTTTCATTGACAACTGCCGATGACATAATGGTCATTCGACATGATGACACTAATTTACAGATTATATGCCTACCGATATTGACTATAAATGAAAGGGGTTGACAAAATAGTAGCATACAGGTTTAGGGTCAGCCTAATTGTCTGCTATGATTATACACTGACATAATGATAGCATCCTGGTGTAGGGTCAATATAATTATTTTAATATGATTATACACTGACATAATGATAGCATACTGGTGTAGGGTCAATATAATTATTTTAATATAATTATACACTGACATAATGATAACATAATGTTATAGGGTCATTGTAATTATTGTAATATAATTATACAGTGACTTAACAATAACATAACGTTGTAGGGTCAGACAAATGTTCTGTTATAATTATGCACTAACATAGTGGTAACATACATTTAAGGCCAGCCTAATTTGAATTTATTAATAAAAACTTGTAATTATATTAATAAAACATAGATAATGTAACGTTTTTCTATCCATCCATTTTTTTGATTTTTAGCTATTCTAACCAGGTCCTGTTTTCTGGGACTGAACTACTGCCAAGTTTGAAATTTGAAACAAAAATAATTATAATTCTCATCTATCAGTGATATATGTAAACTTGATTTTCTTTTCCAACTAAAACCTAGTTCACTAGAACTTCATATTTCAAGCAAGAAAAAAAATATCCAACTTTAATTAAAATTTGAAACAAAAATAATGGCACATAAGTGGATCACATAAGTAAGCAAACATGGAACATGTATATGCTAAGAAAGGTATATCCAATGATTCACATCCGAAATGCATCACTCCATGCACAATGGTTATAATATCTTGTGAATAATGGATTATACCATGGCAAAGTAATGTCTTTTAGTGTCATTTTGATTTCTTTCCCCAAAGTGCAAACATCACCCAGTAAACTTCGTCAATGGTAAAAGGAAGATCTTTTGGTGGAAGAATTTCTTGTTCAGACACACTGTATCCAAGTTGTTTTAGAAGCTCGATCGCTTTGTCATCTTTTAAAACTGGTTCAACATCACTGACAGTCACTTTAGTATTTCTTAGACCAGCCTGAAGCTGAAACAAAGGAGAAAGTTTTTCTTCTTGTTATTATGGATTTAACATAAATGTTCAGTGCAAGATAGGCTATACATTGTGGCCTGTACAATGATGAACTGTCAAAATTACTAATGATACACCAAAGTGGTGGTACAGTAAAAACTGTGCTGAGTGACCTCTGCTATGAGCGACCACCTGTCATTTTTTATCACAATCGTAACGCATGGATGGATTTTATTACACAAATGCCATGTTGTGAGTGACCACTGTAACTGCGATGTCTTGGCAAAATATGCATTTAGACTGCAATGAATGACTGTATTTTCCAAATGGGGGAAAAACTCCACCAACCTTTATTTAATCCAATGACTGCTTATATGGTGTATAAAAACAATTAAGAAGCTGGCTACCAGCATCTGAATTTCTGAAATCTTGTAGATATGTTTATAGTGTTTAATATTTTTTATTGTAAACCAGACTAAAATACTAAGCCTGGATCCCAGCCTTATTGTAGTGGGACCAATGTAGCTACTGCCAATATGTATGAATGGGATCTATGAACCACTGTATCATGAGAACAGAGAAAGACACCTCTGACCTTTATGTAACCATTTGTAACAATGATCGCTTGAACAGTAAATATTGTGTTGATCAAAAACATGGCATGAAAAGAAAGAAAAAAATGTCTTCTAGCTACTGATTTGTAATTAGTGGCAGAAGTTACAGTACATAAACCAGGCTAGTGTGTGTAACCAATCTCCCATGGTAGTGCTGAAATTAAGTTAGTAGTGGCATATATTGTCTTCAGAGTTAATTCGTATTGCCTGGGGGTCAATAAGGTCTATATCTATGAAACCAGGAAGTGAGAATCCTTTCTAGGATTTGATGTGTGAAAGGCTTGTGATGTTTTTTGTGTTCCCCCCCCCCCCTTCCCCGATGTTACAGTGATTACATCCTGGTCACCAAGCTGTGGATCTATTCTAGGTGGTGCACTGTGTTGCATGCTTTGTTTATAGAGTTAATCTTTGTATGTCTTCTTTGCATTAAGACACTGACTTTTGTCTCTGAGTAAATTATTCTGTTTCAGGATGAGATGACTTTCGTTTTTTTTCTTTAATTGTTAGAAACAAAATGCACTTGTATAGATTATTCTTACTTTCCCAAAGCCTAGTTACAACCATCTTTGCAGTCGATATTACAACGGAGCATTCATAATCCTCACACAGAGTACCTTAATACAAAAGGACAAACATCGAACAGAAACGATACAAATTTTAACATTGGGGAAAATAATTTATTGTAACTGAAAGATGTGAAAAATGGCAGACCACTCACAAAATAAGTGTAAATGTTGGTAAAACAAATTTAGGATGTTATAAAGAAACAGGCATAAATCATATCCTAATATATGATCTTTAAATGTAAATATAATTTCATAATTAAGGACAGAAGTGTATCTTTATTGCTTTATAATTTTGTTTTCAGATGAATGTATAGAATATTTGAATGAGAACTATTAATTCAGAGTAGAATATATGTGCGGTGATTGTGGTTATTTTTTCTTAAAATTGTTTGCAAATGGGCTTTGGAAACTGGTCTTTTTGTATAAATCTGTTATGAGAAACCACCTGTCTTGAGAAACCATTTTTTTGTTGGCTGGTTTTACAACAGGTTTTACTGTATTACAGTAATAAAACTAGTACCTTCTATGAAATGAAAATCCACCACATACCCTCCCTAATGAGAATTAACGGGGCAATTCTTTCAGTGGGAAAATTATGGAGAAACCACTGCAATAATTACACTCCCCTTCTAAGTAAGTGATTAGTGATTAACAATAGCTACAACTGTACTGCTAAAGAGCAATTAACTTTACCACATGTACAACAGCATTAGTCTTGAATTCAAGCTCAAAATCCTGAAAACAAATCTATAAAATTTGAAATGAGAAAGACCTTAAAAGTGGTGTAAATAATGGTAGAAATATGCTAAGTTTGGTTATATGGAGATACGTGTAGTACAGAAACAACTGGAAATGTCAGATTGTTGGATCATTTAGGACAACAAATTAAAAGGCTTCGGAGATTGGGTTGTACAGATGATCACAGACTGAACTGAAAAAGATACAGCAGTCAAATGAAGTCCAACATACTTTTAGACTTTAGTAATTCTTAGCAGAAAGAAAAATTTAGAAAAAGAAATGAGTGAAATCTGCTCATCATCTGTGAATGAAAATCTTGAAATTCTTAAATATTTATTTTCATATAAATATTCAACTTACAGTGACAAAGAGAGCTGGAACTGTCTGTGGTGCACATTTTCCTATTAGATCCAGTTCCTCTTCTTGCAGCCCAGATAAAGCATCAAACAGCACACCAAAACATGTCAACAATGGAGTTACCTCCCTTGGAACACTGAGCTCTCCTGATGCCTGTAAACAATAATTTCACTTTTATCTCAATCTTTCACATATCATTGACATCTTTAATGGTTGTGTGACTGTAAACAAACATAGGTAATTTTCATGTCATTCAATATTCAATGTCTTTCATATCTTTTTGGTTTATCTTTTAGAAAAAAAAAATTATAATTCAGAACTTTATGTTAAATCATTGCAAATTATTATTTTGGGCATTTTTACCTAACTGTAAATATAATGAGGTATAGACTCTTAATTAATTTTCCCATTAAATCAACATTAATAAAATACTGAATACTGTGAGTTCAGATTGAATGTAGCATTAGCTGTACTTGTCAAATTTAAGACTTAACCCTCACAGAACATAGCTACTAACCTGGTGACTAGTTTGTATCAGTGAACATATAGTCCACAATTTATGACTAACCATGATTTAAGGCAATGACATACCATTTGGTATCAGTAATAGAAGAGTACTCGTGTATACTGGATGTTGTTATTGAACTACCAAACCAAGAGGATATTTTTTCTGATTCCTTTGTGAATTTTGCAGGAAATAAAACAAGAGAACTATACAGGCTGTCCCTTGAATAATGCACTCGATGCTAATACACTTTAATTTAATAATGCACTGGATGCTAATACACTTTAATTTAATAATGCACTCGATGCTAATACACTAATTTCTTTGCTAACTCTTGCATTATGCAATACAGTAAAATGTTTATTTATTAACAGCTTAATATGAATTTTTTAGCTTCAGCATAGTAGACAGTGATGCTAAAATCCACCATAAATGATGAAGACTATTTCAAGAAATCATTACTGTTCAGCATAGATGTTTGAGCATACTAAACCTGCGCAGTGATTCCAGCCAACTGAAGCATGTAAAGCCAACTCTGCTTTTGTGTTAGAAGCTGCTTCTCTAAATCTCGCACATTTATGTCCTGAGTTTTCTGCAACTCAAGTTTCTCCACCTGAAAATATTAACAGTAAAGACTGCCTATTAAAAGTCAGATAAAAGTATGATGAATCTAATAGAAACATGTTTTTATTCCTTCATAAGTTTTATCTCATTAAAAAATTGTATGCAGGACTTTATTCAGAAACTTCACTCAACTAATTAGTCTGCAAACTGAATGATGAGGGTTTTATCATTTAAAAAACAATTCTGACAAAGTTCATCATAAACAAAACCAATTCAGATGAAAATGTTCTAGGAAAATATACACATGAAAAAAATATACGATCATTTTCAATTGATACTTTTTTTCTGGTATAAACTGGAATTGATAGAGTTTGTACAAAAGCACATCCAAAACTGTACAAAATGACACTGTACTGAAATTATATTTTGCTGGCAGAAAGCAGAAAAGATGAGACACATTCTGACACAATGTCTGTTATTTCAAGTTCGAATTATTTTCTTATATTGCCATTTTGGTAGTATTCAGTATGCATTTATCCTAGCCTATATTAAATTTTAAATTGGAAATTCTTACTGAGACTCAAAACAATTAATCCATAAAATTGCTTTGATGATTTTCATTCAATTTTTGAAGCATAAATATTTGTCAAATAAGTATTCAATCTGAAGACAAAAGACAGAAAATATATTTGTATTGCTGCTAAAAATGCAGAGTTGTCTGATCTTGTTGTATTGTATAACATGTTTTACCTTTTAGTCTGTTTCTCATACCTGTCATTTTTTTTAGTACCATTAATGTCATTATCAATATTATCCAGCCAAAATATTTTTTACCTTATTTAACCTGACACGCTAATTTCATGCTATTATTTTTTTTAATTTATGCTGGTTACAGGTGTAGTCAAGTTTAAAATATCAGCAAGAATCAAAACCAGTAAATCATGTCATCACAATGTCTATCACTGTTCATTAACAGCAAAACAATGGTCATTATATCCTGGACATAATTTAATTTACTTACTGATGGCCACAATTCCCAAAATGTAACAGTAACTTTGGAACCAGTCAAAATCTCTAGACATAATCAAGCAATAACTGACTCTCCTAATTAAAACAGGAATGAGCTGTTTATTAAGAGGTGTTAATTGACAATGGAATGGGACCTATCAATGACCTAATGGTGTACTTATACATGAGGTGTTAATTGACAATGGAATGGGACCTATCAATGAACTAATGGTGTCTTTATACATGAGGTGTTAATTGACAATGGAATGGAACTAATGGTGTCCTTATACATGAGGTGTTAATTGACAATGGAATGGGACATATCAATGAACTAATGGTGTCCTTATACATGAGGTGTTAATTGACAATTGAATGGAACTAATGGTGTCCTTATACATGAGGTCTTAATTGACATTGGAATGGGACATATCAATGAATTAATGGTGTCCTTATACATGAGGTGTTAATTGACAATGGAATGGAACTAATGGTGTCCTTATACATGAGGTGTTAAATGACAATGGAATGGAATCTATCAATGAACTAATAGCGTCCTTATACATGAGGTCTTAATTGACATTGGAATGGAACATATCAATGAATTAATGGTGTCCTTATACATGAGGTGTAAATTGACAATGGAATGGAACATATCAATGAAATATCAGTCCCCTTGTACATGAGGAATATCAAATGTCACTGAAATAGTGAAAAATATATGTTGTTTTTGATTTTACAAACAGACTTCCTGAAAGCCGTCGGTCCGTCGGATATGACCGACAAATTTTTACCCGGACCGACAGTTTGTTAGTCAGCATCGGACCGACTGTCCGGCAGTTTTCTCACTCTGCACCGCTCAAGTAGTCCTTCTTGAATCTAGTTTATTAAACAGATTTTCATTGGTTACAAGTTTTTGAGCGATCCAATACTACGCCTATTATAAACAATTATGCGGCTCACCTGTCAGCATGGCATTGTTGAAATATTATGACGGAGCGAAACCAGGGAAAAAAAGAAAACTATCTAATGAAGAATTGAAAGAAAAGAAAAAGGATTATGAAAAACATAGGGTTGAAAGAACCTTTAATGATAAATGGAAAGAAAACAGAGACTGGTTAATATTTGACGAAATAAAGCAAGTTATGCAGTGTGCCATGTGTCTCAGTTTCTACGGCGAGAAAGCTAGGTCTGATGAAAATTTGCGAAACACAAACGCGTTTATCGTCGGATGTACAAATTTTAGAATGTCAACAATAAATGATCATGAACTTTCCAAGTCCCACAAAAAAGCATCAGAGTTTGTTTCAGGCAGACAGAAAACTGCTTAGGAAAAACTAGGATCAGAAGACAGCAAAGCACTTAGGCAATTAAAGGCAGCTGAAAGAAGTAGATTAGTGCATTTGTTCAGAAATGCACACGCAGTAGCCAAAAATAATCGTCCACTATCAGATTATACATGGCTGTGTGAAATTGACAAAGCTAAACAATTAGACATAGGCAGTACATATATTAGTGACAAAGCAGCTGCAGATTTCATACACAGTATAGCACAGACAGAGAAGCAAAAAACTGTCAATCTTATAGAGTATAATCCATTTTTTGCCTTTATGATGGATGGAAGTACAGATATCTCAGGAGATGAACAGGAGACCTTGGACATTGAGGAAGACTGTTTAGACTATCGAGATGAACTTGACAATTTTGATAAACTGATCATGTTTACAACAGACTATCAGTGAATTTGACTTAACTTTACTTGATTAACATGTGTTATTTACACTTAGAAAATAGAAAACAAAACATGTTACAAAATACCTCAATTTTGTTATATTTTGTCGGTCTGACAGATTTTTTTCGGTCTGACAGATTTTCAGGTTTTGTCAGACCGAATGTCTGGCACTTTTTTTTACCTTTCGGGAAGTCTGTACAAAGCACCTCTGGTAACAATGATAAGAGATGCAGTGTATTCATGTTTTTGTGTACTAGTATATTACAGGGAACCTCATGAGACTTGAGTAATGTCAGAATCTTTACAGTCATCAGTCTTGGTGGATGCAAATGTTATGAATCAAAATCAGTCAACATACCAGTTTTATGAAGATCTGAACATCTCTGGGAACAGACATCATTTTTAGTATTACTGATGTCAACTCATTCCTGTCCTTTTCTGGTAAGTCCAGAATTGCTTGAAATACCTCCTCTGGGTACTGAAAGTCTATATCTGAAATTAAACAAAGAAATGAACACAATTACACTGCCAGAAAAAAAAAACAGAATGCAGCTCATTTACCTGCAATCACTATTTTATCTACTTTTCTTTTATATTCTATACAAATTTCAAACAAACTTTGTTGTTGTTGTATGGTTTAACGCCATTTTTCTATGCTATACATGGCAGCCAGTATTATTGGTGGAGGAAGAACCTGGGAAAAAACCTAGAAAGAACCACCAAATCACAAGAAGCTACTGGCAAGCTTTCTCACATAACTACTTTAGCCGAATCTTAGACTCGAACAAACACAGACAGAGGTGAGATGGTAGTGATCCGTAACGGTGCGCGCTTCAGACCACTCAGCCACTCAGGGCCCCCTTAAACAAACTTTGAAACATCAGCTGGTGAACAATTAATTTTTCCAAACCCTTAATTTTGTAGGAATTATATCTCATCTGTTCCCTTGTTTGATTTATGTTTTTGATATTCAAAGGGCTCAGAGCTCAACCTTGCTAGAGGGTCCAAGAGATGAGTGTGTGTAGGAGACTAGGTATGCAAAAGAGTGGTGGTAAGTAATTTGTAGAATTGATTTACAACACTTGTCTCTCTCAAGACTGGAGATTAATGACCATACATAATATGTTTAACTAGGCACAGTCCATGATGCTTTAATAATAATAACAATAATAATAATAATATTAATAATAATAACAATAATAATAATAATAATAACAACAACAATAATAATAATAATAATAATAATAATATAGCAATAATAATAATAACAATAATAATCATAATAATAATAGCAATAATAACAACAATAATAATAATAATAATAACAATAATAATAATAACAATAATAATAATAAAAATAATAATAATAAAAATTAATAATAATAACAATAATAATCATATTAATAATAGTAATAATAATAATAAAAAATATTAATAATAACAATAATAATGATGTTTATGTTCAGAGGGCAACCAATTATCTTTACAACAGTAATCTCTCAAGAGACTTTATTATTATGATGTTTCATTTTTCAAGTGTAAAAATTTTAAAGGTTTTGTTTAAAAAATGTATTTATATATTTAACCCATTTTGTCCTGCTTACCAATTTCAATGGCAGTGCCTCATTCCTGAGAAGCAATTCTAAATACATTGTGGTAAAATGGAGCAGCAGCAGCATAAATTGTGATGACCTTCCCCATGTTTACTAAAAATGTTGTACCATTGTTATTTCTCTTTTAAAGTATACAAAACTATATATCTCTGACAAGATAATAAAATATGCAACACAGTGATAGGTGTTTTATTATCATTTATCAATGTACATGATCACAACTATATTTTGAAATATGACTTGAAAGAAGAAGAAAAAACAAACAAAAAAATTACCATGATTTTCAGTTCATGAAGATTAATGAAATACCTCCAATACGAAAATGCGACACAAATTCATCACAAAATCATTCAGTAAGGTAATTTAATTAATCAGAACAATTTTTATCCAAATATTGAAGTTCACATCATCACTATGTCAGTAGTAATAATATTCTATCAATTTAAATCATGGATGCAAATGAGGTGATAAATCATCCCAGACCCATTTCTTTTGAAAGCCTTCAAAGTCAGCTTTTTTCTCAGCCGAAAAGTGCATGACTCATAATCTCTTTCATCAACTTGATTCAATCCTAACCGTTACAATCCATCATCAACTTGATTCAATCCTAACCATTACAATCCATCATCAACTTGATTCAATCCTAACAGTTACAATCCATCATCAACTTGATTCAATCCTAACCGTTACATCCATCATCAACTTGATTCAATCCTAACGGTTACAATCCATCATCAACTTGATTTAATCCTAATGGTTACAATCCATCATCAACTTGATTCAATCCTAACGGTTACAATCCATCATCAACTTGATTCAATCCTAACGGTTACAATCCATCATCAACTTGATTCAATCCTAATGGTTACAATCCATAATCAACTTGATTCAATCCTAACCGTTACAATCCATCATCAACTTGATTCAATCCTAACCGTTACAATTCATCATCAACTTGATTCAATCCTAACCGTTACAATTCATCATCAACTTGATTCAATCCTAATGGTTACAATCCATAACACTATGTTACATCCCAAGTGGGCAACATCAGAGACATTGCAGTCAGCAATACTAAGTCAATCAGTAATTCTTTAAATCTGAAACATGTCTGTTCCATTTGGTGTATATACATGTGGTTTAATTAGTATGGTGCTCCATTTGGTGTCTGTTTTGTTTGTTTGTTTGTTTTTTACAGTTTAATGCCATTTTTCAGCACATGATAGGCTATACATGGCAGCCAGTATTATTGGTGGAGGAAGAACCCGGGAAAACCCCCAGAAAGAAGCACCAACCCATGAGAAGCTATTGGCAAGTTTTCTCACTTAACTACATTAGATGAATCTTAGACAAGAACCCACGCAGATAGAGGTGAGATGGCAGTGAACCGTAATGGAATGCACTTTAGACCACTTGGCCAATCAAGGCCCCTATATTTGGTGTATGAACATGTGGTTTAATTAGTACCTGTGCTAAAGGCTAAATTTCTTTTCAGGTCAAATAATGTTTGTTCAGAGTTGTTACATGCTAAAACAAATTAAAGCATACAAGATATCCTTTAAGGATAATTTAAATTCTAAAATGGCTCTTGACTGGAAACAGCTTAATGATTTAAATTATAAAAATAATGTAGAATTTCCACTCTGATGATTTTTGACTGGAAAAATCTTAATGTACAGAACACTAGAGAATAAAACAAATGCAATGTTTTCATACTAGCATTTTCAACAGCAGGCTTACTGACATGAATGATGGGTATGTGAGGAAGCTTCCCCTGTGTAGCCTATCTTGTGCTGAAAAACAGTGTCAAACCCTGTAACAACAACAACTTAAATGAATGATCAATGTAAAACAGCACTAAATCTAAAATTATCTGTTCCTGTTATTATCATTTATAAAAATAAAATTAATACTTAAAAGGCAGCAAATGGAACAGCTACTGAACTGGCACTGCACATGTCCAATGAGTAATAAAAACCGACTTACAATTATTTTTTATTATAAAAAGAGTTAAAATAAAATAAGCCCATGAAAAAGATTGTTTGTTTGTTTGATTAGGATTTTTAACATAGCTTTAAAAAACAAATTCATTCATATCGCTACAATGTCTGCAGTGAGGCAGTTTATAGTTATGTCTAGAACTGCGGCATCATGCCGCAGATATGTAGCATAATGTCCCACCCGGTCACATTATCCTGACAGCAGACAGACCAGTCCGAACACTAACCTCTTAATGATGAGAGTCAACTTTCTGAGACAAGCAAATGCAGATAATAACCAGCCAACAAAGAAAAACAACAGGCTCCAGCATGTCCTAACTCTGCACTCGTAGAGCGAGACAGCTATTAGTACCATTTTTATTAGTCTTTGGTATGACTCGGACGAAGATCGAACTCACGACCTCCCACTTCCATGGAGGACACTATAACCACTAGGCCACTGGAGCGGTTCGCATGTAAAAGATAGCATTTTAATAAAGAAATGAAGCAGAGTTGTCCAACAGTAAAGTGTTGTTGATCTCTATGAATGAAAACAGGATAGGACGGAGGCATTTGTATCACATATAACTTTTAGTTGGGTCTATAAATTTATGACATGTATCAAATATAGGAAAACTGGTACCCTATGAAAAAAGTGAATAGTTATTAAAGCAATATACAAACATTTCCTTTTGGCAGTATTCACTGTGATTCACTGTCACAATTCATAAAGTAAGATGTGTATATTTAAAAAAATCAGATAGAATGAATAAGAAGAACCTGGCTAGAAAATTTCTGATATCAGTTGTAAATATGCATGCTAAAATATTATATGTCCACCACAAAACCCCACTGGAACAAATAATTATCATATGCTGCTGCAAACAAATAGCCAACAATCTCTCCATGAACTTCATGCTCGAAGTGCAATATAACACACAGAATTGAGAGGCATGAAAATCAGCAGACATGAGTGAAAATTACAAGAAAAAAAGATAAAATTTAAAAAGCATATTTTATTTCTGGTTTTACATCGAACACATGAATTTCACATATACATATATCTATATATCTATATATATATATATATATATATATATATATATACTGAAAAGTCTCACCTTTCTTATGTAGGTCAAATGAACTGTCAACCTCATCATAATCCAAGGAATCCTGAAAGCCTCCATGTAACCCTAAGGCCATGATCATTTCGATTGAACTGTCCTCAAGGCTGACATTCAGTTCATTAACATTGTAGGCAAGAGCTGTGTTGCTTGCTAGACCAAGCTCTCGATTCTTGTCAACTTCAACCTCTGCGTTTGTTGACAACTTATACAGTATCTGAAAGAAAAACTCGTAAATGTATCTAGGATATGCATTTCATGTGTAAAAACATGGACATTTCTTAAACAAAATATCTAATGTCATATTTTTGTTTGTTTTTCTGGACTATGATAAAACTATGGTTGTATCATGTGTTCATGTACTTATATTATAGCTCTAGTATGTGCTATCTATTAATTATTAATCTATTCAACAAAATTACAGTAAATATCACAATAAAGCATCACATAAAATGAAATATTTGTTACAATTAATTTTTTTTTCTCCAGAGCAAATGAAAAAATAATTTCTGTATCTTTTACAAATACTGATAACTATAATTGACACTAAATATTCTGGTTTCATCATATACATATAGTTACCAAATTCACTGCATCCTCATACGCAACACAAAAACACCTTAGCTTATGTAAGTATGTGGGTCAAGGAGAAAATTTGAAATGCCCATTTGCCTGTAATGGATAACGTAAGTGTTTTGCAGAACATTACATGTTCACTCTTATATTTGAACTCTGCAATACGTTTAACATAGCTCAAATCAACCAAGTCTTTATGGAAACCATTATAAATCTAATGTGCCACTAATTTGAAACAATTAAGTTAGATTTACAAGTGTATACATAACAGATTTAACCTTACCTTTCCTGATGCCTCAGCTTTTGCATCCAATGAGGTGTCCCTGTTAATATGACCCTCTTCTGTTAAGTGGACAACTCCAGTTACAAGACAAAGAACTTTGTTCTTGTTTTTCCGTACTTGTTTAATAAAGGGGTGGTCCAGATTCAGTTTTCTGAAAATACAGGTTACAAAGATTACTAACTTTGAATGGGAACAACCCTATACAGCATCTTGTATTTAATACCCTTACCTTAGAATGGGAACAACCCTATACAGCATCTTGTATTTAATACCCTTACCTTTGAATTGAACTGCCCTATACAGCATCTAGTATTTACAAGATTACCTTTGCATGGGAACAACCCTATACAGCATCTTGTATTTAATACCCTTACCTTTGAATTGAACTGCCCTATACAGCATCTAGTATTTACAAGATTACCTTTGCATGGGAACTGCCCTATACAGCATCTTATATTTAATACCCTTACCTTTGAATGGGAACTGCCCTATACAGCATCTTGCTTTTTATGAGATTACCTATGAATGGGAACTGCACTATACAGCATCTTATATTTAATACCCTTACCTTAGAATGGGAACAGCCCTATACAGCATCTTATATTTAATACCCTTACTTTTGAATGGGAACTGCCCTATAAAGCATCTTGCTTTTTATGAGATTGTCTTGCACATGACTGGCTAAGCCTTTTACCATAATTCTAATCAGATTTCGATGAAAAATGGAACATGGGTTTCTATCACAACTTCATCAGTGTTTAATGCAAGTGAGATCCATGCATGATGTCTCATATCTGACCATTTCTTCTGAAACCATATTTTTAATCTGTTACATTAATTATCATCAAAATCTGGATTAAGAACTAATCAATTAGGCCTTTATCATTCAAAACTTTACATCTGGACATAGTCAAATCCAGGAAACAACAACAGAACAGAAGTCTGGAGATAGGATACATTGGAAGTGTTCTTACAATACTAAATGGGCCTGTTTAGTAAAATGGTAAACTGTAAAGTCATGTAAACTAGCCGAGATATTCGGTCAACTCTGGCCTCATGTTAAAAGATAAAATGTGACTATTTCCCACATTCCAAGATAAAAAGCAAGTCAATGATGAAAATTATTAACCTGATTATTAATAATATCAATACTTCAGTACTGAAATTACGACCTAAAAGTGTTTGGCACACAATGATTATTGAAGTATGTTTCAGGTAAAGCTGTACGGATGTAACTTTTTGCTGATTATGCTGATACTATGCATAGCCGATTATTAAAATTGCCGATACCAATTATGAGACAGATTATTTCATTATCACAGTATATACTCGCAAATAAGCTGAATAATTTAGGAAAAAATAAAAGCTTGGAAGAAGGGGGGAGGTCGGCTTATCCATGTGTAAAAGGTCTAAACTTTACCGTTTTTAGGTCTTTTTGTTGACTACTGTTATGGCTGTAAATCTTGGGACATGAAACAATGATTATTTCTGTGTCTTAAGACACAGGCATGTTAAAAAAGTAAGTTTTGGTTACCAGACAATTATTAAACTGTTATAAAGTACTATGATTGATTTTGTTATTATTTTGCATGTGCATATTTGCTGATTTCTCCAACATGAAATTAAACATGAAATTAAATAAAGTTAAATAAAGACTTCATAATCGCGGGCCAGTTGAGTTTACCAGGGAGACCATGTACTATAATGTACAGTACTTACACAGTGCAAAGCGTGCATAATCTCACTTAAATCCCAAACATATTAGATGCAGATTTTGCTTTATTCGTTGTTTCAACCAAATTGTATTTTTCTGGATATCATATGAGATAGTCCTTAAAAGCTGTTTCATTTACATTAAATCACCTCTCACAAGTTACTCATTTTCAATGATATAAGCGATCCTACAAATTGAGGTAATATTTTTAAAAAGGTACACACGTTTGATTGTACAAGGCACATAACCATCATAATTTACATATTCACGAAGAGTGGTAATAATAAAGGCTAAATTTCTCATATAGATCAACATCAGCCAACTTTAGTTTTGTCTTTTGGCTGAATAAACATCATATCTTCCAGCTTGATGTTTCGGCGTCTCCTTTGTTGATAGTAGGTGAATTTCTCAAATCGTTTTGCGACAGCAGTACAAGACAGTTAATCATTAAAATGCCTGAAACTGGCTTGTGATGAGAAGACTTTTCAAAGGTAACTATACCAGTACACTGATGTGTAATTGTCTTTTATTCCATAATATTAACACGTTAACGCAGTTTAGTAAAATGGGGTGTTTGGCATACTTATGAACATTTTAAAAGCCAAGTAGGGAGACTGAATAAAAAATACAGACATTCCTTAATTTCCACTATTTAGTTCTGATTTAAAATTCAAGGCATGTCATAATGAATGTTATGATTGAAATTATATTTTGGAAATTTGTTATTTTTTTAAAATTTGTTTACATCAACACAGATTATTTCTGCTGATACCGATTATACCGATTGTTCTAGTAATCTGCCCGATTATGAGTACGGTCGATTAATTGGTACAGCTTTAGTTTCAGCTTTCCTTTCCAATCAGCTATCAACTACTTCTGAAACAATGACAGTTGTAAGATGAAGTTAGTTGTATTTGTAACAGATACAATGGAGAGAACATTAGTAAACCAGACTGCTACTTTTATGTACCATAAAATTATTTTTAATGTCGTCCTTTGAAAAAATGTGCCTAACACATTGTCAGATATCTGAAATTGGCTGTTCCTATTCACTCAAAAAATGAACTAAACCAAAGTAGGGAAACTTAATATATATACTTATAATTTATGTATGTTGTATCAATGATATACCCCAAGATATATACAATTTTCATTAAAAAGAAACGAGGCATGCAGTTTTCTTTTAAATACAAAATAATAGAATGAGTGATGTCTCATTGTTACTGCATAACATAATGTACATAAATAATATATATATAATAACATACAAATACATATATTTGCCCTTAGAATGTTGTTTAAGATTAACTACAACCAACTGTGTATCGGCTGAGTGAATTAAGAAAGGATTGCAATGAAATTGTTACCATATTAAATTCATTTATAAAAAGGGGATTATTAATACTTATTATCGTTATTTTCATATGTCTAATGCTAAATGAGTTGACAGCACACAGTTGCAAAGTTGCCATTGCAAGAATTATTGTCTCATATGCAGGCCTGCAGATCAATGATGAATTGATCATTTATCTTAAACAACATATGAAGAAAAAAAAAAGATAAAAAGTAATAATCCCTGTTTTCTGAATAACATTAAAATGGTAAATTTTCATTGGAATCCTTTCTCTCGTGTGTATGAGACAAAATAAGCACAAATCTGGTAAGAAAAACAAATTTTGAAATACTGCTGAATGGGGATGGGTTGAACAGCATGCAGTCTGTTTTTGTCCATCCAGCATGTACATTTTACACGTATTCAAGATCATTCTAGGATTCAAAATAACTTACTACTATTTCCAGTAATGATTTTTCAGCTCCAATCATCAAATGTATTTCAAATGTTAAAAATCATTGACACCATACCTATTATCAGACAGAATTTTGCAGAACCGTATTAGGAGTCAGTTTTCTAGACAGCCCCTATTCGAAACATTTCTAAAACGACCTTTTAAAACTCAACAGAATGGCATGTTCCAAGGCCTAATGTGTGAATCAAATTTAACTTAACGTCCATTCAGGTCAAACAAAAGTACCCAGATGTGTAAACAGTTGCATACCGATACTTAGATATAGACATATGTGGTGAGAAGTACAATGGGACCTCGTCAAGCAGCACTAATTATGTTGCAACAAGTATTTTAACAGTCAAATAACAAATGTATACTATGGAGTACATTTTACATGCACGAGTTCTCAAAAATCACTGTTTTCCAAGTGTGTACAGTAAACAATAACCAAACAACAAATGTTGTCTCAGTCATCTGACTTACAACATCAAGCACTAAAAATTGCCATGGTCTAAAACCATTTCTTATCTGAATTATAAATTCATTACTTTATCAATGTATCAAACAGAAAACAACAGATCACGGATACCTGCTAAATCATTACTTTATCAAGCTATCAAACAGAAAACAACAGATCACCAATACCTACTAAATTATTACTTTATCAAGCTATCAAACAGAAAACAACAGATCACCAATACCTGCTAAATCATTACTTTATCAAGCTATCAAACAGAAAACAACAGATCACCAATACCTACTAAATTATTAATCATGAACACCCACTAAAACAACTTTATTGCCCTTATTGTGAGGTGCAATTCTGGTCACAGCTACATTCATACATCCCATGCCTCAGCCTTATCCTTTCTATTAACTATCACATCCCATGCCTCAGCCTTATCCTTTCTATTACCTATCACATCCCATGCCTCAGCCTAATCCTTTCTATTACCTATCACATCCCATGCCTCAGCCTAATCCTTTCTATTAACTATCACACACACAGACATATACTAAACACTGTCTTTGCAATCGTGGATCTCAATTTTATGACATTTATTTTTACGTTCATTATCTGCTGACATCAATATAAATAACGGACAAACGGAAAACCAGTCTAACATAACCATCTTGATACATCACCTCTTCATTAGTTCCTTCATTAGCACCGGTTTGTCGACCTCAGTCTTGGCCACTTTGCCAAACTTGATCTGTATTGTCACAGTGTCCGAGGTCTCTAGATCAACATCCATTATGTCTTGAACCAAGTCAAAGCCAAACTTTCCTTTCAATGAAAATTTTGTTGTTCTTTGGTAGTCTGAACTCAGGACCTCCTCTTCCACTTTCACAGATATTGGAGAACTATCTTGTAATACGTCTGTCAGCTTAATGGAGAACAAAATACAAATTTAGAGTGAGTATTATCAGCTAAAATTGTATTGTAATATACAATATTAAAAATGTTGTTATTGTCATATGGCTAATATACACTGCTACCAAACTGACCAATCTGAACACCCACATGATACCGTGGAGTGAGTTATTGTCAGGGTTTCGACTGGTTACTGTGTCATTTTATAATACCAAGAAATATTTGAATTAAAAAAACTAGTTCCACAATCAGTATAGGATAAAATAAATAACTAAAACTTGCACTCAAAACCCCAGCACATCATTGGGAAATGGTTATGCCAATAAGACCTGGAGTACGCGAATAATATAAGCTTGGAAAACACTGGTCTAACCAATCGTCAATTAGAATAAAATACAAATATTGAAGAATTTGTAACAACATCAATTGTGATATTGTAGTCTACTTATCTGTACTTATAGATCAAGATATATTTCAACCACTTATGGTACATTAGGTTTACCAAAATTATCATGGTGGTGTCAGTGGTAAATGATAGTGATGACAATGTTGGTGGTTTTTGATTGTTTTTTTTTTTTTTTTTATGGTTTAACGCCATTTTTCAGCATAATATAGGCTATACATGGCGGACAGTATTAATGGTGGAGGAAGAACCCGGAAAAACCCCGGAAAGAACCACCAACCGACAAGCTTTCTCACATAACTACATTAGCCAAATCTTATACTTGAACCTACGCAGACAGAGGTGAGATGGCAGTGATCCATCACGGACAGCGCTTTATACCACTCGGCCACTCGTGGTCTCCCTACAATGTTGGTGGTAATGATGACATCAATGTAAGAATGGTGATAGCAAAGATAGTTTTTGTTATGCTAATGAACTCTATGATGAATAAAGATGCCAACGGGTTCCCAGGTATCCATTGCTGACAATAACCCAGGTAATAAAATGAAACACTGTACCCGTTAAAAATGTTTTCCAAGTTAAGACCAGGACACAAAATAATGATTACTTTTTCACGCTTGTGCACAATTTACTAGTCATCCAAGTACTGTATAATAATGAGGACACTATTCTCCTTTCTCGCTGACCTATTTAAGAATCAACGCTGATATTTCAAGACAGACTATCCTAACCTCGTGACTGTCCATGGTTTTTATTGGCCATTTTTCTTGCAACTAAAGTGTACTTGTTTTGAGATCCTGATGACATTAACTGGGTCAATACCTGTTGTCGACAACGATAGTAAGTACTGATTAAGAAATATTCAATGAAATAAAGTTTAAATATGTACTACAATTCAAATACAAGAAATCACAACAGAAATTTCCAGTTAAATTAATGCTATTTTTGCCTAAAGTCTGTGGCTCTGGTATGATTGCTAGCGTAAAGTCTGTGGCTCTGGTATGATTGCTAGCCTAAAGTCTGTGGCTCTGGTATGATTGCTAGCCTAAAGTCTGTGGCTCTGGTATGATTGCTAGCCTAAAGTCTGTGGCTCTGGTACGAGTGCTAGCCTAAAGTCTGTGGCTCTGGTATGATTGCTAGCTGTACAAGCCAGAGCCAGTGTTCACATGTCTGTTTACCCGTCCTTTAATATTAGTGGGAAACCCAAGACAGACATTTTTGTCACTGCAAAGGCAACAATAACTTAGAAACATTTTTACAAAATGGACAAATATACAGAATGAAATTTCTCACTAAAATATTTTAATATAAGGGAAACAAATGTTACTTGTTTTTATAATAACAGTGAAAATAAAAATCAAAAAATTTTTTAAAAATTCATGTGTGTAAATATGGCAATTTTAAATTAATTATTCCTAGAAAACAGAAAGGATTCTTGAATATGAAACCACTTGTCATGGATTCATTCTATTTTGACATTACATATGTACCGGACCAGTCAAAATATAAAATAAATGGTGCCAGATATAAAAGTGGACTGTATAGGTTTGACTGATGAATGTTACATGATTGAAAAATGTTAGAGAAGGATTTTGTTAAGCTTACAAATGGACCATCGTTAAGGGACAAACCATGGCAGGTCAAGGATTCTACAACAGTCATCATTTGTGGACTTTACAAATATTCACGAAAGTTACTGTAGACAAGTAGACTACCAGCAGTCAAAGTGAGTGTGATGACAAGAACTATTATGGAATGGATTTTGTATCATTAATGAATAAAATGATGATGATCATCATCATCATCACTGCCCATCACTCCTATCAGGGTATGGGCTGCCAACTACAGATCTCCAGAGCCCTCTGTCCTGGGCCATTTTTTCTAGCTGGTTCCAGGTGTAGCCCATCTTGGTGGTGTCTGCCTGGAGGTTGCGTCGCCATGTGTTTCTTGGACGGCCTCTCTTCCGCTTGCCTTGTGGGTTCCACCTCAGCGCCTGCCTGGTGATACTGGTTGGCGGTTTTAAAATGATGATGGCAAGAACTATTGTGGTATGGACTTTGTATTGTTAATGAAAATTATGATGAAGGCAAGAACTATTATGGTATAGATTTTGTAATGTTAATGAAAAGTATGGTGATGACAAGAACTATTATGGTATGGATTTTGTATCGTTAATGAAAAGAATGATGAAGGCAAGAACTATTATGGTATGGATTTTGTAATGTTGGCAAAGATTATGATGATAATAATGACTATTAACGTAATTCATGTATTTTTTTCGTACCTTTTCATCTTTTATACACAATCCTGTATCAAACTAATAATTATTTAAATGTATTATATTTTTTATACATATTACTTTATATTTTTTTAAAAATACTTAAAATTTCCGGACATAACCCTTCTAATTAACACATTAATCCCTAGCGCCAAGTTTACGGGGCATGAGGCAGTAGCCTACTTCTAAGGTCTGTAGCGTCAAGGTCATGCACGATAAACTAAAGTGAGTGGTATTATAGAAAGGTAGACAGAGTTAGCTCTACAATGATACCAAATAATCCGGACATATTAGTTACGCTACAAAATAAAGAGGGAAAAACCTAATTTTTTTTACCTGTTTTTTTCCACCCAAACTTCACCCATGGGTGGAATCCGATTTTTGTGTCCAGATATTAGACTTTATGGCCTGAGATCTATGGCAGACCAATCTGAAGTGCACACCTGTGCAAAAAGTAGGATAAGGTGGACATCCTGAATAGTCTTCTCCATTTGAAAATTATGGGTCCATTAAGCAAAATAAAGAGAAGAATTCCAACTTTTCACCTTCTGCTCATGCGCCAGCAAACTAACCAATGGAAAAAATTTTCTTAGCACAACTAGCCATTTGTTTAACGGAATATTGCTTGGAAGTCGATGTATTAGGAAGTATTCTGCATGCATTTTAAAATGAGTTCAGAAGCCCTGTAATTTATTATCTAAAAACAATTATATCTGAGTACATGCTAAAGTGATGATCACAGACCAATTATGAACTAGTCTTATCCTGTCATTATAGTCATACACAAATAAATTATAAAAGCCATGGTATTAACTATCGTCAATTTGAAAGTCATGTGCTCTGTAACAGAATTGTTACCGAGAGGATGGTGGATTAAATGAACAACACAAACACAATATGTGAAAGAAAATATAAATTTATGAAATAAATTATTAATGAAAAATAATGATGTATCAACACAATAACTCATGCGCTCAACCCACAATTACACTCACAACCATTCACAATACATGAATAAATGAAATATCAATACAAAATAAAACACAGATATAAAGGGATCTCTTGGACTATACACAGATCCAAGGAACCTTTACGAAAGTTATATTACCGCAAGTATAAATTACGATAACAAATCAAAACATCATACTATACTATCGTACGTATGGATTGCGACAACTAGCACGAACATATACATGTATTCAATCAAGTTGCTAGCTTTTATTGAGATTCATGCAATCCCTTGAAATACTATTGTGATCTGAAATAACCATGTAAATACAACAATGTATTCAATTGTACTACAATTGCAACACACACATGTGTCTCGACCCTGTACAACCGTGCGATTCACCACCTGTTGAATCGCCGCCCAGTTTCCCCGAAGACCTAGGGTTGACCAATACTTTTATCGGCCGTTTGCCCTTCACGGATCCACCACAGTTATACGTACAGACAGCATACAACATCTACTAGAACTAACGTTCCTCAATACCCTAGATGTTGCCCCAGATGTTTACAACTCTAGACAGCTCCGACACTCAGACTTCTAGATTTCCGGATATTTACACGTCACGACAGATGTAGACAGACAGACAATTCGACAGACAGACAGTCAGATACTTCAATTCGATTGCACAATAAATCAGCAACAATTTCAGCTACGATCTCAGAGATGTTATCAGCCGACGTTATCAGAGATGCTATCAGAGATGTTCCGCAATAAATCATCTACAAAATCAGCTACAATCTCAAAGACGTTATCAACGATGTTATCAGATGCGTTATCAGAGATTATCAGATGTTATCAGATGCGCTATCAGATGCGTTATCAGCTACAATAAAGAAACCAGACTAATAATAGTTGTCTCAAAAAATAATCTAAACCTTAGATTACGCTATTGCATTTAAAGTCTAATAGTGACTAGTAATTCCAAATATTCCACGTTTAAAATCTGCATTGCAATAAAGGCATCATTATATGAAATGATAAACTGAATAAAATTCACAATAAAACGAAATATAAATTTAACACTCACCCCTTTGGCTGGAGATTGAAAGACGAGCTATCTATCCTTTGATTAGATACTTTAGGTCCCGTAATATTGATCATAAATATTCTGCCTTATATACCCTCAAATAGGTGAGCAGAAATCACGGCAAGATTACCGTGCACCCTGTGAGTCTAAATGTTCCGGATTTCATGTAATTCAAAGTCAGGCACATGCAAATCGTTACACGCCGCTTACCTTGGAGAAAACCACTTATTCACCCCAGGTAATGCATGTACGACGAAACAAAGAAAATGGTGAGATTAGTTTTGTAAATCAATTAGAAAATAAATTCAATTTTCGCCTAATTCTGTGACATACTCTGCTAAATCAATTCATAAATATACAATCTTTCAAGTGCTTGTGCTGTTCCGAGTTAGATATAATTAACAGTTTTTATTAAATCTATTCCACTATATATTCACTATTGTTATCTTTATTGACAAGTTTGAATAACAAGTTATCTGTATTATCGTTGGTCTTAACAAAATCTACCATATGGACAATAGCCTTGATAGCACATTGACGAATTTTCATTTTCCTAAAGAAAGCCATATTTCTCTTTTGGCAGCCTCATTGATTTGCCCACCTCTGTCGAATCTGGCCCTCTATCTGATTTCAACTGGAATAACCAAAGTTCTTAGGAAATTTATTTAGCGTGTAAATATCACTGCATATCCATGTGGTTAAAATAACAAAGTATATGATAACTAAAAGAATAATGAATTGTTGATTTAGAAATGTTTCTAGATAATGGAATATAGTTGTGTCCTAATAAATGAGGATTATCACAACTGTCAGGTAACTGGAAATAGTCTTCTTTTTCTCTTCACAAAAGCTACAATTAAAAACTGCCGTGAATAAATACGGTCTTAAACACTGACAAAATGTCCCTCTTTCACACACACACATGCGCACAATAACTAAAACGTGTTTCTAAGTTCTTTATATTTTGTATTGCAATTTGAAAATAAGGTTGTTGCTGTAAGAATTGCACTTATTTTGTTGACAATGTGGACTCGGATCATTGTAGACCTACTTTCTCAGCTATTTTTCCTGACAGCGGACAGAAAAAAAGTGGAGACCTAATTGTTGGTCTAGTCATATAATTTACCAATAAATAATACCCATACATGTTCAGGTGATCTTAATCATTTTGCCAACATTACACAAAATAACAACTACAAAGAATTATGCTCTAAATGCAGACAAGCTTGCACACTGAGACATTATGCTTTCTCTCTCTAAAAACAAAACAAAACTCTTAATGAGTACTTATATTTTTACTTTAATTAGAATCTCGACTTGTACTGTTGGGTTGTTAAGTAGCGTGACTTCCGTAGAACTTGTTTGGGAATGATCCTTTTATTGATCATACTCAGTAAGTACTACAAAATGATAATTATTTATTTGACATAATTTTTCATACCCTGAAATTAATAATTACTTTTTATGAATGAAAACTTTCATTAAATACGGTATGGTATATGCTTTGTAACGCTGATGAAGATTATGGTAACAACTATAATTGATATATTTTATAATGCAGATGGATATTATGATCATGGTAATGACTATTATGGAATAGATTTTGTTATGCTAATGAAGATTATAATGAGGGTAATGACTATTATGGTATAGATTTTGTAATCTTGAATTAGAAAAAAAAACTTAAATTAACATTCCAGTAAACAACACAAAGTTTATACTTCCAAAAAAGAAAAAACTTTTGTTGAAGTGGTTATTATTTGTATTGCTCACTCCATGAGTCGATACACAAAGGTTTCAGTGTATATCAAATGTCGCCCAACCCCACCCCATAATATATATTACAATCTTTTATACTTTCTACCTGAAATTCTGTTGGATGATAAGAGCACTTGGTGAGGAAAAAGAATTTTCGTTTTTTCTTCATGACAACAAGCTGTAATGGCTTCACATTTTCCTGCTCATCTAAGCTTGGGACTGGTATCAGCGTGTCCTTTCCCACTGAATTCACCAACTGATGACAGGCTGCAGAGAACATGATGCTACCAGACACTAAAATGAAACAAAATAATTTAGGCAATGGAGTCCAGAAAGAAACAAATTCCATGACAATTTTAAACTGACTGTAATACTACATAGTATAATTTTGTATATTTATATTAATTATTATTTGGATGTATGAATATGGTATAAATTACAAGATATAATTTGCAGCTTTATACAGACCCAAATATACAACATTCTTGTAAGAATATAAAGGCTGAAGGACAACACGGATTATAAGTCAATGATAGTGGAGTGGTGGGTATGGTTGCCCTACCAACCAACACCATTACCAATCCCTCAAATTATAACCTAAGTGGCTGTGTGGAATACATATACACATAAGAATCTTAGGTAATGTTACTTTGGGACTACAACACCAGGACCATGGATTTAAAATAGCAATTGTATTTACAAAATCTATCTCTTTCAGTCAGATTGTATTTACAAAGTCTATCTGGGTCAGTCAGATTGTATATACAAAATCTATCTGGGTCAGTCAGATAGTATTTACAAAATCTATCTCAGTCAGTCAGATTGTATTTACAAAATCTATCTCAGTCAGTCAGATTGTATTTACAAAATGTATCTGGGTCAGTCAGATTGTATTTACAATATCTATCTCAGTCAGTCAGATTGTATTTACAAAATGTATCTGGGTCAGTCAGATTGTATTTACAATATCTATCTCAGTCAGTCAGATTGTATATACAAAATCTATCTCAGTCAGTCGGATTGTATTTACAAAATCTATCTCGGTCAGTCGGATTGTATTTACAAAATCTATCTCGGTCAGTCAGATTGTATTTACAAAATCTATCTCGGTCAGTCAGATTGTATATACAAAATCTATCTCGGTCAGTCGGATTGTATTTACAAAATCTATCTCGGTCAGTCAGATTGTATTTACAAAATCTATCTGGGTCAGTCAGATTGTATATACAAAATGTATCTGGGTCAGTCAAATTGTATTTACAATATCTATCTCAGTCAGTCAGATTGTATTTACAAGACCTATCTGGGTCAGTCAGATTGTATATACAAAATGTATCTGGGTCAGTCAGATTGTATATACAAAGTCTATCTCGGTCAGTCAGATTGTATTTACAAAATCTATCTCGGTCAGTCAGATTGTATTTACAAAATCTATCTGGGTCAGTCAGATTGTATTTACAATATCTATCTCAGTCAGTCAGATTGTATATACAAAATCTATCTGGGTCAGTCAGATTGTATTTACAAAGTCTATCTCGGTCAGTCAGATTGTATATACAAAATCTATCTCGGTCAGTCGGATTGTATTTACAAAATCTATCTCGGTCAGTCAGATTGTATTTACAAAATCTGTCACGGTCAGTCTAAATGTCATCAGAATATGATTATCATATTAAAAGTCAAACAATCAGTCTCCCATCGTTACCTTGAGGCAAGTAGTGACAATCAGTGGAAAACAACTAGATTATCTTTAGAAGTGCCACATTGCGGAGTATGGAAATAATTCCACACAAAGAAAATCAAAAGTAAGCCAAACATATGGATAAAAACACTTGAGATTACAAGGCATTACAACAAGTGTTGCAACAACAAAACTCTAAAACCAAAATCTTATAAATTGTAAAGACTTGGATTTTAAAGAGCTAAATCAGCATTAAACCAAACAAATTAATTTGATTCTCTCTGCAAGATATGTTCCCCATACATTAGAACAGTAATCCATTGTTGGAAGAATATACGTCTTGTAGTATAGATTGCGAGTTTCCATAGGTAAATATTTCTTGATTCTACTGAGAAGGGCAATTTTGGATGACAGTGTTTTACAAAGCTTATCAATATGGTCATTCAATAATAAATTATTATCTATGGACACACCTACAAGCCTTTCATGATTGACATTTTCTAATGGATCATTATTTATTACAAGAGATAGTTTTGGGTTCCCTGACTTGTGTAGCTTTTGTGTCGTCCCCAGAATCATACATTTTGTTTTACCTTCATTAATTACCATCCTATTTTGTTGTGCCCAGTTTTGGACTCTAATAAGATCTGAGTTTAATCTTGTTTGGATAACTTCAGTATCAGAACTAGATGTATACAAGTTTGCATCATCTGCAAACAATTCTGTATTGGTGGATTCATTATTTAATGGTAGATCATTGACATAGATAAGGAAGAGGAGAGGGCCTAAAACTGAGCCTTGAGGGACTCCTGAATGAATAGTGTGAGTTTGAGAGCTAATATTGCCAACGCTTACTTGTTGAGACCTTTGGTTTAGGTATGATCTAAACCAGTTTAAAGAAGGATTGTCAAACCTGTAACAGTTCAACTTTTGCAGCAGAATTTCATGATCAAGAAGATCAAAAGCTTTCTTGAAGTCAAGGAAAACAATCCCAGTCATATGCCCATTATCCATTTCCTTCAGCCAAAGATCAATTAATTTGGCAAGTTCTGTTTGGCATGAGTGGTACTTTCTAAATCCTGATTGTGCTTTATGAAATAGAGAGTTTGTTTCTAAAGTGGCTTGTAGATGAAAAACTAGATTTTTTAGAATCATTTAAAACAGCTTCAATATATTAAGAATTGTTAGTAATCCTAAACAACACAGGTCTTCGACAGCAAACCATTTTGAATGTATCCACATATATTTCATATTGCGGAGTAATATCTTTTAACCGTATAAAATTTCAATTTAGGTGTCCTATTTGGTTTCAAAAATACAAAATTTCAATGTAAGTACAAAATTTCAATTCAAAAGTCTTATTTGGTTTCAAGCATACAAATTTCAATTCATGGGTCCTTTTTGGTTTTAACCATACAAAATTTATATTCAGGAGTCCTATTTGGTTTAAAACTTTATATTGCTAAAAAAAAGATAGGTATGATAAACTGAATCGGTTAGAGCTTAAGATATAAGGAAGTATGATTGTGAGAATCTAGAATATGTATTTACATATTTTTGGTGCAAATATATACCTTTGTGTGTTATAGTAAATAAAACCATAACTGACACACAAAAAGAGTAAAAACTGTAAAATCATATGCGACCAAGCAACATGAATACACAAAATAGAGCAATAAAAAGAAAGCCATAATTAGGGGCCCCAAGTAGCCAAGTGGTCTAAAGCGCTCTCCATTATGGATCACTGCCATTTCACCTGTGTCGGTTCGAGTCTCGGATTTGGCCAATGTGGGACTGTGAGAAAGCTTGCCAGTAGCTTCTCGTGGGTCGGTGGTAACCTTTCCGGGTTCTTCCTCCACCAATAATACTAGCTGCCATGTATAGCTAATCTTGTGCTGAAAAATGGCGTTAAACCCTACAACAACATAACCTTAATTACTTCCTCTAAAAATAATTTAAATAAAATTTTATTTTGCTTTTAAAAGAATCATTATTAGAACATACAAATCACATTGCATTTATTTTAATGTTTAGTATGGTCAAAATTAGTGTATTTCGGTTTTTGTAATAACCCGTATTTGATTTTCATATCCGTTATCTAGGCCATACCACAAGGCATAAGGAAATTAATTTATTTACAGTACATACGCTTTTTTCATTGCATGCAGGCGAAATGTTTTTTCCGACGTTGCTTTCAAATTGATTTTTATTTAGTGATTTACTGATATACTGAAATTGAGGGTTTAGTACATACATGCATCCTGCGACAGCGATATGTACAAGTCCTCGCGCAAAAAGAATGCCATATAATATTCATGAGTTCAATAACACTGTCATTCCTCGTTATAGGATAAATTGTGTGGGTTGTACTGTGAGATCTGGAAATAGAACGTTATTTGTCACGTATCTTTGTTTCATACCTGAGACTGTCTGCTAATGCAGCCGCTGAAGCATCTCAAAACAGACCATTTGATTCCCAGTCTGGCATTGTTTGTTTCGATAATAAAGGGGTGGGGGGCGTGAGTAGCCTGGTATCCGGTCGAACAAAGCTTTCGATTTAGAGCGGAGAAGCAAAATAATAAAACCAGTCTATCATAAGTCTTCCTTTCTTTTTTTTTTAATAGAAAGAACTAATTTATTGCTGGGGTCAAATAACAACATTCGAGAGCGGAAAGCATGTGACGGTCTCGAAAACACACCAGTTCTCTAAAATAAACAATGTCACAGACATAATTTTAAGTGGAATCATCCGGCGGGTTAAAGTAATGCATAAGTGATTTTAAGTGAAATAATCCGGAGCAAATAAAGTACACAAAAGGAATTTCAGCTAATATAATCTAATAATCTGGCACGTACAATGACAAAGAACTGATTTCGGGATTTAAAAAATCCAGCAAGTTATAATGTCACATATGTGATTTGAAGTAAAAATAATCTGGTCTATTAACGACTAACCTGAATTTGAGCAAATTGTGTACCCTGTCCACGATAAAGCCCTCTAATTTGCCACCCAGACATCGATCCGAATGTCCGTACACGTGACTATTGTAGATAGGCTTGGTAAATCGAGCTGAGCAACACTTACGTTTCAGGAGAGCACTCCAGGAGAGCACTCGTATTATAGATATATTTTTCAGCAATGCAGAAAATATTGCTCAACACTTGTATTTCAATAATCTTTATGGATGTAAGATATATATATATATATATATATATATATATATATATATATATATATATATATATATATATATATATATATATATATATATATATATATATATATATATATATATATATATAAAAAAAATTTAAAAAAATTTGGTAACGTCAGCAGACGAGGTATTTTACCAGGATGACATCAAACAATAAAGCTGACAGGTGCACAGATAACATTAAACCATTTTATAACCGAGTACATTTCAATGCCAACCGTAATAACTGTCTAAAAGGTATGTATGTATGTATGTATGTATGTATGTATGTATGTATGTATGTATGTATGTATGTATGTATGTATGTATGTATGTATGTATGTATGTATGTGTGCGTGTGTGTGTAGGTAGGTAGGTAGGTAGATCACATTATGCGTGCATATGAACATTTAGACACTTTTGTAAGTAAAACCCATGCACACAAGTCATATTAATAATAAAGATATCAAATAGGCCGCTGAAACAAATATAAAAATAAAATAAAATAATGAATTAAGTAAAATACATTTTAAAAAAGGAATAAAGAAGCCAGCTTTTAAACAAAAAGAAACTATGTAGAAGTTCATAACTTAAAAATGATTGTCATTGAAAACAAAAGGATATAACACTATTTACACTGAAGCCCTAACAATGGCGACTTCGTAGAAATCAGGGATGCTCTTAACTGACTGCGCCGGCTGTTCCATATTTAGTTCACCTCGAGTTTAAAAAAAAAAGCTTACATCGTGGTGTATACCCTTGGTATAGCGGACAGCTTTGGTGTCATAAATTACAGTCGCATTTTAAAATCAGACCTTGTTATTTAATTGATTTGGTGTTTTCTTTTTTATATTCTTCTGTTGTCATGTACATAGAATCATCGAGTTATTAATATCATCAAAACAATGTTAGCGTCCCGTACAATATATATTAGCCCATTTTGTCATAATATTTGGGAGATGGTGGTTGCCACAGAAAAGTGAACTACGTATGCAAATAATACAATTTAACTTAAGAAAGCTAGTGGGAATCAGTTGCTTCAATGATATTTAATCGACATGCCGAATTCTTAAAGCTCTATGATATACGATTCATGAATTTTGTTTTGAGTCAATTTTACGCCAGGAGTTATCAAACATATGGACACTTCGTTTTCTGGTGCGCGGTCGATTGGTTTGGTACTATTCCACAACTTGGACAACATTTAAGATGCATACAAATTCCATGTGACTCTTGCAGAGACAGGCAAAAATACTTGGACGACCGGGTCTTTTTACATAAAAATGTATCCATATCAAATTCACTTCACATTCAGTTTTAGTTGAGTGATCTATG
Organism: Unio delphinus; assembly: GCA_029339505.1. Lineage (NCBI taxonomy): Eukaryota > Metazoa > Mollusca > Bivalvia > Unionida > Unionidae > Unio > Unio delphinus. Next base: position 2,985,576 of record JAQISU010000064.1, read on the forward strand.
GTTCTGCACGTTTTCTTAAATACAAACTTTATTATGATTTTCTCTTCGGTAGAGTTCAAAATAAGTAACTCCATCTTTAATCACTTGTGACAATCTCATTCAAATATAGATGGTCACTATTTAAAAAAAAAATATATGGCGAGTAACAGCTTGTCTGTGTTACCTTTGTCGTTAACAGATGCGGCACCTATAATGCAAGATTAGACCTGCTAACTTGGTCTCTAAGCCTTTTTTTATATTTTGAGCTCAGAGCCGTCAATTCAAAATATAAAAAAGGCTTAGAGACCAAGTTAGTTGGTCTAATCTTGCATTAACCTTTTGGAGGTAATTTTGTTACTCAGTGCATTAAAAACGTAAGACGACTTATTAAAATAGAAATATCTTCCACTTTGTATGAAGATCTTCAACAATTGTCTCCGAAGACAGCAGTCACTTCCCGCCCACGAATTGCAGCAAATCACCTGCCAAAACATGGCCAAGCTCTTACGGAATAGCAAGCGTTTTCAACAGGATGAAACCACCTCAGATGTGTAAGATATGAGAAAGATTCCGTCCACAACATTTGTCAAAGTCAATCTGATATCACTCAAAAAATAGCTTATATGCACACGAATTTTAAACAATGCACCCTGCGCAGTAGCAGTATATGATCTCATGCCATTTTCACGCAAATGTTGTTGACCTATGTTACGTCACTCACATATATCTGCAGATATCCGCAAAATCAATTTATTGAAAGTTATTTTTGTCTATCAATCGGCATTAAATTTATTTAGACTTTCTCCACTTTGAAGCTTTAAGAAAGGCGATTATTTTTGTTTGTTTTACTGTCTAACAGCAATTATAACAGATCAGAACAAACAGTAATTAACGACATCATGCTTTTACTGAATCAGCACTTACCTTTAGAGGAATCGCCCATTTGTTTCAAATTGTTGTTTATAAATAGTTATAATCTCTATAATGTTGTGGATCAAATTACAAAATAGTTGCCTGTATTTTCAGTTTATATACCTAGGACTGCATAGTCACTCAACTGCTGATGTATATCTTGACCAAAGTACACAATATATATAGAAAACTATTTTGAATACTGACACAATTCATTGATAACTTATCTAACACATTACTTTTCAAGCCAAAATATACATCGTTTTCTAATCCAGAGGTAATCTTGATAAATTCGTACATAGACAGTAGGGTAAATAAATCTGGATAAATTCGTACATAGATGGTAGGGTAAATAAATCTGGATAAATTCGTACATAGATGGTACGGTACATAAATCTGGATATATTCGTACATAGATGATAGGGTACATAAATCTGAATAAATTCGTACAGAGATGGTAGGGTAAATAAATCTGGATAAATTCGTACATAGGGCAAATAAATCTGAATAAATTCATACATAGATGGTAGGGTACATAAATCTGGATAAATTCGTACAGAGATGGTAGGGTTAATAAATATGGATAAATTCGTACATAGATGGTAGGGTACATAAATCTGGATAAATTTGTACATAGATGGTAGGGTAAATAAATCTGGATAAATTCGTACAGAGATGGTAGGGTACATAAATCTGAATAAATTCGTACAGAGATGGTTGGGTAAATAAATCTGGATAAATTCGTACATAGGGCAAATAAATCTGAATAAATTCATACATAGATGGTAGGGTAAATAAATCTGGATAAATTCGTACATAGATGGTAGGGTACATAAATCTGGATAAATTCGTACAGAGATGGTAGGGTAAATAAATCTGGATACATTCGTACATAGATGGTAGGGTACATAAATCTGAATAAATTCGTACAGAGATGGTAGGGTAAATAAATCTGGATAAATTCGTACATAGGGTAAGTAAATCTGGATAAATTCGTACATAGATGGTAGGGTACATAAATCTGGATAAATTCGTACAGAGATGGTAGGGTAAATAAATCTGGATACATTCGTACATAGATGGTAGGGTACATAAATCTGAATAAATTCGTACAGAGATGGTAGGGTAAATAAATCTGGATAAATTCGTACATAGATGGTAGGGTACATAAATCTGGATAAATTCGTACATAGGGCAAATAAATCTGAATAAATTCGTACATAGATGGTAGGGTACATAAATCTGAACAAATTCGTACAGAGATGGTACGGTAAATAAATCTGGATAAATTCGTACATAAATGGTAGGGTACATAAATCTGGATAAATTCGTACATAGGGCAAATAAATCTGAATAAATTCGTACATAGATGGTAGGGCACATAAATCTGGATAAATTCGTACATGGGGCAAATAAATCTGAATAAATTCGTACATAGATGGTAGGGTACATAAATCTGGATAAATTCGTACATAGGGCAAATAAATCTGAATAGATTCGTACATAAATGGTAGGGTACATAAATCTGGATAAATTCGTACATAGGGCAAATAAATATGGATAAATTCGTACATAGATGGTAGGGCACATAAATCTGGATAAATTCGTACATAGGGCAAATAAGTCTGAATAAATTCGTACATAGATGGTAGGGCACATAAATCTGGATAAATTCGTACATAGGGCAAATAAATCTGAATAAATTCGTACATAGATGGTAGGGTACATAAATCTGGATAAATTCGTACATAGGGTAAATAAATCTAAATAAATTCGTATATAAATGGTAGGGTACATAAATCTGAATAAATTCGTACATAGGCAAATAAATCTGGATAAATTCGTACATAGATGGTAGGGTACATAAATCTGGATAAATTCGTAAATAAGGCAAATAAATCTGAATAACTTCGTATATAGATGGTAGGGTACATAAATCTGAATAAATTCGTACATAGATGGTAGGGTACATAAATCTGGATAAATTCGTACATAGGGCAAATAAATCTGGATAAATTCGTACATAGATGGTAGGGTACATAAATCTGGATAAATTCGTACATAGGGCAAATAAATCTGAATAACTTCGTACATAGATGGTAGGGTACATAAATCTGAATAAATTCGTACAGAGATGGTAGGGTACATAAATCTGGATAAATTCGTACAGAGATGGTAGGGTAAATAAATCTGGATAAATTCGTACATAGGGCAAATAAATCTGAATAAATTCGTACATAGATGGTAGGGTAAATAAATCTGAATAAATTCGCACATAGATGGGAGGGTAAATGATCATTATACCAGTTGAACTGGATCCCTACAGATCGCATTTATCAGAAATAAATCTTAAAAGCATAATAGAAATGAACACGACCTGGACACACGTGTCGGGTGAAACGGACAAAGTGTTAGGCACTGACTAATAACAATTGTTAAGCGAATGAAGACAGATAGGTAGCAAGAATACATTTATATGAATATTTAGGTCAGTATATCAGTATGTAGTAAAAGTAATTAATCAGGTCGGTTGATAATTTATGATAATTATTTACCGCTACAAAGTTTTAAAAAAATAATCGATAATAGGTAGTTAAGGAAAGTGGTTTCTTGAACTGGAAATTTCTTTTCAACTTTTTTTGAAACATTTCGTGAATCTGTTAAGTGGTATGAATAACTAGCGATTTATATAAAATTTTGCCATTCCTATTTGCATTGAGTTTATTCATATACCGATCACCGCTTGCGGATTTATATCCAGCTTTTCCTTTCTATTGTTGTTGTAGGGTTTAACGACATTTTTCAGCACATAGCGGCCAGTATTATTGGTGGAGGAAGAACACGGAGAAAACCCCCGGAAAGAACCACCGACCCACGAGAAGCTACTGGCAAGCTTTCTCATATAACTACATAAGCCGAATCTTAGACTCGAACCCACGCAGACATAGATGGCAGATGACAGTGGTCCGTAACAGAAAGCGCGTTAGACCACTCGGTCACTCGGGACCCCTTTTTCCTCCAGTTCTATCTCTATTTTTGTTAAATCGTTGTAAATTGACCTTGGACAAATTACAAGATGTTATAATTGTGATCTAAAAGTGGCCGTATTACACATTCTTGCATACTGATCCACACAAAACACCTAATTTAGTTATTTTTTGTACTTCATAGTTTTAAATAGCAATCGATATTTCAGTTTGGTTGCTTCTATACCCCTGAAGAGTGGATGTTATTTATGAATATTTGTTTCCTTTAGAATACACCATCGCCATCGTATCATCGCTACGGTAACATAGCATCACCACCATTTTAACACGTAACACAGAGCACGATGATACAATGGAGGTCCTCTCTAATTACATACAACCACATAAATGGGCTTACTGTTATAGATCTGTTCAATTACTTAACCTTCAAAATAACCTGTATATCCTGTTCCTTGCTAGTGCAATGACTGAAATAAATTTTTTGTATCTGGTTTATGAAAGATAATAGCTTGCTAAGACGAAATACTATCTTGTTTAAAACAAGGTGCAAGTCCTGTTGGGTGTGCCAATTTAAGGTACAATTGCACCGCAATAATGTTCCACAAGTAAGCACTGCAATAATGTTCCACAAGTAACCACCATCAGTAATTAATGTTTTAATGATAAAGGTCTATGATTGGCATCGACCTTCGGCGTAACTGTGCTCCATGCCTGCCATATCAACTTAAGTAGGTAGGTAGACCGAACCGTCAATCGCGCATCTTACATAGCATTCTAGTCTGCACGGACCTTTTTATCATTATACAAATTGTGAAATCCAGCTTTTCAGTCATCATTTAGTCATATTGGATAATATGTACGAAGCATTAGTAAAGGACGAAATTAACACGTTCAGAGAAGAAGTAAAATAAAGTATAAAAGTATATTGATTAGATGAGATGGGATGAAAAAAAATATTCATACATTAAATGAAACTACAGTGAACAAATACATTGTTTATCGCACAAGCAAAATACATCATACGTTTCAACGTCCCAAAACACGTAAATACGTTTAAAATTTTCCAAAATATAATAAACATATATTGATAAAGTTCCTACCTAGCCCTGTTCAAGATACAAAATGGATCGGTCATATGAAGGTACTCAAAGACTGTATGATTCTTGAGACGTACATAACGTTTTATCTAGCCAAGTATCATCTGCTAAGAAATACGTCTCATGAAAGGGACCCCGAGTGGCCGAGTGGTTTAAAGCGCTCTCCATTACGAATCACTGCAATCTCACCTCTATCTACGTGGGGTAGAGTCTCGGATTCGGCCAATGTGGGTATGTGAGATAGCTTGCCCGTAGCTTCTCGTGGGTCGGTGGTTCTTTCCGTGTTTTCCAGTTTCTTCCTCCACTATTAAAACTGGCCGCCATATATAGCCTATATTGTGCTAAAAGTGGCGTTAAAACCTATAACAACAACAACATCTCATGAATGTATGTACCAGTCTGAAGGGATTGCCACCATTTTGCTACAAACACAGTGAAGAAGGAAAGTCTTCCAATTTCATCCTAACCTTTGCCATGGCAAAAAACGAAACAAGCTTTACGGAAGTCCACAAGACAAAGAATGAATTAGCAGAAAGTTTTCCACTGCCTGGCTGGAAAATATAAAAAATGTACAAACTTTAAATACGATTTGTTGAGAAACAAGTGAAACAACATGAGTGCGAAACACGAGCTGCACGTGTGTAAAAAAGCGTCAAACAAGATAAGTTTTTCTAGTTCTGTCTTACCCTTCTCTAATTCAATCCTTTCCTATTCGGCTTATTTTTCTAATTATATCTTACACTTCTCTAATTCTATTAGTTTCTTTTTTTGTTTCGCTTTCTATCTCCAATTTTTTCCGTTCGATTTCCCTGTCTTTTCATTTTTGGTCCCTCTCTCGGGTTGGTTCTTCCTGAATAAATTTCCTTAATCTTTCTCCCTCATACCCAAGCTCTTTGCCTAAGGCTACCAAGTCCTTAAGGGATGACATGACTAATATAACAAATATAATTTTATAAAATAGACTAACCTTATCTTCCCGATGAAGGCACCCAAAACAATGCTTTGAATGTGTTTATACTGGACCCACAGACCTAGCAAAACTCAATAAAATATCCACTACTTGAAAATTATCTTCTCACGAAGTTCACACACTAATATAAACAATAAGTGTAGAGTTTCACATAGAAGATCATGACGCTTCACTTAATCCAAACATTAGACTTCTGACACCATTTTCGCAGAATAGAAACTGAGTGGGTTTTGGATTAAATGAATAACAAACACAATGTGTCAACGATGGAAATTTATGAACTTAATTAGTAAAGAAAAATGTACAATGTAAAAATGAAATGATTCTCACACGCTCTCAAAATACGATTGATCCAATCACTCTATACAAACATTCACACATTGAAAATAAACCAAAAATATGATATCAATCTGAAAATACAGATTCAAGAAACTTCATTTATTTCATATACGTTGCAAATAATAATATGAACTGTAAGAAATTCACATTATTTCACGTATGGACTACGATTAAGATTCAAAGAAATCTTAAGGTATTCAAATATGATTCAACTGTTCTGCACTCTAAGTGAGATTCACATAAATCTTCTGGAATATATTTAAGATTAAAACTAATCTCATGTAATTGAAAATGTACCCAAATAACAATTAGAACAAACCTATGCTTTTTGACCCTTGTACAGTCATACTATTCATAAACTGATAACCGCACAGTTTCACCGAATCCTTGGGTTAGCCCACACTTTATTCGGGCGCTCGCACCCTTCACGGGTCCATATCATGTACAGTCATATGTATACACGTACAGTTAGCATACAGCACCCTTGGATTAGGTACGGCTGCAGTCGTGGCTCCACCACATGTACAGACATACGTACATACATATAGACAGCTCTACTCGCCAGCTACAATAAACCAAACTGGTAATAATAATGAGTTCTGGAAATACTAATCCATTAAACTCTACTAGCAACTTTTAATTCACAGCTCACAACGTTTCAAATCTGAGTTGTAATAAATGAATCATTACACGATATGACATTACAAATTCAATAAGCTTCGCATATCAAATGAAATATAAATTTAACACTCACCCCTATGGTCAGAGAACACAATGGAGAACGTGCACTGCTCGACGAGATCCAAAACGACCCGTGCGTCGGTTACAAATTAATCTTGCTTAAATCCATAGGACAGTGAGTAATATTCATGGTAAAATACCCTTGCATATCATATTTATTATGTTCCTCGTCGCAAGTAATTTCCGGAGAGATAGATGTTAGTTCCGTCGCTTACCTGGAAAAACACTTATTTATCCTAGATAACGATAGATACTCAAATATTTATAAGGCATAACCAAGTTGTTTTTGCCTAATTCTGTAACACACAGTAAATAATGAAGCATTGCTGCTAGTCCAGAAGCGACATCAGCAGCACAGGGGGGAACAGACCAACTTTTTTAGGCGTCGATTCGGCAACCCGAGGTTTGTTCGTAAATGCTTAATAGAGGCGTCAATTTGGTACAAAAAAGGACGCCAAAGTCGTTGGCACTCACCCCCTGTGCTGCTATGGGTTAACAATTTTTTTCAGGATGAAAATCATTTAGGATTTCACAAACAGACTAATTTGTAACACCCCACCTCGTAAATCAATCGGATTATTGGATTGGTCAGTGAGTTTGAAAATTCTCGTTAACGAATTATTATGACATCTCATATAGACTGGATTAGTTGGATCCTCAATGATTATAAACACTGGAGGAGCTGTTGGTGCAAAAGAATATAAAATATATCCCTGCTGACCTTGATGTGATCGCTCGAGATTTATTTGATAGCTTCCTTCGATAACATCACATACTAAAATCACCGAGAATATATTTACGTTGAGCGGAGCGATATGTCGCCCACCACCATCTGGGTCGTTATTATATGTCAAGGTAGTTGGACCCTTGTTTTGTTGTCTCCATGCTGTGACTATCGTATTAAATTTTTCATTGATAAGATCATTAACGGATTTTTTTAAGTTCGTTTGCGTTATACCCAACAAACTTGAAATTCGGTAGATCAGCTTCTGTTATATTGTATGCAGTTAGAAAATTTCGTTTAGAGTGGTTAATGCTGTCATCGTGTTGATTAATTATTACTTGAATTACTCGCTGGTTGATATATTCCATGTCGGATGCAAGTTGATTTAATATTTCAATTTGTTTAATGATTTCATTCCGATTCGACTCATTAAAAGCCTGTTGTAGTCGTTGTAGTTGTTGACTGTGTTCTTGATTAATCTCTCTAAAGTATTCAATAATTCTGTTATGATATATATTTATATATGTAGTTGATTCCCGAGTCTGTCCAACCTTAAATCTCCAAAAAGCGGAATCCGATCAATAAAATTAAAATAACTACATGGCAGGGAAGATTTTTTTTTATATCAATGAGGTGTTCTCGATATGATGTGGTAATTTCGTGGCATGATTGTTTATCCGTGACATAATCAGATTTTTGTGGTTCAGGTGGAGGTGTTATTTCAGGCCACACCAGTATTGTCCTTGTCGAACTCTGATAGATATCCACGACATAACTGTGTGAGTTAATCTCAATGGCAGATGATAATGTCGGCTCTTGAACTGTTATAGCGATTTTCGATTCTTTTCCAGTAATGGATTTTATTCTGCGTTGTAATTCAGCATTGATTTGTTCGATCACGGGAATCGGAGTAGGGAAATTCACACTGAATTCAGGATTGGTTGATGTTATTGAGATCATGCTGATTTTCACCGGGTTTATATTCTCCGCTATTTGTTGAAGTAGTTCTTGCGGCGTTGGCGTTGTTATTATTATTGTCCTGCTCTAATTTCGATATCGTGGAATCATACAATTGAACCATTGTCGAAAACTCATTATCTGATATTAATGTGTCATCGAGTGACGACGATATCATCGAGGTTAATTGAGAGTATGCGGTTGACAAGACATGTTTACGCTGGCTGCATGATTATATATTTTTGTTATTATTGAAATAATTCCCGCGATTGTTGTCGCCGCTGATATACAAATTGGAACAGATATCGGGGCAATTATTGTCACTGAGGAGAGTATTATACCAGCTCCGGTGATTACACCACTCACCGAGTATACAGTAACATCAACTGCGGTGATTCTTCGTCGGTATTTTTTTTATTGTTGCTTGGTACTCCTCAGTGAGTGGGGGTTTTTTTGAGTTTAGTTTGAAATTCTCTGACCTAATCATAGCGATATTGTTGTGATGACATTTTATTTTCAAATCGTTTACGATTTCAATTGAAACCGCTGGCAGGAACATTTGGGTCATATTCGTATACTGTATTAGCTACAACATTTGTTACGAGTTCTCCTTCCACTTCAATAAATGCTTCACACGGTAGAAAGTATTTACTGGTATCGTGAACTTGAAGTTCGATTCTTGATCGGAGATCTGGTTGTACTGCGTGATAAGAATAAAATTGATAATCACGTACGGAATCATCTTTACGCAATAGGGCGTCCATATCAAAAGCTGGATCAAGTGACCGTTTGAACATTTTGTTATATATTCCTCGATCTAAATCATGATTTTTATCGTGGTCGTTATCGACCCCGTCGTGGTTTTAAGCCACTTCCCGCTATCATATCTGCGGTAATATTATCTTGGTCACTTGCTGTCAATGACGGAGTCGTCAACGAAGTTATCAATGATGCTAATTTTTGATCTACTTCGTTATTTATTATTTTACTAACACTTGCAGGCATCTCCGGTGTAGATGGCAGTGGTCCTAGTGACTTCGTCGCTGGTGGTTTTCTTCGCCGCCAAACTAATGCTGTTAGTTTATCCTTTACAGCCGAAAATGCTTTCCCGGCAACATCTCCAACAGCGCTAATACCCTTATCACAAATAACATCAATGGCTTTCATTGGCAATTGTTTTGCTAGCGGCGCCACTTTTGAAGCCATTCTTGAAAATAACCCTGCAATGGTATCGCCGAGACCATCACCATAGTACGCGCGCCAAACAGGCAATTGTGAATTTACTACGTAGACACTGGTTGGTTTATCATGGTTGTAGTGTATGTTCATCTTATTGAATTACTATTTATCTAATCGAATGACGAAGTCATCCAATGAAAAATCCTTTGGATGCTCAGTCACTGTGATAACCATGATGCTCGGCTAACTCGTCAATGAAATCTCGATATGTTTCAATATTTATGATACCGCATTGAAATAACCGCCTACAGATATCAGCTGCATTTTTAATTTCCGGTGAGTTATTTCCAGCTCGTTTTCCTCCTATGAATACGTGTAATCGTTCTATATCACTGAGAATATTACCAGGACAATGAATTAAACCACTACCTGATACCCAACTGGAAAATCCACTAGCGAATATTTCAGTTGTACCAGTTGCGCCTTGTGAAGAGGATTGTGTTATATCAAAAAGTTTTGATTGTTCTGGTAATCTAAGAAATCCGGTATCCGATTGCTTCTCTGTAGATCATTCAGCTTTTTTTATTGCTTTCATATAATTCTTATATGTATCATCCTTCATCGATGCCGTAGATGCACCTGTCAACACACGATATAATCCATTATACCAATTTTTTTACTATGGAGATTATAATCATCGTGGATATAATTTCTTCTCTGATTAAAACTCCCAGTGACGAATTCGGCTAATTCGTTAATAGAATCAAATTTTTTACTTCTTAATTCATCTAATTTACCCGAGCGAAGTTTCTCATTGAATGCAACTCGTCCATTAGCAATATCACCCTCCTCTTCTTCAGGCGGTTTAGGTGGTGGGGAGCTAATATCAATATCACCTAGTCGTTCAAATTCTTTTTGAGTTTGTTGAGCGGCTATTATATCATGAGGGAGTGTTTTTAAAGATTGTATTTGTTTGTTTAGATCTTTCTGCTATTTTTTCAAGTACAGGAAGAAGAGAAGCTTCTTTCCTTGATCCTTCTCTGGGGACATCTCCATATATTGCACACTCGGTGGCTGATATTACCCCCTTCGTAATTACCCCCTTCGTTGCCGTGGTTACCGGTTTAAACAGATCTTCAGATCCTTCAGCAAAAACAGTCTGAAGACTCTGTCTAGCTTGTAGTTTATTTCTAACGGAGTCACGGACAGGGATGAATTTCTTAATTGCGCCTAATCTCTCACGAGCAAATCTAGTCGTTAGTGATTCATTTAATTCCAATTAATGTACGATCTAAATACAGTGATTTAGTCACCCGAAAAATGAGTGGAAACTCTTTGAGTGGAAACTCTTTGAGTTTCAAGTGGGAAAAGTCTACGAGAAATAACATGGGAAATCGACCATTTGACCTGACTGACACCAACAGCCATTTTTGGTCGATTTTGTGGTTTTTTGTCATTTTTGGGGGGTCATTTTTGGTCATATTTGTGAATTTTTTAGTTAAAAACAGCAAAAATGATTTTTAATAAGAAAATCTCCAATTGATTCATTTAGAGAGAATCGACCATTTGACCCGACTCAGGCAGGCAAGCATCGATGAAAAATGACCCAGAAATGACCAAAAATCAATAAAAAAAATATTTACGCTGTATGAAAATTTCACTACTTCCTTATAGTAACAAGTTCATTGATAAACGCCAGTATAGGATTTCAACCGCTATTGAAGACTAAAACCGCCTTTACAAATTTTGTTCTAGTTGAGCGCGCATACCTGTCCATGGAGTATTTATACATGTCTGTAGTAAGAATTTTACCTAATAGTTACAACTTTAACGGCGTGGGTATCCAAAAGGGAATTTTCGTTTTGTTGAATTAAAATTCTTATATCCCTAATTTTTGAATTAATTGCTCGTTCTATCTCATATTCCTTCCCTAGTTCTTTTCTTATTCCTTCCGCGATAGTAAATAACGGGACAAACACACTGACGTCGTTACAGAATACAAAGGAGTCAAGAATAGAATTCTGGATTCTTTTTTACAAGCGAGTATTTTTTTGGTAGGACATATTTATTATTCATAACACCAAATTTAATGTCCTGAAAGACAGACAGAATTTAATCACAATTTAAATTATCTGATAATTGTATTCCTTGAGTTTTCAAATTTGAAATTTCAGTTACAACCTTATTGATATTTTCAGAATTCATATTATATGATAATTATATATTTCTAATACAAAAATATATATATATATATTTTTCAAAAAATGAACCCTGTCCTTGTTAAGGTGTTTAACATCTTAGCACGCCCAGGGATATTATGCGATTATATACGATGATGTGTGAACCCTATTCGTGGTAAGGTGTTTATCCTCTTAGCACGCCTAGAGATATTATGTGATTATATATGATGAATCCCATTTGGGTGGCTCAGGTGTTATTTACATCGGAGGCGCCCAGAGGGTACATATATACGACAATACTATCACAAAGCATATTCCCCGTGAGTGGATCTAATTCGTCATATACTATTCGTCAAATAACTCGTCGTTCGAACCACAAGAGGATATGTTTAGTGAATGGACATCACATTTACAGCATTTACATTTTACAGCATATATATATATATATATATATATATATATATATATATATATATATATATATATATATATACATACATACATACATACATACACACACACACACACACACACATATATATATATATATATATATATATATATATATATATATATATATATATATATATATATATATATATATATACAATACAACTCCAATCGACTGTTATGGCAGTTGTACAATGAATGGATATATACAATGAACGACGTCAATGACGTGGTATTAAATACACAATGAATGAATATGATATATACAATGTATGAATGAATGGATGATATATACAATGGATAAACGAATGGATGATAAAGGACAGCACAAGACAATACAACATATAACAATGAATGAATGATATGGTATATACAATGACAATGGATGATAGTACACTTCTACATTCAAACTGAAACCATTATACCCCCCCAAAAAAAAAAAATTACCCCGGGTTGAATGAAAAACATTCACAACGTGTGACGCGGTGTGGTTTGGTATAGTGGTTTTACGATTTGAATTTCGGAGGTAACCCTCTCCAATTAAAACCATCAGTCGGTACCGTCGACAATATGCCTGTTACGGGCTTTGAACCATGGGCTTCGGGACGAAACCGCAACGCGTTACGAATACTCTAACTGTTCTTATTACAGGTATATGCTTTTGAATATAATGCATATGTAAACACGTGGTTGGACAAATCAGTTATTGTAGTTTTTCCTTCCGTGTCGCAAAACACAGAAGTGTTATTTATACTTAAAATGATTATTGACAGCCGAATACTTGAAAAAAAAGAATACTACATTTCCTCACAAAACAGATAATTGATTAATCGTGATAATGAAATCCATTGAGATCAGATGACGTAGTGTTTCAAAAGAACCCATTGAGGGTAACTCTTTCATAAGCCGTACACTTACCCGTACGAGTTATTCCCCTTAATGCTATATAGAATAGTACCGAATACATATAGTCAGACATATGAAAATTTAATTCTTTGTTCGGTTCTTTTAGAAAAAGCCGATCGGGTTATTCCCTCTGCAACATATCGTATTGAGGCTCGACAAATATTGAAATATTTTTCGGCTTCATTCATAGATTGAAATACCATTTCTTCATTATTTGCTGTATTAAATGATTTTATACATTTTGCAAATTTTACATTTTTTCCAGTTTTCCCAAACGCATTATTCTCCCTCGGCGTAACAGCTCGTAAATTATCCAAATAATTATGTGATCGATAACAAAGCCATCCTTGATCAATCCGTTATATACCTCATACACGAAACGATGATTAAGATATCTCTTCTTCCCAGCACCAAACATCAAATACCCTTGATTAATCACAACACCAACTGGATTCTTCAGTCTTCGGTGTCTGATAATACCGTCACGAGACGCCTCATAACTGCTGGTCACAGGGTGTGGTTGAAATTATTAGTTTATTTATATACTATAATACTATTTATCTAATTCATTATTTGGTTGAAGTATTTCTTTGGAATCTTTGAATATAGTCTTGAGGTGTTCTTATAATTTTATCCTTGACAGAGTCAAAAACGCTGACACAGTCAGAGGTAGAGTCATTAATGGAGTTTTTAATTCTATTATCATAATAGCGCTTCAACTCTCTATATCGCTTACCACCACAATTGAGACACAACTGTGATTTTCCTCTCACACCGACACCAACGAACGCTTTGCATATGATATCCTCAGAATTCCTTTTTGCATGATTTGTTACATGGAGTTACTGATACAATCATGAGCCATTTGCAATGATTCATTATATATTAATTTCTTATTAAATATTTGTTTTAATTATAATATGAAGAAGTTCGAGAGATTATCGAAAATTAAACCCTGGAAAAATGCTAAATTCAATCTCGATAGAGTCTCCGATACACCAAAGTGTCTAATAGGTGATAGAACCATAATAAGTAGAATCCGCGATTGTTTTAATGAATTCAAACACGATAGAGCATCCCACTGTTGGTCCCACTGTTGGTCCACATTTCAAATTGATGGTAGCGTTGATGCTACCATGAACGACGAAAAAGCAGCTGCTATAATCTCACATCTTGACAAGAAAAAGTATTTTTTTAAAATGAAATTTATTACCCGCTCGGAAACACGAGATTGGATTATCAAAGATAAATATGATCCCATCCTGAAAAAAAAAAGAAACTGTCAAACCAGGAATTTTGACTGGAATTGACAAGCAGTACTACGAGAGATCTTATCCCGAAACAGCAGTTGTTTATGGGATTTATCGGTTAAATGATAAACAGAGTATTGAAAAATTAAAACCAATGAAACTATCATCGTTGAATTGTGTAGCAGAACGAGTAATAGAACACTTCACAAATGCGTTGCGTGGAAACAAACTGACTGATCTAAGACGCAAAAGAATAAATGAATGGGGACTAACAATGAAGGAGCGCGGAGCAACAATTCAAAATGTGTCAGCGTTAGAACGAATACTAAAATTCCCAATATCGGTAACGACGATAACAGGAGAAGTATTATATGAACCGAAATATAAATCGAGAGGAGCTCCAATCAAAATTATTGATCATAATGAACACACGTGCGGTAACAGTATTTCCACGGGATAGAACAATAAAATATATACCCACGGAGTTCTCCCCGGAATTCTCCCCGCAGAGATTGCCGGCTAGGGTGTTATTAAGTTTATAACCGATATCGAGGAAGCACCGGGCATTGATGATATCGATGGAAGTATTAACAATTTAGTCGTATATGATGATGTAATGTTAGACAATCAAAAGAATCTAGCTAGGATATTTTCCAGAGGTAGTATTTTCCAGAGGTAGGCATAAAAATACTGACGTGATATATGTCACTCAACGGTACACGCAAATACCTAAAGTGATCAGAGATAACTGCAGTTTGTTATGTATGTTTAACGGAGTTGACATTCATACACAACGAAATATTTGGCAAACCTGGTGCAGTGATATGGATTTTAATGAATTATAAATTTTTTTAGTCACACTCAATTAACTCCACATGGATTTGTAACGATAAATCTAACAGAACCTAAAACAAGATATCGAATCGGATTAGGTCAAATATTCGGTTAAAAAAAATTGTTAACCCATAGCAGCATAGCAGCACAGGAGGCGAGTGCCAACGACTTTGGCGTCCTTTTATTCACCAAATGGACGCTTCTATTAAGCATTTACGAACAAACCTTGGGTTGCCGTATCGACGCCTAAAAAAGTTGGTCTGTTCCCCCCTGTGCTGCTACATCACTGTGTGTTATTTGTTCAGTCTCTCCAAACATAAATGCTTTTAACAAGAACTTCACCGTGATCTCATCTTTGAAGATGCTTTTAAATATCAATACAATTTATTAAGATTTAGAGAGAGTGACCTACATTTGAAAATTGTTTCAGGTCTGACCCTATCAGTGTCTGGGTCATGCAATAATTAAATTGAAATCCCATGTTTATTATCTGATAGACTGATTGCGAATTCTATCGCATACCATCACTGTAATGTTATATAGAGTGACATACATGTTTGATAATTAGAAAAGAAGTATGAATACTGATACTAGTTCAAGTAAAGTGTGATACTCCATGAGTTAAATTTCTCATGCATCATCATCACAACTCTTTCATTAATTTGTTTTTCTTTCCACATGATACCGCATAAGGATCCAGATAGAAAAATCACAATTTTAGATTACGAAATCTCTTTTGATATTGATATTAACAGTCGTCTCATATTTAACGTACATTATCAATTACATCAGAACAAAGTTATTGTATTTGGCTCCATTAATTTGTGTCACGTGTCTAAATGTAAATGGGCTTTTCATTTCCAATAACCTCTTAGATTCCGCGGTGTTTGCAGGTTAACAAACATCTGAACTGCTATCTAGACATTAATTTAGCTCAATTTATAATGTTGTGTATGCGTTTCTCTGCCGGCGCATGTGATGTAACCCATCGAACACTTTTATTATCAACTGTATAAGACTTTATTTAAAGTACAGTCAGGCGAAGTAGTCTTTTAGTTTACAAATCCGTTGGCATATTGATTTTGGTTTTATTGATTATTTTTACCGTTTTGACTTTTATTGCATTATTTTGTTTCACAATGGAGACATACATACATACATACATACATACATACATACATACATACATACATACATACATACAGACATAGATACATACATACACACACATACATATACACACACACACACACACACACACACACACACATATACATACATACATACATACATACATACATACATACATACATACATACATACATACATACATACATACATACATACATTAGTTATTGGTGGGTGTGAATATTAAGCAGATACAGTGGTATCGACTAAAATGGTCTGCATAGTTTTGGTCCTTTACGGCACAAGAGAGAGAGAGAGAGAGAGAGAGAGAGAGAGAGAGAGAGAGAGAGAGAGAGAGAGAGAGAGAGAGAGAGAGAGAGTGTGTGTGTTGGTTGGGGGTCAACCGCTTACATTCTGGAGAAGCCTCGTACGATTAAATTGTGGAGTACTTCGTACGAATGTTTATTGGTCTTAATGTGTTTTGTAACGAGAAACATGTCAACTTTTCATTTTGTTTGCTGAGTCTGACAGGTTGGGATACAGGATTGTAAGCTTTGGCTTTATTAGTACTTATCGGTAGTTTGCTTTTGGGATTGACCCTGTACAGCAAGACACTCGGATACTTCGGTTTATTCTCACACCCACTACAGTCATAACAATAAAATCACAAGATTATAAAATAAAACAACTCAAATTGACGCAGTCATAAAATAGAGTAAAGAATAAAAGTACAAAGCTCTTTGTACTGAATAAATCAGCTATAAAGTTGTAATAGTATATCCGGGATGTAATTACTAGAACATAAAACGACGTTGTGCTAGATGGCACTTACTGCCATATCGAACGAGTAGTAGTATTTAAGGTTTTAAGTGAAACGGTCACGAAGTGCCTTGCCAAACGATGATTAATATTTCGGCATTTACGGTTATAATACTGTCTACTTATCCCTCTTGGATTCAAACGTGGCAATAAAGTTAAAAAAAAAAAATGGCTCGTACCAAGCAAACGGCTCGTAAATCCACCGGGCTGTGAGTTTGGTCAGCCAAACTATAAAACTACAAAAATATCAAGACAATGGAAATCTAGACGAAAACAGAAGAAGACAAAGATAATAGTAAAGTGAAAGAAATTGGATTACAAATAGAACAACAAAAGTTATAGCGTGAGTGAATTTCATCCACGGACAGCACGAGAAATGGCGACTGCACGAAGGATAATGACAGAATTACAAAAGCATTTTAGAACTAAGAGAATTCAAAGAGACGATGGAGATTATATTGAATGTTCATTTAGAGCAGGAACTCAATATATATTTTTTCCAGACTTAGACGGAAAAAAATTACCAGGAACAACATCTGTACTGGTCCATTTCAAAATCATGGACGAAAGAGTGATAGACAAAATATACTCTATAAATTATGCACACAAAGGCTACTACGTAAGATATAGAGATAATAAATCGGCTTTACCATATGGGGAAACCATGATATGCGGGGAAAGAGCCATAGTCAAAGAACCGGAACCAATCTTGAGGAAAGTGAAAAAACAGATGGGAGAACTGCACATAAATGGTCTGCCTATGGAAATAGCTTTGGAAACAGTAGTAACATGGGTGGAGAAAAAGTTTGGAGTGAAAGTTGAGAACGCAAGACTAGGAAAAGTTGAAGGCTTTGACATATACAATGAGACCAGAATTATGGAAATTGCACGAACTAAACTTTGTACAATAAAACGTGCATGTTATATCCATGGCTTCTTAGTATCAACATGGTACAAAGGTTGTATCTACCACAGAATATGTAGAAAGTGTGAAGAAGTAGGGCATACCACAAATAAATGTCCCAAACAGAGTACTGAAATGTCGGGAATATCAGAAAATATCACAAGAGAAGAAAATGAGACTTCAGAAATACGAGAACGAAAACAAAGTGTATTTGAAACAACAGAGAACATTAAGACAACGGAAAATATCACAAGAGGAAAAAATGAAACTTCAGAAACACGAGAACGAGAACAAAGTGTAGTTGAAACAACGGAAAATATTGAGAAAATTGAAAAAGGAGAAGAAACCCTAGAAATACGAGACTCTGCGACTGGGGGTAAGGGGGGTACAGGGGAGACAATTTTTGTCCCGGAAGTACCAGAGCATCGGACTCTCAGGCCAATTCCTGTGCCAACGTTGACCCTGCAAAGGGAGCCACCGGGGGCGGTGCCGAGGCGAGGCCTGCCTAGCCCAAGGACCGAAACAGAAAACATGGAGACAATCGGAACAGTGAAACATACTAGAAAAAAACTACGAAAACCCAGAGACGAAAAAATGGAGCAAGAAAGACAAAATCTGCAAAATCCCAGAGAAGCCAAGCAGACGGAATATACTGAAAAAAATCTGCAAAACACCAGAGATGAAAAACAGCTACAAAGGGAGAGAAAAATTAGGAGGACAGCCAAAAGAAGGAAACAAAGAGAAGAAAAGGCGGAATGTACTTTAGAATATGATGAATGTTTATAAAAAAAAAAAAAAAACATTAAGTAAAAAAAAAAAACAAATTAAAAAAAAAAAAAAAAAAAAAAATTATTTATTACTATATATATATGAATTATCAAAAGATATCATATAACACACATTGATAATCCAAATAAATAAAAAATATATACAAAAAATTTATATAGCACACATCGACAAATAACAAAGGGGGAGCCTTTCCTTTCAAAATGGTCTGCGAAGATCAGAGGAAATGAGACCTCCCCCCAAAAAAAAAAAAAAAAATAAAGTTCCTATACACACATATTGTACTCCATGTGCCAAAAAAATATGACTCAATATAATCAAATTCTGCAAGATGGTTGCTGGGTTGTCTACACCAATATCGTTCTCTCCCAACTTTATATATACCACATCGGGAATTGGATATAACATCGGTAAATTCCGTAAAAAACTGCTACAACGTGCTCCAGAGCGCCCATCAAATTGAATCATCATGTCCCTTGGTTGGTGGCATACTCCACTCAACCAATTCATCCTTTCAATCCTTCTAATAAAACTGTGGCCACACAACAATAAATTCATATTGGAACTGCACAGTTATTCAGAATAACTTGCCTAAGTGTGACCGGGCTTCTAATTATGTATCAAATTACTACCACTAGAAATACCATATACTACAATATAAAAAGCGTACTTGCTAAAATACCGTATAATAACATAAAATTAACACAAATTTAAATTCTTATTTAAAATGGTTCTAGGCAAACAATAACAAATCGTAAACATACAAATAAACATAACTCATTCATTTAGGTATTTAAATTAGCCTGTGACTCTGATTGATGCATGATATGGGTGGGTGTCGATATTGAGCTCATAATGGGCTTATACGTATCTACGAGTCTACACTCGCTCAATATTGTGTTCTACAGAGGTCACCGCTATTTATATATTAGAATTCCACAAAATTGACATAGCCTGTAACCCTGATGGGACTGTAAAAAAAAAAAAAAAAAAAAAAAAGATGGACGTAGATATTGAGTTCCTTATGATCTTATACGCACCTGCGAGTTTACACTCATCTTGGATTATAGACCTGTCAGGGATCACCGCTTGAGTGTTAATTTCAAACTGTAGTAGGTAGTCAAACTATTAACATCACTACTTACGGGCATAATTCATTATAAATTAAAATACCGTATAATAACATAAAATTAACACAAATTTAAATTCTTATTTAAAATGGTTCTAGGCAAACAATAACAAATCGTAAACATACAAATAAACATAACTCATTCTTAGGTACTTAAATTAGCCTGTGACTCTGATTGATGCATGATATGGGTGGGTGTTGATATTGAGCTCATAATGGGCTTATACGTACCTACGAGTCTACACTCGCTCAATATTGTGTTCTACAGAGGTCACCGCTATTTATATATTATAATTACACAAAATTGACATAGCCTGTAACCCTGATGGGACTGTTAAAAAAGATGGATGTAGATATTGAGTTTCTTATGAACTTGTACGCATCTGCGAGTTTACACTCATCTTGGATTATAGACCTGTCAGGGATCACCGCTTGAGTGTTAATTCTAAACTGTAGTCTGTAGTCAAACTATTAACATCACTACTTACCACTTTCCAATGTTGGACCTAAAGTCAATGGCACTTGATATTCAAAAAGAACAATAAACTTTATACAAAGTGTGGGCAGCATAGGAATATCAATGGAGTTCATGGCGCTATCCTTGACGACAATGGAAACGTGGAGGACGGACTACAGATTCATAGGATTGTACAACAGCCCTTTTCAGGGCTATTTATTCTTGTTATGTTCCTGTTACTCTTAATGTTAGTATAGTTATTGTATTTATGCTCCTTGCTATGCATGTTCTTGACTAATATTGTTATTATTGTTTCACTAATATTGTTAGTATGAAAGTTTATACTAATACAATTGATTATGTTATGCTAAAGTGGCTGTTATTTAATGTTTTTACTGACTTTTTCGTGTTTTGATTGCTTACTAATATTGTTAATATTAATTTTAATATTAGTATAACTGTTACATGTTTGTTGTACTCGTGTTTGTGTTGTTAATGTGATATATCTATTCCCTCCCCTTGTACCTCTTTGGGATTTGGGGAAGATCAGTGGAACAGCGGAGATGCGGGTTTTCCTCTTGAGGGAAAGCCTGGATTGGAGATGTATATGTGTACAGCCTAGTACACCTCTGTATTTATCCACTCAATCAATTTCTCAGGGAAGCTGGTGTTGACCCTTTTCTCTTTCCTCATTCTGAATACTATGTATCAGTTGCTTGTTACATGTTATCACAAGATGAATTCTCATAATCTCGATTGGTACGAGAATTCCATTTGATTAACCATCACCAATATTGATTTGAACCTTTCGGAGCACACATAACCAAATTAACAACTTTGAACAATCCACCTTGAACAACTGATGCAGTCACTCTGACATATTAGTGTAGGTTTTTTGTTTTTTCATAGGGTGAATCACCCTCGAAAGAAGGGTTTTTCGCCGGCCAAGGATGGTGGAGACTCGTATAGTACACCCTGTACTTACTTACTGATATAATGTTAAGTTTTTTGAAAATTCAGTAACTTATATATTCTTGACACAATTACATACGTGGCTTACACATTATTGGCAAATAGGAACATCCATTAGTACAACTGGATAAATTGTCACAAGTCTAAGGGAATGCAACCTCATGGACAGCACACACATACGTACATGCACATATGTCCCTTTTAGCTAATATAATGTAGTCTTAATCCAGGGCTATCAGGTTCCCGCAACACAATGTTGCAAATAAATGTAACATAATAAATAACACCAAAATAATGCATAACACAACTATATAGCACATACATTCTGATACATGTCCTATGAGGTTGTAAATTAGCCAAGCACCTACGGTGTGCCTCGTGTTTCTTCGTATTGGGGTCCGGGTGTGCGTTCGCCCCCTCTTCGTGTTGGACGACGATTGCAGTGCCTTGGAGCTTCCTGACCTGGACCTTTCCGCCTTTGCCGCTTCCGGACATGTACATTACTAGTGAAGTGAGAAAACTCTCCTTTGCTACCATTACTGCTGCTTTGATTGGAATTTAAAGTAGGGGTGGGTGTGTGTAGTGCCATTCCTACCCACCCTATAGGCTACCATTTCCCTTGATAGTTACTTTTTAGTAATTCAGGGGAACGCCTGTCAACGACTGAAATATGGTGCAATTAAGCACTCAAACCCTAAGGGGAGGGAGTGCATACTTCCCCTCCCTGAAGGAATTAAATGGACACCGATATGGTGTCTATAAAAGCTGCACATATGTCTCTAGTAGACGGCTGCAGCTATAAAACAACCAGGTCAGTCAGTCGGTCACGAAGTGTCATATGTTGACTATTTTACACTACCAATTCCGCAGAAACCACTTTTTCCCTTATTGACTCAAATGAACCCCATTAAAATCCAGATAAGTGAAGCGGAAACCACGGTTTCGCACTAAATACATTCCTGGAGCACCCCACATGAATCCCCACATTTCCACATTGATCTGGAATACTCTTCTATTACAATCCCTCACGGTAAGGCCCCTGGATCGTAACCGGGGAAGCAGAGCGCCAACCAAAACATAACGCGCTCCCAAAGATCGATATTTCCAACACAGTTCTGTCAACTCAGCCACAATTAGGGCTGGGCTTTTCAAATGGACTTCGTTTTCTCCTAATTGAATGAAAACTATATCATGGATCTGACAAGGAAACCCCAGTTCCAAGAAACTGCCAATCCAAGCACCGCTCATACAATACAAACCCAACTCTAATCCAGGGGGCAACCCCAACACAATACAGGAATGAAACCTGGCAATCAGGGCCGGATCTAGAAAGTGTGGGGCCCCCCATTTATGAAGCTATGATAATAATACTATAGATAATAGTATAGATAATCAGTGGGTTGAAAAAGTATTTGCCTCCTCAATATTTTTCCATTGACTCCAATAGAATCCAGCTCTCACTCCGCCAAGCGTAATTAACTTCAACTCATCCCATTTGTTCTTATAAATTGTGGTTCTATTTAATAAGTTTATTTTATATTATTTTAGGTACGATTAAATGCACGACTCTGTTTCATTTTGCATAGGGGTCATAAAATTGCAAAAGTTATTCGTTATTTACACTTTATTCAATGGCAGTAAAACAAATTTCACCGAGTATTTCAAGTGAAGAATAAAGGTCTGTTATCTGTTATTCATGCCCACCCCTCTATTGCTATTCCAGTAGTAGCTGGGGGATGAACACTTTTGCAATTTGTGATCCAAATGCAAAATATAGCATATCTGTATTTTTCAGTTATGCCTGATATAATATACTGACCACCGAAGTCTTGAATCATTAAACAGCACTACAATTTATATGGCTAAACAGATTGTTATGAAGTTACACTTGATACAGTGAGAGCTGTTTTCTATAGGAATCATTGAAAAAATGTTGAGGGGGCCAACACTTTTGCAACCCATTGCACTTGGCAAGCAGAAGTGCAAGACAGGTGATTCACCAGGCCCAGTCTAGGAGACAGCATGTCAATCTGTAAATTATGAACCTAGATTAAACTGTCTAAACAAAAACAAAGATACTATATTGTCTTTATTTGATTTATTAATTAATATGTTCTAGTCACTGGGAACCTTGTACATTTATATTCAACTCGATGTATGGAAATATGGAACTTGTCACTTAAGAAAAGCACATCAACTAGTATCCTTAATACATTAAGCTTTCAAAAGCTCAATTTTCTGGCCACATCACACTCTATTGACATAATACTCAAACTATTTAGGCGTTCTTAACTCATTGTAGACCTTGTGTAAGTTTTAAGAAGTTTGAGCTTAGAAAAGGATCTTTCGCCAGATGCAACTGTAGCTGGGATGGTAAGGTAAATTCTAAGTGCCACAAAAAGATTTGGAAAGGCTGTAGACCTGTTTTTGCAAGCTAGAAACTCGAGCATTTTTGCAGGATTTTGTAACGGCTCTAAAGGGAGAATTGGCTTTATTGCTTCTATCTCCTCTCAAAGCATGAAACCATCAATATCAGCCATTACCAGTTTTTGAAACACCTCCCAGAATCTTCTCTGACATTACTTCTGAAAATCTTCAATGATTTATGGATTGCTGGTAATGTACCTAAGAGCTGGAAAGAAGCAATAGTAATACCGATTCCCAAACCAGGCAAAGACATCGAAAATCCTAACAACTATCGTCCCATTGCACTGACAACCTGCGTGTACAAAACAATGGAACGAATGATTAATTCTCGGCTTGTATGATACTTGGAAAGTAACAATTTAATATCTCCTTTCCAAAGTGGCTTCCGTTCTGGTCGTAGTACAAACGATCATCTGGTTAGACTGGAAACATTTATTCGCGATGCATTTATCAAGAAGGAACATTTAGTAGCAGTCTTCTTTGATTTAGAAAACGCCTATGACACAACATGGAAGTACGGGATACTAAATGACCTGCACAATCTCGGTCTAAAAGGCCGTCTGCCTTCTTTCATTTCCAGTTTTCTCTCCGACAGAGAATTCAAGGTACGAGTGGGCTCTACCCTCTCCGATATGCACCAGCAAGAGATGGGTGTGCCCCAGGGCAGTATTTTATCTGTGACGCTATTTAATATCAAAATCAATAGCATCACCAAGTGCTTAGCTCCCGGTGTGGATTGCTCTTTATATGTAGATGATTTTTTAATTTGTTATCGATCAAAGCACATGCATACAATTGAAAGGCAACTCCAGCAAAATATCAGTAAGATCCAAAGTTGGGCCAGTAATAACTTTCAAATTTTCTAAATCGAAAACAGTATGCATACATTTCTGTCAATTGCGAAGACATCATGATGACCCTAAACTCAAGCTGGATGGAACACTTATTCCAGTTGTTGAGGAAAAAAAATTTTTGGGTATTATCTTCGACAGAAAGCTGACTTGTATACCACACATAAAGAATTTAAAAGCTAAATGCTTAAAAGATTTAAATTTACTTAAAGTAATTGCGCACACTGACTGGGGTGCTGATAAAAAAGTACTCCTTAATTTGTATAGAACATTTATCAACTCCATACTAGACTATGGATGCATTATGGTTCAGCTAGGAAGTCCTATTTGAAAATGCTTGATCCAGTTCATCATCAGGGAATAAGACTCGCTCTAGGAGCATTTAAGACATCTCCATGTGAAAGCCTTCTCGCGGAAGCGAATGAACCACCTTTTTCGCATCGCAGAGAAATGCTTTCTGCACAATAAGCTTTTAAGTTAAGATCAAACCCTCGGAATCCTGCTTTTTCGGCTGTTTTTCAACCAAATTACAAAACTTTATATGGTAATAAACCAAATGCTATACCTTCATTTGGCATTAGAATATCATCCAGCCTTGACAATATCAAAAGTAACCTCTCCACAGTTCAGAAAACGTTTGTCTCGAACATACCATCTTGGCTCCTTAAGCAACCCAAAGTGATTTTTACGTTACACGATGGGAATAAATCTGATACCAACCTTGTCATATTCCTGAACTCTTATCATGAACTTCTCAACGATTTTACAAATTACACTAAATTTTATACTGATGGATCAAAGATTGATGAAAAGGCTGCTGCAGCCTTCGTTAGTGGCAAGCACATAACCAAAGTGCGCTTGCCAAACGATGCGTCCATATTTTCAGCGGAAATCAGAGCAATAGACCTTGCTCTCAAATTTATCGAACAGAAACACGTCTTAAATAGCATTATCTTCTGTGACTCTTTATCAGTGCTTCAGTCGCTACACAATAGAAAACTGGATAATCCATTAGTAGTCCATCTCCTCGTCAAAAATACAGCGCTTATTACCTCCAGCAATATAGTATAATGTTGCTTACCTAGCCATATTGGTATTAGAGGTAATGAAGAAGCAGACCGTGCTGCTAAGATGGCTCTATCCCAAGAACCATCAGATTTTAAATTACCGTTTACTGATTTTAAACCTTGTATCAAAAGGTACCTGCGTCAGAAGTGGCAGACGTCATGGGATCATACAATCAACAACTAAATGCCATCAAACCAACCCTGGGGGAATGGACTCCTTCCTACAGAACTATCCGTAGGGAGGAGACTGTCATTGCAAGAATCAGAATCGGTCATTCATACATAACCCTCTCCCACATACTAAAAGGTGAAGATCCACCAGAGTGCGTCTCTTGCAATGAACCATTCACAGTTAAACACTTTATGACCGAGTGTTCCGACCTGCAACCTACACGTGATAAGTATACTGTATCTATCACTTGTATTTTAGATTTCCTGAAGGAAGTAAATCTTTATCTTAAACTTTAACTTGTATGTCATCACCTAGTGCATTTTTATTTAATGCAAATACTTCCCATTATTTTGCAACATCTTTTCATCAACATACACCATTTACATCTCCCGTTGATTGGGAAGCTTCATATTTTAGTGTTACCATCAACTTATAATTTTATATTGAACTATTTGGTTTTTTTTTATATCGCTGGTCGATATTAAACCTTTAGTATTTTTAACCATATTTAAATACAACCTGTTGTATGGCGCTAAATAGCCTAAAAGTGCTGGTGTGCCGTTAAATATCAATCAATCAACCTCCTCAACAGATGATTCCTCCACGTCTGTATCATCTTCAAAAACCATGTCATTATTCGTCGATCTATTTAAAAATAAAAAAAGTCAAGTCAAATAAACAGTTATTACAGATAAGAATGTACTATAATTTACAGTTTATTGTCATAAACTTATTTTTGGAGCCATTATTGAGTAAAACTTTTCTTTGATTCAGATCCATTAATTTTATTTACTCTTTGTCTACCCTGTGCATATGCACATCACCTACAGCCAGTCTACACGCAGTAAGCTGATGATATTTCACAAATTATTGCTTAGGAAACATTAAAAAAAAACTGTTAACAGTGTTTACAAAATAGTATACCTTATTGTAAGGTTAAAACTAGGTTCATAATCCTCATCAGACAGGTAGCAGCAGAGGGGGCTAATCAGACAACTTTTTTTTGTTTTTATTTTTGATTATACCCCCTCCAAAATAACACTGGACCCTTCTCGCGAAAAAATAAGTCTCTGACCCTTGTCTGAAAACATTCGCGTCGCAACGTCGTTGTCACTCGCCCCCTCTGCTGCTAGAACTTTCAATTGGGTTAACCGAATATTTGATCAAGTCCGATACGATATCGTGTTCGAGGGTCATGTAAATTTATTGTTACAAATCCGTGTGGGGTAGACTGAGCATGACTAAAGAAATTTCTAAATTGATTGAAGTCCATATCAGAACACCATGTCTGCCAAATATTTCGTAGCGTATGTGTATCAACGCCGTTGAATACAGCAAGCATATTACAGTTATCTCTAATCACTTTTGGAATCTGAGTGTAGCGTTGAGTGACATAGATCACATCAGTGTTTTTATGCCTGCCTCTGGAAAATATTCTAGCAGGATTTTTTTGATTATCTAACATGACATCGTCGTATACAACTAAATTGTTGATACTTCCATCGAGGTCATTCACGGATGGCGCCTCGTCAATATCGGTTATAAATTCAATAACATCCTCGGCGGCAATCTCTGAAGCGTTTTCATTAAAATCTTTTAGCACTTCATAGCATCGTTGATCATCTACGCTAGGGGCAATTAAATACAACTTATCCCACTTCATCCATCTCATTATTAAATTGAGCAACAATTGCGTTTTACCGGATCCAGATGGTCCGATTATAATTGCGCGGATAGAGTTTGGTAGCGCTGCATGATGCTTCACTGGTTCTCTTGTTTTAGTCGCTGAAAAATCAATTATATTCATATCTCTATACATAAATTATGGATCTATATTGCGTGAAGTGTAAGGCGCGTACTGGCACAGATGACTTGACGACGATTACAACTAAAAATAACCGATCAGCGCTTTCTGGTAAATGCGTACAATGTAGTACAAAGAAATTTAGATTTGTTTCTAAACCCAAGGAACTCGAGGAACCTTTAAAAAAAAACGAGGAGGTGATATCGCAGCCAAATTAGCAAAACTCCCTGGAACCCCATGGGCAAAATACCCCGGAGAAAAGCACCTTCCAGGATATAGCTACTGTGGACCGGGAACAAGACTTGATATCAGACTCAATGATCAAAATCAGCCCCGACCCGGTGAGGAACCAATAAACGCTATTGATAAGGCCTGTCACCTTCATGATGTATCTTATAAAAGCAGTAATCTGCAGCACAGGCATCTAGCAGATGTGAAATTAATTCATGCGTTAAATGCTATTTCTGATAAATCTTTCAAAGAAAAATTGGCTTCCTTTTTGATAAAATCGGCTATGAAAAGTAAATTGATGTTAGGGGCTGGTAATTAATAACAACATGGAATCTATTTATTATTCCCCAAGAGGATACTGGAGGGGTAAATCAGCAATCCATAAACTCGCTAGTGCTGCAAAAGTGAAAAAAACCACTGCGGCTCATTGGTTATCCAAACAGGCACTATGGCAAATTTATCTACCACCGCCTAAACAAATCAATTTCTCGCATTTTGATGTGACCGGACCCAATGAAGTTCATCAGGCTGATCTATTATTTCTGCCACATGATCGTGGTTACAAATACGCATTAACCGTAGTTGATATTGCAAGTCGATACAAAGAAGCAGAACCGTTAAAAACAAAATCAGCCACTGAAGTAGCTTCTGCATTTGAAAGGATTTATCGAAGGGGCCCTCTGCACTGGCCAAATCTATTACAAATTGATCCCGGCAAGGAATTTCAGGGTGCAGTGTTATCTACAATGAAATATCACAATGTCGCTATCAGACGAGGGCATACTGCACTGCATCGTGATCAGGCCATTGTAGAACGGTTTAATAAAACCCTTGCTGAGCGGTTATTTGGATATCAATACGCAAAAGAATTCATCCAAGAAAAAAGATCCCGTGAATGGGTTAAAAGGTTACCAGCTGTGATTACTGCACTGAATAACGAGATTACTAGAACCATCAACATGAAACCTATCAATGCGATTAAAAAGAAGTCAATACCTGAAATGGAAATTCAAAAAGATTTTAGCGTTTCCCAACCAATTCTTGGTAGTAATGTCATTGTGAGGTACTTATACGAACCAGGAGAGCTTGAGGGTGGCACAAAAAGGGCTACTGATCCTATTTGGAGTGTTACTGCACATAAGATATCTAGTATAACACGATCTACGGGTAGACCTCCAATCTATAAACTGGATTCAACTGCCCCTCAACGGGGTTTTACTAGACAACAATTACAAGTGATACCTGAGGATACTCAATTACCACCACATGGGCTTAACTAGCACCCTTGCGTCTATTGCACTCAAGACAAGTCAACTTCACATTATTTCTGACATGACCGAGATTGTTATTTTTTCTGTCTACGGTGAATTGGCGAGGATCCTTATCCGAATACTGCCAACGCATTATACAATTGCAACTCGCGCAGTGATTATTCTGTTGTTGCTTCAGAGTAATTATTAATTCAGCATCAATATCAAATTCTCGTTGTTTTTTTTTGTCTTGTTGTTTGTAACCGGAGAGTTTTTTATCAATAATATCATCTATTGTGGTGTCATTATCATCGCCAATGATTTCATCATCGAAGACAATTCTTCGAAGTTGATTTATTTTTCGTACTCTAGACACTGCGAGATAGACTAAATTCGACCATTCTATGCGATTATCTACTATCCAAACAATTGTATCCGATATAGTCAATCCCTGTGAAGAGTGTATTGTTGCTGCATAACCTAGCGTCCATGGGGATTTATTAGCACGCAATGCATCTTCAACGACATTGATATCAACCAGCACAATATCATTTAATACGAGAATCTGTCTTTGAAATCCTTCGGATTTTGGTCCTGGAATATCAACTTCGATGTTCTGTTTTCGTGTATCCGATGGCCTATAACATAACGGTACTGGAAGTGTTGCAAATTTTTGTTTATGCAATTCAAATAACTTCATCTGAAGTGTGTCCCTGACTATTTTTCTACTTGCAATGATTAAATCATTTGGTCTCCACGCTTCCCAAAACTCATTCATGGGAGTTTCCGAAATTATTTCACGGGCTATTTCACACTGGATTCTATCCGGTTGTAATCTAATTAATTTCTTAAACTCTTTTAATTCATTATCAAGTGATCTATGATCAGTATCAATTTCTTCATAATAGTCTACAAAACCCTTTAGCCATTCATGGGGGGATGCACCGACAAATGGTGGAGGTTGGCCGTGATCCCCGCACATTACGACTTTTGTATTCTTCAATAACAACCACTCAAGAAATATTTTTAAGACATCTTCGGACACTGTGTCTATTTCATCCCACATGATAATTTCAGGAATAAATTTCTCTCCCATGCGCTCAGGAGTCCATTTATCTCCCTTCCATCTAAAGAAACTATGATAAGTGCAGGCATTTACCCCTCGTTGTTTCATCTCTCTGGCGAGTCTGTGAGTCGGTGTTAGCACAATCATGTTTGATTTCCCACGATATAACTCAATTGCCCGGGTTGTTTTTCCTGACCCGCCACAGCCGTTTAAATAAACTGTTTTATATCTACAGATTGGATCAGAAATCGGTGGTGCACTAGAAAATTCTGAACACTGATTGCTTTCTAAGTAATTATTTTCAATGGTAACATCTGCTGATGGAATATAATCATGAAGCATTTCCTTCTTAATTCTCCATGACCCCCAATTCTCGTTGCCAGTAGCCTTAAAATCAGCCATTTTGCTATTTATGTAAAATGAGTCAGTAGCAACTCTAACTGCGGTGGTAGGAAATCTATTGATCATTGAAAATAAATTAATAGAAGCATAACCAAGCATAGAAGCTCTCAAATATGTGTACTGCTGATGGTATCCATCAGTGTAAGTAACAATTGTACCCAATTTGGTTCCATCTGACATAAATGCGTCCTTACGATTGACATATAAGCCCCTATTCGTTAAATCTTTGATTACAAAATCGTATTCAGCATTGTCTATAATCAATCGTGAAGAATATCTCGTATTATCATCTTTGCCACCTTGGGTAAATTTACCGATTATTCTTCGTCCAAGATCTTTTGCTTCATTGTTTTTGATTTCAAATAACTGTCTGGACCAATCCATGATTTGTTGTTCATTAAAATCAGGAAACAGTTTTCGCTCTTCGCTAATTATTTTTTCTAGATCAGGTTGTGGTAACCAGACTGATTTCTGTGCTCGATAGGATATAATTGCTTCACTGACAATTAATGATTTTAACATCTTACAATCAAGCATATACCGTAATAACACTATTGGCATCCAGTGTTTTTCAGACATGTGTTTACCAATCCAAAGATAACTACACGGATGAAGTCCTTCAGCCATTTCAAATGATACTACACAAGCGAATCCGGTTAAATCGAAATGTGGCAGTGGTCCATTAATAGCAACACGGGTCATTTCGTGTGTAGGGTGTCCAAATCGTTTGAAATATTTCTCACACTCTCCATACCCAAGAAAACTTCCTGGATAACATGCAATCATATCAACTGAAATAACGGTATCAGCGGTGTATTTTGTGTTCCATAATCCTCCATGGCTGTATTCAAGACAGGACAATTTGACATCTGATAAGAACTCACTTCGGGTTGGTTTCCACGCGTTTTTCTTCCTAGCAAAATGTGCTACAACTGATGGAAGTGTAAAACAGTTTGCTAATAATTGATCGTTGTCTTCCTCCCCAGAACTCTGGGGAGAAAATTCACTAGCTAGTTGTTTCATTTGATTATGCAGCTCTTCAGTACGGTACAATTCTCCGTTGGGCCTTACAAACTGATCAAATCTACATTCTTCGTCTGAAGTACTATGAAATAGCCACACTGACACAGAATCGTTTTTACTCAAATGGTAAATAGCATCAAATAATTTCTGCTCTGAAAAAAACTCTTCGGTTCCAAACAGATATTTTACGGTTCTATCCCGTGGGAATATTGTTACTGCAGATGACCACGCGTGTGCATTATGATCAATAATTTCAATGGGAGCTCCCTGTGATTTATATTTCGATTTGTATAATACTTCTCCGGTGATTGTCCTTACCGATATTGGAAATCTCAATGATGTTTCTAATTTGGCTATATCTTGAATTGTTGCCCCATGCTGTTTCACTGTCAGTTCCCACTCGGATATTTTTTTTCGTCTTAGATCAGTTAGTTTATTTCCCCGGGACGCATTTGTGAAGTGTTCTATTATTCGTGTTGCTACACAATTGAGCCCTGTCGAATATTTCATGGGTGCTAGTTTTGAAATATCAGGTTTTTCATTGAGCGGATATATCCCGTAAACAACTACTGTGACAGGATAAGATCTTTCGTAGTAGGGTTTATCAAGTCCAGTCAGAATTCCTGGTTTTGAATCCTGAGTCACAGTGACAGTTTTTTTGTCCTTAAGAATAGGCTCGTATTTGTCCCTAATGATCCATTTTCCATTATCACGGATAAGGAATTTTATTCGAAAAAAATTTCTTTCTTTCCCAAGACGTGAGATTATCACTGCTGCTTTTTCATCATTCATGGTAGCGTCAACAACACCATCAATTCGAAATGTTGACCAACAATGAGCTGCCCCATCACGCTTGAATTCATTAAAACAGTCTCTGATTTTACTAATCAAGGTTCTATCAAGAATTTTATTCTTTGGTGTATCAGAAACTCTATCAAGATTGAATTGAACACTTTTCCAGGGCTTAATTTTCGATAATCTCTCGAACTCCTCCATACTATAATTAAAACAAGCATTTAAATGAAAGATTTAAGTATAATGAATCATTGCAAATGGCTTATGATTGGATCAGTGACACCGTGTAACAAATCATGCAGAAATGAATTCTGTTGGTATCATATGCAAAGCTTTCGTCGTGGAAGCCGAGGTCCGTTACCCTGTATTCAATGTGGGGTTGGGGTCAGGGGGGGGGGGTCGCAATTATGCATTATGTGCGGCGGAAAACGATACAGGGAACTAAAACGCTATTATGATAAAAAAATAAAAAATACTGCCATTGACCCCAACGATGACAAAATAATAAAGACTGCTCAAGATTATATACAGAGACTTATAATTAAACCAAACAATGAATTAAAAAAATAGTGTTATTATACAAATGAACCAAGAATTCAGACCTCACCCCTCCGTGCTTGTTAATTATGAAGCATTCCGTAATGGTATTATCAGAAAATTCTATTTTCGTATGTCAAAATACAGTACACGCGTACCGTCTATAACACCAAGGGAGACCACTCTTAAATGATAATAACCAAGGGAGTTATCATTGTGATTTAGCGGCTTGGTATTTCTTTTTAGGAAAAGATATATTTTCTTTTTTTTTAGGGTTTAAGTCAAATATTCTGTGTCACGTGCGATTAATGCGTATTTCATAACATAGGATGTGATCCGGAGATACAGGCGTTATAGGATAACACACGTGTATACTTTCTCCCTTAGATTGTGTTAACTTGTTTAATGGGTATTGTGATTCAGCGCTGGGCATTGTTTTGTAAGAAAAGACATGTTTTCAAACAATTATATTCTTTGTTCTAGTGTTTAAGTCAAATATTCTGTCTCATTTAAATACTGTGAAACACCATTAATAAGTAATTCAAGAAAATAAAATAGCATACTTGCGGATTGATGTATTAATTTCCTTTATATACCATATGAATAGTTACAACATATATACGTTAAAAAACGTTATTCTTTATAGACGTGAACAGTGGTCTAACGGTATCGTGTTTGGCTTGTAAACCCAGACAATTATTCTTCACATGTTCGCGCCCCATAGCAGACAATTGTCTGATGGTGAAACGGTTGGATGTTTTTTTTTTCTATTTAATTGAGGGGAGGAAGGCGCCCCCTCTGTGTTTTTTACATTCACATAACATGCAAACCCATGCTATCAAATTCATGGTAGCGGTGGGTTGTCGGTTTTTGACAACTTACGCAACCATGAATTTGATAGCATGGGTTGCATGTTGAATGTGTAAACACATTAATGCCCTAAAATAAAAACATCCATGGATGTAATTAGCTCTCCGTCACATTTGGGTAGCCCCGTATGGTGTTCAAAATGAATTACCGGCCAAAAAAAGGTTTGGATGCACATTGGGTAACCCCAGAATGAATTATAGGCTAATAGAAACGGTCATAGGGTCATATCTCAAAGAGCAAAAACAAAAAAAAAACATTCTGATATAAAACAGAAACAGAAAAATGCTCTAACAAAGGACCCTATGAAAGACACAAATGCCTAATAAGGGACCCAATGAATGCAAATAGAACCAAAACGCGGCCTATATCAAGGGGGCCAAATGACTGATAATCGCTCATCATGGTTGATATTTATTTTGTCTGCAATTATATTTATATATACAGAATTAATTTTAAAAAAGATATTTATATATACAGACTGAATTTTAAAAAAAGATATTTATATATACAGACTGAATTTTAAAAAAATATATTTATATATACAGACTGAATTTTTAAAAAATATATTTATATATACAGAATTAATTTTAAAAAAGATATTTATATATACAGACTGAATTTTTAAAAAAGATATTTATATATACAGACTGAATTTTTAAAAAAGATATTTATATATACAGACTGAATTTTTAAAAAAGATATTTATATATACAGAATTAATTTTAAAAAATATATTTATATATACAGAATTAATTTTTAAAAAAGATAGTTATATATACAGACTGAATTTTTAAAAATATTAACGGCTCTTTTATTTTTGAAAAATGAATTAGAAATATGTATTATCATATATGAATTCTGAAATTATGAATAGCATCATAGTTGAAATTGCAAAATTGAAAAATCAGAATATTAGATTGTCAGATGGGTTAAATCCTGATCAAATCAAGTCGGATTTTCAGGATATAGAATACGGAGTTAGCACTAACAAGTATATGTTGCCAAAGAAATATGCACTCATCAAAAAAATTCAAAATTCTATTCGAGACTCTCTTGCATTTTCCAGTGAAGTAGATGTGTTTGTTCCGTTATATACTATCGTGGAAGGAATACGAAAAGAATTGGGTAACGAATATGAATTGAAAAAGGAAGTTTATTCTAAAATTAGAAACTTACGAGCGTTAATTCAAGAAAATGAACTATTTTGATTGACCGGCCCCCTCAAAAGATTTTGTCAGACAGTAAAATCTCCTTGAGATTTTCATTTTTTTTTTGTCATTTTTGATTGAATCAGTGAAAATATTTCACACTGCGAAAATAAAATAGAATCCTAACAGCTTTGAAAGTTCTTTTAAGAACTTTTCTCTATGGAAATCGACTACTTGACCCTACGAGGTTTTTTGATGAAAATCGATGAAAAATGACCAAACATCACTGAAAACAGGCAAAAATTGATGAAAAATGGCTAAAAATCATCAAAAATGAGTTTTAACAGCTTTTCCTTATGGAAAATCCCATGTAAAATCGACTACTTGACTGTAAAATCTCTTTGAGATTTTCAACTGAAAACCACCAAAACTGTCAAAAACAGGCAAAATCAATGGATAAAAAATAAAAATATTTCACAGCAATAAAAAATTGGACCGTTAAGGATGGAATCATTGATGGGAAAAATTGTTTTACAATTGAAAAATGGTTTCTGATTTCAAATAATGGTCAATGAAGCATTAACGACCCGATTGGCTCGTGAGCGACTAGATGCAATTAAGAAATTTATACCAATTCGCGACTCTGTCAGGAATAAACTGCAACAACGACAGAGTTTACAAACTGATTTTGCTCTGGGGTCTGAAGAGTTGTTTAAACCAGTAACCACAGCAACGAAAGGAGTAGAGCGTGCTTTACTGGGAGATAGTCCCGAGACGGGGAAATCTGTTATTGGTGAGCTTGAAAAACTAGCAGCGAAAACTGAACAAACTGAAAAAACTGATCCGAAAAAAAGGACTGTTTCTCTGTTGAATAAATTTACTGATCATGCTAAAATATTAATAAAAAAACCTAGTTTATTGAAATCAAAGGATTATCAAGCCTTTGGTAATTTTGCTGCTCAAAGCTATAATTCAAAAAAAGATTTTTTAAAGGACGAGTATAAAAATGATAGAATATCAAGTAATGATTGGTTCGATTATTTGTATAAACTAAATAAAGGGATTGGTCGTTTGAATAAGGATGAGATAGGATACAAGGAATTTAAAAAGGGAATTAGTAATTATAAAAGAGAACAAATAGAAGAGCGACAACGAAAAATAGAAGAACGGCAAGAACTAAAACGTCAAACACCAACACGTAGACAAACAAGAAGACAAAAAAAACAACAACTACCACCTGATGATGATGATTTAGAAGAACGACGTCAAACACCAACACGGAGACAAAAAAAAACAACTACCACCTGATGATGATGATGATGATACTCTTGATTATTTACAAACCACGGATACAGACAAACTAGATGAAGCAGCTGGCTATAGCGGAAGTGGATTAGGAAATCCAAGGATTGGAAACATTTGTCCTGATAGTGTTATCAATGATATATCACGATTAGATGTTCTTGTAGGAGGGTTCCGAGCTGGAAATAACTCTCCAGAAATAATTAATGAAGCAGCTGATATTTGTAGACGATTATTTGCCGGTGGTATCATGGATATCAAAACTTATCGAGATTTCATTGACGAGTTAGCAAATGGGTATCATAGCGATTAAATAACAATTGAAAACACTATTGTTTTTATAATAATGATCATCCATTACAATCATGATAAACCAACCCTCGTCTATGTAGTTAATTCACGGTTTCCAGTTTATAGAGCATACTACGGAGATGGCCTCGGCAAGACCATTTTAGGATTCTTTTCAAGAACGGCCCCAAAAGTGATGCCGTTAGCTAAACAACTTGGAATGAAAGCCATTGATGTTATTCGTGATAAGGGTATTAGTACTGTTGGAGATCTTGCCGGGAAAGCGTTTTCAACTGCGAAGGATAAAATAACATCATTAGTGGGGCGAAAAAAGAAACCGTTACCGTCTACAGAAGAAATGCCTGCAAGTGTTAGTAAAATTATAAATAACGCAGTAGATGAAAAACTAGCGTCGATGGTAAATCAAGGAGACCAAAGCAATATTGCAAATATGATAGCGGGAAGTGGCTTTAGAAAACCACGTCGATGAAATCCTATGGATTTTCACGCTAGCGTTTTTCACGATGAAATGGAAAATCCGATTTAGACTCTGATAAATAGAATAAAATGTTCAAAAAATCATTTGATCCAGCATTTGATATAGACGCCCCAGTGCGTAAAGATGATTCTGTACGCGATTATCAATTTTATTCTTATCACGCAGTACAACCAGATCTCCGATCGCGAATTGAACTTCAAGTTCATGATACCAGTAAATATTTTCTACCGTGTGAGGCATTTATTGAAGTAGAAGGAGAACTTGTAACAAATGTTGCAGCTGATACCCCATATGACAATAACTCAAATGTCCGAGTTGGTTTTGTTAATAACGGCATCATGGCGTTATTTGAAAGCGCTAGATATCTCATTGATGGAAAAGAAATTGAATCCATTGACCGTGAAGTTGATATGGCCACAACAATCATAGGGTTAGCAAGATATTCTGATGATTATACAAGATCAGCGGGTCCATCTATGATGTTTGCAAAGAATACCTCTGATACCGCTGATCACCTTCAATTCATTAAAGTGTTAACAGCACAGG
The DNA here is from genome assembly GCA_029339505.1 of Unio delphinus. NCBI lineage: Eukaryota > Metazoa > Mollusca > Bivalvia > Unionida > Unionidae > Unio > Unio delphinus. The sequence goes on from JAQISU010000064.1 coordinate 3,023,554, forward strand.
GTACTGCAGAAGCCAATCAACAAGAAGCAGCTAATCCAGAACGTCGAATTAGACCCGGAGCTGCGTTTGATATTCTCGGAGGCGTTAATGGTAATCTCAATTTAGGATTTGCAACACGTGTAGCAACGTTGCATGGGCAGCGTCGACGATTTTCATGTGCGATTCCACTGCATCATATATTTGGATTCTGTAGAAATGTTAGAAAAGTTATTTATGGAGCCAAACACACAATAGCGCTTGTACGAAAGGGTACTGATGATGATGCAATCTGGCGTAATGCTGGGGTTGCTGCCGGTAAAGTCATTTTAACAAAACTATCATTATGGATGCCAGTGTTAACTCCATCAATCACAGACGAACAGCGACTACTATCATTTATGGACCAAGGAGGAAAGTCGTTGTTAAGTTGGTTATCAGTGACCACGGATATTAAACAAGACAGTGTTGATGGTACATTCACATGGCACCTGGCATCAAAACAAGGAGTTTCAGCTCCACGTCATATATTTATTGCGTTACAGAATGCTGCGCGAGTTGGTAATCAAGAACGAAGTCATATGATATTTGATCAGTTAGGTGTTAGTGAAGTCTCGCTGAGAATAAACGGACAGCAGGAACCATCCGAGGATATACAACTTGATTACGGTCAGAATCATTTTGCACGTGTCTATCATAACCTGTTGTCATTTATGGCACGTGATCAAAATGTGGATACCGGTTTGCAAATATCACAATTGGATTTTAAAAGCCTCTATCCGATTTATTACTTTTCATTGGAACATCTTGATTTGATGAGACAATCTGTCGTTGATATACACTTTAGAGCCCGTGTAACCCGTCCGACTGGTCCACCAGTTGCTGGGGTTGCTCCTATCCTTATCCCGAATTATAGAGCAGTTGCTGTCATTCTTAGTGATAAATCAATGTTACTTGAAGGTGTTGGTGGAAGAATGAGAGTGGTAGATGCACCAGTAGAAAATCTTTGAACGATTTTTCATTGAATTAGAATCAATCAATTATATATAATGTCATATAGTGTTATTAGTGTTACGTTAACTCCTGGTCAAATCAAAAAATTGCAATCAGAATCGGCTAAAAAATGTGGAACCACAATCACGTTGAAACCTAATCAAATGACGGGTGGTGAAAATAAATTATCGCTGACAACTCGTCAGGTGAAACATTTCAATGATGCTTTCAAGGATAAAAAGGGAGTTCAGATTACTCTCTCTGCGGCTGCTATTAAAAATATGATGAAAACAGGTGGTATATTTCCATTGTTAGCTGCAATACCAGCATTGATTGCAGCAGCAGCCCCAGCGGTGGCTAAAGCAGCAGCGTTAGGAGCCGTTGGTACTGCAGCAGGAATGGCGTTGAAAAAGGCAGCTGGACAAGGATATAAAAAAAAGAGACGATCCGTTCAAGGATTGGGTCTAAGACTACCAGGAACCCCGTATTCGTGGTACAGCGGAAAAGGTCTAAGACTACCAGGGACCCCGTATTCATGGTACAGCGGGAGATCCGTTCACGGATCAGGCCTGAGACTACCAGGAACGGTTTATTAATTGAGGAACCTATGGTTTCCAAATCTTCGATGATTCCAATGTCCAATTTTGATTTAATGGATGCTGCTAAAAAACTAGCGATTAAACATTTCAGAGGTGTTTTTATGAAAGATCAATTACCACATCAACCAAACAAAACTGAAACAGGTATTATTAATCTCGATAACAGCACCGGACCTGGAACTCACTGGGTTGCATACGCTATTGATCCACGTGGGATTGTCTATTTTGATTCATATGGATTAGCCCCACCGAAAGAGTTTATGCGGTATATAAAAACCCTTCCAATGAAAACTTGGTATTCTACGCTACCAACACAACAAATCAATGACCCACCAATATGCGGCAGTGAAGTATTAAATGTCCTTGACGCTATTTCTAACTCCTTGGGTAACCCAAGGGGAAAACCACCACACATTGTCGTAAATGACTACACTAGTAATCGCTTTTTAGAGAGAGATATATAAAATATCATGATTGATATTTGGGGGAGACCTCTGAAACCCAAACCCGATGACACTGCAACTCCTGATTCTATCAAGGATATACAAAAAAAAATTAAAGATGAAATCGCTGAGACGTTGAACTTAACAAGTGTTGACCCGAATGAAATAGTTGTATTTCAAGACAAACAGGGTAAATTGAAATCTAGTAATATTTCTCTGGATGATATTTTGGTTAAACAACAAAACGCAATCGAGAACACCGTTGCGTTATTTTCCGATCAGGGTAAATTGAAAACCAGTAATATTTCTCTGGATGATATTTTAGTTAAACAACAAAACGCAATCGAGGATACTATCGCGTTATTTTCCAATCAAGGTAAACTCAAACCGGGTGTACTTTTTTCGACGATTACAGATCGATTTACAAACCACGATAAAGAATTTGAAGATCATTTAAGAAACTACAATAGTTTCCGTAGAAATGTCGTTCAAAAGTTCTTTGGGTCTCCGATTGTAGTTACACCATCTATCGCTGAAATTAAAACGTTTGTTGATGATCAAAAGGTTATCAACGAAGCAACAAAAACAACAACCGACGCCATTGATAAATTTATTGGAACCCCGTTAGATAAAATTGAACTAAAACTCCCTGATATTAAAAAATCCATTGATGAGACGAAAACTTCCATCGAAGGCATCAAAGGTGATCTTTCGAGGGTGATAACAGCCATTGGAAAAACAAAAATTCCTCATGAGAAAACCAACAACTTAGTATACACAATCCAACACGGATCATTTGAGTGGACACCTACAAACAACACATTAGATATCACTGCAACCGTCAAGGGTATTTATCGATTAACACTAGTAACACCATCGTCTCAATTTGATATTTCATCGTCCAGTTCATCTGGGGTCAATAATACGATTTCAACGATCATCGACAAGAATACAACTGAAAAGTTCACAATCACATCTACTGATAAACATTTGGTTAGGGTCTCAACAACGTGGTATGTGGAATTCGTAGCGAATTTAAGTAAATCGTAATTGAAAACGCTAGCATATTTAAAATAAAAATGATTTCATCATCTCAATATCGCTATGATCAGGTCAGAGAGTATCAAACTAGACTCAAAACCTTGTCTGAGGAGTATGAATTGAAAATTAAAAAATATCGCAGGAGAATTACCGCAATTGATGTTACTGTGTACGCTGTGAGTGGTGTAATCACCGGAGCTGGTATTATACTGTCTTCAGTGACAATGATGGCTCCGATAGCTGTTCCAATTTGCATTTCTGCGGCAACAACAATCGCTGGAATAATTTCAATAATCACAAAAAAAATATCCTCATGCAGCCAACGGAAACTACAAGACTACATAATTCAATTTCATGTTGTGTCCACTGCATACTCGCAATTATCCTCATTGATATCGTCATCGCTCGATGATACAATTATATCAGAGAGTGAGTTTTCAGCGATGGTAGATATATATGATTCTGCGATGTCAAAATTAGAAATACAACATGAGTATAATAACAATGACAACACAGATGGAATTACTACAACAAATAGTGGAGAACACAAAACCAGTACAAACAAGCATGATCTCAATAACCTCAACGAATCCAGAATTCAGTGTGAATTTCCCCTCTCCGGTCCCAGTGAAGGAAATCGCGCTAGCAAAATTACGAGTATACCACAGCTGGCCAAATATTAGGTCAAAACCATTTGGTGGTCAACAACCGAATAATTCACTGGTATTTGCAAATAAGAATAAACCCGACGGTACCCCAGACTGGAACGTTGTTTCCATACCAACCGGATCATATCAAATTGAACAAATCAATGATGAATTCGCGCGTAGAATAAAATCGATTACTGGAAAAGAATCAAAAATAGCTATAACAGTTCATGTGCCGACACTATCATCTGCCATTGAAATAAGCACAGAGGGTTATGTCGTAGATATCTATCAAAGCTCAATAAGAACAGTACTAGGATGGCCTGAATTACCACCCGGAGGAAAAACCGTTAAATTACCAGAACCACAAAAAACCGATTATATCACAGACAGGACAAAATCTGATAATCCAGTAAGGAGTTATAAAGATTATGATAAATCATATTTTTTCATTAGAGTAGAATATGATGAAAGAGTACGACTTATTCATCATCTTGCTAACCGGGATAAAATCACTGAAAATTTCACAGCTTTCAATAACGATATTTCGTTGTTGTTTATATCTCTTAGATCCGGCACTCTCACCCGAGATGAATTTATCAGTGTCGTAGAAACATGTAACAAAATCATCAATGACATGGAAACATTTCATTCACAAATTATTCAAGAAGTATTAGGTGACAGTAGTCCTAAAACAAGAGATTTATTTGCAATAGAATATAGGATCCGCATAGGAGATATTCCAACATTCAAACTTCCAGGATATAATATCTCAGAACTACAAAAATCTCTCGATGATGCCATCGATGAAGGTTTCAAAAAAATCCATGATACGTGGAAAAAAACGCCATCACAACCACAAACAACTATCCTCAAACATAATAATGACCCAGATGGTGGTGGCAGGCATATTGCTCCGTTCAATGTGAATATTTCAACGGTGATTGCGCTCAATTTAGTATGTGATGTGATCGAAGGAAGCTATCAAATTAATCTAGAACGATCAAATCAAGCTCAGCAAGGATATATTTTGTATTCATTTGCACCAACAGCTCCTCCAGGGTTTTTAATAATTGAGTCTCCGGTGAATCCAGTCTATATGCGATGTCATAATAATTCATTAACCAGAATTAATTTCAAACTCACAGATCAGTCTAATAATCTGATTGATTTACAAGAGGAGGTTTTACAAATTAGTCTATTTGTGAAATCATAAATGATTTTCGTCCCCAGACAAGGTCTCGAACACGATATCGTATCGGACTGGATCAAATATTCGGTTAACCTAGAACTGAAAGTTCTAGCAGCAGAGGGGGTGAGTGACAACGACGTTGCGACGCGAATGTTTTCAGACAAGGGTCAGAGACTTATTTTTTCGCGAGAAGGGTCCAGTGTTATTTTGGAGGGGGTATAATCAAAAATAAAAACAAAAAAAAGTTGTCTGATTCGCCCCCTCTGCTGCTCAGGTGATCATCATCAAGATTTTTTCGATTCGATTAATTGATTTTTATAGTTATAACCGTCCACTAGGGACATTTGTATAACTTTTATATCCAGTATGTCACTGAACATTTGATGTTCCCCTCTTTGGGAGGTGAGTTAAAAGTATCGAAGTCTTAATAGGGCGTTACATTGAATTACTAAAAAGTAACTATCAATGTAAATGTAGGCCCAGGAGAGGTAGGCAAGGTCAATCCACACCTCTATTTTGCAGCATGTCCGGAAGAGGCAAAGGAGGCAAGGGCAAGGCAGAGAACATCCAAGGCACCGCAATCCGCAGTCCCACCCGAAGAGGAGGAGAGCGCACCACCGGACCAAAACACGAACAAACCCAAGGAGTGCCAAGGTCCCACACCCATTTTATTAGTGGAACCTCACAAGTGCTATATTGTTGTGATATGTATTGTTTTGTTGTTATATTTTAATAACTGTTGCAGCCTTGTGCTGCAGGGGACTGATAGTCCTGGGGTAAGACTACCTTATATATTCTAGTAGGGACTTTTGTGTGAAGGCATTGTGTGTGTTTGTGAGGTTACCAGATTTAATGATTTATTCAATCAGTCCAGTTATATTAATGGAGGCCCTATACCAATTGAGTGTAAGCCACCTGTGCAATTGAGTCCAGATAATAATTAGTTACGAATTTCCTAACACTTATACTAGTATCACTTAAGTAAGTACAAAGTGTACTATAAGATCACCACCATCCTATAAACCGGTGAAAAACCCTTCTAAAGAGGGCAATTCACCCTATTACTATTTTGCACTAAGTAGTCTAAGTGACTAGAAAAGTTTAACTCGGTAGGTTGTAATAAGTTATGAATTTTGTTGGGTGTGGATCCAAAAGATCATATTTGAGTTGGAGCAAGAAGTTGTTCAAATGGAATTCTCTAAAACCAATCTAGTGTGAGAATTCTGTTTTTAAATACATATAACAATACAAGACACAGATTTAAGTAGTAGAGTGAGATAAGGTTCAATATCAGCTTCCCAGCGAGTCAGATTGGATTAAGAATAGAGGTATACCTAATTGTATACTTGTCCGTAAGCACAAAATAGACCAGGCTGTCTATACGTGCGTACACCAATCCAGGCGATTTCTAGACGGAAAAGAGCCTGTGTCTCAACTGTTTCACTGACCTTCACCTATTCTCAAGAATCACAAAAATAGGGGGGGGGGGGGTAATAGCAAACATATAAGACAATACAAGACGACATAAAGTAACATGAATTATTGTTAGTAGAAATTTAAAGAGCATGAACATTAACATGAACATTAAAATAAACTATAAGAATAATAAGGATAATAGAAAATATTAGTATTAACATGAACATTAAACAAGAAAAATTAATAGTAATAATTAGTATGAACATTTAACATGAACAAGACCATAGCCCTGAAAAGGACTGTTTTTGTAGACTGGTTCCCCACTTTTCCTCTGTCGTCAATGATAGCAGCAATTTTCCATTTTCTCTATTGTCCAAGAGTTTACACTTCCACTGAATGTCCACATGTTGTATATAATTTGGAATGCCAACTGCCATTAACTTTTATTCTGTTTAGGTATTGTAATGGGGCTATCTCAGTCTAAAATTATAATGTAGGTGTCAATATAGCGGTGAGCTCTATCAGTATGTAACTATGAGTGAACGTAGCTCGTGTGTTACGTAAAAGTTCATTAAGAACTCCATACTACATCCCATCATAGGACCACTTGAACAGAGACACAGGCTAATTATTTATTGAATCTAAGTTAATAATAAAGTTTATATTAAAGCGGTGAGCTCTGCCAGTATGTTATTATGAGTGAATGTATACCCGTAGTTACGTAAAGATCACTATGAACTTAAGGCCCACCATGAACTTCATATATACATCCCATCACAAGCCAACCCAAACAGAGACACAAGCTAATTGTGGTTTCGGACTAGTTTATAGTACATAGTTTATACTATATATGTATTTATAAGTGATATTAATTATTAATTAGAGTTTTATTTGTATTTTATATTATTTATATTTTATCAATTAAATTAGTGTTAATAAGAAAGTCAATAATGTTTTTAGCCATTAATTGAATATTAGGTTGAGTTAGGTCAAGTATTTTAGGATATATATTTGTTATTTTTTGTAATTTTAGTTTGGTTTTGAGTTTAATTCTGTGTATAAGGTTATTTTTACATTTATTAAATATATGATCTAAGTCTTCTGGTTGTTTACATTTAAAGCAGTTAATATCGTGTGGAAATGTTCCTATATATTTGCCAAAACTATTAGCTAATTTTGTTTTTCCTATCATTATCCTATTCATTTTAATTTGTTCTCTCCTGGTGTTGCCTAGTATTAGTGATTTTCTTTGAACAGTTTTTTTAGTGTTGTATAGTACTCTCCCTTTATTGGATGAGCTCCATGTATTTTGCCATATAGTGTTTATCATATTAATGATAAGTCCGTACATTTCAGTATGATTATATTGTATTGGTTCATAATATATATTATTTATTTTTTCATTAGCTAACTTATCAGCTAACTCATTGCCCTTAACACCTATATGTGAGGGGATCCATAGAAATTGTACTATAATATTTTGTGTTTGAAATTTAGTAATTTGGTATTGCAATTGATACAAAAAGTTTTTTCTACTATAAGAATTATTATTATTAATTGTTGTCATAACACTGAGTGAGTCGCTCACAACCAGAGTTTTGGAAGGTTTATTTTTTTGAATCCACATAAGGGCTTGTAGTATAGCCCAAAATTCAACAGTATAGATAGAGCAATAATCTGGCAGTCTTATACCTTCATATATATCTAATTGTGGTATGACCCATGCTGCTGCTGTTCTTGCAGGATTAGTTGTTTTAGAGCCATCAGTGAAGATTTTTATGTGATTTTTTATATTTGCTATTAAATTTTTCATTTATAATTGTTTTCATAAGATGAGAATCTTGAATTTTATTTCCTAGGTTTTGGAGTGAGAAATCTAGTTATTTTGTTGAGTCTCCATGGGATTATAATAGGTGTTATAATTTTCTGTACTTTAAAAATATCCTCAGGTAAATTAGTTTTTATGGTATTTATTTGTTTACCACATGAGTTTGAGTATTTTCCTTTGTTAACAAGAGGTTTAGTACATTTCTTAATAATAAGAAGTGTTGGGTGAGTATCTTTATGAGCAGACAATCGAGCAGCATATCTTAACATGATCTCTTTTCGTCTCAAACTAAGTGGAAGTTCACCAGCTAGAACCTGTAGTTCCTCAGTAGATGTCGATGGTAAGGCTCCAGTTGCTATAAGTAAGGCTTTTCTTTGTATTTGTGTAATTTTTTTAAGGAGTGTAGGTTTTGCCGTAGCATAAATTTGACACCCATATTCAACTTTAGATCTGATAAGTGATCTATATAATGTAGTAATTGTTTTCTGACAGGCACCCCAATGAGTACCTTGTATACTTCTAATTAAATTAAGGTCCGATTTACATCTTTTAACTAGATCTTTTATATGATGAGACCATGTCATATGCTGGTCAAAGTACATCCCTAAGAATTTTACAACAGTTACAAATTTAATTTCTTGATTTTGTAATGTAAGTTTTGGATATACTATGTTATGTCTATTTTTATGTTGAATAGTAGTAAATAGGACAGCTACTGTTTTTTGATGGGATAATTTAAATCCCCATTCATCAGCCCAATTGCCTATATTATCTAGACTTGTCTGAATTTCTTTAATGTGTTTTTTATTTTTAGGATTGCCAGCTCTCCACAGAGCGCTATCATCAGCGAATTGAGATAGTTCAACTTGTAGGGAAGCTAAATTTTTTATCTAAGTCATTAATCATAATGTTAAATAATGTAGGACTAAGTACACTCCCTTGGGGGGTACCATTTTCTAATGTGTATTTTTCAGAATAAGTTGTTCCTATTCTAGTAAGTATTTTACGATCACTTAAGAAATCTTTTATAAAATTATATATATTACCTGTTATACCGTAGTTATTTAGTTTAGCTAAGAGACCTTTGGTCCAGACCAGATCAAATGCTTTTTCCATATCTAGAAAAACAGCAATAAGGTGTCTATTACTTTTTTGAATGTTATTAAATGCTAGTTTAATTGCTGTTTCTAGTCTGATTAGTTGATCAATAGTAGATCTATTATTTCTAAATCCACATTGATTATTGGATATGAGATTATTAGTTTCAAAATGATATTTGAGCCTATTATTGATAATAATCTCCATTATTTTACATATATTATTAGTAAGTGAGATTGGTCTGTATGAGTTAATGTCATTTCTATCTTTATTTGCTTTTAGTATTGGTATAACTACTGCTGTTTTCCATTTATTTGGGAGTTGACCAGTACTCCATATTAAATTATACATATTTAGTATTATATTAATAAAGTTTATAGGTAAATTTTTATAGATTGAATAACCTATAGTGTCTTCTCCAGGTGAGGTATCTTTTTTGGATTTAAGAGCTTGATACCATTCATTAATATTTATTTCATCATTCAAATAAGATTTTTTATTTCCTAAGTCTGTAAATATATGTGTTTGATCTTTTTCAAGTTTATTCCTATGTTCCTGAAATTTTTTTGTATGGTTCATATTGCTGCTCATGGCTTGAAAGTGCTTTGCCAATAAGTCAGCTTGTTCCTTATGATTATTTGTATTGTTTATTTTAGGTAGGTTGTTTGTATGTTTACCCCTAATTGTTCTAATTTTATCCCATACTTGTTTTGAATTGGTTTTATGATCTAAGTTGCTACAGTATTTTTGCCATGAATCAAGCTTTGCTTTCTTTATTGCAGATTTTAATTCCGTATCATATTTTTTATATTCTGTAAAATGTATAACATTATTTGTACGTTTAAATTTATTTAAAGCCCTTCTTTTATTTTGTCTAATAATACCAATTTCAGTAGTCCACCAGGGAACTGTAAGTTTATGAGGTTTATAGGTATTTTTAGGAATAGAAGTATTAGCTGCTTTAACTATTGCATTTACAATATTATCATAGTATGTATCTATATTAATATTATGAAGGTCTTCAAGTTTTTCTTTTCCAATATTTTGTTGAAATTTAGCCCAGTCTTCTCTTTTTTAATTCCATTTTGGAATGTTATTTTGGTTTCAAATTGAGTTGTAATTTGTAATGTAGTTATAATTACAAAGTGGTCACTTCCTAATGTATCAGTTTGGTCTACACTCCATGTTGCTATCTGTGCAAAGTTTGGAGTACATAAAGTGAGATCTATGGCTGACAAAGTGCCATTTAATGGGTTAAGTCTAGTATTAGTGCCATCGTTAAGTATTACTAACCTATTTTCATTTATCCATTTAGCAAATAATCTGCCCCTATTATTAGTTTGTTGAGACCCCCATACTTCATTATAAGCATTAAAGTCTCCTAATATAATAGCTTGTTTATTCCCTATGTGCAATTTAAGATCTTGCAATGCAAGTTTATTTGAAGCTATGTTACCTCCCCCTGGATCATAAAAGTTATAAAGAGTAAATTTAATGGTACCTGTGTTTATTGACATGGCTTGTACTTCAATTAGGGAGTTATTAATTTTTTCAGAATCAATAGGAATTATTGATGCAGATGGCATGTTATTATTTAAATATATGACAAGTCCCCCCCTAGTCCTACTTTCCTATTTTGAAAATATCCAGGAGCATACCCCTGTATATTTGGAAGTTTTTTATTGTTATCTTTTATTCTAGTTTCCTGTATACATATTATATGGGGTTGAACAGGGGAGTTAATTAGTTTTAATTTTAATTCATTAATATTTTTCACTAAACTCCTAGCATTCCACTGCCATATGATACGATTGTTATTTAACTTATCTGTAATTGTATTATCCTGTATGTTTGTGTAATTCATGTTGGTTTTAGGAATTTGTTAGTTTTTATACCCTCATTTATATGTTGCCATAGAGCATGGAGCCCATTTGAGAGGGAGATAAGATAATCATTATCTTTGTTTGATGCGTTACTAATGTAACGACGTAATTCAGTAACTGCATTTCCTATCGTTTGGAGCGACAGATTTTGTACCAAATCAATTGAGTTTGATGATTCGGTTTGAGTTTGTATGTCACACTTAGGTTGGTCTACTTCAGTTTCAACATTAATAGGTACTGTTTGATTAATTTGATTATTTAAGGCCTTATTTGGTTTGCATTTGTTTGAATTGTTTTGATTTTGTATTATGATTTCTTGTTTAGCTTTATAGTATGCCCAGTTGTTTTTATTCATTAAATCAACTATCTGAGTTTCAATCTGGGCTTTGGGACATAGAGGGGAGTTAGCAGAGTGCTCTCCCTTACAGTTGATACATTTAGGTTTTTCTCTTTTACATTGTCCCCTATGTGGTCCTCCACAGTTAACACAGAGCTGTTTAAAGGTACAGGCGACCTTGTAATGCCCCCAATGTTGGCAATTAATACAGAATCTGGGTTTGTGTACATATGGCTGAGTTTTGACTTTGAGTCCCATTGTACCTAGCTTGATAGTATTTGTAAGGGGCATATGTGTTTCTACAACAGTAACACATTGATGTTTGTTTGGTTTATTCGCCCCTATTTTATAGTTGGTAATAATTTCATTACCTCCTTGTATTAGGTGTTCTTTAATCTCCTGGTTTGTACATTGGGCCATTTTCCCTTTTAGTTTTAGTACTGTTTTATATTTGTTGATCTGTGGTAGCTGTTGTTGTTGTTGATTAAGATCCATTTCCTTTGTATTGTGCTTATCTGGGGTTATCACTTTATTCTTCATATTGTTATTGTTGTTATTGTTGTTGTTCTTTTTAATATCCTTTGTTGAAGTTTGCATTGTTTTGGCTTTTTTATGCAGCTCCATTGTTACCGGCATCATCAAGATATGATTCTGTAACATCAATGGTTAAACTGAAAAAAAAGGAAAAAATAATTCAGGACATGAAATGGGAAATAGAAATACATGACCTTATAAAAAAAACTATTACATAGACATGTTATGAAGATATTTTTACAGTAAAATAATAAATCTAAAAACAAGATTGCTACATGTAGCCTTATGTCCACCAGTCGCTGATGAAAGTTAAAAGATAGTAATATGTCCCTAACTCCTATAAATGTTGAATCGAAATAACAAATATGTATATAGATATTATGTGTAAAATAACTGCTTAGTTTCATAAAAATAGGGCAAACAGTTTCAGAGGCGTTTGCAATTACAGAAATGTTGCAGACACATGGACAGGGACACCATTACCATGTCCACCCAATGCTTCACTGTTGGAAACTCCCCCTGCGGGTTCGGGGTTGTAGAATAGGCCCGACGTGCCTCGCCACGTGTCGTAAAAGGCGACTAAGTAGAGGCAACCTGTTTGCCGTGGGTTGCGTCCCGTGTCGGGGGAGGAAAGGATCCTGGTAGTTGCAACACACTACTTTGGCCTCTACTTCTCTTAGACGGGTGGTCGAGATGGGCCCGGTCTCGACAAATCGGCTGGTCACGCCGAGCCCTAGGAAGTCTTTATTAACTCTCTCACCTCCTTTTACTTTCTCCTTGTATCTCTTTTGATACCACCGTTGCCCATATATTCTATTCCTATATCTTTCCCTTTTCCAAATCTTAGAAGACTTCCTAGAAGGCGGTGGCTCAACGGGTCAATCGGGGGGTAATTTTACTGACCCTAGAAATTGGCGACTTCAGGGTCATCCAAAGGTAATTTTATCAACTGAGTATGGCATCTGTGTATCCTTGGCACTTTAAAAGTGTCCCCTTGTTGGGCTCCTTGGTGGGTGGGGAGCACGGGTGCTGAATTTTAAAATCTTGCCATCATGGAAAAAAAATCCAATAAACGTACTAAACCACTGTCTGACTCTGATGAAGAACCACGTGGCGTGGAATCATTTCCACGCTTCATGGTTATTCAATCAAAAGATGATGCTAAACCGCTTTCAGGTTTATCTCCATTTATTATCGAGAAAACCATTACGGGATCGATTGGCACACCAAAAAGTGTGAAAAAACTAAAATCGGGTTGCCTTCTTGTAGAGTGTGAGCGAAAGGGGCAAACAGACAATATCATGAAAATGAAAACATTCTTTGATATTCCAGTGACCTCATTCGCCCACACTACACTGAATTCGTCCAAAGGCGTAATACGATGTCGTGACTTGGCTGGAGTCACCGACGCAGATATCATCGAAGGGATGAAACATGAAGGTGTCACTGCAGTGCGAAGAATACGTATTAAACGTAATAACGCCCTGCAGGACACCAATACATTTGTACTCACCTTTAATAAACCGACAGTGCCCAAAGTGGTCAAGGTTGGGTTTTTACAAGTAAAGGTCGATATCTACATTCCAAACCCCCTTCGATGCTATAAGTGTCAAAAATACGGCCATCACGAAGATCGATGTTCCAGAGCCAAGGTATGTGGCCGATGCGGAGAACACTCTCATCAGGAAGCTGATTGTAGAGCAACTCCGCATTGTGTCAACTGTGGCAAGGAACATCACGCCAGTTCCAAAGATTGTGATACATGGAAACAGGAGAAGGAAATTCAGAGGGTAAAGTTTACTTCGAACATTCCCTACCCAGAGGCCAGAAAGCTTGTCCAGGCAAAAACATCCCTTCCTGGCCCATCCTTCTCCACAGTCGTAAAGCACAATCCAAAAAGCACGAAGGACGCCCAAACACAGACGGATCAGCCCGATTCAACCACATGTGCCAACATCCCTAATTATAAGCCACAGAAAAGCACAACATCAACTCAGACAACAACTAATAACAATCCACCACCAAAATCACCAAGACAGAAACACAAAGCACAAACAAATAAACAGCAAAAGGGGTCAGATGACCCCATTAAACTGTACAACACGTTTGGAGACTTTGAGAGCATGGATGCAGAAGAAACTGCTCCGTGTACTCAAAGTAGCTCCAAACCTAATAAAACTAAATATACTCCCGTACTTCCTCCAGACAAATAACAACACATGCTTCCTTTGCGAATAGTCTAACCCAGTTCCAGAATCTCCAGCATAACATTAGAATGAAGAACACCATCATACAATGGAATTGTCGAGGACTTAAAACAAACTACAATGATATTCTTCTGCTTTTAAATGAACACGATCCTGCTGTACTATGTTTACAGGAAACATTCCTGAAAGAGACAGATAAAATTACTTTTAAAAACTTTTCCCTGTTTAATGCGTACTTTCAAAACGCAGACAGGGCCTCAGGAGGAGTCTCTATTGCTGTGAACAATAGAGCCCCTCACAGAGTCGTTCCTTTAAAGACAAATTTACAAGCCATTGCTGTAAGTGTCACTCTACATCGAGTGATTACTTTTTGTTCCATTTACTTACCACCAAACACCAACCTAGTACAAAAGGAATTAGACAATCTTGTTGAACAACTTCCCGCGCCCTTCGTTTTACTCGGGGATTTTAATGCCCATAACATTTTATGGGATCAAATCACATAAACGACAGAGGCCATAAAATAGAAGATTTCATTTCTAGACACGATCTGTGTCTATATAACACTAATTCATCAACATATTTACACCCAGGAACGGGTACGTACACATGCATAGATTTGACAATTTGCTCTCCCTCACTGCTTTTGGACTATGAATGGAAGGTCGCTGATGACCTTCACAGCAGTGATCACTTTCCAATCACTCTTGAAAATAACACTAAAATTGATGATACAATTCCACAATGGAATATAAAGAAGGCCGATTGGGCTATGTTTGAAGCATTATGTAAAACTAGACTAAATAATGATACAGTATTCAACGCTGTTAATCCTATACAGCATTTTACCTCCGTTCTAATTTCAATTGCAGATGAATCCATTCCCAAGTCCTCAACGAACAGTAAGAGATCGCAAAAACCTTGGGTAACCAAGGAATGCAAAGAAGCCATTAGACAACGCCGAGAAGCATTAAAAACATTCAACACTCGTCCAACGCCCGAAAATTTAAATAAATATCGTATTGCCCGGGCTAAAACTCGACGCACAATCAAAGAATGTAAGCGTGCATCCTGGAAGAAATATATTTCTTCTTTAAACTCTCGTTCCTCAATGAAACAAGTTTGGGATACTATTCGGAAAATAAATGGAAAAAGGAAACACAATTCTATTCGACACCTAAAAATAAACAATATCAATTTCAGTTCGAAACGTGACATAACAAATATTCTTGCCGATAGTTTTTCGAAAAACTCATCATCATCTAATTATTCAGATGCCTTTAGAAGATTAAAATCTCAAAAAGAAAAGTCGCGTTTAAAATTTACATCGAACAACACTGAAAATTATAACCAGCTGTTTTCTTTATTGGAGCTTAGGGAGGCATTAGACAAGGCCCATGATACATCCGCTGGGCCTGACGAAGTACATTACCAGTTCTTGAAACACCTCCCAGAATCTTCTCTGACATTGCTTCTTAAAATCTTTAATGATTTATGGATTGCTGGTAATGTACCTAAGAGCTGGAAAGAAGCAACAGTGATACCGATTCCCAAACCAGACAAAGATAACGAAGATCCTAACAGCTATCGGCCTATTGCATTGACAAGCTGCATATGCAAAACAATGGAACGAATGATTAATTCTCGGCTTGTATGGTACTTGGAAAGTAATAATTTAATTTCTCCTTTCCAAAGTGGCTTCCGTTCTGGTCGTAGTACTAACGATCATCTGGTTAGACTGGAAACATTTATTCGCGATGCATTTATCAAGAAGGAACATTTAGTAGCGGTCTTCTTTGATTTAGAAAAGGCCTATGATACAACATGGAAGTACGGGATACTAAATGACCTGCACGATCTAGGTCTAAAAGGCCGTCTGCCCGCTTTCATCTCCAGTTTTCTCTCCGACAGAGAATTCAAAGTACGCGTGGGCGCTACCATCTCCGATATGCACCAGCAAGAGATGGGTGTGCCCCAGGGCAGTATTTTATCTGTGACGCTATTTAATATCAAAATCAATAGCATCACTAAGTGCTTAACTCCCGGTGTGGACTGCTCTTTATATGTAGACGATTTTTTAATTTGTTATCGATCAAAGCACATGCATACAATTGAAAGGCAACTTCAACAAAATATCAATAAGATCCACCATTGGGCCAGTAATAATGGTTTTAAATTCTCTAAATCGAAAACAGTATGCATGCATTTCTGTCAATTGCGAAGACATCATGATGACCCTAAACTCACGCTGGACGGAACACTTATTCCAGTTGTTGAGGAAACGAAGTTTTTGGGTATTATCTTCGACAGAAAACTGACTTTTATACCACACATCAAGAATTTAAAAGCTAAATGCTTAAAAGCTTTAAATTTACTAAAAGTAATTGCGCACACTGACTGGGGTGCTGATAAAAAAGTCCTCCTGAATTTGTATAGAAAATTTATCCGTTCTATACTAGACTATGGATGCATTGTTTATGGTTCAGCTAGGAAGTCTTATTTGAAAATGCTTGACCCAATTCATCATCAGGGAATAAGACTTGCTCTAGGAGCATTCAAGACATCTCCATGCGAAAGCCTTCTCGCGGAAGCGAATGAACCACCCTTATCGCACCGCAGAGAAATGCTTTCTATACAGTACGCTCTTAGGTTAAGATCAAATCCTCTGAACCCTGCTTTTTCGGTTGTTTTTCAACCAAAATACAAAACTTTGTACGAAAACAAACCAAATGCCATACCTTCATTTGGCATCAGAATATCATCCAGTTTTGACACTATCAAAATTAATCTCCCTACAGTTCAGAATACGTTTGTCTCGGAAACACCACCTTGGCTCCTTAAGCAACCCAAAGTGATTTTTACGTTGCACGATGGGAGAAAATCTGAGACGAATCCTGCCGTTTTCCAGAACTCTTATCATGAACTCCTCAACGATTTTAAAAACTACACAAAATTTTTTACTGATGGATCAAAAGTTGATGACAAGGCTGCTGCAGCCTTTGTTAGTGGCAAGCACATAACCAAAGTGCGCTTGCCAAACGATGCGTCCATATTTTCAGCGGAAATCAGAGCAATAGATCTTGCTCTGAAATTTATTGAACAAAAGCGCATTTTAAATAGCATTATTTTCTGTGACTCTCTGTCAGTACTTCAGTCGCTACACCATAGAAAACTGGATAATCCATTACTAGTCGATATTCTCGTCAAAAACTCTGAGCTTAGTAAGTCCTACAACATAGTATACTGTTGGCTACCTAGCCATATTGGTATTAAAGGTAATGAAGAAGCAGACCGGGCTGCTAAGATGGCTCTATCCCAAGAACCATCGGATTTTAAATTACCTTTTACTGATTTTAAACCTTGTATCAAAAAGTACCTACGTCAGAAGTGGCGGGCGTCATGGGATGAGGCAGTCAATAACAAACTTCATGCCATCAAACCAACCCTGGGAGAATGGACTCCTTCCTATAGAACTATCCGCAGGGAGGAGGTTGTCATTGCAAGAATCAGAATCGGTCATACATACATTACCCACTCCCACATACTAAAAGGTGAAGATCCACCAGAGTGCTTTTCTTGCAATGAGCCATTCACTGTTAAACACTTTATGACCGAGTGTTCCGACCTGCAACCTACGCGTGTTAAATACTATAATGTACATGACATGAAGGAACTTTTTGATACAATACAAACCACTTGTATTTTAGATTTCCTAAAGGAAGTAAATCTCTATTTTAAACTATAACTTGTATACCATCACGTAGAATATTTTTATGTAATGCAAATATCACCTTTTATTTACAACATCTTATCATCAACATAACACCATTTACATCTCCCGTTGATTGGGAAGCTTCATATTTTCCTGTTACCAACATCTTACCATTTTATATTTAACTATTGTTTTTTATATATATCGCTGGTCGATGTTAAACCTTTCTTGTTTTTGAACATGTAACGTATTGTATGGCGCTAAATAGCCTAAAAGTGCTGGTGCGCCGTTAAAATTCAAGTAAACAAACAAACAATCACTGTTGGAAACAAAGATACTCGAAAGGATTTACAAAAGTACTGGACATGTTACAGGGGGTGCTCTTTTGGTGACACTTTGTTGTTCCTTCTGTGTGACTCACTGAATGCATCTCTTCTACACCCGACATTTCATTATTACTGAAAATTTAAATATATTTTTTATAAATAATTATCAATTTGACATTTATCGTGTTACCTAAATGTGCATGATGCTAATGAAGGGTTAAGTAAACTTGTGTTACCATCACATGACATTTGTACATATTACATGTATATTTATATGGGCCATTGGGTCACAATCAGTGCATTTTATGAAATTGACGTAAAAATATGTTTAAAATAATAAAGTTATAAAATTACTTACTCTTTATGATTTTCTCGCTGTAAACGGTTTTGGCTGTAGTTGTAACTAGTGTTGCTTCGCTTAATTGTGCGTGGCAATGTGTTTCCTTGGGCACTAGTGTTGCCTTTGATTTGACATCATTGTAATCTGCGTGTCTATTGGCATCAGCTAGATATATTTTGCATGTCATATATTTCGTCATTTTTTCGAGTAAATGGCCGTTTGGTGGATACTCTTTCTGATAAAGATAAATGTTATCTTCATGTTTGTCCGCTGTCGCGCAAGTGGCATCATCGCCCACGCGTTCTTCAATCCTAGTTGAAAGAACTATCGGTTGATTTTGGTTCATGTACCACTTCCCTATTATCTTATGCTTACAGGTCTTTTTTTCAGGTGAACATTGGCAATTAATGCACCTACCTTTCTTGTCTATTATTACTACTGTTCTTTTTAGTCTACTCCAGTATCGCGTTTGTCCGGAATAGACAGATAAATAAATATATCTTTGGCTAGACCTATCCAGAGACATGTAAACGAGGAAAGGTGTGTTTTGTTGTTGAGCCTCTGTTTGCAACTTTAGTGCCTCATGTGCTTTCTCCGGCGTAATGAGTTTGCCTTCGACTAAGGCCTGAAGAGATCTGGTTGTTAGATATTGTTCGATCCCTGGTTTTGCATACTGTACTGACTGAACATGTGGACATTACTACTTTCACAGAACGTACCGCAGTGAGGACCAGATAATGCCTTTTTGATATGTATGAAGCCATGGAAAGAAATGTACTTTTGAGAAGAGTCACTTTCAGTTAAAAATTGAGAAGCAATATCCTGCTAACGAGTCATTTATTAATAGAACAAGCTGTGACCTGCATCCTACGCATTCTATTTTAAACTACAACTTTTATTGCATCTCCGAGAGCATTTATATCTAATGGAAATACCGCCTCTTTTTGCAACGTCTTTTTATCTACATACACATCTCCCGTTAATTGGTAAGCTTCATATTTTCCTCTTGCCAACATCTTACCATTTTACTCGGAACTATTTGGTTTTCTATATCGCTGGTCGATATTGAACCGTTAAGTATTTTTAGACATGTATAAATACAAACTATTGTGTGGCGCTATATAACATAAATGTGCTGGTGCGCCGTTAAAAATTAATGAATCGTGTAACAAACTGTATTGCTGTTAAATTATTAAGAAATGTAATTAATTAATTAATTAATATGTAATGTAATTAATTAATTAATAAAGCTGCTGGAAAGCAAATTGTGTTAACCAAACTTCACTTTTTGCACTGCAAGTTTCACCAAGTAATGTTCTCAATTTTCTTCCATCCTTTACACTCGTCAATCCAGCATTCTAGTCTGTTTCCATTGCATGCAGCTGTTCATCAGAAAAGAATTGGCGCAGCTTTTGGGTGATGACTGCATCAATTAGATAAAACTTTGGAGTTGACATTGCTTTGATACCATATAAATAGGACTTCCAATTCAGTGGAAGTATCTAAAAGCATTTAATAAATGCTCTTTGCTCTTGAGGGGAAATACGATGTAGATAGTACTGTCAATTTACATGATCCGTAGTGACAACTTTTTGATAAAATCGGGCAATTTTGATTAGTTAAAAAACCCTCCCAAAATGCTGTTAGGGGGATCTCATGGGGGAATTTCGATTTCGATACATAGATGTCAATCAGTTTTCGTTGGATCAGCTTTGTGATTAGGAGGGAAACAATCTTTGACACCATGTCCTCAATCTCAAAGTAGAAGGAATTTTGCAGTATTGCGCATATTTGTCCATTTAAAGACTACATAACTAAAATAATTTTGCAGAATAAATTAAATACTAAACAAAACACAAAAACCCCGTGTAAAATAAGTTTCTGTAATTATCCATGTGAATGACATCAGTATATTAGTAGTAAACAATTTATACTTGTGCATTTGTAGATATACTTTTTATGACTAGAAAAATGAATGTTTGACTCGTACGTGAATCATAAATCACTTTTATATGAAATGGCCTTTTGTTTGATAGAACAGTTGCTTCCTTGTGATCGCTTTCAAAACGCAATCCCAATGACACAACCACATTTTTTTTTAGTTATTAACATAATTCATGTAATCAAGACACTCATTATCAAAGGTGTCACACAGTTGCTAGGACTGGTAATGACCTATTTTTCTCACTCCTGCCTTTACTCAGTCTGAAAATATCTCGTGCATGATAAAGTATACGACAGCAGAGAGTACATTTTAAATCGATGTTTGCTAGTGTAACGTAATCGAGCTGACACGCGTTAAAACTGGTCTGTGTTTCATGAAATAACAAACGTGTATGCGAATGAAAATGTATTACACTCCAAAACTAATGAATAGGAACCAAATAGCAAATACAAAGGTACATAAGTAATTGGACTCTACTACTATAACAAATCGTGTAGTCAAACACTACAGTTATTACATTCATGTAGTCAAATACTACGATGAAGCACTATGTCGACATCACCACACGAGTATCCAATGTTGACTCTGCCCGCTTTCCGGCACAGTCACTCCCATTCTCCAGACTTTCATGCTAAAACACGTGGTTATACAGAGGTTTCTGTTGGTAGGAAATAAAGGTGGAGGATTAGGGACTGGTTCCCCGAAATGCAGAGGTGATCTGATACAAGTTAGTGGGATACAAGGGTGGCTTCTCTTACTATTGTGATGAGGTATATGAAGAATCCAGTCTAAAATGTGACCAAAGTTTATGGGCGAGTTATTTTAACTATTTAAGGTTGAAAATATGAATGGAATCTAGGAATTTTGTCGTGTATCGTTTTCCGGAACAAAGTGAAAGATGAAATCTCCAAGAATAATTAGGTTGCCACCTTTTCCAATTTCCATACTCCAGACATTCAGAAACTGCTCCGAAAAAGATCGTCAGCTTTTATTCTACTTGGATGAGAGCGGTAGAGACAGAAAATATGTTCTGATCTTTGTTCAAAGTGTAAGTGTTGTTTGGACTTATTCAAACGTTTTATGGCAGAAATTGAAGGGTGTGTTAAAGTCATTTTATTCTTTAGCGAAATCTCCAAAATAAATCAAAAACAAATCAACCCCCCATTTACCCCAACATATGAATCAAAAGAAAGTCTAGTACTCATCATAAATACATGACTATAAACATAACAAGCATTTAAACAAAACGCAGCAAACAATCTAAAATTACCTTAATCAATCTAGACTTACAAATAAATCAAATTAGAAATATCATACTTTAACCTGAACACATGTTTAATGCACACTATATTTCATTTTCTCCAAACGAATCGTAGTATTAATAAACTAAAACACATCCCCCCCCCCCGCCCCTAATATTACTAAACACAATAATCACTGCAAATAAATGATTTTTCACATAATACTCACTTTATATCAAATATAGCAGTCAATCTAAAATTATCCAAATAACTTTAGACTCAACAAATAAATCAAATTAGAAACATCATGCTCTCAAATAAAAATAGTATAATGAAACGAATACATACCAAATAGTCTACATAAACTCCCAACTTACAAATAAATGCAGTTCAAAATACCATATTCTCACGAATACGTCATAAACTTTCAGATAAACTATTTACACAGTATTTGAATCTAAAATCAACCCCCCCCCCACACACACACATGAAAATAGTCACAGTAAAACAATGCACTGATAAAAGTCCAGGCCAATTTGCTATGATTTTCCGGACGTACCACCTCTTCCCTCGTCAGTTGAGGTGGACACCATCGTAATCAAAGTAAGATCTTCGGAAACCCCGGTTCCGCACCACACACATCTCAGGTATATTGCGAAGGGTACGTCTAAGTAGAATATTTATACATAGCTTCCTTATTCTGTACTCCTGTACAGACAGGCCCCTGGGCCGTAACCTGGGCAATAGCTCTCCGATTAGAACATGGCACGATACCAAAGGCACAAACCTACTAGTTCATCAACAATTTGACAAACACTTTTTAAGTGGATCTCGTTTTCCCCGAGCTATATGAACACAGCGTCGGGGACCCGGGTCGGAAACATCCACCCTAGAAATGTAGCGGCCCAGGCGCCACATAAACAATAAAACCCCAGCTCCAAATTTGGGGGTAATCCAGACAAAACATAGCCAGCAAATCTAGCAATAACGCTATGACCCACCATTAATAGATACATTTCTGATTATGGTCAGAAAAGACCAGTCCGAGCTACATATACCCCCAAACAACTATACATACATCAACACCTCTCCCCATTCCAACGACAAAGACTAATTACCTTGCCTCCCCCCCAACACATAAACACTGGCCAAATAAATCAGTCAAACGAACAATAAAACCACCGACGCCAGCCCCCATTATCACAACACAAAAAAGTCAGTTAAAAAAATCATCAAAACAAAAAATAACAAAACGACAAAAAAATGAGAAATTAATAACCCCCTGCATGCTTCCCCCCTATGAGATAACACAAAAATAAATACCAAGTAGTACAACCTGATACAAGAATAACGAACAGAGAAATTAGCCTCTCACCCTCACATTTCAAACAAAGAAGACGAGTGGAAAATGACACACCTCCCCCCTTCCTATAATGAATATCCAAAAAGGGTTTACCAACCCATACGAACTACCCCATTATAACAAACAATAGCCCGCAAAGGACTATTAAAAAAAGATACTTATAACTTGATGCAACGAATGTGATTGCACTGACAACGAGCAAGACAGAATCAAGAACATGCACCTCACCAAGTAACAATATAAATGCCACAGCATTTAAACAACTACTAGTCACACAACCATATAAACTATGCAAATAAAGCACACCTTTAGAAATACTAATACTACTTTTGGAAATAATCAAACGAAATTCGAAAAATAAAACTTATTCCAAATTTACACAAAAATTAGATAAGGACTCAACTGGGAATTTGGTCTAGGTAGTGCCGTCCATACACAACACTCTCCACCACACAAAAAAGAGAGATACCATATACACTCACATATGAACATCTGGCTCTCGCAACTGGGAAAAAAAAGAAATACTTCTACTACAAGAAAGGAAAGGAAATTAGCCCTAGAACCATTATAGCTCCAAAGGAAAATAGTACGATCCTAAGGTTAGAGAATTAGACTGTAAAGAAATCATTAGTCTCTATGGCACAAATAGAGCCTTGAAAGTATTATCAGTCGAAATTCTCTTTTGGGTAACACAACTATAACAATTTGACAAACCAAGCCAAGATCAACCGTTATCTAAATTACATAAATGAATACAAAAACACACACTTATAACCGCACTCATGGGCGGACAGGGAACCACAACACTCCAACATACTTTTTCGCAATAGACGGTGTCCCTAAAAAGACTCAAACCAGCTATATGCTGGAGAGAGTCCTAAGGGTCAACAGCAGATCGATATTTCCAACGCAATTCTGTCAACTCGGCCACAATCAGGGCTGGACTTTTCAAATGGATTTCGTTTTCTCCTACATGAATGAAAACTACATCAGGGATCTGAAAAGGAAACCATAGGTCCAAGAAATTGGCAATCCAGGCACCGCTAATACAATAGAAACCCAACTCTAATCCAGGGGGCAACCCCAACACAATACAGGAATGAAACCTGGCAATGATACTGTGACCGACTAGCAGTAGGAACATTTTCAGAGTGACAACTAAAGAAACTCGAAAGCACTATATACATTTTCGATACAAATACACACCAAAATATACATATTTGAAGTGAACCAAGTTCAATTATAAATAGAAAAAACTTTGCTAAATAGTGTTTGAAGTAGCGTAACAAAATTCTTCTCCCCCAAACACACAACGAATAACCTAACATATTATGTAAGCAAGCAAGAACAATGAATAGAGACCCCAGTCTCACTTCTCGTTGTTGTGACAAATTACGACATCAAAGATGTCAGACCTACCAACAAAGACGAGTGGAAAATGATGCTACTCTTTCTTCTCTCTCTCTAATATTAGAAAAAATCTAATACAAAAATCTCAAAAAGGGGACTATAGACCCATATGAACTATTCTGAATACCTTAAAATATAATGGTTCACAAAGAAACTATTCTAATGTACCATTTACAACTCGAAAAACAGTATAATAAAACTTTAAAAAAAACTACTAATAGTTTGACATAACGATTACGACCGCATTGACAATGACTTCCAAAATGACCCACGGCAAAGCACATTACAATTAGACATATCAAGTTTCAATGCCACAGCATATTACAAATTATTAGATAACCAAGAACACATGAACCATTTAAATAAAATACACTATTTGGAAATAAATATTTACTTTGTTATTAATTAAATCAAGATTCTAATTCTTATAAATATTCGAAATTACACCTTAAATTATACAAGATTACAACTCATTGATTTGACATACGTAGTGCTGTCCATACAAAATACTATACAAACACAAACTAAAAATACATCATGCATACACAATGGACAAAATGACTCTGGCAAAGTCAATTGGGAAATAATTATAGATAATAATTTAACAAAAAATGAAAAAGGAGAGGAAATTGGCCCTAGAATTTTTATAATTCTAAGGGAAAAGAATACAATCCTAAGTTTAAGGAACAAGACTGTAAAGAAATCCTTATTCTCTGTGGCACTAAGGGAGAATTGGAAAGTATTATCGGTCGAACCACCTTTATGGGTAATTAAACTAAAACAATTTGATAAACAAAACAAAGATCAACCGTCATCCAAATTTACCTTAAATTAAATGGAAACATTTAAACGTACACTATAACAGCATACATGGGTGGACAGGGAACCACTACACCTTTATATACATATTCGTTATAGACGGTGTTCCTCTTCAGACTCGAACCAGCTATATGTGCTGGGGAGAGTCACGAGGATCAATACACACCCCCAAATGTGCAAAATACATAATAACAAATTACCACGTGACTACAGCTAGGCTGATGGAATTCCATTCACAAGCTTAGAATAATAACAAACCACGTGACTAAAACTAAAGATAGGAAATTCAACCTATGGAAAATCCCTAAAATACTGAACACTTATAAAAGAAAGAACTACAAAACTATATGACAGTAATTTAAAAGAAACTAAATAGGTCACTCCAGACCAAAAAGAAATATATATGATTAATCAATATATATGATTTAAAATAAATGTTACTGATTTTCTAAAAAAAAAAACTTTTTTCCCCTCCGAATCGGGTGGACCCTATCAGAATGCAGGTAACTATAATAAAATCCAGTGTTCCGAACAAGATAAAAACCTGGAGTAGCTCACGGAAGCTCCACATTGATATAAAGTATTCTCCTATTATACTCCCTTATGGAACGCCAGAGCTGTCTTAAGATGAGAATTTTTATTATATCATGTGCAGACTTTATATGATGTGCATTTGTACTTGTATAATGTGCAAACATCTTTATATGATGTACTTTCATCCTTATATGATGTGCAAACTTTTTTATATGCGGTGCTTTCGTCCTTATATGATGTGCAAACTTCATTATATGCAGTGCTTTCGTCCTTATATCATGTGTAAACTTCTTTATATTTGGAAACTTCTTTATATGCGGTGCTTTCGTCCTTCTATGATGTGCATTTGTACTTGTATGATGTGCTTTCGTCCTTATATGATGTGCAAACTTCTTTATATGATGTGCATTTGTACTTGTATGATGTGCTTTCGTCCTTCTATGCTGTGCACTTGTACTTATATGATGTGCAAACTTCTTTATATGCTGTGCTTTCGTCCTTGTATGAAGTGCAAATATCTTTATATGCTGTGCATTTGTACACTGCCATCTCACCTCAGTCTACGTGGGGTCGACTCTAGGATTCGGCCAATGTGAGGTAACTTGCCGGTAGCTTCTCGTAGGTCGCTGGTTCTTTCCGTGTTTTCCAGTTTCTTCCTCCACTATTAATACTGGCCGCCATGTATAGCCTATATTGTGCTGAAAAACGGCGTTTAAACCTATAACAACAACATCTCAATAATGTATGTACCAGTCTGAAGGGATTGCCACCATTTTGCTACAAACACAGTGAAGAAGGAAAGTCTTCCAATTTCATCCTAACCTTTGCCATGGCACAAACCAAACAAACTTTACGAAGTCCACAGGGCAAAGAATGAATTAGCAGAAAGTTTTCCACTGCCTGGCTGGAAAATATACAAACGTTAAATACGATTTGGAACTGTTGAGAAACAAGTGAAACAACAGGAGTGCGAAACACGACCTGCACGTAGGAAAAAAAGCGTCAAACAAGAAATTGGGAGTACTGGAAATTTTTAGGACAAAATGAATAGTTTGTATACAAGGAGGGAACACAGGAGATTGATTTGACCTAGAAATCCGTATAAAAACGACAAAATATGACAACCATAATGATTGTTACTACTAATGAATATGGACTTTGTCAGATTGACAAAATCGCTAGATAATACTACCACTAGGGAACCATGCCATTAAAACCATTAAGGGACCATGCCCATACAACCAAAAGGGGACCCTGATCATACTACCACTAGAAAAATAACAATTGGAGGGTATACAGTTTTGGTTAAAGAACCTCTATCAATGCTAAGAAAGAAAAAAAGAAACCGTTATTGTAATTGGCATTACCTGTCAGATAAAACAATGGAAATCCTTTGAAAGGCAACCCATCCATAATGGAATAAGGATAGTAGAAATAGAAAAAAATGAAATAAGGAAAATAAAGCCAGCATTTTTCTTACATGGCTTCTTAATCAATCATGGTACATAGGGTACATTAGATATAGGAAAACAGGACACACACCACACAAATGCCCAAAGAGCAACTATGAAGGAAGGCAACAAGTTTATATAAGTCTCTCGGCACACGAGAGTTGGGTTGGGGGTCAACCGCTTACATTCTATAGAAGCCTCGTACGATTAAATTGTGGAGTACTTCGTACAAATTTCAATTGGTCTTGATGTATTTTGCAACGAGAAACATGTAAAATTTTCATTTTGTTTGCTTAGTCTGAGAGGCTGGTATACAGAATTGTAAGCTGTGGCTTTATTAGTACTTGTCAGTTGTTTGCTTTTAGAATTGACCCTGTACATCATAACGATCGGATATTCGGTTTATTCTCACACCCACTACAGTCATAACAATAAAATCACAAGATGTTAAAATAAAACAACTCAAATTGACGCATCCGCAGTCATAAAATAGAGAGACAAACTATTATAGTAACCAGTGGCGTCGCTAGGGTTGGTGTCACTCAGTGCGGTAAACTCACGGTGTCACCCCTCCAGATTTCGACCACAGATTTATTCTTATTTATTCAGCATGTAATAAGTCAACAGTATCAAAATGACAAGAACGAAAAACAAGTTAACTGAAGGTCAGCGTGCACAAGTATTAAAGAACTGTAACAACGTTAAGTTATAGATATTAATACATTCTTTAAAAATTTCCTTTCCTGGTCTTCAGAGCTGCAAACCTGTCAATCACTTCATCAAAGTATATATCCTTCACGGTCTCACTTTCAATTGATAATAGAGCCAGATCAGAAAGTCTTGACTGTCCCATGATGGATCGTAAATAGTTCTTTATCAGCTTTAGTTTTGAAAAGCTCCGCTCACATGAAGCCACAGACACACAAATCGTGAGAAATAATTAAAGGCTTAGAGACAGTATTGGGAGAGATTCAAGGAAGTCCCATTCAGCTATAAATTGCAAAACATCAAACAATGACCAATCCATGGGTTTGTGAAGATCAATATCAGCTGCTTTCAGGTGCCTTCTAAACCTTGGTATTTCTTTTAAAAGCTCATCTTCAGATAACTCGTCATAGAAAGAGGTTAATTTGGGAACGGATACCAGTAACTCTTCTTGACTTGCCGATAGTAGACTCTTGGGTTGAACAGCCGCAAACATATCTGCTACTTCCTTGATCGCTTTTGATCTCATCTGGAGTTCAGAATGAAAACGATCAATACATTCCAGCATCTCCCTACTGTTTTCTTCTCGCAGACAGAGTCCAGCGTCTCTCAGTTGTTCCCCCGCCATTCTCTTCTTGAACCTTGTTCTACCGAAATTCCATATTGGTCTGATTTTGAAAGTGCCTGTTCAATTGCATGCTCAACTAAGTGACTGCGTTTCTCGTACAGAAACAATCTTAAGGCCTCTAACTTAGTCACAACTTTGTCAAGAGTTAAGCCTTTAGTCTGCAGGTACTGCTGGGTAAGATTGACTTCCTCAAGTAGATCAGCCCAGAGGTAAAGGTAGCAGATAAACGTGAAATCACCGACAGCATGTAAAAGACCTTGTGCTGTACCCCTTGTGTCCAAATTTTCACTAGGATCACATAGAGCTTCAATCGCCGCTATACATTCATCAAACTTATCTTTCACTGGCTTAACAGCAGCATAATGAGCACTCCAACGTGTTGTTGATAACCTTTTCACCGACATCCCAGTGTGTTCAATCAAAACATCCCATCGATGAGTGGAAGCAGCAAAGAATGAAAATATTCCCTCAAGAGTACCAAAAAATGTAACACATGAAGCATTTTCGGCAAAAGAGTGTTGGCCACACAAGTTCAGTGAATGGTCCACGCACCCATTAAAAATCGCTTTCTTATTCTTTCTTTTCAGAATGGCCTGAACACCTCCATGGATTCCAGACATTGTTGCAGCATTATCGTAGCCTTGAGCTCTGCACATCATTATGTCAAGTCCGTCGCGTTTTAGATTTGTAAGAATGTCAGAACTGAGGTCATCAGCTTTTTTCCCACTTAAAGGGAAAAATCCAAGGAACACTTCTTTCACTTCAACTTTCCCATTGTGGATTTTCACATATCTGATAGCCTCGGACATCTGGTCAGTGTGTGATATGTCAGGTGTGCTGTCGAACATAATTCCAAAATACCTCGCAGTTTTTATATCCTTGACAAGAATCTCCTTCACTTGATTTGCCAGGACATTTATAAATTGATTTTGCGTTTCTGGTTAAAGGTAAGATACGGGTGCTTTTACTGTACATGTACTCCTCGTTAGTCTCATTAGGTGTTCTTTCAGTACTGGTTCATATTTAGAAAGCATCTCAACCATCTCAAGAAAGTTTCCTCTATTCAATGAAGCTTCATCTTCGTTGTGGCCACGAAATGCCAGATTTTGCTTAGCAAGAAACAATGTGATATCCAGCAATCTGTGCAAGATATCCCTCCGCTTTTTCTTCTCCCTGACCATAATAGCAATACTTTCAGCATCAATTGTTTTGTGTCGTCTAAGTCCTGATGCCAATGTTTTCCATTTTTCAAGGCAACCTAGATGTTCTTCCGATGTCTCGTGATTATGTAATTTCGGGCTCAGTTTCCACCAGTTATCAAACCCAGTAATAAATTTGGATGTTGTTTCTGTAACATTAGCAGCAAACAGTCTGCAGCAAAAGCAGTATAATTTCTCACTGACGGGTGAATAAACCATCCATGACCGCAGTATTTTCTCGCCATTTGGCATCATCTTGTAGAATCATTGTTTGGTTAGCTTGCGCACGTCTCCTTTAGCTTTTTCATCTTTCCTTGTCACAACACAAAACGGTCCGTCCTTGTTCTGAAACGAGGGGCTCCCTCTTTTGATAATTTCAATCCGAAAGTTATCTGGAACTGGTACATTCCAGAAAGAAGCATCTGATAAAATATTCCAATTTTTCTCATTAACCTGACTCAGCATCACATTTGCAGTATCTTGGTTTGAATCAACGTTATGATCATTCTCTGCCGCTTCCAAATCATACACATATATTTTTTGTATTTCGTCGTCAATCTCGTCAATTTTCTGCACTACTTGCTCTTCTATAGAATGCATGCTGCTAGCATCGGAGGAATCAGTATCGATTGTAGACTGAGGAACGTCTTTTGATGAACCCTGGCCATCATCTAGTTTCTTAACATATCGCAGCATGGATCCTGGCAGTGATTTTAGTGAGTCACACCTTTTCTTTTTAGCTTTTCGCTGCTGGCAGCCACTAGGCCGTTTAGATTTGTGCACTCCATGTGGCATGATCGAATTATCTTGAACAATAAAAATATAATATTATATATTTAAATTGTTGAAATGTAACTATTTACATGCACAATTTAATTGAAGGCTCTTTATTTTCTTCTGCCGCGCTAGCAAATCAGGCAGATGCACGCAGTACCTTCCATATAATAACCAAAATATTATACCAACAATTGGTAAATAATTAGGAGTACAAATATATTATTAGTGTGGAGCCCAATCCGCCCATCATGCATTGCAAATGGATTTTTGTAGGGCAGCAACAGCAGCTATGTAGCGGTACCAATTGAGGGGGTTCACTGTTCACAGCAGGTCAACGAATGTGTGCGTGTCGTCATTATCATAGCAGTAATTAATTACTAGTAATACTCACTTTTTGAGTGTAATCCTTTCTTCGCTGTTCATCTGTTATAAAAATTACGTCCTGTTCTAATTTACTTTAAACAGGTTAGTGATACAAATTACAAGTTTCACAAAATTTACTGTTTTGATAAAAAAACGAGTATGTAAACGTCTGCACATCTACGTCATACCACGTCATACCAAGCGTCAAGCCAAAGATGGTACCTCGTGCGCATGAAGCACTCGGCCTACGGAAACGCCTCAAAGTCTATTGATCTATTCTACCTCATTAATTATCGCGTTCGTAAATAACTCCAAATTTTGATCCGACCAGCTCTGAATCTCATTAAAATGAGCCCCAGATGCTCTGCAGACTGCATGGTGGCACCCTGACCCTGTTCTGCCTTTTAGTCATGTATTTATTTAACTATGATCGGTTATCCGCTTATGAAATGCGACTGGACCGAGCAACGTCTGCTCTGTAAAATTTGCAATTTTTCATTTGGTGTCACCCCTCTGAGATGGTGTCACCCGGTGCGGTCCACACCCCCGCACCCGCCTAGCGACGCCACTGATAGTAACTAACTTGAGTAAAGAATAAAAGTACAAAGCTCTTTTGTACTGAAGCAGAATGTACACATGAAGGTAGTGTCTTTGACAAGGGTGGAGGGAATAAATCGGATATAAAGTTGTAACAGTATATCCGGGATGTAATTACTAGAACATAAAACGACGTTGTGCTAGATGGCAGTTACGGTCATATCGAACAAGACATATAATATGCTGTATAACACGATGGCTATGATATATTTGGAGGACCGACCACTGGTTACACAGATTCTACTAACTAAAGATAATATAATGAAATGAAACAGATATATTTCAAATAGTCTACAGACCGCCTAGCTAATAGGCCATAAATCACGCACCTACCGTACACATTCACAACCAGCGAAATCATACATAGCTACAAACTAACAAAGGCAAACAAGCAAAATAAATAACGGTTTTCGGTTCAACACCCCCCATAGCCATGCTAGCAGTACACCAACACAATACACACACACTTACAATAAATTAGGCCTTAATATAATAACAAATTGAACAAACAAAATCCCTTTTCTTTATCAAAGATCTATATTCTTTCCTTCTCGACCGCACCAAATAGAACAAATACAAATACTATACATCGCATATTAGAAATTAATGAACACAAAAAATATCACTATACAAACGAAAAAAGAAAAAAAACATTAGTTCTGGAAAAAGAAAGACACTGCCACAACTCGACGCAAGTACCACTTCTTCCCTTGCCCATTTAAGTGCACCCCGTCGTAATCCAAATAAGAAAATCGGAACCCTGTGTTCCTAACACAAAACATCTCCGGAATATCCCGCAAACATCATCATCATCATACTTGCTTATTTTATAGTAGCAACCGATCACTAGGATCATTTGTGCTACTTTTATATTCAGCATGTCACTGAACATTTAGTTTTTCCTTGTAAAGGAAAGATTTTTATTTAGTTTTCAATGGGGCGTTACATCGAATTACTAAATAGTAACTATCGATGTAAATGGAAGCCCTGGGGTAGGTAGGCAAGATCAATCCACACCTCCCCTGATCAACTCGATCAGAATGTCCGGAAGAGGCAAAGGCAGCAAGGCTCAAGGCAGGAGGCTCCAAGGTATCTGCAACATCGTCGTCCCACCCGCAGAGGAAGAGAACGCACACCGGACCCAAAAACAAAGAAACACGAGTCACACCCTGCTGGTATTATACAACCCCATAGACATGTATCATAATGGAAGTGCTATATGTTGTGTTGTGTATGCTTTTTGTTGTTATTTATTGGGTTTCGTTTAGGTTGCAACATTGTGTTGCCGGAGACTGATAGTCCTGGGTTAAGACTACCTTATAAGTTCTAAGGGGGACATAATGTGATGTAAGCATATGTGTCTATGAGGTTGTAATGTCTATGACTTTATTGCAATTAAAGTCCAGTTGTCCTAATGGATGCCCTAGACCAATTATGTGTAGGCCACCTGTGCAATTGAGTCAAGTTATATAAGTTACGAATTTCCTAACTCTTATCACTATAGCCCTAGGTATGTACATAGTGTACTATGCAGTCACCACCGTCCTACCGGTGAAAATCCCTTCTTAAGAGGGAAATTCACCCTAAGAAAAAACAAAATACCTACTTTTAATGTGTCAGAGTGACTATGAAAGTTTGATCTGGATAGGTTGCTTGGAGTTGTAAATTTGGTTGGGTGTGATCCGAAAGGGTCATATTTGGATTTTGGTTTTGATTGACCAATGGAATTCTCTTGCCAATCTAGATTTGAGAATTCGATATGTTAAGGTGACATAACAATACAGAACAGAGACACATAGACATAAAATTTTTTGTTTTCTTTTTTTTTTTTTTTTTTTCTTTTTTTGTACAAGGAAAGGAGAAGAACAAGGTAAGGAAAAGAAAAAGGGTCAACATCAGCTTCCCAGAGGGACTGACTGGATTAGGCACAGCGGTATACTTGATTGTATACTTATGCGTAGGCACAGAGGTATACCGGGCTGTATGCATGTGCGTACACCAATCCAAGCGATTTCCTTAGAAAAGAGCCTGTGTCGCCATTGTTTCACTGATCTTCCCCTATTTCGAAGAGTCACAAAGGGTAGGGAGAGTAGAGACACAAGACAGTTTGAACAGAACAACACATGATTAATTAACATACAGGACAGCACAGTGTTAGTAAACATAGCCCTGAGAAGGGCTGTAAGGCAAATAGTCCTGATCTGGTCCTCCACATTTCCCTTGTCAGTGACAGCGTCGATGGCTCCATTGGGCATCCATAATTTATTGTCCAAGAATTTGTTGCATTCATTTCTGTCCAGTGCAAGGTTGTTGGCGAACAATTTTGAATAAGAAAGTGCCATTAGCTTGTTTTCTTTTTCTGACAGAAGGTAGAGGGATTGTGTTATCTATTTGTAGTTATACAATTATAGCGGTAATCTCTGCAAGCTATGTAATTGAAGCGAGTGTAGACTCGTTATGCACGTAAGGTTAGGAACCAAATATCGACACTCGCCTAATTAGCAATTCCAACAGAGTCACGGGCTAGTTATGTTTTATATCTACTTAAAATAGAGTATGTTATTCTGTTTGTTCTATGTAACTTTGAATATTATTATCACAATTGAACAGCGGTATTCTCTGTAAGTTAGGCAATTAAAGCAAGTGTAGACTCGTTATTCACGCAAGGTTTTAAGAACCAAATATCGACACTCACCTAATTTGCAATTCCAACAGAGTCACAGGCTGATTGTGTTTTAGATTCCTATTTGAATTAATGATGTTATACTGTTTGACCTTTGTAATTTGACTGGTATTATTGCGGTTTAAATAGCGGTAAATTCTGTAAGTTATGAAATTAGAGCGAGTGTAGACTCGTTATTCACGTAAGGTTAGGAACCAAATATCGACACCCCCCTAATTAGCAATTCCTACAGAGTCACAGGCTGATTATGCTTTATAATGCTAGTTAGAATCAGTGTTTTATTTTAGGGCCCAGTTATTCTAATAATATTATTATATTTTATCAATTAGTTTTGAATTAATAAGAAATTCCATTATGTTTTTAATAGTTGCTTGCATATTATTTGGTGTGAATGTAAGTATATTGGGGTATATGCTTAATTTTTTATCTATTTTTTGTTTATTTTGCAATATGTTTCTGAAGATAGTATTGTTTTTGCATTTATTGAAGACGTGATCAAGGTCTTCTGGTTGGTTGCATTTAAAGCAGTTTATATTATGAGGGAATGGGCCTAAGTATTTACCAAAGCTGTTGGCCAGCTTAGTTTTCCCGATTATGATCCTATTCATTTTAACTTGTTCAGTTCTTGTGTTGCCATATGTGGTTGCTTTTCTTTTGACAGTTTTAATAATATTATAGAGTGCTCTCCCCTTGTTTGATAAATTCCAGATGTTTTGCCATGAACTGTTTATCATGTCATTTATAAATTGGTACATTTCAGTATGATTATATGTTATTGGTTCATATTGTACTTCATTTAGTTTATTATTTGCTACGTGGTCTGCCAATTCATTTCCTTTTATTCCTATGTGTGATGGTACCCATAGAAAAGATACTGTGATATTTAGGTTATTAAGTTTAGTTATTTGGTACTGCAATAAGTGTAGAAATTATTTCCTACTATTAGATTTATTATTTTGAATTGTTGTTAGGACACTAAGTGAGTCGCTAACAATTAACACTTTTGTATGTTTATTGTACTGTATCCATTTTAAGGCTTGTAGAATAGCCCAGAATTCAACAGTGTAGATAGAGCAATAATCTGGTAATCGTTTTCCCTGTTGAATTTGAAGTTGTGGTATAACCCATGCTGCTGCTGTTCGTGGAGGGTCAATTTTTTTTGAACGATCTGTATATATTTTTAAATAATTTTTATAAGTGCTGTTTATCTTTTCATCTACAAGCATTTTTAGGTAGTGTGAGTCCTGTATTTTATTGCCTTTGTTTTGGATAGAGAGATCAACCTGGATATTGTTTAGCCGCCATGGAATTATAATTGGATTTTTATTTTTTTGGACTTGGAATATATCGACAGGAAGTTGTGTTTTTAAGTTATGTATTTGCTTGCCAAATGATTTGGTGTATTTACCCCTTTTGATTAGTGGTATGTTACATTGCTTTATTGCCTTTAGGGTAGGGTGTGTTTCATTATGAGTAGACAATCGGGCAACATATCTTAACATGACCTCTTGTCGTCTCAATTGTAATGGCGGTTCACCTGTTAGTATTTGTAGTTCTTCTGTTGATGTAGATGGGAGAGCCATAGTTGCAATGAGAAGAGCTTTTCGTTGTATTGCATTAATTTTATTAAGGAGGGTGGGTGTTGCCGTAGCATAAACCTGACACCCATAATCAATTTTAGAACGGATTAGTGACCTATAAAGAGTCATAATTGTCTTTTGGTCAGCACCCCAATGTGTACCTTGGATACTTTTGATTAGGTTGAGATCTACATTACATCTTTTAATTAGGTCTTTTATATGGTATGACCATTTCATGTGCTGAACATTCCTAAAAATTTAGCTACTTTTACAAATACTATGTTTTGGTTTTGAAGGGTGAGTTTAGGATATATATGTTTTTTATAAGGGGTAAATAATACAGCTACTGTTTTTTGATGGGAAAATTTAAATCCCCACCTATCAGCCCAATTTCCTATGTTATCTAGACTAGTTTGTATCTCTGCAATATGCTTCTGATTGGTAGGGTCACCAGCTCGCCAGAGGGCGCTATCGTCTGCAAATTGTGATATATCAAGTTGAGAGGAAACTAAATTTTTATCAAGATCATTAATCATAATATTAAATAAGGTTGGGCTGAGTACGCTCCCTTGAGGGGTACCATTATCTAATGTATACTTTTCAGAGTATACTGTCCCTACTCTAGTTATAATTTTGCGATCATTTAGAAAATTATTTATGAAATTAAATATTTTGCCTGTGATGCCATATTCATTTAACTTTGTTAATAATCCTTTAGTCCATACCAGATCAAAGGCTTTTTCCATATCTAAAAATACAGCAATTAGATTCCTGTTTTTAGGTTGATGGTTATTGAAAGCTAGTTTTATTGCAGTCTCTAATTTAATTATTTGGTCTATAGTGGATCTATTATTACGGAATCCACATTGATTTTTGGATAGGAAATTATTAGTTTCTAGATGGTATTTAAGTCTATTGTTGATAATTATTTCCATGATTTTACATATGTTATTTGTAAGGGAAATGGGCCTATAAGAGTTTACATCATGTCTATCTTTATTTTGTTTTAATATAGGAATAACTAAAGCTGTTTTCCATTTTATGGGGAGTTTGCCAGTCTCCCAAATCTTGTTATACATTTTAAGTATTATTTTGATAAAATTTATAGGTAATTTCTTGTATATTGTATATCCTATAGTATCTTCTCCAGGGGAGGTATCTTTTTTAGTTTTAAGGGCTTGGTGCCATTCATTAATGGTGATTTTATCATTTAAATAGGAATTTTTGGGTCCTAGATCATCAGAAGTATTATTGTTGTTAGTTTCGATTTGGATTCTATGTGCTTGAAATTTTTTTGTGTGATTTGTATTACTGCTCATAGCTTGAAAATGCATTGCTAATGAGTCAGCCTGCTCTTTGTGATTGTTAGTATTATTTATTTTAGGCATATTATTTGTATGTTTGCCCCTAATTAGTCTGATTTTATCCCACACTTGCTTAGAATTAGTTTTATAATCTAGGGTACTACAGAACTTTTGCCATGAAGTTTAGCTTTTTTAATTGCAGTTTTTAGTTCTGTATCATATTTTTTATATGCATTAAAGTGCTGGACATTCTTTGAGCGTCTAAATTTATTTAATGCATTCCTTTTATTTTGCCTAATATTATTAATTTCGTTTGTCCACCAGGGAACCCTTAGTCTTGAAGGTTTACCACTGGTTTTAACTATTGAAGCATCAGCTGCCCTTGTTATAGCCTTAGTAATATTTTCATAAAATTGGTCAATATCTTCACTTTGTATATCTTCAGGTTTTTCATTTATGATTATTTTTTGAAATTTATCCCAATCTGCCTTTTTATAATTCCATTTAGGTATTTGATTATTATTTTCTAATTGTGGTGAATATTGAAGTGTGGTTATGATGAGAAAGTGATCACTTCCCATTGGATCAGTTTGATCTACACTCCATTTTGCTATTTGTGCAAGCTTAGGAGTACATAAGGTAAGGTCAATGGCTGATAAAGTGCCATCTACCGGATTGAGTCTTGTTTTGGCACCATCGTTAAGTAGTACAAGTTTAGTTTTATGTATCCATTTTTTAAGATTCCTACCCCTATTGTTTGTTACTGCGCATCCCCATGCTTCATGATGTGAGTTGAAGTCTCCTAACATAATTGCCTGGTTATTATCTCTATGTATTTTGAGATATTGCATTACAAGATTATGTGTCTCTATATTATCTCCTCCTGGATCATAAAAATTATATATTATAAATTTATTGTTACCTGTATTTATTAAGAGTGCCTGGACTTCAATTACAGAGTCTGCAACTGTTTCTAAGTTGATTGCAATTATAGAGGCTGATGGTATGTTATTATTTAAAAATATAACTAGTCCCCCCCCTGTCCCTTGATTTCTATTTTGGAAATATCCAGGAGCATATCCCTGTATCGTTGGTAAGGATTTACTTTTAGATGTTATTTTAGTCTCCTGGATACAGATAATATCAGGTTTGTTAGTTGTGTTGATTAGTTTTAATTTTAATTCATTAAGATTAGCATATTATACCTCTTGCATTCCACTGCCATATTGTTAAGTTTGAGTTTGGTTTATTTATATGCACATTTTTCTGTGTTATTGTGTTATTCATAATGGTTTAATATCATTTCTAGTTGTTATACCCTCTTGCATGAGTTGTAAAAGAGCATGGAGCCCATTTGTGAGGGTGATTAGGTATTCATTATTTTTGTTTGATGCGTTACTAATGTAACGACCTATTTCTGAAACAGCAGTTCCAATTGTAGTAAATGATATGTTATTGACCAGGTCAATAGATTTTAAGTTTTCAGTTTGAGTCTGATTGTTACATTTTGTTTGCCCACCTTGGATGTTTATATCCTGAGTTACTGTTTTGCTTACTGTATTTTGTGGGTCTGATAAGTTTGGGGTTTTCATTTCCTTATTTGTCTTATTTTCATTTTTTTGAGTTTGCTGCTGTTGTAATACCTCTTGTTTGGCGCTTTGATATGTGCAGTTTTTTTTGTTCATTAGTGTAACAATTTTATTTTCCATTATGGCAAGTGGGCATTCAGGGGAGTTAGATGAGTGCTCTCCCTTACAGTTAGCGCATTTTGACTTTTCTCTTTTGCATTCCCCAATATGCGGCCCCCCACAATTTCCACAGCGGTGTTTATAGGTACAAGTGCCCTTAAAATGGCCCCAATGCTGGCAGTTTTCACAGTAGCGAGCTTTGTTCACAAATGTCTGTATTCTATGTTTACCTCCCATTGTTCCGAATTTAATTATGGATGGTAGAGGGGCACTTGTTTCTATAACAGTTGCACATTCATTTTTCTTTTGATTGAATTTTCCTATTTTGTAATTAGTAAGGATTTGATTGCCTCCTTCTAATAACTGTTCTTTAATTTCCTGATTGGTGCATTGCGACCATTTTCCTTTTAATTTTAATACTGCTTTGTATTTAGCTGGTTGGGATTGTTGTTGTTGTTGTTGTTGTTGGCTATCATTAGTGATTACTTCCCTTTGTTTTGTCAAATTATTGCTGTTTTTATTATTGCTCTTGCTGTTGTTTTTGTTTTCTCTCTGCACCTTTTGAATTGTCTTGGCTTTTTTATGCAGCTCCATTGTTACTGGCATGCCGCATATCCTATTGATTTCCATGTACTTTGCTGCTTGAGCACGCGTGCTGCAATGCAGGATAATATAATTTGTCTTAGGGCGTATAATTTTGCTTTGCCCTGTGTGCACCTTAAGTAATGCCTTAGCAATACTTATAGTTGTTAGGTCAAATATGGCATTGGTTTTACTTTTGATATATACCGTCATGTCAACATTGTGAAAATATTTAGGTTTTTTAATGCTATAGGAGCTTGTTCCGTTGACAGGTTGTTGTTTATTTTGTTTTAGATTTGCTGGTTGCACTGTTGTTTTAGGTGGCCGTTGAAATTTAGGGTTAAGGGGCTGTTTTCCCTTTCCTTTGTACATAGGGGGGGGGGGTGCCTTTCGTCTGTAGTTTTGGGGGTAATTATTTTATGCTCTCCCATACATGTACGTGGAGAAGGGCCTTGTTCTTGACTGCCTTGTAATACGATAGTTTTGTTATCAGCGGATTGACCTACTTTCCGCTCATTCTTGACCGCTTGGGCGTAGGTAAAATTTTCCCTACTAGAATTAGCTCCTATCTGCAGGCTATTTTCCTTTGTTGGTTGTGTATGTTCGTCGAGTGTATCAGTGCTTTTCGACCCTACCTTTTCTACAGCAATAGTTTTGTGCATTATAGCGGGACGGGGGGTGGGTGGTTGATAAGGCAAAGTGTCGTTTAAATCTTGATTTGCCTCTAGATTAAGGATATTTATCCCTCCTGGTTTAGGTTTAGTATTTTCTAGCATGGTTTCTTGTAGAAAATTATCCCCTAGATTAAATCTTACGGGAGATAAAGGATTTAGTTTATCTGCCTGTTGTTTCCTAAGTTTGTATTCCGGCGTGGAAAGAAATTTCAATTTTTTAATTTGAACCGGCCTCTTATTGGTTTGTAAGCTAGTGTCAATGATACCGACTTTTGTGGCCTTGTTTGTAGTAACAGGTGCAACAGGCTTGGCTACACCAGATCTAGCTAAAAAAGCAAGTTTTGCATTAGCACGATACATTATTTTAGTTTGGTAAAGTTGAAATAATTGTAATTTAATTTTAATTTAAATAGATATTGTAAACTATAATTTAAACCGTTAACCCTGTACGCCACTCTGGAAATCCCCCTTGGCCGCACTCTGGGAAGCAATTCGCCTACGAAGATGTATCGTGCCCCAAGGACGCGATACCATAGACAAAGTCCCACCAACTCGTCCACAATCTGTTCATGGGACTTCAAGTGAATCTCATTTTCACCTAATTGAATAAAGACAGCGTCCGGAACTACTCCTGGGAATCCTAACTGCAAGAAGGTGCTAACCCAGGCACCACACAAACAATAAAAACCAATCCCCAAATTACGGGGGAGCCTAGGGAAAGTATACCCAGCATAACGGGCAATGATGCTATGGCCAACTAATAAAAGATACATTTTCGGATGAGGGTCACAAAAGACCCGCCTGAACTTAATATACCCCCCCCCCAATACAACTTACACCAACACATCCCCCAACTTAATGACATTGACTAATTACCAAGTACCCCCCAAATGGAACAATACAAATAAAAACCAACTAAATCAAACATACAAACAATACACTACGACGCCAGCCCCTCATTAACCAGATAGGAGACAGTAATTTAACCTAATCTACAATCAAAAACAGTCAACCCCACATACTCCAAAATATTCTCCCCAACAAAACAAACCAACATACATCCAAAACACAAATTGACACATAAATAATGACAGACACTAGCCTCTCATCACCACTAACAAAAAAACTAACAATAATGACCATAACAAAAAAGGGTGAGTGAAAAGAAGAGTGGAAAATGATACAACCCCCCCCCCCCGTACTACCATACATGCCAAATCTCAAAAAGGGTCTATAGACCCATACAAACTACCCCGTACACTGAATAATAGCCCGCAAAAGGGCTATTACAAATTATATCTACAACTCCATGAAACGACAATACATCCACGATTCCCCCAAGAAACTAACAAAAACACAACACACCTCACTA
The DNA here is from genome assembly GCA_029339505.1 of Unio delphinus. NCBI lineage: Eukaryota > Metazoa > Mollusca > Bivalvia > Unionida > Unionidae > Unio > Unio delphinus. The sequence goes on from JAQISU010000064.1 coordinate 3,065,041, forward strand.
GGAAAAAAAGCCTCAATGCCACAGCATTTCAAACCAGAGATAGACACGTACACCACATAAATTATCTAAATCACTCACACACACCCTTTTTTCGAAGTAAAAGAAACCACTTTTGGGCACAACCGTATCTTAAACAAAAAAAAATCCCCAAAACAATTCAAAAACAAACACCCAAAGAGTAGATAAGAATCCAACTCGGAATGTGATCTAGATAGTGCTGTCCATACCACAAAATCCTCATAACACGCCAACTAAAAACACAATACACTCACATATATGGACAAATGGCTCTGGCAAAGCCAACTGGGAAATAATAACATTAACTACTCAATAACAAAAAGGAGCAGAAATTAGCCCTGGAACCCCATAGTTCCTAGGGAGAAGAGTACGATCCTAAGTTTAAGGAACTAGATTGAAAGGAAACCATTACTCTCTATAGCACGAATAGAGACTTTGAAAGTACCATCAACCTAACTTCCTTTATGGGTAAAGTAACTATGACGATTTGATAAACAAAGCAAAGATAAACCGTCATCTAAATTCTGTAAAAATAAAAAATTTAACACAAATATAAAACACCATTATCCGCAAACACGGGTGGACAGGGTACCACTGCACCTCATAATACATTTTCGCAATCGACGGTGTTCCTCCTAGATTCAAACCAGCCAAATGCTGGGGAGAATCATGAGGATCAACAGCACAAATAAATGCAATTCAAAATACCATATTCTCAAGTACTCGCATAAACTTTCAGATAAATTATTTACACAGTACTTGAATATAAAATTACCCACCCACCCCTCCACACGAAAATAGTCACAGTAATTAAATGCACCAAAAGAAAGTCCAGGCCAATACATGGCGAAAAGTCACCAAAATACAGACTCGACGAATCAATTGCCGCAATGCTGATACGATTTTTCTGATATACCACCTCTTCCCTCGTCGGTTGAGGTGTACACCGTCATAATCGAGATAGGCCGTTCGAAACCCCAGGTTCCGCACTATGCACATCCCTGGAACATCTCGAAGGGTACGCCTCAGCAGGATATTCACACACAGCATCCTTATTCGGTACTCTCTTACAGTCAGGCCCCTGGGCCGCAACCTCGGTAGCAACTCTCCAATTAAAACATATCGTGCAGGCGCGATACCACAAGCATAAGCCCACCAGCTCGTCCACAATCTGGTCAACGCTCTTGATATTAATCTCATTTTCCCCGAGCTGTATGAAGACGGCGTCGGGGACTCTAGTAGGGAACATCCACCCTAGAAACGTAGTGGCCCAAGCGCCACACAAACAATAAAAACCTAACTCCTAATTCCGGGGCACACCGGACAAAATATAGCCGGCGAACCTGGCGATTATGCTGGGACCAACCATTAACAGATACATTTTTGATTATGGTCAGAAGAGACCAGTCCGAGCTACATATACCCCCAAACAACTATACATACATCAACACATCCCCCCATCCCAACGACATAGACTAATTACCTAGTCTCACCCCAAACACACATATAAACACCGGCCAAATAAATCAGACAAATGAACAATAAAACCAGCGACGCCAGCCCCTCACTATCACAATACAAAAACGACAGTTACAAAAAATCAAAACATAACAAAATAAAAAAGAGAAATTAATAACCCCCGGCATGCTAACCCCCTACGAGATAACGCAAACATAAATACAAAGCAGTACAACCTGATACAAGAATAATGGACAGAAATTAGCCTCTCACCCTCATATTTCAAACAAAAAAGATGAGTGGAAAATGACACACCTCCCCCCCCATAACGAATATCCAAAAAGGGTTTATCAACCCATGCGAACTACCCCCCCCCCCCATAACAAACAATAGCCCACAAAGGACTATTCGAAAATGATACTTATAACTTGATGCAACGATTGCACTGACTACGAGCATCACAGAATCAAAAAATGGAACGAGCACAAACTTCTCTGCAGCGAACATTTTATCGATAACAAGGGACCGTCGGCTCTGCTGACAATCCCATCACTTTTCCCATCTCAGAATGGCTTCCAGAAAGTGTTTTCAACCTCGGTATGTATATATGATTTTGCACTTGTTCATTTTTCTCTGTTTTGCATACATATAAATTCTAAATTTTAGTTAAAGCCACCCTGCGCAACAGTTTCGTTATTATCAGTAATTGATAGTGAACTGTATACCTGTTGATACATTTTAACACTACTTGTGTTGGTAATTGTGTGAATAATAATTCAAATTTAATAAATCATTTACAGAAATTTAACACCTGATACATAATTTTAATATACATGAGATTCCAAGTTCGTCTTACATCTGTCTCTGACAACCATCACTGGTCAATATCTCCCCCAGATATTCATAATTCTGTGACAAATATTCCTGATATTGTGGTGAATTTGCTGTTTTGTTATTCCTGATACACTCGAGGTCAATAAGGTAGCTCCCTGAACATGTGGTGATAGCACTGCTACACAATCACATTTTGCAAATTCATTTACTGCATCGTAGAGTTTATCATCTGATAAAATCTTTATCTTATTGTCAATTTGTAACAATCCTGGAGTGGTGGTTTTCCACCTCAATGTGTAGTTGATGACGATGACCAACCTAGCGGACGATGTCACAACAGTACATTCATCAAGGCAAATAGAGTAGGCGTGACATGAATATCCTTTTTTTTAACTTGTTCAATATTAGCATTCAATTTAATAACTCTCTCTTTGACCGTATTTCGACTAATTGGCAAATCCTTTATTCTCTGAATAATTTTGTTTTTATTTTGAAAGTCTTCAAACAAATAAGATGCACATTCTAACCACTAATCCTTTATATAATCACCATCGCGGAAAGGCCTTCCACGCCTAGCTATGATTTTTGAAACTTCAAAACTCGCAGCCACCTAATTAGATGTACTGTTAACAAACTTGGCAAAAGAACTGGTTTGTAAGTTTAGTTTTTATATTTCACGCGATATACACGTATGTTCTTTTTGTTCAACTTCGCTTTTGCCAAGAAGCCAGCCGTGATTGCTCTCATTATGACGTTAACTGAAGACGTCCGACAAATAACACTTTCCGAACACATGACACAAAAGGCCCTATTCTGTTTGTTGATCATTCCATATCTTTGAGTCCACCACTCTTTGAAATCTTTGGCAAGCTTAATATTCTTTGGCTTTGAGAACGACATTTTAGGCTTATTTTAAAAGATTATTTGTAATAATTTTCAAAAGCAACAACATGATAGACGAGAGCTAGCGAGATCTCGTTCAAAATACGAACGTATATTGTTTAAAATGTAAAATGCAACATCTTTTCATCAACATACACCATTTACATCTCCCGTTGATTGGGAAGCTTCATATTTTATAACCGTCCAAAAAGTTTGTAATCCTGGCTCCAGGTAATCCCTTGAAAGAAATAGTAATCCTTGAGGGTATTACACAACTACTCAAAAGGAAACGATCTGATCTTATTTAGCTACTATTATAGTAACTAAGTTTAGTAAAGAATACAAGTACAAAGCTCTTTTGTACTGAAGCAGAATGTACATAAAAAGGTAGTGTCTTTGACAAGGGTCCCGGGAATAAATCTGATATAAAGTTGTAACAGTATATCCGGGATGTAATTACTAGAACATAAAACGACGTTGTGCTAGATGGCAGTTACGGCCATATCGAACAAGACATATAATATGCTGTTGAACACGATGGCCATGATTACAAAATACACAAGTCTTTAAACAAAAAACACAAGTCCCAGGCATCCAATGAACACTGTCCACCTCCACGAATCTCCTGTAACAGATCTTATTACTGTATTATAGAAACGGACGGACTGAGGCAACCACCCGGCGAAGATACCACCTCTTCCCTTGGGAATTGAGATGCACTCCATCTAGATCCAAATACGAATACCGGAACCCAGTGTTCCTAACACAAAACACGAGGGGGATATCCCGTGTACACCTCCGCAATAAACCGTTGATACATCGCATCTTCGCCATATAATGGGACCGGGATATCCCCGTTGGCCGCACCCTGGGCAACAATTCATGACCGAAAATGTACCGCACCCCAAGGGCACGGTACCACAGGCACAAACCAACAAGCTCATCAACTATTTGTCCATGAGTCTTTATGTGCATTTCATTTTCTCCCAATTGAATGTACACTGCATCGGGCACTGGCCCCGGGGAGTCCCAACTGCAAAAATGTGCTTATGAAGGCACTACACAAACAATAAAAGCCCATCACCAAATTGCGAGGGAGCCTTGGAAAGGAATACCCCGAATAACGGGACATGATACTGTGTCCTACCATTAATAGATACATATCTCAAGCGTCTACAACATAAATCTTTGAATAAGGGTCACTAAGGGACCCGCTGGCAATAGATATACCCCCCACCACCACCACCATCCCCCCACACAATGACAATGACTAATTACCTAGCTAATCCCAAATTGAATTAAACAAATCCAAAACCCAAACACATGAACAATACCATACGACGCCAGCCCCTCATTAATTAGATAGAAAACTATAACCCAACTTAATCTACAATCAAAAACAAACAACAAACCCCCCACACACCTCCAATTGCCTCCCCAAACTAAATAAACCAACACAACTACAAAACACATGCAGACACATAAACGATTGATAAAACCATTAACCCTTCACCACCACAGAAAGACAATAGCCCATAATGACCATACCGAAGAATGAGAAAAGGAAGAGTGGAAAAACGAGCCGAAACCCTCTCCCCTCCATAAGACCGTATATACCAAATTTCAAAAAGGGCCTACAGACCCACACAGACCACATCATATACCGAATAATAGTCCACAATAGGACTATTCCAAATTATACCTACAACTCCACCAATCAACAATCCTACAATGCTTCCCCCATACGCAATAAATACACAATGCACTTCACCAGAGAACAAGTTCTAATGCCACAGCATTATAAAACTAGACGTAGACACATATACCACATAAATTGTTTAAATAACCTACACCTACCCCTCTTTTGACAACCAAGTAAAATAACAACCCCCAATACTTTCAAAACACACTTAAAACATAGATAAAGGACTTAACTCGAGATATGATCTAGATAGTGCTGTCCATACAAGAAAAACCCCACCTCACACCAACTAAATACATACCGCACCCACACAAATGGACAAAAGGGCTCTGGCAAAGCCAACTGGGACTAATATCACAGACCATAAATCAAATGAAAAGGAACAGAAACTAACCCTAGAGCAAATAGCTCCCAGGGAGAGGAGCATGGTTCTAAGTTTAAGGAACAAAGTTGAACGGAAATCATTACTCTATAGCACAAGTAGAGCAAATGAGACTACAAACAACCTAACTTCCTTTTCTGGGTAAAGTAACTATAACAATTAGATAAACAAAGCAAAGATCAACCGTCGTCCAAATTATCTAAAATTATCATACAACTACACACACTACCACCTGCAGACACGGGTGGACAGGGTAACATTGCACCTATACTAAATTTCGCAATTGACGGTGTTCCTCTCTGACTCAAACCAGCCCAATGCTGGGGAGAATCATGAGGATCAACAGCGGCTAAGTAGCAGATACCATCTTTTTCCCCTTCCATTAGATTTACCCCATCATAATCCAGATATGCATACCGGAAACCAGTATTCTTAATACAATACATCCCCGGAATGTCCCGCAAATAGCGCTGGAGACGCCCATTTATACATCGTATTTTCGCCATATAGGCCACCCTGGTTATTCCCCGTGGCCGTAATCGGGGAAGCAACTCACCTATGAAGATAAAACGAATCACCCACCTACCATACACATCTACAACCAGCGAAACTATACATAGATATATACAGAAAAAGGCAAATACATGAAATAAATAAAGGAACAGCACATAAACACAATACACACACACTTAAAACAAAGCAGGCTTAAATATAATAGCAAATTGAACAAATAAAAAACTTCTTTTCCTATCAACAACTTCTGTTTCTTTACACCAAATAGCTAAATATAAATACCACACGTTTTAAAACACTATTTGATACAAAATTACTATATAAATGGCCCTATCATAAGAACAAATCAAACAAATAAATTTTTCCTTTCTTTATCAGCGACTTATAATAAAATATAAATGCAATACATTATACGTTAGACACTAATATCATTATATAAATTCCAAATTACTACAAACACTATACTTTAAAAAAAAAAAAACAAACTAGTCCAGGAAAAGAAAGTCCAAATTACTCCAGGAAAGGGCGAACAGCCGCAATGATCCGACGCAGATACCATCTTTTTTCCCTTCCATTCAGATTTACCCCATCATAATCCAGATATGCATACCGAAAACCAGTATTCTTAATACAATATATCCCCGGAATGTCCCGCAAATAGCGCCGGTGACGCCCATTTATACATCGTATTTTAGCCATATAGGCCACCCTGGTTATTCCCCGTGGCCGTAATCGGGGAAGCAACTAACCTATGAAGATAAAACGGGCCCGAAGAACACGATACCATAAGGCGAGCCCCACTAGTTCGTCAACAATCTCTTCATGAGACTTGAGGTGAATTTCATTCTCGCCTAACTGCACATAAACGCCATCTGGCACCACCCCTGGTGGAAATCCCATTTGCAAAAAAGTACTCACTCAGGCGCTGCACCAACAATAAAATCCAATCCCCAAATTACGGGGAAGCCTGGGGAAAGAATACCCCGCATAACGAGCCATAACACTATGCCCAACTAATAAAAGATACATTTTCGGATGAGGGTCACACAGGACCCGCCTGGACTTAATATACCCCCCACCCATACAACTCACATCAACACATCCCCGAACTCAAATGACATTGACTAACGACTAAGTTCCCCCCCAAATGAAATAATACAAACGAAAACCATCTAAATCAAACATACAAACAACACACAATGACGCCAGCCCCTCATTAACCGATAAAAGACAATAACTTAACCTAATCTACAATCAAAAACAAACAGCCAACCCCACATACTCTGAAATATTCCCCCCCCCCCCCAACAAAACAAACCAACATACATTCAAAACACAAACTGACACATGAATAATGACAGAGACACCAGCCCCCCCCCCCCCCCAATACAAATTTTATAAGACTTTTCTTAGATGTTTAGCTGGAATGTTCTATAGATCAGTCTCATAAACTCGGGCCGGGAACTCAAGAAGAGAGCAAGAAGAAAAAGGTTGAGTCCCCAGATAAAGAGTGTCACCAGATGATAGAAATGATGAGGGAATTCAGGTACGGAATCGTAGCTGGAATTGAAGAGTCAACGTCAGTTTTCTGCTGATGCGTATAACTTTATTTAAATAATCAACACACATATATATTACTACATTCTAGAAACACTTCTAAAAACTTTATAATAAAATTCATAAAATACATATTACATTTTCATCTTTAAGCTTTCCAACTTCTTTTTATTCATATAACTTCTGCACCTTAGAATATTATTTACTAGTTAATTCTCAATCAATTTCAAGATAGTAAAAGTATTAAATGTAATAACAATTAATGCACTTTACTCATTTTAAAACAGAATATTAAGAATATTGATTTAGAATATATTGCTAGACATTACTCTTTCTTACTTAAGAAATACTTTATTTCAACATTAAATCAAGTATGAAGTTGGTAGCTAATTCAACCTTTATAATAAAAGTTACATAAATATAAACTCTTTAAAACATTTAAACATTCCATTACAATATATTATAAATAAAAGAATTCAATAGTAATGTTGCACACAAAACAATTTTACCATTAAAAATCTCAATCATTAAAAATACTTATTCCTTACAAGAAATTATAACATGTACAGTTGCCTACCTGGAATTGAAGAGTCAACGTCAGTTTTCTGCTGATGCGTACAACTAATCTGACCTGATTCGCGCATTTCTATATATACGTTCGCGGCCAGATTCAGGGTTAGACAAGGTCATACCCTTCTATGCATCAGACGGAAAACTACGAACTCTACAATCCGGTCGAGACCAGTTCCAGCGGGTGAAAACCATCTTATTGACGTCATAAGACTCAATCTTATATTTGTCCTAACGACGTCAGACCAAATATGGATATCCGTTAGTTGGAAGCCTCTTAGAGAGAGAGAGAAGTTACTTCACCTTCATTAACCGAATTGAACCTTTGCCAATCACTAGGTCAGAGACATATTTTTACTAATGAAACCTAGAACTATAGCTGAGCAGGCAAAAATCCATGTATTATGGTATACAATCTTACAAAACACTGTACATTAGTTATTTTTACTGATGTTAGGGAGTATACGTATACACACTGCCTTTTTTCTACACTTGTTCAGCAACCTTTTCTATTCTGTATAGTTTTACTTCAAAAACAAGTGAAATTACCTTTAATATATTTTAGAAACTACTACATATAAATAAATAAAACATGACTTTAATACAATTTAAAGAAATTATCAATCTTTATTAATTTTACTAAAAATTTAATCCTAACAATACCCTCTAGTTTATTTGAGCCGAGTCCTCGAGGCTCGAAAAGAAAAATCAATTTTATTCATCAAAACAAGATGAAAAGTGAAAAATCAAAAATACAATGATAAAAAAAACTATTGCGAGACATTTTCGCAGTTAAAAAATACAATGTAGACACTGCAAATACATTGCAAAATACCAAGTAAAATACAAAAAATACAATGAGAAGGTAGTACATTGCAAAATATTCAATTCAAAAAGTACAATGAGAAGTACAATGCAAAATATTTGATAAAATTCCCAAAACACAATGGGAAGTACATTGCACAAATCTCAGTCAAATTCAAAAAGTACAATGTAATGCAAAATATTGATAAAATTCCCAAACACAATGGGAAGTGCTTTGCACAATACTCAGTCAAATTCTAAAAAATACAATAAAGGTATAATGCAAAATTCGTGATAAAATTCCCTAAAAATACAATGGGAATAAACTTCACAACATAGAATATCTTCATAAGATACTATGAAACGACAAAAAAAATATTTTTTTTTTTTTTTTTTTAAAATTTAGGTTATTAAATTAAATACACAAGTATACAAAACCTACCTCTAATTAGGCTAGGCTAGGCTAGGCAAGGGGCTCATCAGACGATTATCATCATGACGAGGAAGGGGGTCTCCAGACGATTATCGTCGCAGAGGTCCTTAGATGTTGTTGTCCATTCTGTTATGTGAAGTTGTGTTTCATTGTAAGTTTATTGTTGTGGTGCTGCTCCATTTTCTTCATTAGCTTTTGTTTTTTTGAGTTGTAAATATTTGGGTAGGGCAGTCTGTTCCGGGAAGAAACGTATCCTTCCGGGGCATTTTAGTCGTGGTACGTACCTGGTTGGTGGGTATTGATTGATGTCTGCACGGTACTGAGTGCACCGTTCACACACATCTTGGTCGGACACATTTGGCTAAATACTCTTCAAGGTTATGCGCGTCTCGACATTGTTTTTTGAATTTGCGATAACTAATTCGTGGGTTTTGTAGCAAAGAAAGAGGTAACTTTGCATCACGAATATACAATTCAGCTAATCCAAGGTAGCCTCCGATTAAAAGTTGATGAATAAACCGTAAATAACGTGGAATCATATCAGAAGAGGGCACAATACCGGAGAGCAGGCGAGCTAGCGTTTCTTCAGGTATTGAGAGGTATGCTGCAATGCGAACTGCTTCAAATAATGAATTTGGGTTATTATATAGTACTGTGCCCCTGGTTATTGACAAAAATAAATGTCGAGCGACCGAAATATCATATTCTTACATTTGAAAGGGAGTGATGGTAAACTTATGAATATTCTGTAATATTGGCAAGGCTTCAACTATTTTTTCAAGTTCAGGGTTTCTTAAGGTTATAGTTTTGTTGTGACCAAAATCAAATGTAATAGAGTCTGCCATGGTTGATATGTATTGAGTTGTTTTTGTTGTAAATTTGGTTAACTAGATTTATTTATTTAATAAAAGGTATTTACTTATTTTAGTTCAAGGTAGGTTTTGTTTTTGGATTTATAATATATATATATCTATATCCGGCGTCGTTGTATCCGACGGAATGGTGCTGAATTTGAAAAGACAAAAAGAATAAATATATAACTTGTATGTTTCAAGTAATTCTTAGTCTATAATAAAATAGTAATAGGAGCGGAATTAATAGGTATATGTTAAATCACAATTATGTGTGTTGTTATTTTATCTAAGTATATATATATATTAATATAATCTAATTTATAGAAATAAGAAGACTATGAATTTATCATCATATGATCATTATTATTTGATTGTCTTTTTCTGTAGTATCATCTTGACCTAAAAATGCGAGGGCATGTATTCATATGTGTATATTTACGGTAATATCGAGTAGGGTGGCACGGAAGGGTATGTTCGAGGAGAACATTCGGAAATACTTCCGTCCGGACGTAGTGGAAACGCAATATCATGGTGTGTCCAAATAACGTGTGCACAGAAAGGCTTGCGAAAAATTGAACGCAATTTGAATGCAGAGACAAGATCAATACTAAAAGAGGTTGGTATAGTTAGTTCGAAGTTTGTGTTCACTTTAGTAAGTTTAAAACCTGTCCATGTGACATGTAGTTGAGGTCGTAGGTAACCAGTTACATGAAGGTTCTCAATCATCAAAGGTCCAGTAATGTTCCAATATGAAGGACACAGACCAAGTTGAAGTATGTCAACAAGTACGCATTGAACTCCTGTAGTAATTTCAAGACGAAGCTTAGTTCGCGCATTGGACTGAGTAACCCATTTATAGACTTGGACGAGAGCAATTACAAATGTCATAATTGAAACTGAAAAGATCAAATAATCCCAAGTAAGTACATCAGAAACAGTAGTAAACCAATCAGGAACAATGGTTGTCGGTGCTATGGTATACTGGAAATGGACTGTAGATTCTGCTTTTGTCGAATGAACAAGTAAGAGTGCCGTTGACAATGCTCTAAATCGCCATATGAGCCAAACAATTGCCAATGTATTCAAAATAGATACAGATAAACTAATTATAGTCATAATAGATTTGGGATCAAACCAGGAATCATCATCAACTGAAATTTCACCACTCAACATTGTTTCCGCTAAGGACGAAAAGATTCTTTGATCACTTTTAGCACGTGCCGCTACCTTTTTTAGACTTAAATTTAAATCAATTTCCTTATCTGTAGCAAGGAATTGCGACATCTGATGTTCATATAATTTAAAGTCAGGTACAGAAATAGTCAAAGGATTGTCAAAGGACGTATTACCTAAAATGGCTGCTAAATGTGTGGAGTTGAAAAATTGTTGTAAAAGTGCTAAATTAATTGGGTGAAGTTGGGTAATTTCAGTCGAATTGTCAGAACAAGTAGTGATATGTCCGTCATATGTCATAGATGTAGTAACAACTGCGCAGTGACAAGGAATACTCACAAGACAGAAACGACAACCTTTAACAATGCGACGTTGATTTTGATTTTCAAGTATTATTTCGTCCATAAAGTAAACTAATATTTGATTTGAGGAAATATCTAGAATATGTGGCACGACTCGGTTTGTCATGAAACGGAAGTTACAGGTTTGATGGATGTTATTCTTATCATCTTGGAATAGACTATTGATACATTCAGGTTGAAACAAGGGTTTGAGTGTAGGGCGGATATTACAATGTAAAATGTCCTTACCGGTGCATTGATTTAGGGTCGATAATGCTAGTGTTGTGTAAAATTGGTAGTCGTCAGATACAAGCATTAGGTCTGGTAAATCAAGTAATTGTGTCACATGTGTAGATGAAGTGTTAATTTGGACCGGAAATGATTGAATTCGATACATTTCGAATGGTCGTCGTCGAGATGAGATTGGAATTTGCAAGGCAATATATAAGTCGCGGTTTTTACGCGTTGCCATAAATGACCCAAATTGATAATAATAGCGTGGATCTTTCGGTGTTACTGAATAGCCTGGATAGTGAGTAGATATCATAGTTTCGATTTGATTGATTGAGTCTACTAAAACATGAGGTGGAATCAGTATCGGAGGCAACTTTCCCGCTGCCAATAACGCAGTTGCTATCTGTAATTTCTCTAATTCATGCCGAATTTGTTGGGAATCTAACATTTGTGAGGCAATTACTTCTGTTTTCTGATATTGTAGGCGTATGTTTTCTTCATTTTCAATCATTGTTCTAGTAATTGAAGCGTTTTCGAGTTTTGACCGATAGCAGATAATATATTTTTAAAACGATTGTCGACTTGTGAAATATAGGAGGAAAAATCACCTCCATGTCGGGCAAGAGCACTGAGCATTTTATTATTCTGTCTTGTCAGCATATTTATGTGACTTGCTAATGTGGCAATATCTCCTGTTGTGGCTAAACCGAATAGGCTTTTACCTATTTCACCAACGAAGGGCAAAATTGCTCTTTTTGACAAATTTGAAATCTGAAAAACACCTTCTGGTATTAACTCATTAATTAATGAGATTGTTTCGTTAAACTGTGCATTCATTGTAAGACGTATTGCATTTAGTTGTTGAAGTAGTGTATTTTTGTAGCTACATTTTACACCTTTAAGACAATATTCTATAGGATCGACAGAAATGTTCTCTGGGAGTTGTATTTGAAACGTGTGTATCCATTTATCGGCTGAACAATATACTGGTGAGAGACTGGAAGATAACTCCATAGTTTAATCTTTGCACATCTACAGCAGACCCTGGACTCAGAGTCAGAAGAAGCAGTCCTATGACCGAAATCCACATTCCACTCATACCTTAAAGAAAAGAAAAGAATTTGAGAGTTTTGCCGGCGAAAGAAGAAGAAAGAAGATAGAAGGCACGAGGAAGTGATGGAATGGTTGAAAGGACTAGCATTAACTCTCAGTTGCGAAGAAATTTCCTTCTAAATTTCGTACTGAATTCAATGACGAAATATTCGACTTCGTCGTTTGCGACGTGCGTTTGTGTGCGTTTGCTGTGAAATGCTTGCTTTAATGCTTGAGAAACATTCTCACTTGGTTGCCATGATGGCGTGGATCCATCTGACCACTTAACCAAATAATGTTTTTTCCCAGAAATCCATTTGGATTTCAATAGTTTATCAATTAAGTACCATTCGGTACCATTGTTGGTTGGTGTGTGCTCATTGCTAGCTTGATCATGTGATGTTTGAAGCGACTGTGGAGGTGTACTGACTGTGTCCAATGTCGGAGGTCTATAATCCCTAGGATCTTTATAGTGCTTAAGCCTGTTTGCGTGTACAAGTGATTTCATTTCTTTATTGTATGAACAACGACGTAATCTGTAGGTGCTATTCGGACCTACTTTCAAAAAAGTACTCACTCAGGCGCTGCACCAACAATAAAATCCAATCCCCAAATTACGGGGAAGCCTGGGGAAAGAATACCCCGCATAACGGGGTATAATTTATTTAAAGGTGTTGCTATTGTAGAATATCCTTGGACAAATTTTCTGTAATAATTGCACAACCCTAGAAAACTCCTAACAGTGTAACTGTGTCAATTTTGGACTCATCTTCCCCCTGCGGGTTCGGGGTTGTAGAATTGGCCCGACGTGCCTCGCCACGTGTCGTAAAAGGCGACTAAGTAGAGGCAACCTGTTTGCCGTGGGTTGCGTCCCGTGTCGGGGGAGGAAAGGATCCTGGTAGTTGCAACACACTACTTTGGCCTCTACTTCTCCTAGACGGGTGGTCGAGATGGGCCCGGTCTCGACAAATCGGCTGGTCACGCCGAGCCCTAGGAAGTCTTTATTAACTCTCTCACCTCCTTTTACTTTCTCCTTGTATCTCTTTTGATACTACCGTTGCCCCTACTTTCTATTCCTGTGTCTTTCCCTTTTCCAAATCTTAGAAGACTTCCTAGAAGGCGGTGGCTCGGGGGGTAATTTTACTGACCTTAGAAATTGGCGACTTCAGGGTCAACTAAAGGTAATTTTATCAACTGAGTATGGCATCTGTGTATCCCTGGCACTTTAAAAGTGTCCCCTTGGTGGGTGGGGAGCACGGGTGCTGAATGTTTCAATCAAGCCATCATGGAGAATCAAAAAAAACACTTAAACGTACCAAAACTGTGTCATCAGAGTCGGATGATGAACCATGTAGTGTGGAATCCTTTCCTCGCTTCATGGTCATCCAATCAAAAGACGAGACTAAACAACTTGCTAAATTATCGCCATTTATAGTCGAAAAGACTATACTTGGATTAGTCGGCAAGCCGAAAAGTGTCAAAAAACTCAGATCAGGCGGCCTACTTGTAGAGTGTGAGCGCAAAGCACAAACTGAAAATGTACTGAAAATTAAGACCTTTCACGATATTCCAGTAACCTGCTCCGCCCACTCTACACTTAATACATCAAAAGGCGTCATTCGTTGCCGTTAAACTATAACTTGTGTACCATCACGTAGAATATTTTTATCTAATGCAAATATCACCTTTTATTTACAACATCTTATCATCAACATAACACCATTTACATCTCCCGTTGATTGGGAAGCTTCACATTTTCCTGTCACCAACATCTTACCATTTTATATTTAACTATTGTTTTTTTATATATATCGCTGGTCGATGTTAAACCTTTCTTGTTTTTGAACATGTAACGTATTGTATGGCGCTAAATAGCCTAAAAGTGCTGGTGCGCCGTGAAAATTCAAGTAAACAAACAAACATTGCCGTGACCTTGCTGGAGTCAGCGACAAGGAAATCGTCGAGGGCATGAAAAATGAAGGTGTCACTGCAGTCCGTAGAATTCGTATCAAACGAAACAACAATCTGCAGGACACAAACACTATTATACTCACGTTTAATAAGCCAACATTGCCTAAAGTGGTCAAGGTTGGCTTCCTACAAGTTAAGGTTGAGGTATACATACCAAATCCCCTCCGATGTTACAAATGTCAGAGATACGGTCATCATGAAGACAGATGCTCTAGAAGCCAAATATGTGGCCGATGCGGCGACCCCTCCCACGGGGAATCAGAGTGCAAAGCCACTCCGCATTGCGTCAACTGCGGCAAGGAACACCATGCTAGTTCAAAAGAATGCGACACATGGAGACAGGAGAAGGAAATCCAGAGGGTTAAATACACTTCCAACATTCCAGGAAGCTTGTTCAAGCTAGATCACTCCCCGGCCCATCCTTCTCAACTGTAATGAAGAGCAGCCAAAAAGCAACGAAAGACGCACAAACTCAAACAAACCCACCTGAAGCCCATTGCGACTCAAACATCCCACACTACAAACCGCAGAAAAACTCGACATCGACACAAACAACATTTAACAATACTCCACCACCAAAATCACCAAAAGGCAAGAAAAAACTACAAACAAATAGGCAGCAAAAAGGGTCTGATGACCCTATAAAGCTGCACAACAGGTTTGGAGACCTAGAGGACATGGATGCAGAAGAATCTGCTTCATTTCCTCAGGGTAGCTCCAGACCTAACAATAAAAAATACACTCCCGTACTTCCTCAAGATAAATAACCAAACAGTTTGCCTCCGCGAAAGGTCTAACCTAGCTCCAGAATCTTTAATATAAAGTTGTAATGAAAAACACCATTTTACAATGGAACTGTAGAGGACTTAAAGCTAACTACCATGATATTCTTCTGCTTTTAAACGAACATGATCCAGCAGTACTATGTCTTCAGGAAACATTTTTAAAAAATACAGATAACATCACACTTAAAAACTACTCCCTGTTTAACAACTATTCTCAGAATGTTGACAGGGCCTCAGGAGGAGTCTCTGTTATTGTGAACAACAGAGCCCCTCATAGGGTCATACCTCTAAACACAAATTTACAAGCCATTGCTGTAAGCGTCACTCTTCATCGAGTGATTACATTTTGCTCTATTTACTTACCACCAAACACTAACCTAGTTCCAAACGATTTAGATTCCCTTGTTCAACAACTTCCCGCACCATTTGTTTTACTCGGGGATTTTAATGCCCATAACATTTTATGGGGATCAAATCATATAAGTGACAGAGGTCACAAAGTTGAAGACTTTATTTCTAGACATGATCTGTGTCTATATAATACCAAAACACCCACATATCTACACCCAGGCACGGGTACATACACATGCATCGATTTGACAATTTGTTCTCCCTTGCTGCTTTTGGACTATGAATGGAAGGTCGCTGATGACCTTCACAGCAGCGATCACTTCCCAATCTCCCTTGTAAATCTTAACTCTACAATTGATGAAATAACTCCACAATGGAATTTAAAGAAGGCCGACTGGGCCAAGTTCGAAACACTCTGTAAAACTAGGCTGAATGAGGATACAGTTTTCAATGTTAACGACCCCATTCAGCTCTTTACATCTATTTTAACAGAAATTGCAGAAGAATCTATCCCCAAATCCTCCACAAACTGTAAAAGAACCCTAAAACCTTGGGTCACTAAGGAATGTAAGGAAGCCATTAGACTACGCCGAAAAGCATTAAAAAAATTTAATAATCATCCGACGCCCGAAAACTTAAATATATATCGCATTGTCCGGGCTAAAGCTCGCCGCACAATCAAAGAAAGTAAAAGAGCATCATGGAAGAAATATGTTTCTTCTTTAAACACTCGTTCCTCTGTTAAGAAAGTTTGGGATACTATACGCAAAATAAACGGAAAGAGCAAACAAAACCCTCTCCGACATCTGACACTGAACAATAACAACTTTAATTCAAAACGTGACATTGCAAATACTCTTGCTGACAGTTTCTCCAAAAATTCATCATCTAATTATTCAGAAGCTTTAAAAAAACTTAAAACTCGAAAAGAAAAGACACGTTTAAAATTCACATCCAACAACTCGGAAAGTTATAATCAGTTGTTCTCATTATCGGAGCTTAGGGAGGCTTTAGATAAGGCCCATGATACATCCACTGGGCCTGACGAAATACATTACCAGTTTTTGAAACACCTCCCAGAATCATCATTAACATCTCTTTTGAAACTCTTCAATGATTTATGGATCACTGGTAATGTACCAAAAATCTGGAAAGAAGCAACTGTAATACCAGTCCCCAAACCAGGTAAAGATAGCGAAGACCCCAACAGCTATCGACCAATTGCACTGACAAGCTGTGTGTGCAAAACAATGGAACGAATGATCAATTCTCAACTTATCTGGTACTTGGAAACTAACAATTTAATATCTCCTTTCCAAAGTGGCTTTCGTTATGGACGGAGCACCAATGATCATCTGGTTAGACTAGAAACATTCATTCGTGATGCATTTATCAAGAAAGAACATTTAGTAGCAGTCTTCTTTGATTTAGAAAAGGCCTATGACACGACATGGAAGTACGGGCTACTAAATGACCTGCACGATCTAGGTCTAAAAGGCCGTCTGCCCTCTTTCATATCCAGCTTTCTCTCAGACAGAGAATTCAAGGTACGAGTAGGCTCTACTATATCAGATTTGCACGAGCAAGAGATGGGTGTGCCCCAGGGCAGTATTTTATCCGTGACACTTTTCAATATCAAAATTAATAGTATCACAAAGTGTCTGACTCCTGGTGTGGATTGCTCGCTATATGTTGATGATTTTCTAATATGTTATAGATCGAAGCACATGCATACAATTGAAAGACAACTTCAGCAAAATATAAACAAGATTCAAAGTTGGGCCAGTGCAAACGGTTTCAAATTCTCGAAGTCTAAAACAGTATGCATGCATTTCTGTCAGTTACGAAGACATCACGATGAACCTCACCTCACGCTGGATGGAACACCTATTCCAGTTGTTGAGGAAACAAAATTTTTGGGTATTATCTTTGACAGAAGACTGACTTTTATTCCACACCTAAAGAACTTGAAAGCTAAATGCTCAAAAGCACTTGACCTACTTAAATTAGTATCACACACTGACTGGGGTGCTGATAGAAAAATCATCCTGAATTTATATAGAACGTTTATTCGCTCCAAACTAGACTATGGTTGTGTTGTGTATGGCTCAGCCAGGAAATCATATTTGAAAATACTTGATCCAATTCATCATCAGGTAATAAGACTGGCTTTGGGAGCATTTATAACTTCCCCATGTGAAAGCCTTCTAGCTGAGGCGAATGAACCACCATTATCACATCGTAGAGACATGCTTTCCGCACAATATGCTCTCAAATTAAAATCAAACCCTCTGAATCCTGCTTTTTCGGCTGTTTTTCAACCCAAATACAAAACTTTATACGAAAATAAACCAAACCCCATACCTTCCTTTGGCATTAGAATATTATCCAGCCTTGACACTACAAATATGGATCTTTCTAACATTCAGAAAACGTCTATCCCCGAAACACCACCCTGGCTAATTAAACAACCAAAAGTACTTTTTACGCTACACGACGGTAAAAAAATCTGAGACAAACCCTTCTGTCTTCCACAACTCTTACCATGAACTCCTCACCGAATTTAAAAACTACACCAGAATTTACACTGATGGATCAAAGGATGAGGAAAAGGCTGCTGCAGCCTTTGTTTGTGGAAATCACACAATGCAAGTTCGCTTACCAAATGGAGCATCAATTTTTACAGCCGAAATTAGAGCAATAGAACTTGCTCTGCAACATATAGAAAAGAAACATATTTTAAACAGTATCATTTTCTCCGACTCGCTATCAGTACTCCAGTCACTACACAATAGAAACCTGGAGAACCCAATATTGAAAAACATACTCCTTAAACATAATGAGCTGAGTGTCAACCACAACATAATATATTGTTGGTTACCTAGCCACATTGGTATTAAAGGTAACGAAAAAGCAGATCGCGCTGCTAAAAGGGCTCTTACTCTAGGACCATCTGATTTTAAATTACCTTTTACTGATTTTAAACCTTGTATCAGAAGGATCTTTCGTCAGAAGTGGCAGGCGTCATGGAATGATGCTGTAAATAACAAACTTCATGCAATCAAGCCAGCCCTGGGAGAATGGACCCCTTCCTAAACAGATCCATACGTAGGGAGGAGGTAGTCATTGCAAGAATCCGAATTGGTCATACTTATATCACCCACACACACGTACTTAAAGGCGAAGACCCACCAGAGTGCGTTTACTGCAATGAACCATTCACTGTCAATCACCTTATGATAGAGTGCTTTGACTTGCAACCTACGCGCGATCGTTATTACATTGTGCATGATATGAAAGAACTTTTTGATACTATAAACATCACTCGTATTATAGAGTTCCTGAAAGCAGTAAATCTTTACTCAAAAATTTGACTTTTATGATATGACCTTGTGTAGTTTTATGCAATATATATATACCGTCCCATTTTAATACCTTTTCATCCTTTTTCATTAACATAGTACATTTACCTCTCCCGTTGATCGGGAAACTTTATTTTGCACCGTTACCATCTTACCGTTTTTAATTTCAACCATCTGTTATTTTATATCGCTGGTCGATATAGGACCTTTTATCAATATTTAAAGATGTCATACTTTTACTGTTCGGCAAATACCAACATCTCACCATTTTACTTTGAACTATTTGGTTTTCTATGTCGCTGGTCGATGTTAAACCTTCCTATTTTCAAACATATAACCTATTATATGGCGCTAAATAGCCTAAAAGTGCTGGTGCGCCGTTAAAATTTAATTAATCAATCAATCAATTGGACTCATCTACTTTGATTCCTTTTGTTGAGAATTTATGACCAAGATAAATAACTTCAGATGCTGCGAATACACATTTTGATGGTTTGAGTGTCAAGTTTGCTTGACGTAATCGATCAAAAATAAGTTCAAGATGTGCTAAGTGTTCTTCAAATGAATTGGAAAAAATAATAATGTCATCTATGTATGCAAGACATGTTGACCATGGTATACCTCTAAGTACATGACCTAAAAGAATACAATATGTGGCGGGCGCATTCCTGAGTCCATACGGCATTACATTCCATTGGTAAAGACCACGTGATGTTACGAAAAAGCTCTTATGTTTTGTCTCTGGGTCCATTTTAATTTGCCAAAATGCTGAATTTAAATCTAATGTACTGAAAAGACATGATTTAGTTTGTCCAACTGCATCAATTACATCTTCTAATCTTGGAAGAGGGAATGTCGTTGGTTGTGTCACTTGATTAAGTTTCCTATAGTCAATGGCAAAACGATATTCCCCATTTTTCTTTTTGACTAAAACAACTGGAGATGCATAGCTAGAAGAACTGGGTTCGATTAGTTGGTGTTCTAATAACTCATCTACCTGTCTATCAATTTCTTTATTGATGTGTGGAGACGCACGATAAGGTTGACAACGAATTGGCATGGAATCACCTGTCTCTATTCGATGAGTAAATACCGTAGTACTGCCTAATTCTTCTAAGTTCAAGGCAAACACATCCCTATGTTTATTTAGAAATAATTGAAGTTCTTGTTTTTGATTTTCTGACAAATCTGAAGAGTGTAAATCAAAATTAATTGGTTCTTGTGATTTACTAGTTTGTGTGTCCACGATGTCAGGTGTATCAGGTGTGATATTCTTGTCATAAGTGTTCTCACTAACAGTGAATATGGTTTGTGGATGTAGTACGTCTACATAAGCTAGTACTGTATTTGCATGTATGTTTATAGCTTGTGAAGTAGGATTCAAAATCTGAACAAAAGTTATTTTTCGAAACTGTTACAATTGTTCTAGCTGTCAAAAATGTGGAGTTTGACATAGTGTGAGATGGTTCTAGTAAAACAGGTGTTCCCTTTTTTATTTTACTGATACGAACAGGAATGGAACAACTTGAGTTTGATGGAACCGTTGTACTTTTGTTTACACGTGCTAATCCTGACTCAGTACGTATCAGATTGATAATTACCGTATCGTCTAGCAAAGAGAGCGTTTGTGTATCTAGATTCACTACTGCCTTGTATTTACTCAAGAAATCAAGTCCGAGAATGACCGAATGACTTGGAGCAGGAATAACATATAATGTATGAGAAAAACTTACACCTCCGATTTTCAAATTAAGTGGGATCATTCCAAAAATTGCGTGTTTTTCGCCCCCCGCTGCGATAATATTAAGATTTGAA
Source organism: Unio delphinus (assembly GCA_029339505.1). NCBI lineage: Eukaryota > Metazoa > Mollusca > Bivalvia > Unionida > Unionidae > Unio > Unio delphinus. The sequence goes on from JAQISU010000064.1 coordinate 3,086,172, forward strand.
GGTTGAATTTGACGTCAATTGAATCCTGCGCGAGAAAGAAATTTTAAATTGATGGCCGAAATGGACGCGCCTGTGTCTGCTAATGCATTTATGATTTTGTTTTTAACAAAAAGAGGAACAAGATTTTTGTGAATAGGTGTAACTAATGTGATTTGTGGTTCTTGGTCAAACTCACGACAGGTTCGTGTCCTACCGTGAGGTGCGCGTTCCTATTGTTTACGGGTGGACATGCATGCACGTGAAAAATGACCTATCTTGTGACAAAGGTGACACTGGGCATTTCGAGCTGGACAAACGGACTTCGAAAAACAGGAGCCGAGACAATAGAAACAAGTGTTTGGAGAGCGATTTTGTGGTTGCTGGTGGTAACGCATACCTTGCCGTGGTAAGTTATTGCAAGCATAATTTGGAACAGGCCTGCTTTGTTGTGAATTGTAAGAACCTCGCGCTTGGGGTCTTGGAGTGCGAAATGTCTGCCTAGTGTAGTTGGAACTGGCAGGTGGTTGCGAGTATGTGTTAATGAACTCACTTTGTTTAGAATTAGAGACTTTAACCTCATCTTTTAGCTGTTTAACTTCATCAATAAGTGTGTTAAGGGCTGACAGATCTGATTCATTAGCAGATGCAATGGACTTTTCCGCTAAAACTGCAGCTTGTCGTAAATCTGACATGCTAGTTGGATTTTTGTTCATAACAATTCGTTTTACTGATGGTTTCAATCCATTCAATGCCACTGCTAATAAAACTTGATCTGGAATGGTTTTGTTAGTTGCGATTCGCAAAAGGCGGCTTAGATAGTCTAAAACTAGTTCAGAAGACCCTTGCTGAGTTTGCAAAATTGATGGATCTAGAATAACATCGTCATTGTGAAATCTAGATTTGAAAGTTGAGACTAGAGTGTGCCAATCGCTTTTATCACTATCTGACAATGTATCGTACCAAATTTTGGCATGTCCCTGAAGATGAAAAGGAAAAGCATTCAAAATCTTATCATCTGACAATTCATAAAACCTAGCCCATTGTACAAAATGTTCTAACCATTTAACAGGATTCTGAGATTGATCACCATTAAAAACATCTAATTTAATAGCTGAAGACATACATTTTTGTGCAGATCTGTTGTCTCCAGAATGAATATGAATTCTTGATAAATGTTCATAATCTAGCACTGGCAATGTTTTTGTTAGTTCAGGAACACAGTTTGGTTGAAAGGCACTGTTTGGGATCACACGTCCAAATGTAGAGGTGAAATCAGAATCAGGCTTGCGTGGGGTCGCTGCTGGTAGACTGGGCGTTGGAGCTGTCGAGTCGAGGTCAAGAGGAGGTGAAATCACTGGTGCTGGACTAGGAGTGGTAAGAATACTGGTGGCGTTGGTCAGGGTCGTCTGTAGAGTAGACAAAGGAGGGTAGATCGTGACTGGCGAAGTATATGTTGAATATGTTGTATTCAATAGCAGGGAGGTTGTTGGAAATGTCGAAGGTTCTTCAAAATGTGGTGGCGCTGTTGGTCTGGGAGTCGAAGTAAGGCTGGGCGGAGTGAAGTCGGAAAGTCGCAGTAGTTCTGGAATGAGTCGGTTTCGCAGGTTATAGTTGTGTGGGGTGACACCTTTATTCATCACTTATGCTCCACCAACTTTTATGAGACTTTTCTTAGATGTTTAGCTGGAATGTTCTATAGATCAGTCTCATAAACTCGGGCCGGGAACTCAGGAAGATAGCAAGAAGAAAAAGGTTGAGTCCCCAGATAAAGAGTGTCACCAGATGATAGAAATGATGAGGGAATTCAGGTACGGAATCGTAGCTGGAATTGAAGAGTCAACGTCAGTTTTCTGCTGATGCGTATAACTTTATTTAAATAATCAACACACATATATATTACTACATTCTAGAAACACTTCTAAAAACTTTATAATAAAATTCATAAAATACATATTACATTTTCATCTTTAAGCTTTCCAACTTCTTTTTATTCATATAACTTCTGCACCTTAGAATATTATTTACTAGTTAATTCTCAATCAATTTCAAGATAGTAAAAGTATTAAATGTAATAACAATTAATGCACTTTACTCATTTTAAAACAGAATATTAAGAATATTGATTTAGAATATATTGCTAGACATTACTCTTTCTTACTTAAGAAATACTTTATTTCAACATTAAATCAAGTATGAAGTTGGTAGCTAATTCAACCTTTATAATAAAAGTTACATAAATATAAACTCTTTAAAACATTTAAACATTCCATTACAATATATTATAAATAAAAGAATTCAATAGTAATGTTGCACACAAAACAATTTTACCATTAAAAATCTCAATCATTAAAAATACTTATTCCTTACAAGAAATTATAACATGTACAGTTGCCTACCTGGAATTGAAGAGTCAACGTCAGTTTTCTGCTGATGCGTACAACTAATCTGACCTGATTCGCGCATTTCTATATATACGTTCGCGGCCAGATTCAGGGTTAGACAAGGTCATACCCTTCTATGCATCAGACGGAAAACTACGAACTCTACAATCCGGTCGAGACCAGTTCCAGCGGGTGAAAACCATCTTATTGACGTCATAAGACTCAATCTTATATTTGTCCTAACGACGTCAGACCAAATATGGATATCCGTTAGTTGGAAGCCTCTTAGAGAGAGAGAGAAGTTACTTCACCTTCATTAACCGAATTGAACCTTTGCCAATCACTAGGTCAGAGACATATTTTTACTAATGAAACCTAGAACTATAGCTGAGCAGGCAAAAATCCATGTATTATGGTATACAATCTTACAAAACACTGTACATTAGTTATTTTTACTGATGTTAGGGAGTATACGTATACACACTGCCTTTTTTCTACACTTGTTCAGCAACCTTTTCTATTCTGTATAGTTTTACTTCAAAAACAAGTGAAATTACCTTTAATATATTTTAGAAACTACTACATATAAATAAATAAAACATGACTTTAATACAATTTAAAGAAATTATCAATCTTTATTAATTTTACTAAATATTTAATCCTAACAATACCCTCTAGTTTATTTGAGCCGAGTCCTCGAGGCTCGAAAAGAAAAATCAATTTTATTCATCAAAACAAGATGAAAGGTGAAAAATCAAAAATACAATGATAAAAAAAACCATTGCGAGACATTTTCGCAGTTAAAAAATACAATGTAGACACTGCAAATACATTGCAAAATACCAAGTAAAATACAAAAAATACAATGAGAAGGTAGTACATTGCAAAATATTCAATTCAAAAAGTACAATGAGAAGTACAATGCAAAATATTTGATAAAATTCCCAAAACACAATGGGAAGTACATTGCACAAATCTCAGTCAAATTCAAAAAGTACAATGTAATGCAAAATATTGATAAAATTCCCAAACACAATGGGAAGTGTTTTGCACAATACTCAGTCAAATTCTAAAAAATACAATAAAGGTATAATGCAAAATTCGTGATAAAATTCCCTAAAAATACAATGGGAATAAACTTCACAACATAGAATATCTTCATAAGATACTATAAAACGACAAAAAAAATATTTTTTTTTTTTTTTTTTAAATTTAGGTTATTAAATTAAATACACAAGTATACAAAACCTACCTCTAATTAGGCTAGGCTAGGCTAGGCAAGGGGCTCATCAGACGATTATCATCATGACGAGGAAGGGGGTCTCCAGACGATTATCGTCGCAGAGGTCCTTAGATGTTGTTGTCCATTCTGTTATGTGAAGTTGTGTTTCATTGTAAGTTTATTGTTGTGGTGCTGCTCTATTTTCTTCATTAGCTTTTGTTTTTTTGAGTTGTAAATATTTGGGTAGGGCAGTCTGTTCCGGGAAGAAACGTATCCTTCCGGGGCATTTTAGTCGTGGTACGTACCTGGTTGGTGGGTATTGATTGATGTCTGCACGGTACTGAGTGCACCGTTCACACACATCTTGGTCGGACACATTTGGCTAAATACTCTTCAAGGTTATGCGCGTCTCGACATTGTTTTTTGAATTTGCGATAACTAATTCGTGGGTTTTGTAGCAAAGAAAGAGGTAACTTTGCATCACGAATATACAATTCAGCTAATCCAAGGTAGCCTCCGATTAAAAGTTGATGAATAAACCGTAAATAACGTGGAATCATATCAGAAGAGGGCACAATACCGGAGAGCAGGCGAGCTAGCGTTTCTTCAGGTATTGAGAGGTATGCTGCAATGCGAACTGCTTCAAATAATGAATTTGGGTTATTATATAGTACTGTGCCCCTGGTTATTGACAAAAATAAATGTCGAGCGACCGAAATATCATATTCTTACATTTGAAAGGGAGTGATGGTAAACTTATGAATATTCTGTAATATTGGCAAGGCTTCAACTATTTTTTCAAGTTCAGGGTTTCTTAAGGTTATAGTTTTGTTGTGACCAAAATCAAATGTAATAGAGTCTGCCATGGTTGATATGTATTGAGTTGTTTTTGTTGTAAATTTGGTTAACTAGATTTATTTATTTAATAAAAGGTATTTACTTATTTTAGTTCAAGGTAGGTTTTGTTTTTGGATTTATAATATATATATATCTATATCCGGCGTCGTTGTATCCGACGGAATGGTGCTGAATTTGAAAAGACAAAAAGAATAAATATATAACTTGTATGTTTCAAGTAATTCTTAGTCTATAATAAAATAGTAATAGGAGCGGAATTAATAGGTATATGTTAAATCACAATTATGTGTGTTGTTATTTTATCTAAGTATATATATATTAATATAATCTAATTTATAGAAATAAGAAGACTATGAATTTATCATCATATGATCATTATTATTTGATTGTCTTTTTCTGTAGTATCATCTTGACCTAAAAATGCGAGGGCATGTATTCATATGTGTATATTTACGGTAATATCGAGTAGGGTGGCACGGAAGGGTATGTTCGAGGAGAACATTCGGAAATACTTCCGTCCGGACGTAGTGGAAACGCAATATCATGGTGTGTCCAAATAACGTGTGCACAGAAAGGCTTGCGAAAAATTGAACGCAATTTGAATGCAGAGACAAGATCAATACTGAAAGAGGTTGGTATAGTTAGTTCGAAGTTTGTGTTCACTTTAGTAAGTTTAAAACCTGTCCATGTGACATGTAGTTGAGGTCGTAGGTAACCAGTTACATGAAGGTTCTCAATCATCAAAGGTCCAGTAATGTTCCAATATGAAGGACACAGACCAAGTTGAAGTATGTCAACAAGTACGCATTGAACTCCTGTAGTAATTTCAAGACGAAGCTTAGTTCGCGCATTGGACTGAGTAACCCATTTATAGACTTGGACGAGAGCAATTACAAATGTCATAATTGAAACTGAAAAGATCAAATGATCCCAAGTAAGTACATCAGAAACAGTAGTAAACCAATCAGGAACAATGGTTGTCGGTGCTATGGTATACTGGAAATGGACTGTAGATTCTGCTTTTGTCGAATGAACAAGTAAGAGTGCCGTTGACAATGCTCTAAATCGCCATATGAGCCAAACAATTGCCAATGTATTCAAAATAGATACAGATAAACTAATTATAGTCATAATAGATTTGGGATCAAACCAGGAATCATCATCAACTGAAATTTCACCACTCAACATTGTTTCCGCTAAGGACGAAAAGCTTCTTTGATCACTTTTAGCACGTGCCGCTACCTTTTTAAGACTTAAATTTAAATCAATTTCCTTATCTGTAGCAAGGAATTGCGACATCTGATGTTCATATAATTTAAAGTCAGGTACAGAAATAGTCAAAGGACGTATTACCTAAAATGGCTGCTAAATGTGTGGAGTTGAAAAATTGTTGTAAAAGTGCTAAATTAATTGGGTGAAGTTGGGTAATTTCAGTCGAATTGTCAGAACAAGTAGTGATATGTCCGTCATATGTCATAGATGTAGTAACAACTGCGCAGTGACAAGGAATACTCACAAGACAGAAACGACAACCTTTAACAATGCGACGTTGATTTTGACATTCAAGTATTATTTCGTCCATAAGGTAAACTAATATTTGATTTGAGGAAATATCTAGAATATGTGGCACGACTCGGTTTGTCATGAAACGGAAGTTACAGGTTTGATGGATGTTATTCTTTTCATCTTGGAATAGACTATTGATACATTCAGGTTGAAACAAGGGTTTGAGTGTAGGGCGGATATTACAATGTAAAATGTCCTTACCGGTGCATTGATTTAGGGTCGATAATGCTAGTGTTGTGTAAAATTGGTAGTCGTCAGATACAAGCATTAGGTCTGGTAAATCAAGTAATTGTGTCACATGTGTAGATGAAGTGTTAATTGGGACCGGAAATGATTGAATTCGATACATTTCGAATGGTCGTCGTCGAGATGAGATTGGAATTTGCAAGGCAATATATAAGACGCGGTTTTTACGCGTTGCCATAAATGACCCAAATTGATAATAATAGCGTGGATCTTTCGGTGTTACTGAATAGCCTGGATAGTGAGTAGATATCATAGTTTCGATTTGATTGATTGAGTCTACTAAAACATGAGGTGGAATCAGTATCGGAGGCAACTTTCCCGCTGCCAATTCCGCAGTTGCTATCTGTAATTTCTCTAATTCATGCCGAATTTGTTGGGAATCTAACATTTGTGAGGCAATTACTTCTGTTTTCTGATATTGTAGGCGTATGTTTTCTTCATTTTCAATCATTGTTCTAGTAATTGAAGCGTTTTCGAGTTTTGACCGATAGCAGATAATATATTTTTAAAACGATTGTCGACTTGTGAAATATAGGAGGAAAAATCACCTCCATGTCGGGCAAGAGCACTGAGCATTTTATTATTCTGTCTTGTCAGCATATTTATGTGACTTGCTAATGTGGCAATATCTCCTGTTGTGGCTAAACCGAATAGGCTTTTACCTATTTCACCAACGAAGGGCAAAATTGCTCTTTTTGACAAATTTGAAATCTGAAAAACACCTTCTGGTATTAACTCATTAATTAATGAGATTGTTTCGTTAAACTGTGCATTCATTGTAAGACGTATTGCATTTAGTTGTTGAAGTAGTGTATTTTTGTAGCTACATTTTACACCTTTAAGACAATATTCTATAGGATCGACAGAAATGTTCTCTGGGAGTTGTATTTGAAACGTGTGTATCCATTTATCGGCTGAACAATATACTGGTGAGAGAGACTGGAAGATAACTCCATAGTTTAATCTTTGCACATCTACAGCAGACCCTGGATTCAGAGTCAGAAGAAGCAGTCCTATGACCGAAATCCACATTCCACTCATACCTTAAAGAAAAGAAAAGAATTTGAGAGTTTTGCCGGCGAAAGAAGAAGATAGAAGGCACGAGGAAGTGATGGAATGGTTGAAAGGACTAGCATTAACTCTCAGTTGCGAAGAAATTTCCTTCTAAATTTCGTACTGAATTCAATGACGAAATATTCGACTTCGTCGTTTGCGACGTGCGTTTGTGTGCGTTTGCTGTGAAATGCTTGCTTTCCCCCTGCGGGTTCGGGGTTGTAGAATAGGCCCGACGTGCCTCGCCACGTGTCGTAAAAGGCGACTAAGTAGAGGCAACCTGTTTGCCGTGGGTTGCGTCCCGTGTCGGGGGAGGAAAGGATCCTGGTAGTTGCAACACACTACTTTGGCCTCTACTTCTCTTAGACGGGTGGTACTTCCTCCAGACAAATAACAACACATGCTTCCACCGCGAATAGTCTAACCTAGTTCCAGAATCTCCAGCATAACATTAGAATGAAGAACACCATCATACAATGGAATTGTCGAGGACTTAAAACAAACTACAATGATATTCTTCTGCTTTTAAATGAACACGATCCTGCTGTACTATGTTTACAGGAAACGTTCCTGAAAGAGACAGATAAAATTACTTTTAAAAACTTTTCCCTGTTTAATGCGTACTTTCAAAACGCAGAGAGGGCCTCAGGAGGAGTCTCTATTGCTGTGAACAATAGAGCCCCTCACAGAGTCGTTTCTTTAAAGACAAATTTACAAGCCATTGCTGTAAGTGTCACTCTACATCGAGTGATTACTTTTTGTTCCATTTACTTACCACCAAACACCAACCTAGTACAAAAGGAATTAGACAATCTTGTTGAACAACTTCCCGCGCCCTTCGTTTTACTCGGGGATTTTAATGCCCATAACATTTTATGGGGATCAAATCACATAAACGACAGAGGCCATAAAATAGAAGATTTCATTTCTAGACACGATCTGTGTCTATATAACACTAATTCATCAACATATTTACAGCCAGGAACGGGTACGTACACATGCATAGATTTGACAATTTGCTCTCCCTCACTGCTTTTGGACTATGAATGGAAGGTCGCTGATGACCTTCACAGCAGTGATCACTTTCCAATCACTCTTGAAAATAACACTAAAATTGATGATACAATTCCACAATGGAATATAAAGAAGGCCGATTGGGCTATGTTTGAAGCATTATGTAAAACTAGACTAAATAATGATACAGTATTCAACGCTGTTAATCCTATACAGCATTTTACCTCCGTTCTAATTTCAATTGCAGATGAATCCATTCCCAAGTCCTCAACGAACAGTAAGAGATCGCAAAAACCTTGGGTAACCAAGGAATGCAAAGAAGCCATTAGACAACGCCGAGAAGCATTAAAAACATTCAACACTCGTCCAACGCCCGAAAATTTAAATAAATATCGTATTGCCCGGGCTAAAACTCGACGCACAATCAAAGAATGTAAGCGTGCATCCTGGAAGAAATATATTTCTTCTTTAAACTCTCGTTCCTCAATGAAACAAGTTTGGGATACTATTCGGAAAATAAATGGAAAAAGGAAACACAATTCTATTCGACACCTAAAAATAAACAATATCAATTTCAGTTCGAAACGTGACATAACAAATATTCTTGCCGATAGTTTTTCGAAAAACTCATCATCATCTAATTATTCAGATGCCTTTAGAAGATTAAAATCTCAAAAAGAAAAGTCGCGTTTAAAATTTACATCGAACAACACTGAAAATTATAACCAGCTGTTTTCTTTATTGGAGCTTAGGGAGGCATTAGACAAGGCCCATGATACATCCGCTGGGCCTGACGAAGTACATTACCAGTTCTTGAAACACCTCCCAGAATCTTCTCTGACATTGCTTCTTAAAATCTTTAATGATTTATGGATTGCTGGTAATGTACCTAAGAGCTGGAAAGAAGCAACAGTGATACCGATTCCCAAACCAGACAAAGATAACGAAGATCCTAACAGCTATCGGCCTATTGCATTGACAAGCTGCATATGCAAAACAATGGAACGAATGATTAATTCTCGGCTTGTATGGTACTTGGAAAGTAATAATTTAATTTCTCCTTTCCAAAGTGGCTTCCGTTCTGGTCGTAGTACTAACGATCATCTGGTTAGACTGGAAACATTTATTCGCGATGCATTTATCAAGAAGGAACATTTAGTAGCGGTCTTCTTTGATTTAGAAAAGGCCTATGATACAACATGGAAGTACGGGATACTAAATGACCTGCACGATCTAGGTCTAAAAGGCCGCCTGCCCGCTTTCATCTCCAGTTTTCTCTCCGACAGAGAATTCAAAGTACGCGTGGGCGCTACCATCTCCGATATGCACCAGCAAGAGATGGGTGTGCCCCAGGGCAGTATTTTATCTGTGACGCTATTTAATATCAAAATCAATAGCATCACTAAGTGCTTAACTCCCGGTGTGGACTGCTCTTTATATGTAGACGATTTTTTAATTTGTTATCGATCAAAGCACATGCATACAATTGAAAGGCAACTTCAACAAAATATCAATAAGATCCACCATTGGGCCAGTAATAATGGTTTTAAATTCTCTAAATCGAAAACAGTATGCATGCATTTCTGTCAATTGCGAAGACATCATGATGACCCTAAACTCACGCTGGACGGAACACTTATTCCAGTTGTTGAGGAAACGAAGTTTTTGGGTATTATCTTCGACAGAAAACTGACTTTTATACCACACATCAAGAATTTAAAAGCTAAATGCTTAAAAGCTTTAAATTTACTAAAAGTAACTGCGCACACTGACTGGGGTGCTGATAAAAAAATCCTCCTCAATTTGTATAGAACATTTATCCGTTCTATACTAGACTATGGATGCATTGTTTATGGTTCAGCTAGGAAGTCTTATTTGAAAATGCTTGACCCAATTCATCATCAGGGAATAAGACTTGCTCTAGGAGCATTCAAGACATCTCCATGCGAAAGCCTTCTCGCGGAAGCGAATGAACCACCCTTATCGCACCGCAGAGAAATGCTTTCTATACAGTACGCTCTTAGGTTAAGATCAAATCCTCTGAACCCTGCTTTTTCGGCTGTTTTTCAACCAAAATACAAAACTTTGTACGAAAACAAACCAAATGCCATACCTTCATTTGGCATCAGAATATCATCCAGTTTTGACACTATCAAAATTAATCTCCCTACAGTTCAGAATACGTTTGTCTCGGAAACACCACCTTGGCTCCTTAAGCAACCCAAAGTGATTTTTACGTTGCACGATGGGAGAAAATCTGAGACGAATCCTGCCGTTTTCCAGAACTCTTATCATGAACTCCTCAACGATTTTAAAAACTACACAAAAATTTTTACTGATGGATCAAAAGTTGATGACAAGGCTGCTGCAGCCTTTGTTAGTGGCAAGCACATAACCAAAGTGCGCTTGCCAAACGATGCGTCCATATTTTCAGCGGAAATCAGAGCAATAGATCTTGCTCTGAAATTTATTGAACAAAAGCGCATTTTAAATAGCATTATTTTCTGTGACTCTCTGTCAGTACTTCAGTCGCTACACCATAGAAAACTGGATAATCCATTACTAGTCGATATTCTCGTCAAAAACTCTGAGCTTAGTAAGTCCTACAACATAGTATACTGTTGGCTACCTAGCCATATTGGTATTAAAGGTAATGAAGAAGCAGACCGGGCTGCTAAGATGGCTCTATCCCAAGAACCATCGGATTTTAAATTACCTTTTACTGATTTTAAACCTTGTATCAAAAAGTACCTACGTCAGAAGTGGCAGGCGTCATGGGATGATGCAGTCAATAACAAACTTCATGCCATCAAACCAACCCTGGGAGAATGGACTCCTTCCTATAGAACTATCCGCAGGGAGGAGGTTGTCATTGCAAGAATCAGAATCGGTCATACATACATTACCCACTCCCACATACTAAAAGGTGAAGATCCACCAGAGTGCTTTTCTTGCAATGAGCCATTCACTGTTAAACACTTTATGACCGAGTGTTCCGACCTGCAACCTACGCGTGTTAAATACTATAATGTACATGACATGAAGGAACTTTTGGATACAATACAAACCACTTGTATTTTAGATTTCCTAAAGGAAGCAAATCTCTATTTTAAACTATAACTTGTATACCATCACGTAGAATATTTTTATCTAATGCAAATATCACCTTTTATTTACAACATCTTATCATCAACATAACACCATTTACATCTCCCGTTGATTGGGAAGCTTCATATTTTCCTGTTACCAGCATCTTACCATTTTATATTTAACTATTGTTTTTTTATATATATCGCTGGTCGATGTTAAACCTTTCTTGTTTTTGAACATGTAACGTATTGTATGGCGCTAAATAGCCTAAAAGTGCTGGTGCGCCGTTAAAATTCAAGTAAACATAAACAAGTTCATCTCGATAGTCTAAACAGTCTTCCTCAATGTCCAAGGTCTCCTGTTCATCTCCTGAGATATCTGTACTTCCATCCATCATAAAGGCAAAAAATGGATTATACTCTATAAGATTGACAGTTTTTTGCTTCTCTGTCTGTGCTATACTGTGTATGAAATCTGCAGCTGCTTTGTCACTAATATATGTACTGCCTATGTCTAATTGTTTAGCTTTGTCAATTTCACACAGCCATGTATAATCTGATAGTGGACGATTATTTTTGGCTACTGCGCGTGCATTTCTGAACAAATGCACTAATCTACTTCTTTCAGCTGCCTTTAATTGCCTAAGTGCTTTGCTGGCTTCTGATCCTAGTTTTTCCTAAGCAGTTTTCTGTCTGCCTGAAACAAACTCTGATGCTTTTTTGTGGGACTTGGAAAGTTCATGATCATTTATTGTTGACATTCTAAAATTTGTACATCCGACGATAAACGCGTTTGTGTTTCGCAAATTTTCATCAGACCTCGCTTTCTCGCCATAGAAACTGAGACACATCATGGCACACTGCATAACTTGCTTTATTTCGTCAAATATTAACCAGTCTCTGTTTTCTTTCCATTTATCATTAAAGGTTCTTTCAACCCTATGTTTTTCATAATCCTTTTTCTTTTCTTTCAATTCTTCATTAGATAGTTTTCTTTTTTTCCCTGGTTTCGCTCCGTCATAATATTTCAACAATGCCATGCTGACAGGTGAGCCGCATAACTGTTTATAATAGGCGTAGTATTGGATCGCTCAAAAACTTGTAACCAATGAAAATCTGTTTAATAAACTAGATTCAAGAAGGACTACTTGAGCGGTGCAGAGTGAGAAAACTGCGGACAGTCGGTCCGATGCTGACTAACAAACTGTCGGTCCGGGTAAAAATTTGTCGGTCATATCCGACGGACCGACGGCTTTCGGGAAGTCTGTTTGTAAAATCAAAAACAACATATATTTTTCACTATTTCAGTGACATTTGATATTCCTCATGTACAAGGGGACTGATATTTCATTGATATGTTCCATTCCATTGTCAATTTACACCTCATGTATAAGGACACCATTAATTCATTGATATGTTCCATTCCAATGTCAATTAAGACCTCATGTATAAGGACGCTATTAGTTCATTGATAGATTCCATTCCATTGTCATTTAACACCTCATGTATAAGGACACCATTAGTTCCATTCCATTGTCAATTAACACCTCATGTATAAGGACACCATAAATTCATTGATATGTCCCATTCCAATGTCAATTAAGACCTCATGTATAAGGACACCATTAGTTCCATTCCATTGTCAATTAACACCTCATGTATAATGACACCATTAGTTCATTGATATGTCCCATTCCATTGTCAATTAACACCTCATGTATAAGGACACCATTAGTTCCATTCCATTGTCAATTAACACCTCATGTATAAAGACACCATTAGTTCATTGATAGGTCCCATTCTATTGTCAATTAACATATCATGTATAAGGACACCATTAGTTCATTGATAGGTCCCATTCCATTGTCAATTAACACCTCTTAATAAACAGCTCATTCCTGTTTTAATTAGGAGAGTCAGTTATTGCGTGCTTGATTATGTCTAGAGATTTTGACTGGTTCCAAAGTTACTGTTACATTTTGGGAATTGTGGCCATCAGTAAGTAAATTAAATTATGTCCAGGATATAATGACCATTGTTTTGCTGTTAATGAACAGTGATAGACATTGTGATGACATGATTTACTGGTTTTGATTCTTGCTGATATTTTAAACTTGACTACACCTGTAACCAGCATAAATTAAAAAAAATAATTAATAGCATGAAATTAGCGTGTCAGGTTAAATAAGGTAAAAAATATTTTGGCTGGATAATATTGATGATGACATTAATGGTACTAAAAAAAATGACAGGTATGAGAAACAGGCTAAAAGGTAAAACATGTTATACAATACAACAAGATCAGACAACTCTGCATTTTTAGCAGCAATACAAATATATTTTCTGTCTTTTGTCTTCAAATTAAATACTTATTTGACAAATATTTATGCTTCAAAAATTGAATAAAAATCATCAAAGCAATTTTATGGATTAATTGTTTTGAGTCTCAGTAAGAATTTCCAATTTAAAATTTAATATAGGCTAGGATAAATGCATACTGAATACTACCAAAATGGCAATATAAGAAAATAATTCGAACTTGAAATAACAGACATTGTGTCAGAATGTGTCTCATCTTTTCTGCTTTCTGCCAGCAAAATATAATTTCAGTACAGTGTCATTTTGTACAGTTTTGGATGTGCTTTTGTACAAACTCTATCAATTCAGTTTATACCAGAAAAAAAGTATCAATTGAAAATGATCGTATATTTTTTTCATGTGTATATTTTCCTAGAACATTTTCATCTGAATTGGTTTTGTTTATGATGAACTTTGTCAGAATTGTTTTTTAAATGATGAAACTCTCATCATTCAGTTTGCAGACTAATTAGTTGAGTGAAGTTTCTGAATAAAGTCCTACATACAATTTTTTAATGAGATAAAACTTATGGAGGAATTAAAACATGTTTCTATTAGATTCATCATACTTTTATCTGACTTTTAATAGGCAGTCTTTACTGTTAATATTTTCAGGTGGAGAAACTTGAGTTGCAGAAAACTCAGGACATAAATGTGCGAGATTTAGAGAAGCAACTTCTAACACAAAAGCAGAGTTGGCTTTACCTGCTTCAGTTGGCTGGAATCACTGCGCAGGTTTAGTATGCTCAAACATCTATGCTGAACAGTAATGATTTCTTGAAATAGTCTTCATCATTTATGGTGGATTTTAGCATCACTGTCTACTATGCTGAAGCTAAAAAATTCATATTAAGCTGTTAATAAATAAACATTTTACTGTATTGCATAATGCAAGAGTTAGCAAAGAAATTAGTGTATTAGCATCGAGTGCATTATTAAATTAAAGTGTATTAGCATCGAGTGCATTATTAAATTAAAGTGTATTAGCATCGAGTGCATTATTCAAGGGACAGCATGTATAGTTCTCTTGTTTTATTTCCTGCAAAATTCACAAAGGAATCAGACAAAATATCCTCTTGCTTTGGTAGTTCAATAACAACATCCAGTATACACGAGTACTCTTCTATTACTGATACCAAATGGTATGTCATTGTCTTAAATCATGGTTAGTCATAAATTGTGGACTATATGTTCACTGATACAAACTAGTCACCAGGTTAATAGCTATGTTCTGTGAGGGTTAAGTCTTAAATTTGACAAGTACAGCTAATGCTACATTCAATCTGAACTCACAGTATTCAGTATTTTATTAATGTTGATTTATTGGGATAATTAATTAAGAGTCTATACCTCATTATATTTACAGTTAGGTAAAAATGCCCAAAAAAATAATTTGCAATGATTTAACATAAAGTTCTGAATTATAATTTTTTTTTCTAAAAGATAAACCAAAAAGATATGAAAGACATTGAATATTGAATAACATGAAAATTACCTATGTTTGTTTACAGTCACACAACCATTAAAGATGTCAGTGATATGTGAAAGATTGAGATAAAAGTGAAATTATTGTTTACAGGCAACAGGAGAGCTCAGTGTTCCAAGGGAGGTAACTCCATTGTTGACATGTTTTGGTGTGCTGTTTGATGCTTTATCTGGGCTGCAAGAAGAGGAACTGGATCTAATAGGAAAATGTGCACCACAGACAGTTCCAGCTCTCTTTGTCACTAAGTTGAATATTTATATGAAAATAAATATTTAAGAATTTCAAGATTTTCATTCACAGATGATGAGCAGATTTCACTCATTTCTTTTTCTAATCCCCCTGCGGGTTCGGGGTTGTAGAATAGGCCCGACGTGCCTCGCCACGTGTCGTAAAAGGCGACTAAGTAGAGGCAACCTGTTTGCCGTGGGTTGCGTCCCGTGTCGGGGGAGGAAAGGATCCTGGTAGTTGCAACACACTACTTTGGCCTCTACTTCTCTTAGACGGGTGGTCGAGATGGGCCCGGTCTCGACAAATCGGCTGGTCACGCCGAGCCCTAGGAAGTCTTTATTAACTCTCTCACCTCCTTTTGCTTTCTCCTTGTATCTCTTTTGATACCACCGTTGCCCATATATTCTATTCCTATATCTTTCCCTTTTCCAAATCTTAGAAGACTTCCTAGAAGGCGGTGGCTCAACGGGTCAATCGGGGGGTAATTTTACTGACCCTAGAAATTGGCGACTTCAGGGTCATCCAAAGGTAATTTTATCAACTGAGTATGGCATCTGTGTATCCTTGGCACTTTAAAAGTGTCCCCTTGTTGGGCTCCTTGGTGGGTGGGGAGCACGGGTGCTGAATTTTAAAATCTTGCCATCATGGAAAAAAAATCCAATAAACGTACTAAACCACTGTCTGACTCTGATGAAGAACCACGTGGCGTGGAATCATTTCCACGCTTCATGGTTATTCAATCAAAAGATGATGCTAAACCGCTTTCAGGTTTATCTCCATTTATTATCGAGAAAACCATTACGGGATCGATTGGCACACCAAAAAGTGTGAAAAAACTAAAATCGGGTTGCCTTCTTGTAGAGTGTGAGCGAAAGGGGCAAACAGACAATATCATGAAAATGAAAACATTCTTTGATATTCCAGTGACCTCATTCGCCCACACTACACTGAATTCGTCCAAAGGCGTAATACGATGTCGTGACTTGGCTGGAGTCACCGACGCAGATATCATCGAAGGGATGAAACATGAAGGTGTCACTGCAGTGCGAAGAATACGTATTAAACGTAATAACGCCCTGCAGGACACCAATACATTTGTACTCACCTTTAATAAACCGACAGTGCCCAAAGTGGTCAAGGTTGGGTTTTTACAAGTAAAGGTCGAGATCTACATTCCAAACCCCCTTCGATGCTATAAGTGTCAAAAATACGGCCATCACGAAGATCGATGTTCCAGAGCCAAGGTATGTGGCCGATGCGGAGAACACTCTCATCAGGAAGCTGATTGTAGAGCAACTCCGCATTGTGTCAACTGTGGCAAGGAACATCACGCCAGTTCCAAAGATTGTGATACATGGAAACAGGAGAAGGAAATTCAGAGGGTAAAGTTTACTTCGAACATTCCCTACCCAGAGGCCAGAAAGCTTGTCCAGGCAAAAACATCCCTTCCTGGCCCATCCTTCTCCACAGTCGTAAAGCACAATCCAAAAAGCACGAAGGACGCCCAAACACAGACGGATCAGCCCGATTCAACTACATGTGCCAACATCCCTAATTATAAGCCACAGAAAAGCACAACATCAACTCAGACAACAACTAATAACAATCCACCACCAAAATCACCAAGACAGAAACACAAAGCACAAACAAATAAACAGCAAAAGGGGTCAGATGACCCCATTAAACTGTACAACAGGTTTGGAGACTTTGAGAGCATGGATGCAGAAGAAACTGCTCCGTGTACTCAAAGTAGCTCCAAACCTAATAAAACTAAATATACTCCCGTACTTCCTCCAGACAAATAACAACACATGCTTCCACCGCGAATAGTCTAACCTAGTTCCAGAATCTCCAGCATAACATTAGAATGAAGAACACCATCATACAATGGAATTGTCGAGGACTTAAAACAAACTACAATGATATTCTTCTGCTTTTAAATGAACACGATCCTGCTGTACTATGTTTACAGGAAACATTCCTGAAAGAGACAGATAAAATTACTTTCAAAAACTTTTCCCTGTTTAATGCGTACTTTCAAAACGCAGACAGGGCCTCAGGAGGAGTCTCTATTGCTGTGAACAATAGAGCCCCTCATAGAGTCGTTCCTTTAAACACAAATTTACAAGCCATTGCTGTAAGTGTCACTCTACATCGAGTGATTACTTTTTGTTCCATTTACTTACCACCAAACACCAACCTAGTACAAAAGGAATTAGACAATCTTGTTGAACAACTTCCCGCGCCCTTCGTTTTACTCGGGGATTTTAATGCCCATAACATTTTATGGGGATCAAATCACATAAACGACAGAGGCCATAAAATAGAAGATTTCATTTCTAGACACGATCTGTGTCTATATAACACTAATTCATCAACATATTTACACCCAGGAACGGGTACGTACACATGCATAGATTTGACACTTTGCTCTCCCTCACTGCTTTTGGACTATGAATGGAAGGTCGCTGATGACCTTCACAGCAGTGATCACTTTCCAATCACTCTCGAAAATAACACTAAAATTGATGATACAATTCCACAATGGAATATAAAGAAGGCCGATTGGGCTATGTTTGAAGCATTATGTAAAACTAGACTAAATAATGATACAGTATTCAACGCTGTTAATCCTATACAGCATTTTACCTCCGTTCTAATTTCAATTGCAGATGAATCCATTCCCAAGTCCTCAACGAACAGTAAGAGATCGCAAAAACCTTGGGTAACCAAGGAATGCAAAGAAGCCATTAGACAACGCCGAAAAGCATTAAAAACATTCAACACTCGTCCAACGCCCGAAAATTTAAATAAATATCGTATTGCCCGGGCTAAAACTCGACGCACAATCAAAGAATGTAAGCGTGCATCCTGGAAGAAATATATTTCTTCTTTAAACTCTCGTTCCTCAATGAAACAAGTTTGGGATACTATTCGGAAAATAAATGGAAAAAGGAAACACAATTCTATTCGACACCTAAAAATAAACAATATCAATTTCAGTTCGAAACGTGACATAACAAATATTCTTGCCGATAGTTTTTCGAAAAACTCATCATCATCTAATTATTCAGATGCCTTTAGAAGATTAAAATCTCAAAAAGAAAAGACACGTTTAAAATTTACATCGAACAACACTGAAAATTATAACCAGCTGTTTTCTTTATTGGAGCTTAGGGAGGCATTAGACAAGGCCCATGATACATCCGCTGGGCCTGACGAAGTACATTACCAGTTCTTGAAACACCTCCCAGAATCTTCTCTGACATTGCTTCTTAAAATCTTTAATGATTTATGGATTGCTGGTAATGTACCTAAGAGCTGGAAAGAAGCAACAGTGATACCGATTCCCAAACCAGACAAAGATAACGAAGATCCTAACAGCTATCGGCCTATTGCATTGACAAGCTGCATATGCAAAACAATGGAACGAATGATTAATTCTCGGCTTGTATGGTACTTGGAAAGTAATAATTTAATTTCTCCTTTCCAAAGTGGCTTCCGTTCTGGTCGTAGTACTAACGACCATCTGGTTAGACTGGAAACATTTATTCGCGATGCATTTATCAAGAAGGAACATTTAGTAGCAGTCTTCTTTGATTTAGAAAAGGCCTATGATACAACATGGAAGTACGGGATACTAAATGACCTGCACGATCTAGGTCTAAAAGGCCGTCTGCCCGCTTTCATCTCCAGTTTTCTCTCCGACAGAGAATTCAAAGTACGCGTGGGCTCTACCCTCTCCGATATGCACCAGCAAGAGATGGGTGTGCCCCAGGGCAGTATTTTATCTGTGACTCTATTTAATATCAAAATCAATAGCATCACTAAGTGCTTAACTCCCGGTGTGGACTGCTCTTTATACGTAGACGATTTTTTAATTTGTTATCGATCAAAGCACATGCATACAATTGAAAGGCAACTTCAACAAAATATCAATAAGATCCACCATTGGGCCAGTAATAATGGTTTTAAATTCTCTAAATCGAAAACAGTATGCATGCATTTCTGTCAATTGCGAAGACATCATGATGACCCTAAACTCACGCTGGACGGAACACTTATTCCAGTTGTTGAGGAAACGAAGTTTTTGGGTATTATCTTCGACAGAAAACTGACTTTTATACCACACATCAAGAATTTAAAAGCTAAATGCTTAAAAGCTTTAAATTTACTAAAAGTAATTGCGCACACTGACTGGGGTGCTGATAAAAAAATCCTCCTGAATTTGTATAGAACATTTATCCGTTCTATACTAGACTATGGATGCATTGTTTATGGTTCAGCTAGGAAGTCTTATTTGAAAATGCTTGACCCAATTCATCATCAGGGAATAAGACTTGCTCTAGGAGCATTCAAGACATCTCCATGCGAAAGCCTTCTCGCGGAAGCGAATGAACCACCCTTATCGCACCGCAGAGAAATGCTTTCTATACAGTACGCTCTTAGGTTAAGATCAAATCCTCTGAACCCTGCTTTTTCGGCTGTTTTTCAACCAAAATACAAAACTTTGTACGAAAACAAACCAAATGCCATACCTTCATTTGGCATCAGAATATCATCCAGTTTTGACACTATCAAAATTAATCTCCCTACAGTTCAGAACACGTTTGTCTCGGAAACACCACCTTGGCTCCTTAAGCAACCCAAAGTGATTTTTACGTTGCACGATGGGAGAAAATCTGAGACGAATCCTGCCGTTTTCCAGAACTCTTATCATGAACTCCTCAACGATTTTGAAAACTACACAAAAATTTTTACTGATGGATCAAAAGTTGATGACAAGGCTGCTGCAGCCTTTGTTAGTGGCAAGCACATAACCAAAGTGCGCTTGCCAAACGATGCGTCCATATTTTCAGCGGAAATCAGAGCAATAGACCTTGCTCTGAAATTTATTGAACAAAAGCGCATTTTAAATAGCATTATTTTCTGTGACTCTCTGTCAGTACTTCAGTCGCTACACCATAGAAAACTGGATAATCCATTACTAGTTGATATTCTCGTCAAAAACTCTGAGCTTAGTAAGTCCTACAACATAGTATACTGTTGGCTACCTAGCCATATTGGTATTAGAGGTAATGAAGAAGCAGACCGGGCTGCTAAGATGGCTCTATCCCAAGAACCATCGGATTTTAAATTACCTTTTACTGATTTTAAACCTTGTATCAAAAAGTACCTACGTCAGAAGTGGCAGGCGTCATGGGATGATGCAGTCAATAACAAACTTCATGCCATCAAACCAACCCTGGGTGAATGGACTCCTTCCTACAGAGCTATCCGTAGGGAGGAGGTTGTCATTGCAAGAATCAGAATCGGTCATACATACATTACCCACTCCCACATACTGAAAGGTGAAGATCCACCAGAGTGCGTTTCTTGCAATGAGCCATTCACTGTTAAACACTTTATGACCGAGTGTTCCGACCTGCAACCTACGCGTGTTAAATACTATAATGTACATGACATGAAGGAACTTTTTGATACAATACAAACCACTTGTATTTTAGATTTCCTAAAGGAAGTAAATCTCTATTTTAAACTATAACTTGTATACCATCACGTAGAATATTTTTATCTAATGCAAATATCACCTTTTATTAACAACATCTTATCATCAACATAACACCATTTACATCTCCCGTTGATTGGGAAGCTTCATATTTTCCTGTTACCAACATCTTACCATTTTATATTTAACTATTGTTTTTTTATATATATCGCTGGTCGATGTTAAACCTTTCTTGTTTTTGAACATGTAACGTATTGTATGGCGCTAAATAGCCTAAAAGTGCTGGTGCGCCGTTAAAATTCAAGTAAACAAACAAACAAACAATCTTTTTCTAAATTTTTCTTTCTGCTAAGAATTACTAAAGTCTAAAAGTGTGTTGGACTTCATTTGACTGCTGTATCTTTTTCAGTTCAGTCTGTGATCATCTGTACAACCCAATCTCCGAAGCCTTTTAATTTGTTGTCCTAAATGATCCAACAATCTGACATTTCCAGTTGTTTCTGTACTACACGTATCTCCATATAACCAAACTTAGCATATTTCTACCATTATTTACACCACTTTTAAAGTCTTTCTCGTTTCAAATTTTATAGATTTGTTTTCAGGATTTTGAGCTTGAATTCAAGACTAATGCTGTTGTACATGTGGTAAAGTTAATTGCTCTTTAGCAGTACAGTTGTAGCTATTGTTAATCACTAATCACTTACTTAGAAGGGGAGTGTAATTATTGCAGTGGTTTCTCCATAATTTTCCCACCGAAAGAATTGCCCCATTAATTCTCATTAGGGAGGGTATGTGGTGGATTTTCATTTCATAGAAGGTACTAGTTTTATTACTGTAATACAGTAAAACCTGTTGTAAAACCAGCCAACAAAAAAATGGTTTCTCAAGACAGGTTGTTTCTCATAACAGATTTATACAAAAAGACCAGTTTCCAAAGCCCATTTGCAAACAATTTTAAGAAAAAATAACCACAATCACCGCACATATATTCTACTCTGAATTAATAGTTCTCATTCAAATATTCTATACATTCATCTGAAAACAAAATTATAAAGCAATAAAGATACACTTCTGTCCTTAATTATGAAATTATATTTACATTTAAAGATCATATATTAGGATATGATTTATGACTGTTTCTTTATAACATCCTAAATTTGTTTTACCAACATTTACACTTATTTTGTGAGTGGTCTGCCATTTTTCACATCTTTCAGTTACAATAAATTATTTTCCCCAATGTTAAAATTTGTATCGTTTCTGTTCGATGTTTGTCCTTTTGTATTAAGGTACTCTGTGTGAGGATTATGAATGCTCCGTTGTAATATCGACTGTAAAGATGGTTGTAACTAGGCTTTGGAAAAGTAAGAAAAATCTATACAAGTGCATTTTGTTTCTAACAATTAAAGAAAAAAAACGAAAGTCATCTCATCCTGAAACAGAATAATTTACTCAGAGACAAAAGTCAGTGTCTTAATGCAAAGAAGACATACAACGATTAACTCTATAAACAAAGCATGCAACACAGTGCACCACCTAGAATAGATCCACAGCTTGGTGACCAGGATGTAATCACTGTAACATCGGGTGAGGGGGGGGGGGGAACACAAACAAACATCACAAGCCTTTCACACATCAAATCCTAGAAAGGATTCTCACTTCCTGGTTTCATAGATATAGACCTTATTGACCCCCAGGCAATACGAATTAACTCTTTAAACCTTTCTTGTTTTTGAACATGTAACGTATTGTATGGCGCTAAATAGCCTAAAAGTGCTGGTGCACCGTTAAAATTCAAGTAAACAAACAAACATGAAGGTTCTCAATCATCAAAGGTCCAGTAATGTTCCAATATGAAGGACACAGACCAAGTTGAAGTATGTCAACAAGTACGCATTGAACTCCTGTAGTAATTTCAAGACGAAGCTTAGTTCGCGCATTGGACTGAGTAACCCATTTATAGACTTGGACGAGAGCAATTACAAATGTCATAATTGAAACTGAAAAGATCAAATGATCCCAAGTAAGTACATCAGAAACAGTAGTAAACCAATCAGGAACAATGGTTGTCGGTGCTATGGTATACTGGAAATGGACTGTAGATTCTGCTTTTGTCGAATGAACAAGTAAGAGTGCCGTTGACAATGCTCTAAATCGCCATATGAGCCAAACAATTGCCAATGTATTCAAAATAGATACAGATAAACTAATTATAGTCATAATAGATTTGGGATCAAACCAGGAATCATCATCAACTGAAATTTCACCACTCAACATTGTTTCCGCTAAGGACGAAAAGATTCTTTGATCACTTTTAGCACGTGCCGCTACCTTTTTAAGACTTAAATTTAAATCAATTTCCTTATCTGTAGCAAGGAATTGCGACATCTGATGTTCATATAATTTAAAGTCAGGTACAGAAATAGTCAAAGGACGTATTACCTAAAATGGCTGCTAAATGTGTGGAGTTGAAAAATTGTTGTAAAAGTGCTAAATTAATTGGGTGAAGTTGGGTAATTTCAGTCGAATTGTCAGAACAAGTAGTGATATGTCCGTCATATGTCATAGATGTAGTAACAACTGCGCAGTGACAAGGAATACTCACAAGACAGAAACGACAACCTTTAACAATGCGACGTTGATTTTGACATTCAAGTATTATTTCGTCCATAAGGTAAACTAATATTTGATTTGGGGAAATATCTAGAATATGTGGCACGACTCGGTTTGTCATGAAACGGAAGTTACAGGTTTGATGGATGTTATTCTTATCATCTTGGAATAGACTATTGATACATTCAGGTTGAAACAAGGGTTTGAGTGTAGGGCGGATATTACAATGTAAAATGTCCTTACCGGTGCATTGATTTAGGGTCGATAATGCTAGTGTTGTGTAAAATTGGTAGTCGTCAGATACAAGCATTAGGTCTGGTAAATCAAGTAATTGTGTCACATGTGTAGATGAAGTGTTAATTGGGACCGGAAATGATTGAATTCGATACATTTCGAATGGTCGTCGTCGAGATGAGATTGGAATTTGCAAGGCAATATATAAGTCGCGGTTTTTACGCGTTGCCATAAATGACCCAAATTGATAATAATAGCGTGGATCTTTCGGTGTTACTGAATAGCCTGGATAGTGAGTAGATATCATAGTTTCGATTTGATTGATTGAGTCTACTAAAACATGAGGTGGAATCAGTATCGGAGGCAACTTTCCCGCTGCCAATTCCGCAGTTGCTATCTGTAATTTCTCTAATTCATGCCGAATTTGTTGGGAATCTAACATTTGTGAGGCAATTACTTCTATTTTCTGATATTGTAGGCGTATGTTTTCTTCATTTTCAATCATTGTTCTAGTAATTGAAGCGTTTTCGAGTTTTGACCGATAGCAGATAATATATTTTTAAAACGATTGTCGACTTGTGAAATATAGGAGGAAAAATCACCTCCATGTCGGGCAAGAGCACTGAGCATTTTATTATTCTGTCTTGTCAGCATATTTATGTGACTTGCTAATGTGGCAATATCTCCTGTTGTGGCTAAACCGAATAGGCTTTTACCTATTTCACCAACGAAGGGCAAAATTGCTCTTTTTGACAAATTTGAAATCTGAAAAACACCTTCTGGTATTAACTCATTAATTAATGAGATTGTTTCGTTAAACTGTGCATTCATTGTAAGACGTATTGCATTTAGTTGTTGAAGTAGTGTATTTTTGTAGCTACATTTTACACCTTTAAGACAATATTCTATAGGATCGACAGAAATGTTCTCTGGGAGTTGTATTTGAAACGTGTGTATCCATTTATCGGCTGAACAATATACTGGTGAGAGAGACTGGAAGATAACTCCATAGTTTAATCTTTGCACATCTACAGCAGACCCTGGACTCAGAGTCAGAAGAAGCAGTCCTATGACCGAAATCCACATTCCACTCATACCTTAAAGAAAAGAAAAGAATTTGAGAGTTTTGCCGGCGAAAGAAGAAGAAGAAAGAAGATAGAAGGCACGAGGAAGTGATGGAATGGTTGAAAGGACTAGCATTAACTCTCAGTTGCGAAGAAATTTCCTTCTAAATTTCGTACTGAATTCAATGACGAAATATTCGACTTCGTCGTTTGCGACGTGCGTTTGTGTGCGTTTGCTGTGAAATGCTTGCTTTAATGCTTGAGAAACATTCTCACTTGGTTGCCATGATGGCGTGGATCCATCTGACCACTTAACCAAATAATGTTTTTTCCCAGAAATCCATTTGGATTTCAATAGTTTATCAATTAAGTACCATTCGGTACCATTGTTGGTTGGTGTGTGCTCATTGCTAGCTTGATCATGTGATGTTTGAAGCGACTGTGGAGGTGTACTGACTGTGTCCGGTGTCGGAGGTCTATAATCCCTAGGATCTTTATAGTGCTTAAGCCTGTTTGCGTGTACAAGTGATTTCATTTCTTTATTGTATGAACAACGACATAATCTGTAGGTGCTATTCGGACCTACTTGCAAAAAAGTACTCACTCAGGCGCTGCACCAACAATAAAATCCAATCCCCAAATTACGGGGAAGCCTGGGGAAAGAATACCCCGCATAACGGGGTATAATTTATTTAAAGGTGTTGCTATTGTAGAATATCCTTGGACAAATTTTCTGTAATAATTGCACAACCCTAGAAAACTCCTAACAGTGTAACTGTGTCAATTTTGGACTCATCTTCCCCCTGCGGGTTCGGGGTTGTAGAATTGGCCCGACGTGCCTCGCCACGTGTCGTAAAAGGCGACTAAGTAGAGGCAACCTGTTTGCCGTGGGTTGCGTCCCGTGTCGGGGGAGGAAAGGATCCTGGTAGTTGCAACACACTACTTTGGCCTCTACTTCTCCTAGACGGGTGGTCGAGATGGGCCCGGTCTCGACAAATCGGCTGGTCACGCCGAGCCCTAGGAAGTCTTTATTAACTCTCTCACCTCCTTTTACTTTCTCCTTGTATCTCTTTTGATACTACCGTTGCCCCTACTTTCTATTCCTGTGTCTTTCCCTTTTCCAAATCTTAGAAGACTTCCTAGAAGGCGGTGGCTCAACGGGTCAATCGGGGGGTAATTTTACTGACCTTAGAAATTGGCGACTTCAGGGTCAACTAAAGGTAATTTTATCAACTGAGTATGGCATCTGTGTATCCCTGGCACTTTAAAAGTGTCCCCTTGGTGGGTGGGGAGCACGGGTGCTGAATGTTTCAATCAAGCCATCATGGAGAATTAAAAAAAACACTTAAACGTACCAAAACTGTGTCATCAGAGTCGGATGATGAACCATGTAGTGTGGAATCCTTTCCTCGCTTCATGGTCATCCAATCAAAAGACGAGACTAAACAACTTGCTAAATTATCGCCATTTATAGTCGAAAAGACTATACTTGGATTAGTCGGCAAGCCGAAAAGTGTCAAAAAACTCAGATCAGGCGGCCTACTTGTAGAGTGTGAGCGCAAAGCACAAACTGAAAATGTACTGAAAATTAAGACCTTTCACGATATTCCAGTAACCTGCTCCGCCCACTCTACACTTAATACATCAAAAGGCGTCATTCGTTGCCGTTAAACTATAACTTGTGTACCATCACGTAGAATATTTTTATCTAATGCAAATATCACCTTTTATTTACAACATCTTATCATCAACATAACACCATTTACATCTCCCGTTGATTGGGAAGCTTCACATTTTCCTGTCACCAACATCTTACCATTTTATATTTAACTATTGTTTTTTTATATATATCGCTGGTCGATGTTAAACCTTTCTTGTTTTTGAACATGTAACGTATTGTATGGCGCTAAATAGCCTAAAAGTGCTGGTGCGCCGTTAAAATTCAAGTAAACAAACAAACATTGCCGTGACCTTGCTGGAGTCAGCGACAAGGAAATCGTCGAGGGCATGAAAAATGAAGGTGTCACTGCAGTCCGTAGAATTCGTATCAAACGAAACAACAATCTGCAGGACACAAACACTATTATACTCACCTTTAATAAGCCAACATTGCCTAAAGTGGTCAAGGTTGGCTTCCTACAAGTTAAGGTTGAGGTATACATACCAAATCCCCTCCGATGTTACAAATGTCAGAGATACGGTCATCATGAAGACAGATGCTCTAGAAGCCAAATATGTGGCCGATGCGGCGACCCCTCCCACGGGGAATCAGAGTGCACAGCCACTCCGCATTGCGTCAACTGCGGCAAGGAACACCATGCTAGTTCAAAAGAATGCGACACATGGAGACAGGAGAAGGAAATCCAGAGGGTTAAATACACTTCCAACATTCCAGGAAGCTTGTTCAAGCTAGATCACTCCCCGGCCCATCCTTCTCAACTGTAATGAAGAGCAGCCAAAAAGCAACGAAAGACGCACAAACTCAAACAAACCCACCTGAAGCCCATTGCGACTCAAACATCCCGCACTACAAACCGCAGAAAAACTCGACATCGAGACAAACAACATTTAACAATACTCCACCACCAAAATCACCAAAAGGCAAGAAAAAACTACAAACAAATAGGCAGCAAAAAGGGTCTGATGACCCTATAAAGCTGCACAACAGGTTTGGAGACCTAGAGGACATGGATGCAGAAGAATCTGCTTCATGTCCTCAGGGTAGCTCCAGACCTAACAATAAAAAATACACTCCCGTACTTCCTCAAGATAAATAACCAAACAGTTTGCCTCCGCGAAAGGTCTAACCTAGCTCCAGAATCTTTAATATAAAGTTGTAATGAAAAACACCATTTTACAATGGAACTGTAGAGGACTTAAAGCTAACTACCATGATATTCTTCTGCTTTTAAACGAACATTATCCAGCAGTACTATGTCTTCAGGAAACATTTTTAAAAAATACAGATAACATCACACTTAAAAACTACTCCCTGTTTAACAACTATTCTCAGAATGTTGACAGGGCCTCAGGAGGAGTCTCTGTTATTGTGAACAACAGAGCCCCTCATAGGGTCATACCTCTAAACACAAATTTACAAGCCATTGCTGTAAGCGTCACTCTTCATCGAGTGATTACATTTTGCTCTATTTACTTACCACCAAACACTAACCTAGTTCCAAACGAGTTAGATTCCCTTGTTCAACAACTTCCCGCACCATTTGTTTTACTCGGGGATTTTAATGCCCATAACATTTTATGGGGATCAAATCATATAAGTGACAGAGGTCACAAAGTTGAAGACTTTATTTCTAGACATGATCTGTGTCTATATAATACCAAAACACCCACATATCTACACCCAGGCACGGGTACATACACATGCATCGATTTGACAATTTGTTCTCCCTTGCTGCTTTTGGACTATGAATGGAAGGTCGCTGATGACCTTCACAGCAGCGATCACTTCCCAATCTCCCTTGTAAATCTTAACTCTACAATTGATGAAATAACTCCACAATGGAATTTAAAGAAGGCCGACTGGGCCAAGTTCGAAACACTCTGTAAAACTAGGCTGAATGAGGATACAGTTTTCAATGTTAACGACCCCATTCAGCTCTTTACATCTATTTTAACAGAAATTGCAGAAGAATCTATCCCCAAATCCTCCACAAACTGTAAAAGAACCCTAAAACCTTGGGTCACTAAGG
This sequence comes from Unio delphinus, assembly GCA_029339505.1. NCBI lineage: Eukaryota > Metazoa > Mollusca > Bivalvia > Unionida > Unionidae > Unio > Unio delphinus. The sequence continues at coordinate 3,114,785 of JAQISU010000064.1, forward strand.
AATGTAAGGAAGCCATTAGACTACGCCGAAAAGCATTAAAAAAATTTAATAATCATCCGACGCCCGAAAACTTAAATATATATCGCATTGTCCGGGCTAAAGCTCGCCGCACAATCAAAGAAAGTAAAAGAGCATCATGGAAGAAATATGTTTCTTCTTTAAACACTCGTTCCTCTGTTAAGAAAGTTTGGGATACTATACGCAAAATAAACGGAAAGAGCAAACAAAACCCTCTCCGACATCTGACACTGAACAATAACAACTTTAATTCAAAACGTGACATTGCAAATACTCTTGCTGACAGTTTCTCCCAAAATTCATCATCTAATTATTCAGAAGCTTTAAAAAAACTTAAAACTCGAAAAGAAAAGACACGTTTAAAATTCACATCCAACAACTCGGAAAGTTATAATCAGTTGTTCTCATTATCGGAGCTTAGGGAGGCTTTAGATAAGGCCCATGATACATCCACTGGGCCTGACGAAATACATTACCAGTTTTTGAAACACCTCCCAGAATCATCATTAACATCTCTTTTGAAACTCTTCAATGATTTATGGATCACTGGTAATGTACCAAAAATCTGGAAAGAAGCAACTGTAATACCAGTCCCCAAACCAGGTAAAGATAGCGAAGACCCCAACAGCTATCGACCAATTGCACTGACAAGCTGTGTGTGCAAAACAATGGAACGAATGATCAATTCTCAACTTATCTGGTACTTGGAAACTAACAATTTAATATCTCCTTTCCAAAGTGGCTTTCGTTATGGTCCCCCTGCGGGTTCGGGGTTGTAGAATTGGCCCGACGTGCCTCGCCACGTGTCGTAAAAGGCGACTAAGTAGAGGCAACCTGTTTGCCGTGGGTTGCGTCCCGTGTCGGGGGAGGAAAGGATCCTGGTAGTTGCAACACACTACTTTGGCCTCTACTTCTCTTAGACGGGTGGTCGAGATGGGCCCGGTCTCGACAAATCGGCTGGTCACGCCGAGCCCTAGGAAGTCTTTATTAACTCTCTCACCTCCTTTTACTTTCTCCTTGTATCTCTTTTGATACCACCGTTGCCCATATATTCTATTCCTATATCTTTCCCTTTTCCAAATCTTAGAAGACTTCCTAGAAGGCGGTGGCTCAACGGGTCAATCGGGGGGTAATTTTACTGACCCTAGAAATTGGCGACTTCAGGGTCATCCAAAGGTAATTTTATCAACTGAGTATGGCATCTGTGTATCCTTGGCACTTTAAAAGTGTCCCCTTGTTGGGCTCCTTGATGGGTGGGGAGCACGGGTGCTGAATTTTAAAATCTTGCCATCATGGAAAAAAAATCCAATAAACGTACTAAACCACTGTCTGACTCTGATGAAGAACCACGTGGCGTGGAATCATTTCCACGCTTCATGGTTATTCAATCAAAAGATGATGCTAAACCGCTTTCAGGTTTATCTCCATTTATTATCGAGAAAACCATTACGGGATCGATTGGCACACCAAAAAGTGTGAAAAAACTAAAATCGGGTTGCCTTCTTGTAGAGTGTGAGCGAAAGGGGCAAACAGACAATATCATGAAAATGAAAACATTCTTTGATATTCCAGTGACCTCATTCGCCCACACTACACTGAATTCGTCCAAAGGCGTAATACGATGTCGTGACTTGGCTGGAGTCACCGACGCAGATATCATCGAAGGGATGAAACATGAAGGTGTCACTGCAGTGCGAAGAATACGTATTAAACGTAATAAGGCCCTGCAGGACACCAATACATTTGTACTCACCTTTAATAAACCGACAGTGCCCAAATTGGTCAAGGTTGGGTTTTTACAAGTAAAGGTCGAGATCTACATTCCAAACCCCCTTCGATGCTATAAGTGTCAAAAATACGGCCATCACGAAGATCGATGTTCCAGAGCCAAGGTATGTGGCCGATGCGGAGAACACTCTCATCAGGAAGCTGATTGTAGAGCAACTCCGCATTGTGTCAACTGTGGCAAGGAACATCACGCCAGTTCCAAAGATTGTGATACATGGAAACAGGAGAAGGAAATTCAGAGGGTAAAGTTTACTTCAAACATTCCCTACCCAGAGGCCAGAAAGCTTGTCCAGGCAAAAACATCCCTTCCTGGCCCATCCTTCTCCACAGTCGTAAAGCACAATCCAAAAAGCACGAAGGACGCCCAAACACAGACGGATCAGCCCGATTCAACCACATGTGCCAACATCCCTAATTATAAGCCACAGAAAAGCACAACATCAACTCAGACAACAACTAATAACAATCCACCACCAAAATCACCAAGACAGAAACACAAAGCACAAACAAATAAACAGCAAAAGGGGTCAGATGACCCCATTAAACTGTACAACAGGTTTGGAGACTTTGAGAGCATGGATGCAGAAGAAACTGCTCCGTGTACTCAAAGTAGCTCCAAACCTAATAAAACTAAATATACTCCCGTACTTACTCCAGACAAATAACAACACATGCTTCCACCGCGAATAGTCTAACCTAGTTCCAGAATCTCCAGCATAACATTAGAATGAAGAACACCATCATACAATGGAATTGTCGAGGACTTAAAACAAACTACAATGATATTCTTCTGCTTTTAAATGAACACGATCCTGCTGTACTATGTTTACAGGAAACATTCCTGAAAGAGACAGATAAAATTACTTTTAAAAACTTTTCCCTGTTTAATGCGTACTTTCAAAACGCAGACAGGGCCTCAGGAGGAGTCTCTATTGCTGTGAACAATAGAGCCCCTCACAGAGTCGTTCCTTTAAACACAAATTTACAAGCCATTGCTGTAAGTGTCACTCTACATCGAGTGATTACTTTTTGTTCCATTTACTTACCACCAAACACCAACCTAGTACAAAAGGAATTAGACAATCTTGTTGAACAACTTCCCGCGCCCTTCGTTTTACTCGGGGATTTTAATGCCCATAACATTTTATGGGGATCAAATAACATAAACGACAGAGGCCATAAAATAGAAGATTTCATTTCTAGACACGATCTGTGTCTATATAACACTAATTCATCAACATATTTACACCCAGGAACGGGTACGTACACATGCATAGATTTGACAATTTGCTCTCCCTCACTGCTTTTGGACTATGAATGGAAGGTCGCTGATGACCTTCACAGCAGTGATCACTTTCCAATCACTCTTGAAAATAACACTAAAATTGATGATACAATTCCACAATGGAATATAAAGAAGGCCGATTGGGCTATGTTTGAAGCATTATGTAAAACTAGACTAAATAATGATACAGTATTCAACGCTGTTAATCCTATACAGCATTTTACCTCCGTTCTAATTTCAATTGCAGATGAATCCATTCCCAAGTCCTCAACGAACAGTAAGAGATCGCAAAAACCTTGGGTAACCAAGGAATGCAAAGAAGCCATTAGACAACGCCGAGAAGCATTAAAAACATTCAACACTCGTCCAACGCCCGAAAATTTAAATAAATATCGTATTGCCCGGGCTAAAACTCGACGCACAATCAAAGAATGTAAGCGTGCATCCTGGAAGAAATATATTTCTTCTTTAAACTCTCGTTCCTCAATGAAACAAGTTTGGGATACTATTCGGAAAATAAATGGAAAAAGGAAACACAATTCTATTCGACACCTAAAAATAAACAATATCAATTTCAGTTCGAAACGTGACATAACAAATATTCTTGCCGATAGTTTTTCGAAAAACTCATCATCATCTAATTATTCAGATGCCTTTAGAAGATTAAAATCTCAAAAAGAAAAGTCACGTTTAAAATTTACATCGAACAACACTGAAAATTATAACCAGCTGTTTTCTTTATTGGAGCTTAGGGAGGCATTAGACAAGGCCCATGATACATCCGCTGGGCCTGACGAAGTACATTACCAGTTCTTGAAACACCTCCCAGAATCTTCTCTGACATTGCTTCTTAAAATCTTTAATGATTTATGGATTGCTGGTAATGTACCTAAGAGCTGGAAAGAAGCAACAGTGATACCGATTCCCAAACCAGACAAAGATAACGAAGATCCTAATAGCTATCGGCCTATTGCATTGACAAGCTGCATATGCAAAACAATGGAACGAATGATTAATTCTCGGCTTGTATGGTACTTGGAAAGTAATAATTTAATTTCTCCTTTCCAAAGTGGCTTCCGTTCTGGTCGTAGTACTAACGATCATCTGGTTAGACTGGAAACATTTATTCGCGATGCATTTATCAAGAAGGAACATTTAGTAGCGGTCTTCTTTGATTTAGAAAAGGCCTATGATACAACATGGAAGTACGGGATACTAAATGACCTGCACGATCTAGGTCTAAAAGGCCGTCTGCCCGCTTTCATCTCCAGTTTTCTCTCCGACAGAGAATTCAAAGTACGCGTGGGCGCTACCATCTCCGATATGCACCAGCAAGCGATGGGTGTGCCCCAGGGCAGTATTTTATCTGTGACTCTATTTAATATCAAAATCAATAGCATCACTAAGTGCTTAACTCCCGGTGTGGACTGCTCTTTATATGTAGACAATTTTTTAATTTGTTATCGATCAAAGCACATGCATACAATTGAAAGGCAACTTCAACAAAATATCAATAAGATCCACCATTGGGCCAGTAATAATGGTTTTAAATTCTCTAAATCGAAAACAGTATGCATGCATTTCTGTCAATTGCGAAGACATCATGATGACCCTAAACTCACGCTGGACGGAACACTTATTCCAGTTGTTGAGGAAACGAAGTTTTTGGGTATTATCTTCGACAGAAAACTGACTTTTATACCACACATCAAGAATTTAAAAGCTAAATGCTTAAAAGCTTTAAATTTACTAAAAGTAATTGCGCACACTGACTGGGGTGCTGATAAAAAAGTCCTCCTCAATTTGTATAGAACATTTATCCGTTCTATACTAGACTATGGATGCATTGTTTATGGTTCAGCTAGGAAGTCTTATTTGAAAATGCTTGACCCAATTCATCATCAGGGAATAAGACTTGCTCTAGGAGCATTCAAGACATCTCCATGCGAAAGCCTTCTCGCGGAAGCGAATGAACCACCCTTATCGCACCGCAGAGAAATGCTTTCTATACAGTACGCTCTTAGGTTAAGATCAAATCCTCTGAACCCTGCTTTTTCTGCTGTTTTTCAACCAAAATACAAAACTTTGTACGAAAACAAACCAAATGCCATACCTTCATTTGGCATCAGAATATCATCCAGTTTTGACACTATCAAAATTAATCTCCCTACAGTTCAGAATACGTTTGTCTCGGAAACACCACCTTGGCTCCTTAAGCAACCCAAAGTGATTTTTACGTTGCACGATGGGAGAAAATCTGAGACGAATCCTGCCGTTTTCCAGAACTCTTATCATGAACTCCTCAACGATTTTGAAAACTACACAAAAATTTTTACTGATGGATCAAAAGTTGATGACAAGGCTGCTGCAGCCTTTGTTAGTGGCAAGCACATAACCAAAGTGCGCTTGCCAAACGATGCGTCCATATTTTCAGCGGAAATCAGAGCAATAGATCTTGCTCTGAAATTTATTGAACAAAAGCGCATTTTAAATAGCATTATTTTCTGTGACTCTCTGTCAGTACTTCAGTCGCTACACCATAGAAAACTGGATAATCCATTACTAGTCGATATTCTCGTCAAAAACTCTGAGCTTAGTAAGTCCTACAACATAGTATACTGTTGGCTACCTAGCCATATTGGTATTAGAGGTAATGAAGAAGCAGACCGGGCTGCTAAGATGGCTCTATCCCAAGAACCATCAGATTTTAAATTACCTTTTACTGATTTTAAACCTTGTATCAAAAAGTACCTACGTCAGAAGTGGCAGGCGTCATGGGATGATGCAGTCAATAACAAACTTCATGCCATCAAACCAACCCTGGGAGAATGGACTCCTTACTACAGAACTATCCGCAGGGAGGAGGTTGTCATTGCAAGAATCAGAATCGGTCATACATACATTACCCACTCCCACATACTAAAAGGTGAAGATCCACCAGAGTGCTTTTCTTGCAATGAGCCATTCACTGTTAAACACTTTATGACCGAGTGTTCCGACCTGCAACCTACGCGTGTTAAATACTATAATGTACATGACATGAAGGAACTTTTTGATACAATACAAACCACTTGTATTTTAGATTTCCTAAAGGAAGTAAATCTCTATTTTAAACTATAAATTGTATACCATCACGTAGAATATTTTTTATCTAATGCAAATATCACCTTTTATTTACAACATCTTATCATCAACATAACACCATTTACATCTCCCGTTGATTGGGAAGCTTCATATTTTCCTGTTACCAACATCTTACCATTTTATATTTAACTATTGTTTTTATATATATATCGCTGGTCGATGTTAAACCTTTCTTGTTTTTGAACATGTAACGTATTGTATGGCGCTAAATAGCCTAAAAGTGCTGGTGCGCCGTTAAAATTCAAGTAAACAAACTTTCGTTATGGACGGAGCACCAATGATCATCTGGTTAGACTAGAAACATTCATTCGTGATGCATTTATCAAGAAAGAACATTTAGTAGCAGTCTTCTTTGATTTAGAAAAGGCCTATGACACGACATGGAAGTACGGGTTACTAAATGACCTGCACGATCTAGGTCTAAAAGGCCGTCTGCCCTCTTTCATATCCAGCTTTCTCTCAGACAGAGAATTCAAGGTACGAGTGGGCTCTACTATATCAGATTTGCACGAGCAAGAGATGGGTGTGCCCCAGGGCAGTATTTTATCCGTGACACTTTTCAATATCAAAATTAATAGTATCACAAAGTGTCTGACTCCTGGTGTGGATTGCTCGCTATATGTTGATGATTTTCTAATATGTTATAGATCGAAGCACATGCATACAATTGAAAGACAACTTCAGCAAAATATAAACAAGATTCAAAGTTGGGCCAGTGCAAACGGTTTCAAATTCTCGAAGTCTAAAACAGTATGCATGCATTTCTGTCAGTTACGAAGACATCACGATGAACCTCACCTCACGCTGGATGGAACACCTATTCCAGTTGTTGAGGAAACAAAATTTTTGGGTATTATCTTTGACAGAAGACTGACTTTTATTCCACACCTAAAGAACTTGAAAGCTAAATGCTCAAAAGCACTTGACCTACTTAAATTAGTATCACACACTGACTGGGGTGCTGATAGAAAAATCATCCTGAATTTATATAGAACGTTTATTCGCTCCAAACTAGACTATGGTTGTGTTGTGTATGGCTCAGCCAGGAAATCATATTTGAAAATACTTGATCCAATTCATCATCAGGTAATAAGACTGGCTTTGGGAGCATTTAAAACTTCCCTATGTGAAAGCCTTCTAGCTGAGGCGAATGAACCACCATTATCACATCGTAGAGACATGCTTTCCGCACAATATGCTCTCAAATTAAAATCAAACCCTCTGAATCCTGCTTTTTCGGCTGTTTTTCAACCCAAATACAAAACTTTATACGAAAATAAACCAAACGCCATACCTTCCTTTGGCATTAGAATATTATCCAGCCTTGACACTACAAATATAGATCTTTCTAACATTCAGAAAACGTCTATCCCCGAAACACCACCCTGGCTAATTAAACAACCAAAAGTACTTTTTACGCTACACCACGGTAAAAAAATCTGAGACAAACCCTTCTGTCTTCCACAACTCTTACCATGAACTCCTCACCGAATTTAAAAACTACACCAGAATTTACACTGATGGATCAAAGGATGAGGAAAAGGCTGCTGCAGCCTTTGTTTGTGGAAATCACACAATGCAAGTTCGCTTACCAAATGGAGCATCAGTTTTTACAGCCGAAATTAGAGCAATAGAACTTGCTCTGCAGCATATAGAAAAGAAACATATTTTAAACAGTATCATTTTCTCCGACTCGCTATCAGTACTCCAGTCACTACACAATAGAAACCTGGAGAACCCAATATTGAAAAACATACTCCTTAAACATAATGAGCTGAGTGTCAACCACAACATAATATATTGTTGGTTACCTAGCCACATTGGTATTAAAGGTAACGAAAAAGCAGATCGCGCTGCTAAAAGGGCTCTTACTCTAGGACCATCTGATTTTAAATTACCTTTTACTGATTTTAAACCTTGTATCAGAAGGATCTTTCGTCAGAAGTGGCAGGCGTCATGGAATGATGCTGTAAATAACAAACTTCATGCAATCAAGCCAGCCCTGGGAGAATGGACCCCTTCCTACAGATCCATACGTAGGGAGGAGGTAGTCATTGCAATAATCCGAATTGGTCATACTTATATCACCCACACACACGTACTTAAAGGCGAAGACCCACCAGAGTGCGTTTACTGCAATGAACCATTCACTGTCAATCACCTTATGATAGAGTGCTTTGACTTGCAACCTACGCGCGATCGTTATTACATTGTGCATGATATGAAAGAACTTTTTGATACTATAAACATCACTCGTATTATAGAGTTCCTGAAAGCAGTAAATCTTTACTCAAAAATTTGACTTTTATGATATGACCTTGTGTAGTTTTATGCAATATATATATACCGTCCCATTTTAATACCTTTTCATCCTTTTTCATTAACATAGTACATTTACCTCTCCCGTTGATCGGGAAACTTTATTTTGCACCGTTACCATCTTACCGTTTTTAATTTCAACCATCTGTTATTTTATATCGCTGGTCGATATAGGACCTTTTATCAATATTTAAAGATGTCATACTTTTACTGTTCGGCAAATACCAACATCTCACCATTTTACTTTGAACTATTTGGTTTTCTATGTCGCTGGTCGATGTTAAACCTTCCTATTTTCAAACATATAACCTATTATATGGCGCTAAATAGCCTAAAAGTGCTGGTGCGCCGTTAAAATTTAATTAATCAATGAATCAATTGGACTCATCTACTTTGATTCCTTTTGTTGAGAATTTATGACCAAGATAAATAACTTCAGATGCTGCGAATACACATTTTGATGGTTTGAGTGTCAAGTTTGCTTGACGTAATCGATCAAAAATAAGTTCAAGATGTGCTAAGTGTTCTTCAAATGAATTGGAAAAAATAATAATGTCATCTATGTATGCAAGACATGTTGACCATGGTATACCTCTAAGTACATGACCTAAAAGAATACAAGATGTGGCGGGCGCATTCCTGAGTCCATACGGCATTACATTCCATTGGTAAAGACCACGTGATGTTACGAAAAAGCTCTTATGTTTTGTCTCTGGGTCCATTTTAATTTGCCAAAATGCTGAATTTAAATCTAATGTACTGAAAAGACATGATTTAGTTTGTCCAACTGCATCAATTACATCTTCTAATCTTGGAAGAGGGAATGTCGTTGGTTGTGTCACTTGATTAAGTTTCCTATAGTCAATGGCAAAACGATATTCCCCATTTTTCTTTTTGACTAAAACAACTGGAGATGCATAGCTAGAAGAACTGGGTTCGATTAGTTGGTGTTCTAATAACTCATCTACCTGTCTATCAATTTCTTTATTGATGTGTGGAGACGCACGATAAGGTTGACAACGAATTGGCATGGAATCACCTGTCTCTATTCGATGAGTAAATACCGTAGTACTGCCTAATTCTTCTAAGTTCAAGGCAAACACATCCCTATGTTTATTTAGAAATAATTGAAGTTCTTGTTTTTGATTTTCTGACAAATCTGAAGAGTGTAAATCAAAATTAATTGGTTCTTGTGATTTACTAGTTTGTGTGTCCACGATGTCAGGTGTATCAGGTGTGATATTCTTGTCATAAGTGTTCTCACTAACAGTGAATATGGTTTGTGGATGTAGTACGTCTACATAAGCTAGTACTGTATTTGCATGTATGTTTATAGCTTGTGAAGTAGGATTCAAAATCTGAACAAAAGTTATTTTTCGAAACTGTTACAATTGTTCTAGCTGTCAAAAATGTGGAGTTTGACATAGTGTGAGATGGTTCTAGTAAAACAGGTGTTCCCTTTTTTATTTTACTGATACGAACAGGAATGGAACAACTTGAGTTTGATGGAACCGTTGTACTTTTGTTTACACGTGCTAATCCTGACTCAGTACGTATCAGATTGATAATTACCGTATCGTCTAGCAAAGAGAGCGTTTATGTATCTAGATTCACTACTGCCTTGTATTTACTCAAGAAATCAAGTCCGAGAATGACCGAATGACTTGGAGCAGGAATAACATATAATGTATGAGAAAAACTTACACCTCCGATTTTCAAATTAAGTGGGATCATTCCAAAAATTGCGTGTTTTTCGCCCCCCGCTGCGATAATATTAAGATTTGAAGGTTGAATTTGACGTCAATTGAATCCTGCGCGAGAAAGAAATTTTAAATTGATGGCCGAAATGGACGCGCCTGTGTCTACTAATGCATTTATGATTTTGTTTTTAACAAAAAGAGGAACAAGATTTTTGTGAATAGGTGTAACTAATGTGATTTGTGGTTCTTGGTCAAACTCACGACAGGTTCGTGTCCTACCGTGAGGTGCGCGTTCCTATTGTTTACGGGTGGACATGCATGCACGTGAAAAATGACCTATCTTGTGACAAAGGTGACACTGGGCATTTCGAGCTGGACAAACGGACTTCGAAAAACAGGAGCCGAGACAATAGAAACAAGTGTTTGGAGAGCGATTTTGTGGTTGCTGGTGGTAACGCATACCTTGCCGTGGTAAGTTATTGCAAGCATAATTTGGAACAGGCCTGCTTTGTTGTGAATTGTAAGAACCTCGCGCTTGGGGTCTTGGAGTGCGAAATGTCTGCCTAGTGTAGTTGGAACTGGCAGGTGGTTGCGAGTATGTGTTAATGAACTCACTTTGTTTAGAATTAGAGACTTTAACCTCATCTTTTAGCTGTTTAACTTCATCAATAAGTGTGTTAAGGGCTGACAGATCTGATTCATTAGCAGATGCAATGGAATTTTCCGCTAAAACTGCAGCTTGTCGTAAATCTGACATGCTAGTTGGATTTTTGTTCATAACAATTCGTTTTACTGATGGTTTCAATCCATTCAATGCCACTGCTAATAAAACTTGATCTGGAATGGTTTTGTTAGTTGCGATTCGCAAAAGGCGGCTTAGATAGTCTAAAACTAGTTCAGAAGACCCTTGCTGAGTTTGCAAAATTGATGGATCTAGAATAACATCGTCATTGTGAAATCTAGATTTGAAAGTTGAGACTAGAGTGTGCCAATCGCTTTTATCACTATCTGACAATGTATCGTACCAAATTTTGGCATGTCCCTGAAGATGAAAAGGAAAAGCATTCAAAATCTTATCATCTGACAATTCATAAAACCTAGCCCATTGTACAAAATGTTCTAACCATTTAACAGGATTCTGAGATTGATCACCATTAAAAACATCTAATTTAATAGCTGAAGACATACATTTTTGTGCAGATCTGTTGTCTCCAGAATGAATATGAATTCTTGATAAATGTTCATAATCTAGCACTGGCAATGTTTTTGTTAGTTCAGGAACACAGTTTGGTTGAAAGGCACTGTTTGGGATCACACGTCCAAATGTAGAGGTGAAATCAGAATCAGGCTTGCGTGGGGTCGCTGCTGGTAGACTGGGCATTGGAGCTGTCGAGTCGAGGTCAAGAGGAGGTGAAATCACTGGTGCTGGACTAGGAGTGGTAAGAATACTGGTGGCGTTGGTCAGGGTCGTCTGTAGAGTAGACAAAGGAGGGTAGATCGTGACTGGCGAAGTATATGTTGAATCTGTTGTATTCAATAGCAGGGAGGTTGTTGGAAATGTCGAAGGTTCTTCAAAATGTGGTGGCGCTGTTGGTCTGGGAGTCGAAGTAAGGCTGGGCGGAGTGAAGTCGGAAAGTCGCAGTAGTTCTGGAATGAGTCGGTTTCGCAGGTTATAGTTGTGTGGGGTGACACCTTTATTCATCACTTATGCTCCACCAACTTTTATGAGACTTTTCTTAGATGTTTAGCTGGAATGTTCTATAGATCAGTCTCATAAACTCGGGCCGGGAACTCAGGAAGATAGCAAGAAGAAAAAGGTTGAGTCCCCAGATAAAGAGTGTCACCAGATGATAGAAATGATGAGGGAATTCAGGTACGGAATCGTAGCTGGAATTGAAGAGTCAACGTCAGTTTTCTGCTGATGCGTATAACTTTATTTAAATAATCAACACACATATATATTACTACATTCTAGAAACACTTCTAAAAACTTTATAATAAAATTCATGAAATTCATATTACATTTTCATCTTTAAGCTTTCCAACTTCTTTTTATTCATATAACTTCTGCACCTTAGAATATTATTTACTAGTTAATTCTCAATCAATTTCAAGATAGTAAAAGTATTAAATGGAATAACAATTAATGCACTTTACTCATTTTAAAACAGAATATTAAGAATATTGATTTAGAATATATTGCTAGACATTACTCTTTCTTACTTAAGAAATACATTATTTCAACATTAAATCAAGTATGAAGTTGGTAGCTAATTCAACCTTTATAATAAAAGTTACATAAATATAAACTCTTTAAAACATTTAAACATTCCATTACAATATATTATAAATAAAAGAATTCAATAGTAATGTTGCACACAAAACAATTTTTACCATTAAAAATCTCAATCATTAAAAATACTTATTCCTTACAAGAAATTATAACATGTACAGTTGCCTACCTGGAATTGAAGAGTCAACGTCAGTTTTCTGCTGATGCGTACAACTAATCTGACCTGATTCGCGCATTTCTATATATACGTTCGCGGCCAGATTCAGGGTTAGACAAGGTCATGCATCAGACGGAAAACTACGAACTCTACAATCCGGTCGAGACCAGTTCCAGCGGGTGAAAACCATCTTATTGACGTCATAAGACTCAATCTTATATTTGTCCTAACGACGTCAGACCAAATATGGATATCCGTTAGTTGGAAGCCTCTTAGAGAGAGAGAGAAGTTACTTCACCTTCATTAACCGAATTGAACCTTTGCCAATCACTAGGTCAGAGACATATTTTTACTAATGAAATCTAGAACTATAGCTGAGCAGGCAAAAATCCATGTATTATGGTATACAATCTTACAAAACACTGTACATTAGTTATTTTTACTGATGTTAGGGAGTATACTTATACACACTGCCTTTTTTCTACACTTGTTCAGCAACCTTTCCTATTCTGTATAGTTGTACTTCAAAAACAAGTGAAATTACCTTTAATATATTTTAGAAACTACTACATATAAATAAATAAAACATTACTTTAATACAATTTAAAGAAAATATCAATCTTTATTAATTTTACTAAAAATTTAATCCTAACACAAACAGCAACCATAACAAAAAGGGTGAGAAAAAAAAAAAAAAAGAAGAGTGGAAAATGATCCAAACCCCTTCCACACCACCGTACATACCAAATCTCAAAAAGGGTTCATAGACCCACACGAACTACCCTGTACAACGAATAATAGTCCGCTCAAGGACTATTCCAACTTACATCTACAACTCAATACAATAACAATACATCTACGATTCCACCAAGAAACTAATAAAAACACGACGCATTTCACTAAGTAAAAAGCCCAAATGCCACAGCATTTAAAAAGAGAGATAGACACACATACCACATAAATTATCTAAATAAATTACATATCCCCTTTCGAAGTTAAAGAAACCACCTTTAGGCAGAACCTATTCAAAAAAACTCCCAAAACAATTCAAAATCCACACTTAAAAGAATAGATAAGAACCTAACTCAGAAATGTGATCTAGATAGTGCTGTCCATAACACAAAAATCTTCACAACACACCAACTAAAAACACAATACACCCACATACATGGACAAATGGCTCTGGCAAAGCCAACTGGGACAAAATAACACTAACTACTCAATAATAAAAAGGAGCAGAAATTAGCCCTGGAGCCTATAGTTCCAAGGGAGAAGAGTATGATCCTAAGTTTGTAAGGAAATCATTCTTCTTTATAGCACGAATAGAGACTTTGAAAGTACTAGCAACCCAACTTCCTTTATGGGTAAAGTAACTATGGAAATTCGGTAAACAAAACAAAGATAAACCGTCATCTAAAATATGCAAAATAAAACATCCTAACACAAATATACAACACCATAAGCCGCAAACACGGGTGGACAGGGTACCACTGCACTTAAATACACAATTTCGCAATCGACGGTGTTCCTCCTTGATTTAAACCAGCCAAATGCTGGGGAAAATCATGAGGATCAACAGCGGCTAAGTAGCTGAGTTAGTGAATCTGTCCAAAGATTGAGAGAAGAACAAATAACCGAAAGATTTAGTGTGTCTCATTTAAGACCCAAGTTTGCTTATTTCTAGTTATAATTATATCAAATAAAAGTTTTATAGTTTCATTATACAAATTCTTATCTTCAATTCCATCAGTATATAATAACATGTTATCATTAAAAACCTGCATTTGGTTTTTTATTTTATCTATCAGTGTTTTCCTTTTCAGATCAAAGGTTTTACATTTTAAAATTAAATGTTTTGCTGTCATTGTATTTATTGCATAAAGGACATTTTGGTAATTTTTTAATAATTTTTTTTTTGTAGGCCAGTTCTCCAGTCCACCAGATATCGTGTAGATATTGAAACATTAGATTTATTTTTTGTGCTTGTCTAATTTTAGACCATTTTTTCCATATAGTTTCCCAGTTTAGAGTTGGATTCAAATTTTCAATCCTGTGTTTAGGTAGTTTTCCATTTTTTATAATGTTATACATTTCTGTAGGTTTTTTTGATTGCCATACTAGGTTATGGTTTTTATATACTTTCAAAGTTTTAATTTGTCTACTCATTATATTAGGGGGTTTCAATGTTTTTAAGATTTTGTTATTATTATATATTTCTTTTTTGTGAGGCAAGGAAAGGCCAAACCAATATATGTATATTCCTTGCCATGGATAATTAATAGGAAATTTTAAAGAGTTTAATCTGCTTAAATAGTTTGAGTCTTGTTTGATTTTAAGATTTGGAATGTTTAGACCTCCTTTAATTTTATCAAATTGTAGTGATGTTTTTCGTAATTTATGGACAGTTTTCCAAATATATTGATAAATTGATCTTTATATTTTCTGAAAATGATATACTCCAAAATCAATTATATTAAACTCATGCCAAATGGAGTTAAATAAGTATGTTTTAGCTATATGTACTCTTTCCATAAAAAGAACGTCTCTAGAGTTCCAAATGTTTTTGTGTTTTTGAATTTTATCTAACATTTGTTTTATATTTAAAGTCCTATTATTCTTTCCTAGGAACACTCCTAGTACTTTTACATTATTTTTTATTTTCTCGTGAGGAAGTGAAAGATATATTCTATATTTCCAATTTCCAATCAAGAGGATTTCAGTTTTATCTTTATTAAGTTCTGAGCCAGAAGCTTGGCCGAACTTTATATATTGTTTTATCAAACTGTTATAAGAATTTTCTGTTGTAATACAATTTGTCATGTCATCTGCGTGTAAAAAGGTTTCTATCTCTTTTCGAGAATTGGGTATCTTAATACCCGAAATGGTAATATCATCTTGAATTGTTCTATTTAGAGTTTCTATTCCTATTATGTATAATAACATTGAGATGGGACATCCCTGTCTTACAGATCTAGTGACAGGGAAAGGAGCTGTATGTGCTCCATTTATTTGTATTTTGGATTTTATTTGGTTGTATAAGATCTTAATCCATGTTGCTGGTTATTTTCCATGTAGTCAATAATAGTTTTAATATATAAGATATTGTCAGAAATTTGTCTTTCTTTTTCCCCACAAGATTGATTTTCCATGATTATTTCATTCAATGTTTTTGATAGTCTATTAGCCAAAATGACACTTAATATTTTGTAGTCTATATTTAGTAAGGATATAGGCCTCCAATTTTTTATGTCAGAAGTTTCACCTTTATTCTTGAATAATAAAGTAACAATACCAGTTCTCATTGTATCTGTCATTATTTCTAGATCATAGATTTTATTATAGAGTTTTTCCAAAATAGGTAATAAAGGCTTTTTGAATTTTTTATAGAATTCTGCACTAATACCGTCGATTCCGGGAGCTTTTCCTTTAGATAGTTTATCTATAGCTTTTTCTATTTCATATATATCTATCTTTTGATCACATAGTTTTTTATTCTCATCCGATATTGTTGGGAAGTTTATTGTATTTAGAAATTGTGTAATTTTAAATTTGGAGATTCTTTTACTTTTGTATATATTTTTATAAAAATCTTTAACATATTTTAAAATGTTATTTTTCCCTTCAATGATATTATCATTATCTTTTAGTTTTGTTAGTGTTTTCTCACTTTCTTTTCTACATTCTTCTTTCTTATAAATTTTCCTACCAATATTGTATGTCATTATAAAACCCAGATCTCTGTTTTTCACCACTAGTTTTGTATTTTTCTAAATTCTCTAAAACTTTTTTAGTTTGTTCTTTTTGACTTTCTGCAATATTATCATTTTCTAATAATCTTTTACATTCGTTTTGAATAATCTTATTGTTAGTACTTTGAATTCTAGAATATTTTTGGCATATTTCCTTAATTTGAATTTTAAATTTGTCCCATGTTTTTAAATCCTGTAATTCAAAATTTTCAATTTCATTAAGTATTTCGAAATTGAGTTCTGATAAATTTAAAATGCTATTATTCAATTTCCAGTAGCTCTTACCCCATTTTATAAAAGTATGAGCTTTATATTCTAATATTATCATTTGATGATCTGCTATTTTAAAATCTGAAATTTCACATTTAATGATATTTTCCTTATTTATCTTAAGTACATAGAAATGATCTATTCTAGATTGTATGTTAGTATCAAGATAACGATATGTGAACTTAATTGAATTAGGATGTAATATACGAAAAACATCTATGACATCATTACTTTCTATTAAGAGATTAAGTGAATTAACTTGTCTGATATATGTTTTGTGATTAAATCTATCAATCTCTTCTCTACAAGCATTAAAATCTCCACATATGATTAAATCTTCATGATTATAAGATGAGGTATAACTGCTGAGATTTTCATAAAATTGTAATTTATCAACATTTTGAGAAGGAGCATAAATATTAATTAAGTTAGTTTTATGAATTTGTATATGGATCAATCTGCCACATAGATTGTCAGGAGTATCGAAAAGTTTCCAGTTATTTTGAAATGATTTATTAATAATAATATAACCTACTCCTGAATATTTGATAGATGGATTAAAACTGTATAGAAAAAGAGCATCTAGTTTGTCTTCTATGAAATTTATTGTTTTTTGTTGGATGTTGTGTAGCTTTTGAAGTGCTACAATATCATAATTAGCAATATTGTCGACTAGTTTTTGAGATTTTTCCAAAGATATTCCTCCAACATTGATAGAGGTTAGTTTTAAATTTTGAATCTCAGCCATCATATCTCACATTTAAAGATAGAAGGATAATGATGATAGAAAAGATACAAATAGATTAATATTGTAAAATATAAGTATATACATTAAATAAAGGTATTATGTTTTGTGTTTGGGTGATAAGTCTACGGGAGACTCATCAAATTCTGCACTTTGTCTCATATATTCCAAGACTCTCCTCCCCAGCAATTTCGTTAGGGGAGTCTGTTCTTGGGTCGGTGAGATTATATTCTGTGAACTAGGTGTCATAGAGGGTTCTACTTCTACAATATGTTGTTTTGTAGAGAGAGCTTTTTTTTTTCTGGTTAACGCAGGTGAAAACGACAAAACTTTTCTTTTTGTGTTTCTTTTCCTGGTTTCCTTTTTGGGTGTTTTCTTGGTACTTTCATATTGCTGGATTTCCATTTCTTCTTCATTGTTTGTGCTTTCTTCAGATTCTACTTGTATTTCTATTTCTTTTTCTTTTTCTGTTTCTTTTCCTTTCTCTTTTTCTTTTTCTCTCAGTTTCCGTTTCTTTTTCTCTATCTTTTTTCTCCCCCTGCGGGTTCGGGGTTGTAGAATTGGCCCGACGTGCCTCGCCACGTGTCGTAAAAGGCGACTAAGTAGAGGCAACCTGTTTGCCGTGGGTTGCGTCCCGTGTCGGGGGAGGAAAGGATCCTGGTAGTTGCAACACACTACTTTGGCCTCTACTTCTCCTAGACGGGTGGTCGACATGGGCCCAGTCTCGACAAATCGGCTGGTCACGCCGAGCCCTAGGAAGTCTTTATTAACTCTCTCACCTCCTTTTACTTTCTCCTTGTATCTCTTTTGATACCACCGTTGCCCCTACTTTCTATTCCTGTGTCTTTCCCTTTTCCAAATCTTAGAAGACTTCCTAGAAGGCGGTGGCTCAACGGGTAAATCGGGGGGTAATTTTACTGACCTTAGAAATTGGCGACTTCAGGGTCAACTAAAGGTAATTTTATCAACTGAGTATGGCATCTGTGTATCCCTGGCACTTTAAAAGTGTCCCCTTGGTGGGTGGGGAGCACGGGTGCTGAATTTTTCAATCAAGCCATCATGGAGAATTAAAAAAAAACACTTAAACGTACCAAAACTGTGTCATCAGAGTCGGATGATGAACCATGTAGTGTGGAATCCTTTCCTCGCTTCATGGTCATCCAATCAAAAGACGAGACTAAACAACTTGCTAAATTATCGCCATTTATAGTCGAAAAGACTATACTTGGATTAGTCGGCAAGCCGAAAAGTGTCAAAAAACTCAGATCAGGCGGCCTACTTGTAGAGTGTGAGCGCAAAGCACAAACTGAAAATGTACTGAAAATTAAGACCTTTCACGATATTCCAGTAACCTGCTCCGCCCACTCTACACTTAATACATCAAAAGGCGTCATTCGTTGCCGTGACCTTGCTGGAGTCAGCGACAAGGAAATCGTCGAGGGCATGAAAAATGAAGGTGTCACTGCAGTCCGTAGAATTCGTATCAAACGAAACAACAATCTGCAGGACACAAACACTATTATACTCACCTTTAATAAGCCAACATTGCCTAAAGTGGTCAAGGTTGGCTTCCTACAAGTTAAGGTTGAAGTATACATACCAAATCCCCTCCGATGTTACAAATGTCAAAGATACGGTCACCATGAAGACAGATGCTCTAGAAGCCAAATATGTGGCCGATGCGGCGACCCCTCCCACCGGGAATCAGAGTGCAAAGCCACTCCGCATTGCGTCAACTGCGGCAAGGAACACCATGCTAATTCAAAGGAATGCGACACATGGAGACAGGAGAAGGAAATCCAGAGGGTTAAATACACTTCCAACATTCCCTATCCAGAGGCCAGGAAGCTTGTTCAAGCTAGATCACTCCCCGGCCCATCCTTCTCAACTGTAATGAAGAGCAGCCAAAAAGCAACGAAAGACGCACAAACTCAAACAAACCCACCTGAAGCCCATTGCGACTCAAACATCCCGCACTACAAACCGCAGAAAAACTCGACATCGACACAAACAACATTTAACAATACTCCACCACCAAAATCACCAAAAGGCAAGAAAAAACTACAAACAAATAGGCAGCAAAAAGGGTCTGATGACCCTATAAAGCTGCACAACAGGTTTGGAGACCTAGAGGACATGGATGCAGAAGAATCTGCTTCATGTCCTCAGGGTAGCTCCAGACCTAACAATAAAAAATACACCCCCGTACTTCCTCCAGATAAATAACCAAACAGTTTGCCTCCGCGAAAGGTCTAACCTAGCTCCAGAATCTTTAATATAAAGTTGTAATGAAGAACACCATTTTACAATGGAACTGTAGAGGACTTAAAGCCAACTACCATGATATTCTTCTGCTTTTAAACGAACATAATCCTGCAGTACTATGTCTTCACGAAACATTTTTGAAAAATACAGATAACATCACATTTAAAAACTACTCCCTGTTTAACAACTACTCTCAGAACGTTGACAGGGCCTCAGGAGGAGTCTCTGTTATTGTGAACAACAGAACCCCTCATAGGGTAATTCCTCTAAACACAAACTTACAAGCCATTGCTGTAAGCGTCACTCTTCATCGAGTGATTACATTTTGCTCTATTTACTTGCCACCAAACACTAACATAGTTCCAAATGAATTAGATACCCTTGTTCAACATCTACCCGCACCATTTGTTTTACTTGGGGATTTTAATGCCCATAACATTTTATGGGGATCAAATCATATAAGTGACAGAGGTCACAAAGTTGAAGACTTTATTTCTAGACACGATCTGTGTCTATATAATACCAAAACACCTACATATCTACACCCAGGCACGGGTACATACACATGCATCGATTTGACAATTTGTTCTCCCTCGCTGCTTTTGGACTATGAATGGAAGGTCGCTGATGACCTTCACAGCAGCGATCACTTCCCAATCTCCCTTGTAAATCTTAACTCTACAATTGATGAAATAACTCCACAATGGAATTTAAAGAAGGCCGACTGGGCCAAGTTCGAAACACTCTGTAAAACTAGGCTGAATGAGGATACAGTTTTCAATGTTAACGACCCCATTAAGCTTTTTACATCTATTTTAACAGAAATTGCAGAAGAATCTATCCCCAAATCCTCCACAAACTGTAAAAGAACCCTAAAACCTTGGGTCACTAAGGAATGTAAAGAAGCAATTAGACTACGCCGAAAAGCATTAAAAAATTTAATAATCATCCGACGCCCGAAAACTTAAACATATATCGCATTGTCCGAGCTAAAGCTCGCCGCACAATCAAAGAAAGTAAAAGAGCATCATGGAAGAAATATGTTTCTTCTTTAAACTCTCGTTCCTCTGTTAAGAAAGTTTGGGATACTATACGCAAAATAAACGGAAAGAGCAAACAAAACCCTCTCCGACATCTGACACTGAACAATAACAGCTTTAATTCAAAACGTGACATTGCAAATACTCTTGCTGACAGTTTCTCCAAAAATTCATCATCATCTAATTATTCAGAAGCTTTCCAAAAACTTAAAACTCGAAAAGAAAAGACACGTTTAAAATTCACATCCAACAACTCGGAAAGTTATAATCAGTTGTTCTCATTATCGGAGCTTAGGGAGGCTTTAGAAAAGGCCCATGATACATCCACTGGGCCTGACGAAATACATTACCAGTTTTTGAAACACCTCCCAGAATCATCATTAACATCTCTTTTGAAACTCTTCAATGATTTATGGATCACTGGTAATGTACCAAAAATCTGGAAAGAAGCAACTGTAATACCAGTCCCCAAACCAGGTAAAGATAGCGAAGACCCCAACAGCTATCGACCAATTGCACTGACAAGCTGTGTGTGCAAAACAATGGAACGAATGATCAATTCTCGACTTATCTGGTACTTGGAAACTAACAATTTAATATCTCCTTTCCAAAGTGGCTTTCGTTATGGACGGTGCACCAATGATCATCTGGTTAGACTAGAAACATTCATTCGTGATGCATTTATCAAGAAAGAACATTTAGTAGCAGTCTTCTATGATTTAGAAAAGGCATATGACACGACATGGAAGTACGGGATACTAAATGACCTGCACGATCTAGATCTAAAAGGCCGGCTGCCCTCTTTCATATCCAGCTTTCGCTCAGACAGAGAATTCAAGGTACGAGTGGGCTCTACTCTATCAGATTTGCACGAGCAAGAGATGGGTGTGCCCCAGGGCAGTATTTTATCCGTGACACTTTTCGATATCAAAATTAATAGTATCACAAAGTGTCTGACTCCTGGTGTGGATTGCTCGCTATATGTTGATGATTTTCTAATATGTTATAGATCGAAGCACATACATACAATTGAAAGACAACTTCAGCAAAATATAAACAAGATTCAAAGTTGGGCCAGTGCAAACGGTTTCAAATTCTCGAAGTCTAAAACAGTATGCATGCATTTCTGTCAGTTACGAAGACATCACGATGAACCTCACCTCACGCTGGACGGGACACCTATTCCAGTTGTTGAGGAAACAAAATTTTTAGGTATTATCTTTGACAGAAGACTGACTTTTATTCCACACCTAAAGAACCTGAAAGCTAAATGCTCAAAAGCACTTGACCTACTTAAATTGGTATCGCACACTGACTGGGGTGCTGATAGAAAAATCATCCTGAATTTATATAGAACGTTTATTGGCTCCAAACTAGACTATGGTTGCGTAGTGTATGGCTCAGCCAGGAAATCATATTTGAAAATACTTGATCCAATTCATCATCAGGGTATAAGACTGGCTTTGGGAGCATTTAAAACTTCCCCATGTGAAAGCCTTCTAGCTGAGGCGAATGAACCACCATTATCACATCGTAGAGACATGCTTTCCGCACAGTATGCTCTCAAATTAAAATCAAACCCTCTGAATCCTGCTTTTTCGGCTGTTTTTCAACCCAAATACAAAACTTTATACGAAAATAAACCAAACGCCATACCTTCCTTTGGCATTAGAATATTATCCAGCCTTGACACTACAAATATAGATCTTTCTAACATTCAGAAAACGTCTATCCCCGAAACACCACCCTGGCTAATTTAACAACCAAAAGTACATTTTACGCTACACGACGGTAAAAAATCTGAGACAAACCCTTCTCCCTTCCACAACTCTTACCATGAACTCCTCACCGAATTTAAAAACTACACCAGAATTTACACTGATGGATCAAAGGATGAGGAAAAGGCTGCTGCAGCCTTTGTTTGTGGAAATCACACAATGCAAGTTCGCTTACCAAATGGAGCATCAGTTTTTACAGCCGAAATTAGAGCAATAGAACTTGCTCTGCAACATATAGAAAAGAAACATATTTTAAACAGTATCATTTTCTCCGACTCGCTATCAGTACTCCAGTCACTACACAATAGAAACCTGGAGAACCCAATATTGAAAAACATACTCCTTAAACATAATGAGCTGAGTGTCAACCACAACATAATATATTGTTGGTTACCTAGCC
Organism: Unio delphinus; assembly: GCA_029339505.1. Classification (NCBI taxonomy): domain Eukaryota; kingdom Metazoa; phylum Mollusca; class Bivalvia; order Unionida; family Unionidae; genus Unio; species Unio delphinus. The sequence continues at coordinate 3,137,736 of JAQISU010000064.1, forward strand.
ACATTGGTATTAAAGGTAACGAAAAAGCAGATCGCGCTGCTAAAAGGGCTCTTACTCTAGGACCATCTGATTTTAAATTACCTTTTACTTATTTTAAACCTTGTATCAGAAGGTTCTTTCGTCAGAAGTGGCAGGCGTCATGGAATGATGCTGTAAATAACAAACTTCATGCAATCAAGCCAGCCCTGGGAGAATGGACCCCTTCCTACAGATCCATACGTAGAGAGGAGGTAGTCATTGCAAGAATCCGAATTGGTCATACTTATATCACCCACACACACATACTTAAAGGCGAAGACCCACCAGAGTGCGTTTACTGCAATGAACCATTCACTGTCAATCACCTTATGATAGAGTGCTTTGACTTGCAACCTACGCGCGATCGTTATTACATTGTGCATGATATGAAAGAACTTTTTGATACTATAAACATCACTCGTATTAGAGAGTTCCTGAAAGCAGTAAATCTTTACTCAAAAATTTGACTTTTATGCTATGACCTTGTGTAGTTTTATGCAATATATATATACCGTCCCATTTTAATACCTTTTCATCCTTTTTCATTAACATAGTACATTTACCTCTCCCGTTGATCGGGAAACTTTATTTTGCACCGTTACCATCTTACCGTTTTTAATTTCAACCATCTGTTATTTTATATCGCTGGTCGATATAGGACCTTTTATCAATTTTAAAAGATTTCATACTTTTACTGTTCGGCAAATACCAACATCTCACCATTTTACTTTGAACTATTTGGTTTTCTATGTCGCTGGTCGATGTTAAACCTTCCTATTTTTCAAACATATAACCTATTATATGGCGCTAAATAGCCTAAAAGTGCTGGTGCGCCGTTAAAATTTAATTAATCAATCAATCTCTATCTTTTTTCACATTCTTTATCTCCTCTTTTTCATTTTTGTTTGTACTTCTTTTTTCATTTGTTTTTTCGGTTGTTTCTTCCTTTTTTGAAGTCTCCTCTTTTTTGGATGTTTTATCAGGTTTTTCTCCAATTGTTTGTTTACTTGATGTTGTTCGAAATTCAAGTATTTTATCATTCATGTTTTTTCTCATTTTTTGTTTTTTCTTTCTTTTGTTTTCTTTTAAACTCCATACGGACATTTCTTGTGTAGAATCATACTCACTTAGTTCACTGAGACATCCAAGTCCTTTTCTATAGAATCTTTTTTGGTTGTTTCCGAAGGAAATCCTTTTTTAACCGCACCCGCATAAGAATTTGTCTGAGTGGGTGGCCTTTGTTTTTCAACGACTGTTGTAGTTGATGAACCAGAAGCACCAGAGACACCAGAGGTGGAGGCGTCCACATTATTTTGTGGGCACCTCCACTTCTCATGTCCGATTCTATTGCAGTTGCCACATGGCCTATTATCAACACATCCGTAGTACCATGTCTGAACTCGAAATCCGTACACTTTGAAAAATTCTGGGACTTTTACAGCCTCCCTCGAATCAATTTTAAGAAAGATTTTTCCAGTGTTAACTCCTGGCATAGCCTTATATGTCTCTTTTTCTCTTATATGTCTCTTTTCATGCCTTTACCTATGTATACTCTGTCTTTCATATCAACCCTTGCTGCCAATTGAGCTAGAATAGTTCCTGAATTCGGTCTTATGTTTGCAGGCACATGTGAAAGGTCTATGCATTGTGAAAATTCATATCTGATGGCCGTTAGCCTTCGTCCTTCCGAACTATCTTGCACTTCCATGACAAAGTGTCTTTCTAGAATTGTCTCCATTTGTGATTTCAGAGACATCTTAAAGTTTTAATATGAAATGTTCTATACTAAAAGAAACACAAATTAAAGAAAAGAAAAGTAACTAGAGAAAAGTAAATAGTAATGAATAACACAAAGAAAGCGAATGAATCTAAAAATGAAAATCAGATTGATTAGGATTTAAGCAAATTAATAAAATCAAAAGAATACAGCGTCGGGGACCCGGGTTGGAAACCGCCACCCCAGGAAAGTAGTGATCCAGGCACCACACAAACAAAAAAAACCCAATTCCAGGTTTGGCGGTAATCCAGTAAGGATATACCCAGCGAAAGGAGCGATCACGCTGTGCCCCACCATTAACAGATACATTCTTCCTTTTTTCTGTCTCGATTATGGTCAGAAGAGACCAGTCCGAACTACATATACCCCTAAACAACTATATATCCATCAGTACATTTCCTTATCTCATTGACAAAGCTAATTACCTCGCCTGCCCCCAAACACATAAAAACATAAATCAGACAAACGAACAAGAGAACCAGCGACGCCAGCCCTCCACTAGCACAATACAAAAAAACATTAATATAAAAAAAAAAAAAGAAACAAAATAAAACTACAATAAGAGAAATTAATAACCCCCTGCATGCCCCCCTATGGAATAATACAAAACACAAATATAAAGCAGTACAACCTGACACAAGAATAATGAACAGAGAAATTAGCCTCTCACCCTCAGACTCCAAACAAAAAAGATGGGTGGAAAATGACACACCTCCCCCTTACCACGAATATCGAAAAAGTTTACTAACTCATATGAACTATCCCCCCATAACAAGTAATAGCCCGCAGAGGACTATTTGAAAAAAAACGATACATATAACCTGATACAACAAATATGATTGCATTAACAAAAAACATACACCTCGTCATGTAAGGATATAAAATGGCACAGCATTTAAACACTTACTATCCCCACAACCACATAAACTATGCAAATAAAGCACCCTTTTAGATATACTAATACTAGTTTTGGAAATAATGAAACCAAATTCGAAAAATAAAACTCTTTTAAAATCTACACAAAAACTTAGATAAAGACTCAACTGGGAATTTGGTCTAGATAATGCCGTCCATACACAACACTCTCCATCATACAAAAAAAAGATACCATATACACCTACACATGGACATCTGGCCCTCGCAAAGCCAACTGGGAGAAAAGCAATTCTACTACAATAAAGGAGAGGAAATTAGCCCTGGAACTGTTATAGCTCCAAGGGAGAACAGTACGATCCTAAGGTTAACGAACTAGATTGTAAAGAAATCACTAATCTCTATAGCACGAATAGAGATTTGAAAGTATTATCAATCGAAATTCCCCTTTGGGTAACACAACTATCACAATTAGACAAACCAAGCCAAAATCAACCGTTATCCAAATTACATAAAAAAAAACAAAAACACACATCTATAACCGCACTCATGGGCGGACAGGGAACCATAACACTAACATACATTTTCGCAACAGACGGTGTCCCTAAAAAGACTCAAGCCAGCATTATGCCGGAGAGTCATAAGGGTCAACAGCTAGATTCTACTAACTCGTTGGCAGTTTGAACAGTACTTTTCACATTATATTTTCTTTTTTCTTTCCTCAATTAACCTTTCTTGAAATCCAACTACATCAGCTTTATACAGCGCACATTAAAACAGCTCAAAGTAAACTAACATAAATACGGCTAGACAAACACCCCCCTCCTCTTCTCCCTACAGTTATAATAATATATTTACACATCAAAAACACCTCTAAAGACATAATAACCGATTTTCAGAACGAAATAAACAGGCATATTATATTCTTTTCTCTCTTCTCAATTAACCCTTCTTGAAACCTACTTACATTAACTTTATACAGTGTACACTAAGCAGCTCAAAGCAAAATAACATACACGCTGCTAGACAAACCCACCCACCCTTTTATTTCCCCTTCTCCCCACAGCTATAATACCATATTTACACATCAAAACACCCCTACAGACATAATAACCGCTTTTTAGATATAAAACAGAATTAAAAAAAACAAAAGATAATAAGGAAACTACAAGCAAATATTACTACAATATGGAATCAAAAGAGTATTTATCATTGTACTAATTGTCCCAACGCTGATACAACCCGGCGAAGGAACCACCTTTTTCCACGACTGTTTAAGTGGATTCCGTCACAATCCAAATGGGATAGCCGGAACCCCGAATTCTCCACAAATTGCATATCCGGCATATTCCTCAGAAACCTCCTCACCATGGCATTTATATATAAAACCCTCGTGCGGTACTCGCGCTGGGTTAGCCCCTAGGGCGTAAACGTGGGAGTAACCTCCCCATCATAATGTACCGCGCCCCTAAGGCGCGATACCAAAGACACAATCCAATGAGTTCATCCGCAATTTGATTTGCACTTTTCAAATGTACGTCGTTCTCTCCTAATTGTATAAAAACCGCATCTGGGACTCGTTCAGAGAACCCCAGTCTCAAAAAGGTTGACACCCACGCACTGCATAAACTATAGAACCCCAGCTCCAAACTGCGAGGTAATCTTGGGAATATAAATCCAGCAAAATGCGTAACAACACTGTGGCCCACTAGCAGTACATACATTTTCCAATGATGGTCACAGGAGACCTGTCCGAACTAAATATACCCCCCCCCCAATTTACACATATATCAACACTTCCCCTAATTAAGCGACATGGACAAATTATGATGCTCCCCCCCCCGAATAACAAATACAAACACAAATTTAACAAAAAAAAAAAAAGATAAACGTTGATACATAGATATAGAATATCCTATTCCGATGCTGTTCCATATTTTGTCGACTTCGCCTCCGCAGTTAATTTTTTCACACCGGGGATGACTGACTGACTGTGGTGTTTTATAGTAGCCGCCGATCACAAGGGTCATATGGGTTACTTTTAGATCTGGCATATCGCCAGACATTTATTTTCCCCCGGGAGGGGGTCGCTACTCCCCCCCCCCCCAGGACGTTTATATGCACATATGTGCACTTAATAAGTTGGGCGTTATTCCGAATTACTAAAAAATAACTATCGGAATAAATGTAATCCCTTATGGGTGGGTAGGAATAGTACCATCACACACCCACCCTTTCGACCTATCGGATTGCAGATTATGTGTCGTCGGAGGAAAAGGACCAGGATCGGCAGGCCAGTCAGCACACACGCAAAGGAGAAAGACAGCAAGACCACGCATGCCGCTCACACCTGAAACGAAAAAAGCCGCACTTATTTCAAATTCAGTCCAGTTGTATAATGGACAACCTAACACCCAATGTTGTGTTAGCCACCTGTGCAATTATGTCAAATAGTTAAGTCGTAGAATTGTTATTTATTGTCCCATCATCCGAAAGATACTAGTACATTAGCGTACATATATATAGGCCTAACAAATTTAATGAATTAAGGACGTATGGGCGACATATAATAGTGTTGTCAATGGTAGGTATGTTTGGTCATAAGTTTGTTGGCGGAGGCACCAATGAGGCCAAATGAACCTTTTTAGGGCCACTATGGTTAGTCGAAGAGGGTTTCTCTTTACCAACTGGGAACCCTATTATTCGAGGGAAAAATAAAAAGAAAATAAAGGAAATTTATCAGCGCTCCAGGTCAGCGTCCCTCAACCCCGACCGGGAGCCCATTTGTGCTATCCATAGGATCTCCGTAAAGGCCTACTCGTCATTCCACTTTGTAACACACATCACGAACAGTGCTTTCATGCGTGTGTTGCCAGTGCAGGTATTGCCAGTAATGGTCCTGGAACCTGTTTGCAGAGGAGCCTAGCACAATCGGGGATCCCAGGTTTGATATATCACAACCGTGATTTAGTAAAGAGTGGAATAGGGAATAGATTTATTTGGTAATTATTTAATCCTTTTGTGATACCCGTAGGATCTCCGTAAAGGCCTACTCGTCATTTCACTTTGTAACACACATCATGAACAGTGCTTTCATGTGTGTGGTGCCAGTGCAGGTATTTCTAGTAATAATCCTATAACCTGTTTGCAGAGGAGCCTAGCGCAATTGGAGATCCTAGGTTTTGATGTTCCACAACAGTGAATTTGAATTTGAAAAAAGGCTAGAGAGAGTAAATGTGTATATATGTATTTAATATCCAATTTAATCTGGGATGTCCATAAAGTCCACTCATCATTCGACTGGGTGGCACACACATAAACAGAGCTTTCATGTGTGTGTTGAAAGTCCAGGTGTTTCTAGTACGAGTCCTAGTACCTGTTTGCAGACGAGCCTAGCACAGTTGAAGATCCCAGATATTATTATTCCACAACAGTGAATTTAGAATAAAGAGTTAGTGAAAATAAGAGATTTTTTTTCAATAATAATAAGATTGATAATAAGAATGATAATTATTATTATATAAGTAAATAAAATAAAATAAAATAAAGTAAATAATAATTAGTAAAGTACTAATAAATGATAAAGCAAATAATAAGTACAATATTGAATAATAATTCATTGTAATGAGCCCTAAAAAGGGCTGTTTGTAATTCAGTATCCCATCAGTGCCACGTGAGCCGTTTTCTAAAGTGTACTTTTCAGACTATGTTGTTCCTACCCTAGTGATAATTTTACGATCAATTAGAAAGTTGTTTATAAAGTTATATATATTACCTGTTATGCCATAATGGTTTAATTTGGTTAATAGTCCCTTAGTCCAAACAAGATCAAATGCTTTCTCCAGGTCTAAGAAGACAGCAATAAGATTTCAGTTTTCAGGTTTTTCTATTATTGAAAGCAAGTTTAATCGCAGATTCTAGTTTAATTAATTGATCTATGGTGGACCTATTTTTACGGAATCCACATTGATTTTTAGAGATAAGATTATTGATTTCTAAGTGGCATTTGAGCCTATTATTAATAATAATTTCCATGATTTTACATATATTATTTGTCAAGGATATGGGCCTATATGAATTTACATCATTTCTATCTTTATTTGGTTTTAATATGGGAATAACTACTGCAGTTTTCCATTTTTTAGGGAGTTTTTCTGTATTCCAAATTTTATTATACATATGTAATATTAATTGTACAAAGTTAATAGGTAATTTTTTATAGATTGAATATCCTATTGTATCCTCTCCAGATGAGGTGTCTTTTTTAGTTTTGAGGGCTTGGTACCATTCATTAATTGTAATCTTATCATTTAAATATGAGTTTTTGGATCCTAGATCTGTAAACATGTGATTAAATTCAGTTTTAACTTTATTTCTATGTTCCTGAAACTTTTCAGTGTGGTTTGCATTACTGCTCATTGCTTGAAAGTGGGTCGCCAATGAATCAGCTTGTTCTTTATGATTACTGGTGTTATTGATTTTTGGTGTATTATTAGTACGTTTGCCCCTAATTATTCTAATTTTGTCCCAGACTTGTTTTGAGTTAGTTTTGTAATCTAATTTGCTGCAATATTGTTGCCATGTTTTCATTTTAGACTGTTTCATTAAATTTTTTAATTCAGTATCATAATTTTTATATTCCCTAAAATGCGCAATGTTATTTGTACGTTTAAACTTATTTAAGGCTTTTCGTTTATTTTGTCTAGTAGTGTTAATTTCACTAGTCCACCATGGTACGCTAAGTTTAGTAGGCTTACAATTTGTTTTTGGAATAGTAGCATTAGCTGCCCTTATAGTCTGTGTATTATTTTCATAATAAATGTCAATGTCTTCGCTTTGAATGTCATCAAGTTTTTTATTTTTAATATTTTTTTGGAAGCTGTTCCAATCTGCTTTTTTATAGTTCCACTTGGGAATCTTGATGTTTGTCTCTAACTGTGTAGAGATTTGTAATGTAGTTACTATAAGGAAGTGATCACTCCCCATAATGTCTGACTGCTCTACACTCCATGATGCTACTTGGGCAAGTTTGGGAGTACACAGGGTGAGATCGAGAGCGGAGAGAGTGCCATCTACCGCATTAAGTCTGGTTTTGGCACCATCATTAAGTAGGACAAGGATGGATCCAGTAATCCAATTTTCAACCCTCCGACCTCTATTATTTGTGATTTCTCACCCTCCCCCCCCCCCCATATTTCATTATGAGCATTGAAGTCCCCACAAACGATGGCTTGGGTGGTGCCGATGTGCTAAGGGCTTGCAGCGCGAGGTTATGGTTTTCTTTAGTACCTCCTCCTGGATCATAAAAGTTATAGAGGGTAAATTTGGTTTTGCCCGTGTTTATTAAAAGGGCGTTTACTTCAAATTGAGAGTTTTTAATCCTATCTGATTCTATTGGGATTATATCAGCTGATGGGATATTATTGTTTAGAAAAACAACTAGACACCCCCCCCCCCTTTGGCCTTCTTTCCTATTTTGAAAGTAACCAGGGGCATATCCTTGGATAGATGGCAATGATTTAGTGTTTGGGGTTATTTTGGTTTCCTGAATGCAGATGATGTCGGGTTTAACTGCTGTATTTATTAATTTTAATTTAAGTTCATTTATATTTACAGTTATCCCTCTAGCATTCCATTGCCATATGGTTATATTTGTTTTATGGCTATCTATATTTCTATTAGTATTCTCTATTAGTGTACTATTCATATTGGGGGTATATCTTTTCAGTTGTTATACCCTCTTCTATTTGTTTTAAAAGGGCTCGGAGCCCATTTGTGAGGGTATTTATACAAGTTTTATCCTTATTTGTTGCATTACTGATGAAGCGCCCTATTTCAGTTATGGCTAACCCCAGTGTAGGAGGGTTAATTTGTTCTCCGAAGCAATAGGTGTTTCTGTTTGGGTCTGAGTATCGCGTGTTATTTTGTTGCTTTGCTTAGTTTTGTCAGTTGTTATGGTTATGTTTGTCTTTTTATGAGAGTCTAGTAGGTTGGTATTTTTATTTTTACTGTGACCCTTATTATTATTTGTTTTATTTTGTTGCTGCCATATTACTTCCTGTTTTGCTTTATGATATGGCCAGTTATTTGTGTTCATTAATGAGACTGTTGCTTTTTGTCTGACCGCACTTGGGCATATATCAGAGTTGGCAGGGTGCTCTCCCTTGCAGTTAACGTACTTGGGTTTTTCCCTTTTACAGTCTCCCTTGTGTGGTCCCCCCTACAGTTTATGCAAAGGTGTTTGAAGGTACAAGTGACCTTATAATGTCCCCAATGCTGACAGTTTGTACAGAACCTTGCCTTGTTTATGAAAGGGTCTCTATCACAGTTACACTATGAGACCGATTTTGTTTGTTTTTCCCAATTTTGTAGTTTTTAATAATATTATTTCCTCCCTCAATAAGCTTTTCATTTATCTCCTTGTTACTAAGTTGTGCAATTTTGCCTTTGAGTTTTAAGATTGATTTGCATTTGGTATTCTTTGGCTGTTGTTGTTGTGGTTGGTCTTGTCGTGTATTTCCAATGTTTGCAGTTTTTTCGGTTATTTCCTGTTTGTTTTGCGTTTTATAGTTGGTATTCTGATTGCATTTTCTTTGAGTTAATTGTGTGGTTTTTGCTTTATTGTGCAGCTCCATAATTACTGACATGCCGCATATTTTTTATATTTCCAGGTATTTTGCGACTTGCGCGCGTGCTACATTGTACTATAATGTAGTTGGTCTTGGGGCGAATAATCTTACTTTGTCCTGTGTGTACTTTAAGTAATGCCTTAGCAATACTAATTGTTGTCAAATCAAACGGAGTTGGTTTTACTTTTGATGAATATGGTCAGATCCACATTATGATATTGTTTGAATGTATGTTTATTTTGGGTACTTTGTGAGTAAGGCTGCTGTTTAACTGTATTTATGTTCACAGTTGTTATGTGAGTATTAACTGAAGGTTTAATTGAGGATTTGGGAGTATTTCTCTGAAATTTGGGATTTAAATGTGAGTATTAACTGAAGGTTTAATTGAGGATTTGGGAGTATTTCTCTGAAATTTGGGATTTAAAGGTTGTTTGCCTTTCCCTACATAATTTGGTTTCTCTGCTTCAAAGTACAAACAAACAAGCACTCAGCGGATGAATATTTCTTGATGGCATCGCTAGCTGACATTTCAATAACATCCATGTATTTTTTATCATAAATTGGGTCATTCAGTGACGTATATGTCCAACTCAATGGGATATTATTTATTGATGCCATCACAGATACTATATTTCCGATTGCCCCGCTTCCTCCACATACCTCCAAAATATTCTTGATGTTTTTTTCCTTGAATTCGAGATATTATTTTTATAGTTTGTTACAGGAAAGCAATTTTTTATTTGATTTTCATAGTACAACATACTATCAAATGAATGTGAGAACTTTTCTGATTGTACAATCTTGTTTTATCGTGTATGACGAGTCTCTCAACAACATAATACATGACAATAGACGGCTGTCAACGTGTTTCAGTGACATGATAATGGTGATTATTTTGATGTTCAAATTTGTAAAAAAAAATATTTATTTACTATACATCGCAACAGTAAAATTTCAATATGAACATCCTAGTCCGAAAAACTTGTCAAGTTGACCAAGACAATCAATATCGATTGTGATTGGATAATTTTCTTCGAGAGATTTAATAAATTCATAACAGAGATGTGTTTCTCTGTTAGGTCTAGGTCCAAATACCACAATGATATATTTGCCGGTAAAATACTGAACTGCTCGAACCATGCTGTTTCAATATCCTTCGAGTCCATCCATGTAGCATTCCTGAGGGATTATTTCCGGATATAATATAAACAGACAATCCACAGATGGATTATTTTTAACCGATATGTGTGCGCTATAATGTTCGACTGGATAATATCGTTCTTGATATTGCAACATCGAGTAAGTACATTTACAATCCAATGTATATTTGAACTGTTTGGCGTATCCTGTCATTATTAATCCCATTGTACCAACACCGGCATGGATCTCCAACACTGAATGAATATTATTGAATTTAATGGCATCAAACAATTTAATAAGTTCGACGGTAAGTGGGAATCTACAATGAAAGATTCTATTGTATAGTTCATACACCTGTTCAGCATTTACTCCGTTAGGAATATCAATTGTCCCGTCTTCATCGCAAAGTATGTAGTTTATGTATCTTTGAGATTCCTCGATCAACTGAGAATATGTTGTTGATTAAGCGATTTTTTTCAATGATTATTGTCACTGGTGATTTAGATGCTATATCCATGTTAAACATGTTTGTATGATTTTACTTTTCAATTTTACCAGGTTAATATTTTTTGTTTTTGTACCATATTAACACGTTGGTATATCCAGCATCCTTTAAGACGTTGCCTATGTCCTAGCTGTCATTTCTATAGCATTTAATTTTGATTTGTTTGGTAAATATCCTGTTGATATAATTCATAATTTTCATGTCGACATGAGAATCAACCCTAATATTCCAAATCACAATAATATACTTGCCATGAAATTCGCACATCGCATTGAAAATGTCATCGCGGTCTGTGTTATAACTATTGTATGATACAAATAAACAATCCCGATCGAAGTATTCTCTAACTGCCTGACGTGCCGTCGCAGTAATAACAAGTGGATCGTATTTAAATCCGTCATTGTAACTTTGTGTTGTGCTAGTCCATGTGATATGAGATTCAGTACGCAATATAACATAATTCATAATTGCGCTGATCATTCCAGATCCAGAATTTACTTCCACTACTGAATTAATGTCAGACTCTGATATTTCAAACCATAGTTCATCTATCTGTGATGTAATTGGAAAACAGCTTCCAATTCGGTTAAAAATATACCTGGTATCGACATATGGCCCGACTATTGGCGTGTTCAGAAATATCCTGTTCGTGATGATGTCGCAATGATCTGATCACACTTTCAGATGTTAATATTATCAATTGATAAATATTGTATATTCTTTTCTCGATGTAGTTCATGCTGATATTTTTTGAGGTCAAACTTGATCGAAAGTTATCAACAATTTTCACATATTCATGATGTTCAGGTCACCGGAATCATAGAAGACACCTAGCGCCACATCGACATATTCGATTTGTGAATTATATATATCAAAATATTCACTTGATGCTATTATAAATTAATTACGTGATATTTTTACTTTCAAATTTATCGAAAATATAATAGTAAATAAATAAATAATCTACACTATTGGACTTTAAGTTTATTTTAAAATTTTTTTTTTAATTTTCCTTTTTATAAATGACAAAAGAAATATTCAAAATTTCACCAAAAAATATTAGATAGGTTTCCAACATATAACATATGATTTAGATAGTGCTGTCCATACAAGAACATATTATTACAACAAACAAAATAAAACACAAAAGGCATACATCATGGACAAATGACTCTGGCAAAGTCAACTGGGAAATAATAAATATTCACTTTATTAAGGAAAGGAAAGGAAATCGGCCCTGGAACTTAATAGTTCTAAGGGATGAGAGTACGATCCTAAGTTCGGGAATCGGATTGTAAAGAAATCAATATTCATCACAGTACAAGTGAAGAATATATATCATAGGTCAGCTCTGACTCGTGATAGAAAGTATTATCAGTCTGATTCTCTTAGTGGGTTAATGAGACTTATTCATATTTGGTGAACAAAGCAAAGAATAACCGTCAGCAAAATTTCTAATAAAATAATAAAAATATATACAATAATATACACAATACTTAATACACTCATGGGATGGACAAGGAAAACATAACACCATCGTAAGACACTTTTGACAGTGACGGTGTACCTCAAGCAACTTGAAGTGCGCTTGCCAAACGATGCGTCCATATTTTCACCGTGCACCTCTAGTTATATAACTCCGTATACCTCAAGTGATATCTATACGAACAGATATATCATTCATTATACTTCCCCTACCTCTAAAGATTTTCATAAAACGAGCATCTTCATTTCATGACTTCCGATAACCAGACTGATACATACCAGAATAGAAAAAAAATGTAATTAAACCTATTTTAAAATATTGAATTTCTTTGCAGAAATGTATACTTTTATTATTGCTTATTATTTCACAGGTAGCTGTTTCCACAATATTGTGACCTTTATCATAATACACTGTCCAGCCTGCATACGCAAACATTTTTAAAATATTTCTTGTCTTCAAAGCCTTTTCTTCTAAATATTTTTAGGTATCTTGTACATTCATTCATATCTAATTGTCTTCAGTAAAAAATATTATCAGTTATATTACTGTTAAGTGCTTGATCAAAGATTTGTCATTTCATATTAAGTAAAGGCTTTCTTAATATTTGTTTAAAAATTAAAAAATCTAGAGACTTTAGATATTAATGTGAAGAAATCAAAAGTTTTCATTTTCTCACTTAATCTCGTATTGCATTTGACATTTTCGACACAGATGTAATCAGTAGCTTGAACTTGAAGCTGAATAGGTCCCTGGAGACATCCTGCATAATGTATTGATCTTCAGAATTTTCATAGTGATGTGTTCCTCTGTAACTGATGTATCTGAAGCATCATGACTTTTTGACCGATCATCTTGCAACGAACTTCCCAGTTTGTCAATAAGTGAAGTACCCAGAACTTCAGTACTTAGATATATTATGATCTGGCCACACATAATTGTCCATTAATGAGGTTCCTAAAGCATTATTATTTTTAGTTTCATAATTGTTCTCCATGGATTTTTCTAGTTCATCAAAGGCAAAGTCTGTTTCGCATATGAAAACATTCGCTCAACTACCATTTCAGTGTTAAATCGCAATACATGTACATTCAAGTATTCAGGCGGTTTATAATAATATCACATTTAATAAGTCATATGTTAACTTTTACTGCTAGATATTAGCAATTATAATACAAAGCATTGGACATTAAATGAAACACGTCTAGCATAGCTAATGTTAGGGATTGGACTTTCTCCAGTCGTAACATTTCTACATTAATTTTACAACTAGAGAGTCAATGGGACGCATTCAATGCCCAACAGGTGCTAACAGTTTGATTCCCGCCACCATACTCCTAGGACAGGCCCCAGGTCTGACTCTCTTGATTCTAATGCATGATTGCAAGTGTTTGCTGTCTCTGTCATCACCATGATAACAGCAAGGGTGAACTTCACTCGTGTAAAATATAATTGCTTTTAGAATTCCAGCTAACTATCCAGATCGCAGACCCTAGTTAATTTTACAGTTAGTCCAAAAATCCGGTTCCCCTCAGTATCTTGCTCTGTTACGCAAATAACTTCTCTGCCATTCTCAGTAACTGCTATCAGCAGCTGTTAACTTTGATCTTTTCACACAAAGGATTTGTCCCTCTATTTGAAGTAATTATACAAACTTTACCAAGCCCAAGGTTTCCCAATCATACAAGTGGGGGATATGCTTTCCTTCATTCTTGAGACACCCAATTTCCTAGCATGCACTCTGATTCAGCAAATTACATGTAAATACGAAGTGGGCACATCGTAAGTTATCAGAAAATTTCACTTTATGCATAAAAATTAGGCAAATGATGGCACAAGTAAACATAGTTTTACCTAGATTAATATTATACACTCGGTTGTTGTGATATTAATTTGGATATAATCCAGTCTAGTACAGAATTTGACAAAGATCTCCACATTCTTCTATTTGAATCTGTTCAAAACGGGCAACACGTTCAAAGGAAATACAAATAAATTTCCCTTTTCCATTTTTGGAAAGATTGTGGTACTTGACTGGCTTTATCAAAGATGTACAGGGAAATACAAAAGTTTATAACCAATAACATAATTAGCCTACCAAGCGATTTTCTCTTGCAAAATATATTGTATGCACTAGTCCCTTTCAATTGAGTTGGTTCTAGTTTAGAAGCAGAGCTTGAGACATCAGGCTGCTCAATGTTGTTTCTGTCTTTGCCAGGTATTTCCAATCCAGTCCTGACTATGCTAATAATTGTGTCAGCCACATAAGATTGATACATGATGGCTTACAGTGATAAGCTGCACTGTTTCATTATGTTTAGTTTCCAGAATAATCGGTCTTTGAAATTAATGATCTTGGACAAGGGGCAATCCCATTTATATCAACCTCCAAAAGCCAAACTGCAAAGCATCTATCTAGCATATGGTCTTTAGGCAGACTAAAACAAATTTAAAGATGCAATAAAATCATAATTTCCAAGAATGGATGTATTTAAATGAATTACTAAATACATTTATTTATTCACCTGCCCTACCTCCCCCCGCCCTAAAAAAAAAAAAATGAGTATGAAAACAACTAAAAACATTACTTTCTTCGGTGCTGTGAAATATAAATCAGAAAACATAAAGAAATGTTAAAGCGAAAGATTTTAATTAATCGAAATGTACTTTTGAGAAGTGTTACTTTCATTTGAAAATTGAGAAGCAAACACTGGACATGCCCTGCTTACGACTAATGAATTAAAAATACAAACTGTGGCTTGCATCCTACGCGTGATAAGTTTTATAATGTACATGACGAACTTTTCTGATACTATACATATCACTTGTATTTTAGATTTCCCAAAGGAAGTAAATCTTCATTTTTTGCTATAACTTGTATGCAATACCTAAATTATGAAGAAATGTAATTAATTAAGCTGATGGATCTAAAAACTTTGCAAGAAAGAGGAGATTATCTTAACCATCACTTGTTGCACCGTAGTGTTCACCAAGTATTGTTTATTTTTCTGCCATCCTTTACACTCGTCAATCCTGCATTCTATTCTGCTTCCAATGCATGAAGTTGTTCATCTGTACATAATTGGCGCAGCTTTTTGGATGCTGATTACATCAATTAGGTAAAACATTGTTTTGATACCATATAAATAGAACTTCCAATTCAGTGGAAGTATCTAAAAGAAGCATAGTAAAAAGGTCTTGAGGGGAAATATGATGTAGATAGTAGTGTCAATTCAAAAGACAGGACCCGTGGTGTGAAGTCCTTCATCAAATCTGGGCCATTTTGGATTTGGGTCCTATGGTTAAAACACCAAGAGTTAAGGATCTAAGGTGAACAGCAAAATATATAATTTTCAAGATGACCACCATGGTAGATCTATTTCATGTCAAAGGGGTATTATATTAATTCGGGACCATGCAGTATGTATGGGCTTGATTTACTGCTTTAACAGTCTGAGTCATATCGCGATAAAATTTGTATTGCAGAATTGAAACCGAGTGGGTTTTGGATTAAATGAATAACACTAACACAATGTGTCAAAGATGGAAATTTATGAAATGAATTGATGAAATATATATGGCGTATCAAAATAAAGATCTAAACACGCTCAAAACATACGATTGATCTAATTATTCTATACAAACTTTCACTTTTTGAGAAAGAAATAAAATATCAATATGAAAATCAGACTACGATTAAGATTCAAATAATCTCAAGGTATTGAAATATGTTTCAAACAATGTTAGATACTGCAAGTCAGATTAACATAATCTCCTGGAATACAACAAAGATTCAAATAATCTCGGGTAAATAAAAATGTATCCAATTGGAACAAACACACTTCTTGACCCTTGGACAGTCGTACTATTCATGAACCGCAGTTTCATAGAATCCTTGCGTTGGCGGAAATTCGTGGAGTGGGGGCTGCGGGCGAAGTACCCTTAGAACCACCAAATAGTGCTGAACCTTGTGCGTTTGGCTGCGGCAGAAGTACCATGAAAACCACCAAATTGTCTTGAACCTTGGGCTTAATGTCCACACTCGGTATACCAAACCTCATGAGCAAACCTCTCCCAATTCATGAAACAAGTGAATTGCGACAGAGGGGTTAACGAGGCTGTCAGATTTGGGTGGGGTTACACTGGGTTTCTTCGAGAAGCCCCACCCCCGCGGATATTGTCACATACCCATTGGAATTCCAAACCTCTATCATTTCCTGATCTGTCTTGGGGTTCTTACGTGTAGCCATCACGAAGAGAGCACTAAATAAAGTTGCGCGTAAATTTATCACTGCAAACAAAACGCACGATAGCGATCGGTCGGTCGTATAACCACGATTTATTTCCAGACGTGTGTGTGTGTCTATATATATATATATATATATATATATATATATATATATATATATATATATATATATATATATATATGTGTGTGTGTGTGTGTGTGTGTGTGTGTATGTGTGTGTGCACAAATCCCACCTTTATGCGACAGCATAAGGTATGCACAATTTATTGTTATGATGAAAATGACTTTGTTCGTACTCTAAATCTACCCACTTCATGTAGTTAAAAGTGCAAAATGTGAGTTAACTTTCATTTGTTTGACAAATGTTCAAGCACTAAAATATAAATAGAAGCTAATTTCTTTAATTTCATTACGAGGTCAGTACATTTTTGAACTCTTAGACTGATGATATCTCAAGCCAAAAGAACATTTAAAAAGTTTTTTTTTAAAGTTGTAGTGTGTTCATGATAATAGAAAAACGTCAAATATAAAAAACGAAGATCAAATGAATAGATTACTCATCTAGATGACATGTTTAATAGTCAAATGCAAGAACAATTAGCCAATATATCAGGGTATGTATAATACTTGCAGTTTAACTTTTGTTATATTTTCATCCATATTTTATTGCACACAAACATTATTTGTCCAGTATTAAAAAGGCACATATGCTAGAAAAGCTGGGCAAGTTCTATTTTTTGATCAGATAAGTTATGTAGATGTCTTTAATCATTTTAGAAACCCTTTTTAGAAACGCAATCTATATTTGATGGTGGAAAGGCATCAATGTACAGGAAAAATACAAAAGTACTTGCAATGTGATATGTTTTGCCACATTAGTCAAGTTTTACTAGACTGTTATTTTGAAAGATATTATTACAAGTTGTTTTAGTTATAGCAGCCATATTTTATGGTAGATAACACAGAAGCCTTCTTGCCATTCATGAGGAGCAGTGACAAGAGTTCTAATATTTTTGCTGTGGTGCCGATAATGGATGCCTTAGCAGAACTACTTTCATTTAGAAAATCCTAGACATCAGAAGGACTGTTCCAGTAAAAAAACACGTTGGACCTTAGAAAAGCACTGCAATGCAAACTTGTAGCAGCCATCCATAGATGCAATTTCCAAGTTTGAATTGTTTCCATATGAATTCTGAATGGGTTGTTTAACTGACTGTAAGGTTGGAATCTAGGAATTTTGACGTGTATCGGTTTCCGGGACAGTCAAGTTGAAAGATGAAATCTCCAAGAATAATCAGGTTGCCACTTTTAGAATTTGCTTACTCCAGGATATTCGGAAGCTGCTCCGAAAACAGATTGTCAACTTTTTTTCTACTAGGAGAGCGGTAGAAAATGTGTTCTGATCTTGGTTCCAGTGCGAGTGTTGTTTGGACTAGTTCAAACGTATGACAGAAATTGAAGGTTGTGTTGTGTTTAAGTCATTTAATCATGGAACTCTTTGTGATGACAACAATTCCACCTGTGAGATTAGGGTGTGGGTGGAACAACGTGATTGAGTAAGCGATGGGTGTTGTGTTATATCCTCTCACTTTGGTCTCGTTGCCTTATGTTAAAATGATAAAATTAACTATTCCATCATTAAATTAATTTGATGTCGCTCATCATTCAATGTATTTATTCTTAGGTTTAATTTAGTTCCCCCCTTTGCGGGTTCGGGGTTGTAGAATTGGCTGACGTGCCTCGCCACGTAAAAGGCGACTAAGTAGTAGAGGCGACCTGTTTGCCGTGGGCTGCTACCCGTGTCGGAGGAAAGGATCCTGGTAGTTAAGCGGAGGCTTTTCCGATGCAATACACTGCTTTGGGCTCTACTTCTCTTAGACGGGTGGTCGGGATGGGCCCGGTCTCGACAAATCGGCTGGTCACGCCGAGGTCTTTATTTACTTGCTCACCTTCTCTATCAAGACATTCTAGACTATGGATGCATTGTTTATGGTTCAGCAAGAAAGTTCTATTTGAAAATGTTTGACCCAATTCATCATCAGGGAATAAGGCTCGCACTAGGAGCATTTCAAACATTTCCAAGCGAAAGCCTTCTCGCGGAAGCGAATGAACCATCTTTATCGCATCGCAGAGAAATGCTTTCTGCACAATACGCTCTGAAGTTAAGATCAAACCCTCTGAACCCTGCTTTTTCGGCTATTTTCAACCAAAATACAGAACTTTATATGGAAATAACCCAAATGCCATACCTTCATTTGTCATCAGAACATCATCCAGCCTTGACAATATCAAAATTAATCTCTCTACAGTTCAGAAATCGTTTGTCACGAAAACACCACCATGGCTACTTAAGCAGCCCAAAGTGATTTTTACGTTACATGATGGTAATAAATCTGAGACAAACCCTTCCATATTCCTGAACTCTTATCATGAACTTCTCGACGATTTTACAAATTACACTGAATTTATACTGATGGATCAAAGATGGATGACAAGGCTGCTGCAGCTTCGTTAATGGCAAGCACATAACCAAAGTACGCTTGCCAAAACGATGCGTCCATATTTTCAGCGGAAATCAGAGCACTAGACCTTGCTCTGAAATTCCCCAGGGCAGTATTTTATCCGTGACACTTTTAAATATCAAAATTAATAGTATCACAAAAGTGTCCGACTCCTGGTGTGGATTGCTCGCTATATGTTGATGATTTCCTAATGTTATAGATCGAAGCACATGCATACAATTGAAAGACAACTTAAGCAAAATATAAACAAGATTCAAAGCTGGGCCAGTGCAAACGGTTTTAAATTCTCGAAGTCTAAAACAGTATGCATGCATTTCTGTCAGCTACGAAGACATCACGATGAACCTCACCTTAGGCTGGACGGAACACCTATTCCAGTTGTTGAGGAAACAAAATTTTAGGTTTTATCTTTGACAGAAGACTGACTTTTATTCCACACCTAAAGAACTTGGAAGCTAAATGCTCAAAAGCACTTGACCTACTTAAATTAGTATCGCACACTGACTGGGGTGCTGATAGAAAAGTCATCCTGAATTTATATAGAACGTTTATTCGCTCCAAACTAGACTACGGTTGCGTTGTGTATGGCTCCTCCAGAAAATCCTATTTGGAAATACTTGATCCAATTCATCATCATGGTATAAGACTGGCTTTGGGAGCATTTAAAACATCCCCCTGTGAAAGCCTTATAGCTGAGGCGAATGAACCACCATTATCACATCGTAGAGACATGCTTTCCGCACAGTATGCTCTCAAATTAAAATCAAACCCTCTGAATCCTGGATTTTAGGCTGTTTTTCAACCCAAATGCAAAACTTTATTCGAAAATAAACCAAACGCCATACCTTCTTTTGGCATTAGAATATTATCCTGCCTTGACACTACAAATATAGATCTTTCTAAACTTCAGAAAACGTCTATCCACGAAACACCACCCTGGCTAATTAAACAACCAAAAGTACTTTTTACGCTACACGATGGAAAAAAATCTGAGACTAACCCTTCTGTCTTCCACAACTCTTACCATGAACTCTTCACCGAATTTAAAAACTTCACCAGAATTTACACTGATGGATTAAAGGATGAAGAAAAGGCTGCTGCAGCCTTTGTTTGTGGAAATCACACAATGCAAGTTCGCTTACTAAATGGAGCATCAATTTTTACAGCCGAAATCAGAGCAATAGAACTTGCTCTGCAACATATAGTACTAATATTAGTACCCATACTCGTATCTCGTATAGGGTACTAATACGAGACTATATGCGTTAACGGAGCGAGCGGGTTTGATTCACACCCGCTGCTTTATTTAGCCTAATATCAACAATTTTGAGCATGTTCCTCAAGTATAATGAAATAAATTGAATAATCTTCTTATTTAGTACCGGAAATATCGCAAATCATTGAAGAAGTAAATGTAAAATCTCATTTACCTTTCTTATCCGATATTTTCGTTTCGATCATCCGCCATGTTAGTTCAAATACTGACTACTTCCGTTCTCAGCCTCGTTTGTTTGTGTGCCATATAAGGACATTGACGCCTTTTATGGAAACGTAAACAGATCATAGTAAAAAATATGGCGCGTTTTGAGTCGGAAATTCAGTGCATTAAACGTAAATACAGTTTACCAGTGACTTTGAAATTCCATCAAGAAGCCATTATTCGTCACTTGATTGATAAAAAGGATGTATTTGTCCTGCTACCCACTGGATTTGGAAAGTCTTTGACCTACATACTCGTGCCATTACTCTTAGATGAGGTAAGTAAATGGACAGCAGATGAATTTTTAAACTGCAACACAATTTTTGAGAATAAATTACTTTACATTACAATAATGTGGGTATGTGAGAAAGCTTGCACGTGGGTCGGTGGTTCTTTCAAGGGGGTTTTCCACCTTACTATAACGTTTGCTGAATAATGGCGTTAAGCCCTACAACAACAACAACAACAACAACATTAAGGTAGATTTTGTTCATGTATTCATAATTATTGTAAAAATACATTATATATAAAAAAATGAAAACTTAAATGTAATTAAAATCCTTATGATACAGATAGAACATTTTTTTAAAAATATATAATGTGAAAATACTAACATAATTTTTTTTTCCCAGTTAGATCCTGGACATGTGCATACAGCTTTGGTAGTCTCTCCTCTAAAAGCCTTGATGGCTGATCAAGTGAATTTTCTGAGGAGTCATGGCATAAAATCAGTGGCTATAACAGAAGAAACATCAATAAAAGTGTATATATATATATATATATATATATATATATATATATATATATATATATATATATATATATATATATATATATATATATATATATATATATATATATATATATATATATATATATATATATATATATATATATATATATGTGTGTGTGTGTGTGCGTGTGTGTTACATGACACAAAAACACCAAGTATAAATGAACAAAAACAAAAACCAGTGTTGCTTACATACCCCAAGCCCAGCTACCTGTCATCCACTTTTGTAGAATGGCTGCTTCTGGTGATGTAAATAATACACTGACTTTGTTGTCTCTGATTTCTACAAGAGCAATAAAATGAGTTCATTTTTCATGAATAGATAATAGGAAACATCAAATGGTGAATAAGTAAAGAATAAATCTAACTCTAAACAATGGTATGGAGTACATGAGTTCAATGTGAAAAGATAAGTACAAATAGTACATTTCTAGATTAATATCTCATCAAGATAAGTACAAATAGTACATTTCTAGATTAATATCTCATCATTTTGGTCCCTGAAATAAAACTTCATTAAATGCCTATCTTATATTAGCATAGTATTTTGACATTAATGAAATTAATTCAAGGAATATAAATTATATTTAGAGTTATTTAGATTACCATATATATAATATCTGTACTATAAAGATTGTTTAATAAAATCAGTGATCCCAAAACATTAAATTTATTTTATGTCAAAACTTATTGTTTCAGTATATGTAATTATAATTTTGTTAATGGCAACGTAATCCTTTTGTGAATTGATGTGTACCTAGAGAATGTTAACAATTAAACTTTTCTTTCTTTCACTGGCTAGAGTTCAGATACCATATGGCCGTAATGCTGAGGTTAAATACCTAATGTTTACTGGGTTTGTAGATGATATTCACTTGTATCTGTTGCTGTTAAAGCAAACTAAATAGTATGTTACACTAATATATTTGTTAGTGTGAAATCGGGTTTCTAAATTTAATGATTCCTATTGGCAGTATTGGTTTCTTTACATTGCTTATATGGTAAACATTTGAATAATTCCTAGTTAAAATAGTATCAATGTCTGGTGAATATAACATCCAAATTTAAGAGGGAATATTTTTTTTGTAGATGTAAATCAATTCTCAAAGCATAGAAGAAGAAAACGGCACTGGTACCGTGGTCCCTGGAGGAGAAGGCAGCTGTTGAAAGACAACTGGGACTGTTCATTAGAACGGATTCACTGCCAGGAAAAGCAGCCTGTGAGGAGGCCAAGAGAAAGGAGCCTATTCTAGCAAGGTGTCCATGGATCCAAATTAAATTTTTTATACAAAATTCTAAATGTAAACCTTCAATGTTAAAGGTAAATAACTAAGAATTTCACAGAGATAATACATATTTGCTGGCCTGTAAGTCCATAATGTTGGATCATAAAGTCTGGTCTTTGTCTTACACTCTTAATCAAGTTGTACATGGAATTTGCCATTCAATTCATTTTTCATTCAAAAAGTTAGAACCCAATATTAGAAGGATTTCAAAATATATACATGTGTTTAAGTATTAAATTCTGGTGCATCCTATGTAATTGTGCAAAAGCAGCATGTACTTGTAATTGATTACATATAATAGATAAGTAAGAAAATGAATATCCATGACAAAGACATGTATTCAATCCATTTCTATTGGATACCTTCATAAAATAGAGTGAAATAGCGTGGTACGACATTAAATAAAAATTTAAAAGTTTACAGCTTTACAATATAAAATTCTACAAAACCTACATCTAAACTAGTCTTGTCAGACGATTGTAACACAAAATAGTAACATGCAGTTCTTGGTATCTTTATTTTTCTTTTTCTATTTTATTTTTACTCTTTTTATACTTTTTTTCTTTCTTCTTTTGTCTCTTCTTTTTTATATTTATTTGCATAACATCAGCAGAACATCTGTATGGGTGACTACGTTATTTGTTTCAGCCAAGTGTAATGAAAGAATTCTTCGTATGAATAATGCTAGTAAGCCGATATTGAGCTGATCTTCCTAGTGCATATATAATATCAACAAAGAATTAACAGGAACGTTTAAGTGTCGTTTAAGTGTCGAAAAGGTTGTCCTCGAATAGTGCACACCAACACGGGAGTAGAGAATACCGTCTTACACAAAATGCAAGCTTTCCTCAGAAGTCATCAAGACAACCATGCTGGTAACAACAGTGTTATATGTGGAGACAGCAGGGCAAATCAGCGTGTTGAATTTTGGTGGAGTGTCCTCAAGAAACAATGCCTACAATTATGGATTGATTTATTCTGACAAATGCAGCAAGATGGTTACTTTAGCGGGGACTAGATAAACATTTGTTACGATTTTGCTTCCTGGAAATTATTAAAGTATTTGTTAACATACAAGTATTTTCAATATTGAAGTCATACCGTATCGTATGCAAGACATAGCTAAGAAAAGGGCAATCGGAAAGGGACATTAGCTTGGCACTTTGGTTCTTCCAATAGGACTCACGATACTAATTCAGTGCCCATAGTATACCTATGCAAACACCATGATATTAAAAGTTAAATAACTTTAAATTTCTGAGTGCTCATGATCAAACCTATATTTATCAGTATAGATGAAACCTGGATGTCAGCTTCGGTGTAGAGAAAAGGATTTGAGCCGCAGCATTTTCTGGACATACATGTGTTTGGAACATATACTTTCAATTCCTCACCAAAGAGTCAGGTGCTAATTTCAGTAATAAGTGTTCCAAACTTAAGACTGTTAAAGAACTGAAATTCCATCAATAAAATAATGTCATTGCCC
The DNA here is from genome assembly GCA_029339505.1 of Unio delphinus. NCBI lineage: Eukaryota > Metazoa > Mollusca > Bivalvia > Unionida > Unionidae > Unio > Unio delphinus. Next base: position 3,161,977 of record JAQISU010000064.1, read on the forward strand.
ATTAATCTAAAACTACTCTTTGGAACTTTATGAAGCTTTCAGTAGTAAATATTGAGGGAGTGGTGAGTGATATTTTTCATCAATGTCGAGTCCTTTTCTCATATGAGCTTGAAGCAAGCACTAATTTCTATATATTTTGTTACAGTCTATTGCAAATTGGCATGAATTATGCTGTCATACTTGGATTATTGTGGTTATAACCAGTTCACATTGTTTCTAAACCAGCCTTGCCCTAGAGTCATGACCCTGGGTTATGTTCCATAGTGTCTTCCTATTCCTGGGGACAAAACTCCGTGGTCATAACCAGATATATATATATATATATATATATATATATATATATATATATATATATATATATATATATATATATATATATATATATATATATATATTCTCAGCATGCAAAAACCCAATGTATATATGTATTGGAACGGTTTCAGGGTCATGATTTTCAACCTATTGATTCTTATCCTCTTGGAAACGACAATTGTGTCATGACTCCATACCACTGATTGACATACCCTTTCAACATTTAACGGGCACTTATGGAAATAACGGCAACGTAATAGCCAAAGGCAAAAAATGGCAAGACATAGCTTTCCGCGGATCTATATTATTTGTTTATTTATGAAAAATGCCAGCAAAAAAAATTCAATGTGATTTGAGACGTTAAAAACGAGTAATGATTTCATGTGATTTGAGACGTTAAATACAGGTAATGATTTCATGTGCAATTTTATCAAATGTACAATACTACCTTTAAATATCAACCCGGGAAAACCCCCGGAAAGAACCACCGACCCACGAGAAGCTACTGGCAAGCTTTCTCACATATCCACATTAGGCGAATCTTAGACTCGCACACACGCAGACAGAGGTGAGATGGCAGTGATGCGTAACGGAGAGCGCTTTAGACAAATTGTAGATCCACAATGAATCATGTAACCCTAGTGTCCGTCGCCATTTCGAATTACCCGATTTCGTCAGCTGATAATCGGTAGTTCCATCGATATCGAATGACCAATAAGTTACAGCTTTCTTACGTTGGAAACCTTACTTTGGATATTATCGTCATATTGTTCTAATGTGTGTTTATTTTGTTATTTGCCTGTCACATGTGAATATATCATGTGACTATTTTCACGGTTCATAATACGCTCCAGATTACAAAATGGATAGAATGAGTAGGTGTGATATCAAACACAAATTTAACAGACCTGTAAACAAACAGGAAAAGCAGTGTCTCCATATGCAGTAAATACAGCGTTGAATAGATTTTTTCATGGCGTCATAAGATCGCTGACGACAACTTCCTTGATGTACATAATAAGAATCAGGACCCAATGGCACATTTCCCTCCTATGAATGCTGCATTCATGCGTAATATTCTTATTACATATGGGGCCAGATTAACTGGAACAGTGACTAACTCGTGAGTAAAGAGTCTCAAATTTGAATCTGGCTTTGGTCAGCCTAGGTCGACTACTGCAAAACTCGTGGGCAAACGGTTTTCAATTCGAACCCAAAGTGGGCTAGCCAAGATAAGCTTTTGTTGCAAGTTCTTGGTAAAGACACTTCACTATTCTCTTCCCCCTGCGGGTTCGGGGTTGTAGAATTGGCCCGACGTGCCTCGCCACGTGTCGTAAAAGGCGACTAAGTAGAGGCGACCTGTTTGCCGTGGGTTGCGACCCGTGTCGGAGGAGAAAAGGATCCTGGTAGTTGAGCGGAGGCTTTTCCGATGCAATACACTACTTTGGCCTCTACTTCTCTTAGACGGGTGGTCGAGATGGGCCCGGTCTCGTCAAATCGGCTGGTCACGCCGAGCACTGGGAGGTCTCTCTTTACTGGCTCACCTTCTATATCTTTATTGTATCTCTCTTGATACCACCGTTGCCCCTTCATTCTATCATTCTAGCTTTCATTTTCAAAAAGTACTAGAGGACCTTCCAGATAGCGGTGGCTTAACGGGTCAATCGGGAGGTAATTTTGCCGATCCTAGGTAATTTTATCTAACGAGTATAGCATCTGTGTATCCCTGGCACTTGAAAAGTGTCCCCTTGTTGGGCTCCATGGTGGGCGGGGAGCATGGGTGCTGAAACTTTAAAACTAAATCATGGAAAATTCAAAAAAAATCAAAACAAACGAACGAAACCACTATCCGACTCTGATGAAGAACCATGTGGTGTGGAGTCATTCCCACGCTTCATGGTCATACAGTCAACAGATGCTGAAAAACAACTTGCTGCACTATCTCCTTTTGTTATTGAAAAAACTTTAATGGGTTTGATCGGCACACCAAAAGGTGTCAAGAAATTGAAATCGGGCTGTCTTCTCGTTGAATGTGAGCGAAAAAGTCAAACTGAAAATCTGAAAAAGATGAAAACATTCTTCAACATTCCAGTAACCTCATTCGCTCACACTTCATTGAATACGTCTAAAGGTGTGATGCGGTGTCGTGACTTGGCTGGAGTCAACGACACAGATATCATCGAGGGGATGAAACATGAAGGTGTCACTGCAGTACGTAGAATACGTATTAAACGTAATAACACCCTGCAGGACACCAACACATTTGTACTCACCTTTAATAAACCGACAGTGCCCAAAGTGGTCAAGGTTGGGTTTCTGCAAGTAAAGGTTGAGATTTACATACCAAATCCTCTTCGATGCTACAAGTGTCAGAAATACGGCCATCACGAAGACCGATGTTCCAGAGTCAAGGTCTGTGGCCGATGCGGAGACCACTCTCATCAGGAAGCTGATTGTAGAGCAACTCCGCACTGTGTCAACTGTGGCAAAGAGCATCACGCCAATTCTAAGGATTCTGATACATGGAAACAGGAGAAGGAAATTCAGAGGGTAAAGTTTTCCTCCAACATACCCTACCCAGAGGCCAGAAAACTTGTCCAGGCAAGAACATCCCTTCCTGGCCCATCCTTCTCCACAGTTGTGAAACACAACCCCAAAATCACCAAGGACGCACAAACACAGACAGATCAGCCCGATTCAACAAGTGCCAACATCCCTAATTACCAACCACAGAAAAGCACAGCATCAACTCAGACAACATTTAATAACAACCCACCACCAAAAGCTCAAAAAAATAAACAAAAACAACAAACAAATAAGCAGCAAAAGGGGTCAGACGACCCCATTAAACTTTACAATATGTTTGGAGAACTTGAGAGTATGGATGCAGAAGAAACTGCTCCATGTACTCAAGGTTCCTCCAAACCTAGCAAAACCAAATATACTCCCGTACTTCCTCCAGACAAATAACAACACATTTTCTCCGCGAATAGTCTTATCTAGATCCAGAATCTCCAGCATAACTTTATAATGAAGAACACCATCATACAATGGAACTGTCGAGGACTGAAAGCAAACTACAATGATATTCTTCTGCTTTTAAATGAACATGATCCCGCTGTACTATGTTTACAGGAAACATTCCTGAAAGACACAGATAAAATTACATTTAAAAACTTTTCCCTGTTCAACACGTACTTACAAAACGCTGACAGGGCCTCAGGAGGAGTCTCTGTTATTGTGAACAATAGAGCCCCTCACAGAGTCGTTCCTTTAAATACAAATTTACAAGCTATTGCTGTAAGCGTCACTTTACATCGAGTGATTACATTTTGCTCTATTTACTTACCACCAAACACCAAACTAGTACCAAATGAATTAGACAATATTGTTCAACAACTTCCCACACCCTTCATTTTACTCGGGGATTTTAATGCCCATAACATCCTATGGGGATCGAATCACATAAACGACAGAGGCCATAAAGTAGAAGATTTCCTTTCTAGACATGATCTGTGTCTATATAATACTAACTCATCGACATATTTACACCCAGGAACGGGTACGTACACGTCCATTGATTTAACAATTTGCTCTCCTTCATTGCTTTTGGACTATGAATGGAAGGTCGCTGATGACCTTCACAGTAGTGATCATTTTCCAATCACTCTTGAAAATAACACTAAAATTGATGACGCAATTCCACAATGGAATATAAAGAAAGCTGACTGGGCTTACTTTGAAACACTATGTCAAACTAGACTAAATAATGATATAATATTCAACGCTGTTAATCCTATACAGCATTTTAGTTCAATTCTAATTTCAATTGCAGATGAATCTATTCCTAAGTCCTCACCGAACAGTAAAAAACCGCAAAAACCTTGGGTAACCAAGGAATGCAAAGAGGCCATTAGACAACGCCGAGAAGCATTAAAACAATTCAACACTCGTCCTACGCCCGAAAACCTAAACAAATATCGTATTGTGCGGGCTAAAACACGACGCACAATCAAAGAATGTAAACGTACATCCTGGAAGAAATATGTTTCTTCTATAAACTCTCGTTCCTCAATGAAACAAGTTTGGGACACTATTCGCAAAATAAATGGAAAGGGTAAACACAATTCTATTCGACAACTGAAAACAAACAATAACAATTTTAGTTCGAAACGTGACATAGCAAATATTCTTGCCAATAGTTTCTCAAAAAACTCGTCATCATCTAATTATTCAGAAACCTTTCGAAGATTAAAATCTCAAAAAGAAAAGTCACGTTTAAAGTTTACATCTAACAACTCTGAAAGCTATAACCAGCTGTTTTCTTTAATGGAGCTTAGGGAGGCTTTAGACAAGGCCCACGATACATCCGCTGGGCCCGACGAAGTCCATTACCAGTTTTTGAAACACCTGCCAGAATCTTCTCTGACATTACTACTGAAAATCTTCAATGATTTATGGATTGCTGGTAATGTACCTAAGAGCTGGAAAGAAGCAATAGTAATACCGATTCCCAAACCAGGCAAAGACAGCGAAGATCCTAACAGCTATCGGCCCATTGCACTCACAAGCTGCGTATGCAAAACAATGGAACGAATGATTAATTCTCGGCTTGTATGGTACTTGGAAAGTAACAATTTAATATCTTCTTTCCAAAGCGGTTTCCGTTCCGGTCGTAGTACAAACGATCATCTGGTTAGACTGGAAACATTTATTCGCGATGCATTTATCAAGAAGGAACATTTAGTAGCAGTCTTCTTTGATCTAGAAAAGGCCTATGACACAACATGGAAGTACGGGATACTAAATGACCTGCACGATCTAGGTCTAAAAGGCCGCCTGCCCGCTTTCATCTCCAGTTTTCTCTCAGACAGAGAATTCAAAGTACGCGTGGGCTCTACCATTTCCGATATGCACCAGCAAGAGATGGGTGTGCCCCAGGGCAGTATTTTATCTGTGACTCTATTTAATATCAAAATCAATAGCATCACCAAGTGCTTGGCTCCCGGTGTGGATTGCTCTTTATATGTAGATGATTTTTTAATTTGTTATCGATCAAAGCACATGCATACAATTGAAAGGCAACTCCAGCAAAATATCAATAAGATCCAATGTTGGGCCAGTAATAACGGTTTCAAATTTTCTAAATCGAAAACAGTATGCATGCATTTCTGTCAATTGCGAAGACATCATGATGACCCTAAACTCACGCTGGATGGAACACTTATCCCAGTTGTTGAGGAAACAAAGTTTTTGGGTATTATCTTCGACAGAAAGCTGACTTTTATACCACACATCAAGAATTTAAAAGCTAAATGTTTAAAAGCTTTAAATTTACTAAAAGTAATTGCGCACACTGACTGGGGTGCTGATAAAAAAGTACTCCTTAATTTGTATAGAACATTTATCCGTTCTATACTAGACTATGGATGCATTGTTTATGGTTCAGCTAGGAAGTCCTATTTGAAAATGCTTGATCCAATTCATCATCAAGGAATAAGACTCGCTCTAGGAGCATTTAAGACATCTCCATGTGAAAGCCTTCTCGCGGAAGCGAATGAGCCACCACTATCACTTCGCAGAGAAATGCTTTCTGCACAATACGCTCTTAAGTTAAGATCAAACCCTCGGAACCCTGCTTTTTCGGCTGCATTTCAACCAAAATACAAAACTTTATACGAAAACAAACCAAATGCCATACCTTCATTTGGCATTAGAATATCATCCAGCCTCGACAATATCAAAAGTAATTTCTCTACAATTCAGAAAACGTTTGTCTCGAAAACACCACCTTGGCTACTTAAGCAGCCCAAAGTGATTTTTACGTTACATGATGGGAATAAATCTGAGACCAACCCTGCCATATTCCTGAACTCTTATCATGAACTTCTCAACGATTTTACAAATTACACTAAATTTTATACTGATGGATCAAAGGTTGATGAAAAGGCTGCTGCAGCCTTCGTTAGTGGCAAACACATAACCAAAGTGCGCTTGCCAAACAATGCGTCCATTTTTTCAGCGGAAATCAGACTTCCTACAGAACTATCCGTAGGGAGGAGACTGTCATTGCAAGACTCAGAATCGGTCATTCATACATAACCCACTCCCACATACTAAAAGGTGAAGATCCACCAGAGTGCGTCTCTTGCAATGAACCATTCACTATTAAACACTTCATGACCGAGTGTTCCGACCTGCAACCTACACGTGCTAAGTACTATAATGTACATGACATGAAGGAACTTTTTGATACTGTATCTATCACTTGTATTTTAGATTTCCTGAAGGAAGTAAATCTTTATCTTAAACTTTAACTTGTATGTCATCACCTAGTGCATTTTTATTTAATGCAAATATCACCTCTTATTTACAACATATTTTCATCAACATACACCATTTACATCTCCCGTTGATTGTGAAGCTTCATATTTTACTGTTGCCAACAACTTACAATTTTATATTGAATTATTTTTTTTTTTTTTTTTTTTTTTTTTTTTTTTTTTTTTTTTTTTTTTTTTTGTTATATCGCTGGTCGATATTAAACCTTTAGTATTTTTTAACCATGTTTAAATACAACCTGTTGTATGGCGCTAAATAGCCTAAAAGTGCTGGTGCGCCGTTAAATATCAATCAATCAATCAATCAATCACTATTCTCTGTTCTATAAAAAGCTCTATAGTGAGTAAATGATATACAAAAATGAACGAACTTTGTTCCAAAATATGACCTCCAGTGTAGCTGTAGTTAAAAGCAATTTCGTTTTAGGGGGGGGGGGAGGGGTCTTTCCCCCAACTCAGGGGCCATACCGTAAACTCACGTTTTGTTCCAGTCTTTAGATCATCACAGACTCTTTGATAATTGCAAAACTGCCACTAGTCTTCCTCTAAAGGAATGCTCCAAAGATAATGAGAATATTAAATTTAATTCTTCGCTTCTTTATTTAAGAACTAGTAAAAGACATGGTAAAGGGTAAAAATATCCTTGGAACTCGAAAACGTTGGTGTAAACCACATCATTGTGAACCTGTACTTTTGTTATTAAAACGATTTTTGTAACAGAAATTTAATTGACACGCTCCTGGAAATGCGCTGTAACTGTAATTACTTAAAACATCAAAATCTAAATTATATACATTATAGAATAGTAGGTTAAATTGGCATTGGATGCATTTTCTGATAGTTGTATATATTCAAACTTAAGTTTAATGTTTGTTTGTTTACTTGAATTTTAACGGCGCACCAGCACTTTTAGGCTATTTAGCGCCATACAATACGTTACATGTTCAAAAACAAGAAAGGTTTAACATCGACCAGCGATATATATAAAAAAACAATAGTTAAATATAAAATGGTAAGATGTTGGTAACAGGAAAATGTGAAGCTTCCCAATCAACGGGAGATGTAAATGGTGTTATGTTGATGATAAGATGTTGTAAATAAAAGGTGATATTTGCATTAGATAAAAATATTCTACGTGATGGTACACAAGTTATAGTTTAAAATAGAGATTTACTTCCTTTAGGAAATCTAAAATACAAGTGGTTTGTATTGTATCAAAAAGTTCCTTCATGTCATGTACATTATAGTATTTAACACGCGTAGGTTGCAGGTCGGAACACTCGGTCATAAAGTGTTTAACAGTGAATGGCTCATTGCAAGAAAAGCACTCTGGTGGATCTTCACCTTTTAGTATGTGGGAGTGGGTAATGTATGTATGACCGATTCTGATTCTTGCAATGACAACCTCCTCCCTGCGGATAGTTCTATAGGAAGGAGTCCATTCTCCCAGGGTTGGTTTGATGGCATGAAGTTTGTTATTGACTGCATCATCCCATGACGCCTGCCACTTCTGACGTAGGTACTTTTTGATACAAGGTTTAAAATCAGTAAAAGGTAATTTAAAATCCGATGGTTCTTGGGATAGAGCCATCTTAGCAGCCCGGTCTGCTTCTTCATTACCTTTAATACCAATATGGCTAGGTAGCCAACAGTATACTATGTTGTAGGACTTACTAAGCTCAGAGTTTTTGACGAGAATATCGACTAGTAATGGATTATCCAGTTTTCTATGGTGTAGCGTTTGAAGTACTGACAGAGAGTCACAGAAAATAATGCTATTTAAAATGCGCTTTTGTTCAATAAATTTCAGAGCAAGATCTATTGCTCTGATTTCCGCTGAAAATATGGACGCATCGTTTGGCAAGCGCACTTTGGTTATGTGCTTGCCACTAACAAAGGCTGCAGCAGCCTTGTCATCAACTTTTGATCCATCAGTAAAAATTTTTGTGTAGTTTTTAAAATCGTTGAGGAGTTCATGATAAGAGTTCTGGAAAACGGCAGGATTCGTCTCAGATTTTCTCCCATCGTGCAACGTAAAAATCACTTTGGGTTGCTTAAGGAGCCAAGGTGGTGTTTCCGAGACAAACGTATTCTGAACTGTAGGGAGATTAATTTTGATAGTGTCAAAACTGGATGATATTCTGATGCCAAATGAAGGTATGGCATTTGGTTTGTTTTCGTACAAAGTTTTGTATTTTGGTTGAAAAACAGCCGAAAAAGCAGGGTTCAGAGGATTTGATCTTAACCTAAGAGCGTACTGTATAGAAAGCATTTCTCTGCGGTGCGATAAGGGTGGTTCATTCGCTTCCGCATGGAGATGTCTTGAATGCTCCTAGAGCAAGTCTTATTCCCTGATGATGAATTGGGTCAAGCATTTTCAAATAAGACTTCCTAGCTGAACCATAAACAATGCATCCATAGTCTAGTATAGAACGGATAAATGTTCTATACAAATTGAGGAGGACTTTTTTTATCAGCACCCCAGTCAGTGTGCGCAATTACTTTTAGTAAATTTAAAGCTTTTAAGCATTTAGCTTTTAAATTCTTGATGTGTGGTATAAAAGTCAGTTTTCTGTCGAAGATAATACCCAAAAACTTCGTTTCCTCAACAACTGGAATAAGTGTTCCGTCCAGCGTGAGTTTAGGGTCATCATGATGTCTTCGCAATTGACAGAAATGCATGCATACTGTTTTCGATTTAGACAATTTAAAACCATTATTACTGGCCCAATGGTGTATCTTATTGATATTTTGTTGAAGTTGCCTTTCAATTGTATGCATGTGCTTTGATCGATAACAAATTAAAAAATCGTCTACATATAAAGAGCAGTCCACACCGGGAGTTAAGCACTTAGTGATGCTATTGATTTTGATATTAAATAGCGTCACAGATAAAATACTGCCCTGGGGCACACCCATCTCTTGCTGGTGCATATCGGAGAGGGTAGCGCCCACGCGTACTTTGAATTCTCTGTCGGAGAGAAAACTGGAGATGAAAGCGGGCAGACGGCCTTTTAGACCTAGATCGTGCAGGTCATTTAGTATCCCGTACTTCCATGTTGTATCATAGGCCTTTTCTAAATCAAAGAAGACCGCTACTAAATGTTCCTTATTGATAAACGCATCGCGAATAAATGTTTCCAGTCTAACCAGATGATCGTTAGTACTACGACCAGAACGGAAGCCACTTTGGAAAGGAGAAATTAAATTATTACTTTCCAAGTACCATACAAGCCGAGAATTAATCATTCGTTCCATTGTTTTGCATATGCAGCTTGTCAATGCAATAGGCCGATAGCTGTTAGGATCTTCGTTATCTTTGTCTGGTTTGGGAATCGGTATCACTGTTGCTTCTTTCCAGCTCTTAGGTACATTACCAGAAATCCATAAATCATTAAAGATTTTAAGAAGCAATGTCAGAGAAGATTCTGGGAGGTGTTTCAAGAACTGGTAATGTACTTCGTCAGGCCCAGCGGATGTATCATGGGCCTTGTCTAATGCCTCCATAAGCTCCAATAAAGAAAACAGCTGGTTATAATTTTCAGTGTTGTTCGATGTAAATTTTAAACGCGACTTTTCTTTTTGAGATTTTAATCTTCTAAAGGCATCTGAATAATTAGATGATGATGAGTTTTTCGAAAAACTATCGGCAAGAATATTTGTTATGTCACGTTTCGAACTGAAATTGATATTGTTTATTTTTAGGTGTCGAATAGAATTGTGTTTCCTTTTTCCATTTATTTTCCGAATAGTATCCCAAACTTGTTTCATTGAGGAACGAGAGTTTAAAGAAGAAATATATTTCTTCCAGGATGCACGCTTACATTCTTTGATTGTGCGTCGAGTTTTAGCCCGGGCAATACGATATTTTTTTAAATTTTCGGGCGTTGGACGAGTGTTGAATGTTTTTAATGCTTCTCGGCGTTGTCTAATGGCTTCTTTGCATTCCTTGGTTACCCAAGGTTTTTGCGATCTCTTACTGTTCGTTGAGGACTTGGGAATGGATTCATCTGCAATTGAAATTAGAACGGAGGTAAAATGCTGTATAGGATTAACAGCGTTGAATACTGTATCATTATTTAGTCTAGTTTTACATAATGCTTCAAACATAGCCCAATCGGCCTTCTTTATATTCCATTGTGGAATTGTATCATCAATTTTAGTGTTATTTTCAAGAGTGATTGGAAAGTGATCACTGCTGTGAAGGTCATCAGCGACCTTCCATTCATAGTCCAAAAGCAGTGAGGGAGAGCAAATTGTCAAATCTATGCATGTGTACGTACCCGTTCCTGGGTGTAAATATGTTGATGAATTAGTGTTATATAGACACAGATCGTGTCTAGAAATGAAATCTTCTATTTTATGGCCTCTGTCGTTTATGTGATTTGATCCCCATAAAATGTTATGGGCATTAAAATCCCCGAGTAAAACGAAGGGCGCGGGAAGTTGTTCAACAAGATTGTCTAAATCCTTTTGTACTAGGTTGGTGTTTGGTGGTAAGTAAATGGAACAAAAAGTAATCACTCGATGTAGAGTGACACTTACAGCAATGGCTTGTAAATTTGTGTTTAAAGGAACGACTCTGTGAGGGGCTCTATTGTTCATAGCAATAGAGACTCCTCCTGAGGCCCTGTCTGCGTTTTGAAAGTACGCATTAAACAGGGAAAAGTTTTTAAAAGTAATTTTATCTGTCTCTTTCAGGAATGTTTCCTGTAAACATAGTACAGCAGGATCGTGTTGATTTAAAAGCAGAAGAATATCATTGTAGTTTGTTTTAAGTCCTCGACAATTCCATTGTATGATGGTGTTCTTCATTCTAATGTTATGCTGGAGATTCTGGAACTAGGTTAGACTATTCGCGGTAGAAGCATGTGTTGTTATTTGTCTGGAGGAAGTACGGGAGTATATTTAGTTTTATTAGGTTTGGAGCTACTTTGAGTACACGGAGCAGTTTCTTCTGCATCCATGCTCTCAAAGTCTCCAAACCTGTTGTACAGTTTAATGGGGTCATCTGACCCCTTTTGCTGTTTATTTGTTTGTGCTTTGTGTTTCTGTCTTGGTGATTTTGGTGGTGGATTGTTATTAGTTGTTGTCTGAGTTGATGTTGTGCTTTTCTGTGGCTTATAATTAGGGATGTTGGCACATGTGGTTGAATCGGGCTGATCCGTCTGTGTTTGGGCGTCCTTCGTGCTTTTTGGATTGTGCTTTACGACTGTGGAGAAGGATGGGCCAGGAAGGGATGTTTTTGCCTGGACAAGCTTTCTGGCCTCTGGGTAGGGAATGTTCGAAGTAAACTTTACCCTCTGAATTTCCTTCTCCTGTTTCCATGTATCACAATCTTTGGAACTGGCGTGATGTTCCTTGCCACAGTTGACACAATGCGGAGTTGCTCTACAATCAGCTTCCTGATGAGAGTGTTCTCCGCATCGGCCACATACCTTGGCTCTGGAACATCGATCTTCGTGATGGCCGTATTTTTGACACTTATAGCATCGAAGGGGGTTTGGAATGTAGATCTCGACCTTTACTTGTAAAAACCCAACCTTGACCACTTTGGGCACTGTCGGTTTATTAAAGGTGAGTACAAATGTATTGGTGTCCTGCAGGGCGTTATTACGTTTAATACGTATTCTTCGCACTGCAGTGACACCTTCATGTTTCATCCCTTCGATGATATCTGCGTCGGTGACTCCAGCCAAGTCACGACATCGTATTACGCCTTTGGACGAATTCAGTGTAGTGTGGGCGAATGAGGTCACTGGAATATCAAAGAATGTTTTCATTTTCATGATATTGTCTGTTTGCCCCTTTCGCTCACACTCTACAAGAAGGCAACCCGATTTTAGTTTTTTCACACTTTTTGGTGTGCCAATCGATCCCGTAATGGTTTTCTTGATAATAAATGGAGATAAACCTGAAAGCGGTTTAGCATCATCTTTTGATTGAATAACCATGAAGCGTGGAAATGATTCCACGCCACGTGGTTCTTCATCAGAGTCAGACAGTGGTTTAGTACGTTTATTGGATTTTTTTTCCATGATGGCAAGATTTTAAAATTCAGCACCCGTGCTCCCCACCCACCAAGGAGCCCAACAAGGGGACACTTTTAAAGTGCCAAGGATACACAGATGCCATACTCAGTTGATAAAATTACCTTTGGATGACCCTGAAGTCGCCAATTTCTAGGGTCAGTAAAATTACCCCCCGATTGACCCGTTGAGCCACCGCCTTCTAGGAAGTCTTCTAAGATTTGGAAAAGGGAAAGATATAGGAATAGAATATATGGGCAACGGTGGTATCAAAAGAGATACAAGGAGAAAGTAAAAGGAGGTGAGAGAGTTAATAAAGACTTCCTAGGGCTCGGCGTGACCAGCCGATTTGTCGAGACCGGGCCCATCTCGACCACCCGTCTAAGAGAAGTAGAGGCCAAAGTAGTGTGTTGCAACTACCAGGATCCTTTCCTCCCCCGACACGGGACGCAACCCACGGCAAACAGGTTGCCTCTACTTAGTCGCCTTTTACGACACGTGGCGAGGCACGTCGGGCCTATTCTACAACCCCGAACCCGCAGGGGGAAAACTTAAGTTTAAAGATAAGCATATGGTTATGTGAACAAATAAGCAACATGAGTGATAAATTCCACTGGGGTGAAGCAAATGAAGGATCGTACATGTTAGAATTATTTTAAAATTTGCTTTTTATCTATGACGCTACCTTTTAAAGTTTATAAATACTTGATAAATTTTAGAGATATTAGATGTGAATGATGATAGAATTTAAAATGCTTATCTAGAGTTGTCATAATTTGTAGCTGGCGCCTCTATCGGACAATCTAGACTAAACTAACGTCAGTTAGAAATCGCAAAACACAAACAAATCAGCAACAAAATTGAAAAATCGATGCTATAAAGGACTCGAATTCTGGCGTTTGTACTGTAATTTGCAAAGTTTGTCAAAACATATTTCAAAAGTATTACAGCTCTTCATATAAATTGTGGATAATGAAATGGTCTCTTAAAGCGGCATTTCACTTGTACAGTATCTGACATGTAATCCAGGGGATGCAGGCTCGATACAAGCCCAAGTCAGACCTGGCCCGTAACTTGGATGTATTCCGCTTCCATTTGCCCTAGTACGATTTAATCTTAACGTGTTCACATGCAGTAAAATACTCCCAAACACATAGACGTACATAACATAAACAAATTCATGTCTTTCTGTCCATGGCAGAGGTGTATCCGTTTCCGTGGCATAATTATTGAGTGCTCTTTCAGAGAGCAGTCAGGAACTGGATTACGGACTCTTCATGGATAAAGACACCAATAACCAAGCCATGGGCTCCAAGGGTTGTTATCGCCGGGGGCGGACGTGGGAGATCAGCACCCACTTCCTTTGGAAATTCCCCAATGGCTTGCGTCTGATAGAGCCTCTGACAACCAAATCCAGCTCCAGGCCTTCCAAACCAGATGCTTCGGGCAGATGGGGCTCGTTAACCTTGGGTGGTTGCCCATCTAGTTGAAGGTAAACTCCGATTTCAAATCTTCGCTGCCTTGCGACTATACTATAGGAAAGGCCAAGGGGGTAAACCCCAACAGAAAATCCGGAGACGGAGTCCCTAAGGCGACTTTGTATTGCTATGTTTTATCTCGGCAACTCCTGCGACGTAGTTGGTGCCATGACGTATTGGCTTGTCCTTTCCCTTGGATCCATCAGCTGCGTGAAGACCCCCTCCCCCAATCAGCTGCATGGGCAACAGCCGATTCTTCATATCACCCTGCCCAGAATTGCGCCCTGGAGAGAACACTCCAGCTTCGCTTCACAGCGTCGACACAACACGGGAATCAGCAGTTTACCGATTATAAGTCACTGCCCGCCGTGTTGCAGACATAGGTGAGAACATTGCGACTCAAATAGCGAAAAATGCAAGCAAGTTCCGCCATTTTTCAATTGCAATGGATGAATCGCTGGACATCTGTTCCACCTCTCAACTGCTTGTGTTCATTAGAGGTGTGGATGAAGACATGAACATAACACAAGAGCTGGCTTCCATACATAGCATGTATGGCACTGTTACCGGAGAGGATATATTCAATGAATTGAAAAAAACATTTGCTGATTATAACTTGGACTGGACTAACTTCAGTTGCCTGACTGTTGATGGAGGAAAGAACATGAGTGGCATAAAGAAAGGCTTGGTTGGACAAGTGAAGCAGATGTGTAATGAGAAAAACATTCTACAACCAATGTTCCTGCACAAGCAAGCTTTGTGTCCTAAATATGTGGACATTAGCAGTGTACTGAATCCTGTGGTGAAGATGGTTAATTTAATAAGGTCACATGGGCTCAACCATAGACAGTTCTGAGACATGTTGAAATATACAGACACACAATCGCAAGATTTACCATATTACACAGCAGTAAGATGGCTAAGTTGTGAGAAAGTTCTGATCAGAGTATTTAAGTTAAGAAAGGAAATAGGTGACTTAATGGAAAGTAAAGGCAAGCCACAGCCATTACTGTCTGATGAAGAGTGGGTGTGGAAATTGGCCTTTTCCGCAGACATAACTAGTCATTTAAATTTTCTGAACCTAAAACTACAAGGAGAGGAAAATCTAGTTTCTGATCTATACACCCACCTAAAGGCCTTCAGATCCAAACTTGTCTTGTTTTTGGAACAAGTACAGGCCAACAACTTGACGCACTTTCAGCAGTGAAAGGTCTTCATGGCTGAAGCAACAGCTGAATTCACCACGTAATTTGCATGCGAGATCATCAAAGACCTCCAGCTGCAGTTTCAGGAGCAGTTTTCTGACTTGGATTCAAAGGCAGAAGAAGTTAGACTGTTTCAAAACCCATTTGAAGCAGATGTGGCCAGTTGCCCAGATGAACTGCAGCTGGAGGTCATTGAGTTGTAAGAAAATGACCTCCTTAGGGAAAAGTTCAAACAAGGACTGGTGGGTTTTTCCCAGTTTTTGCCCAAGGAAGACTTTCCTAATGTCAAAACTTTTGCATCAAGGTACCTTCCAATCTTTGGAACAACATACCTGTGTGAACAAACATCTTCAAGAATGAAATACGTGAAGAACAATTTGAGAACAAACTTGTCCGATGATAATCTCAGGTCACTGTTGATGTTAGGGACATCAAATCTAAAGCCAGAAATGTCTGCTATTTTGGCATCCAGGAAACAATTTCACCATTCCCACTAAATCAGGTGCTCATGTGTAGTGTATTCATGTGTCATTAAATAATAACTGAATAAAATAATATTAAATAAATAATTAAAAACAACATCTCCTCGGGCTGAAAAGTTTGGAGACCCCTGAACTACCTCTTTAACTTGTTGGTGCACATGTGGTGAGATAGGATCATGAAATAATTGTAATCATGCATGTATACGTTACATTATGAAATCCGCACAAAAGTGACTATTCAGTCGCAACTAAAGGCATATTTAACATGATCTGATATTTGCACAAGTTTAGGAAGAAAAACCATTCAAAATATGAACATTAGTATCAACAATATATAATATAAATCGAAAAGATGTTAAATTCTGTCAATTGTATATGACACAAAGTTAAGGGTCATTAGTTGTTTTAGCGTGAAGCACTTAATGATAAGGATTATAAATAGTGTTGGTCTCTTTACGGACATTACTTGGGAACACAAGAGCCTACCCGTGTTTTCAGAATTTTAAATGGAAAGATCAGTTTGTAGCCAGCATCATGGGTTTGTACAACTTTTTTGTGAAACCTTTTTCAGTGGCAGAAAAAAATTGTTTCTAGGCATAGTCTTACATTTTAATGTTAAATTTTGGGTAGATTGCAAGAAGAGCAAAATACTACCCATTACCCAGGAGAAGAGGACATGTAATATGAAATTGAACAAAACGTGTCTGAAGAAAGTTAAAAACCCAGTGAAAATGAACCAGTAATTGAACAATACGAGACAGAGACAGAAAGTTCTATTAAAGTTCTATTGTTTAAAGGTTTGATAGTGCCGTAGCACTAAAGATAGAAGAAAAAGAATTTTCCATACATTTTCTTTGTATTCCCATACAGATTGAAGGAAAATTATGTAGTAAGTTGAATTCTTCGTAGCAGTCTATAGAGAGAATGCTTTATAATCTTACTGCAAAGAGAATGCATCTATTTTTAGTTAGTCATAGTATTACTTAAAAGATGTGTATTTCTATGTATATTGGTGGGACATATATAACCAAGTTCAATTATAACAGTAACTATTAAGAAAATGCGCTTACTTCTGATTGGACATTGCATTATTGCTAGTTTGAATTCCAATTCTGTTAGCGATTCAATTAGGACCTCACGCGGACTAAGTACTGGCTTTTTTGGAGTACCCGGTGCGCGGGTATCTACGTTCTTGGGTTTGGAGTTTACCCCTGTGCCGGACATTGTTTTTATACAAGTGGGAGAAAATGAGATAGGGATAAAACATCCCTCTGAGATTTTATCTGAAATTCAGGAACTATGTTTGCAGTATAGGAGTGTGGGAGTAAGGTACATTATAATTAGGAGCCTCTTTACTCAGCGTATGTCTAGAGGAATGACTGAGATAATATTATTGCATAGCCCATTTCATTAATATCTCGCTATCAAGATTTGTGCGGACAATCACGTTTTTATTTCATTAGGAATGGTGGACCCTCCCCCCATAGTTTTCTTCACAGAGATGGAGTCGATTTAATTTCATGAGGGAAAAAGTATTTTTTTTAAAGGTTAATATTTTTCGTTTACGATCATTCGGAGATTCTAATTTCTAGTAGAATCTGTGTAACCAGGGTTCGGTCCTCCAAAGATATCACGGCCATCGTGTTCAATGGTGGCAGGGTCCAGTTTCGTAAAATGGCCCCTAGCAAATTACTTAACTTGAGGGTATGGTGCGAGATTTTGAGCTACTATTGTGTAATAATTAAAGATATGGACAAATTTGTGAACTAGGTGTGTCAGGCTTGTTTTGTTTTAGAAATTGATGTCAGACATGTACACTTTCTATAGTTACTCTGCAGTATGTTGATAGTGAAATACCAATAGTCGGTTAGGAAGAAGAGCTAGCCTCCCATAGCAGTAGACACGTGGGTTCAAGGCAAGATAATTGCAATCGAAGAAGCTTGTAGAGGAAAGTAATGTTTCGATTGGTCAGAATGTTATCACGTGATCAAAATGAATTGCGTTCTTTCAGGATCAACTGTTAGGAGAAACTACTTTTCAAAGAATACCCACGTCTATAAATAGAGTCACGTGTACAGCAGACGATAAACAATGCTAGTGAAGGCAGAAACGAAGTAAACATTAAAGGAAAAGAACAATTTTACAATTTCTTTTAACAATAATTGAATTACATTAATCTGAAAGATTAAAGCAACATATACTTCACATTTTTTATAAAAAAAAAATATTTCTTTGCTGAAATCTGTTAAAAGTATGATAAAAATTAAGTGCGCTAGGTCAAGGTCACCGGCATTATGGCTATCATGTCAGAATTTTGGAGATTCGTTCGCTAACTTTGCCTTATCAGAAAGATTTCTCGCATGATGATATTTATAATTTTGACCCTTCTATATTTGACGTGCCTTTTTAAGTGGAAAAAGTATCACAAACTGAGTTGTCATTTCGTTTGACGGATGAAAGGTTGATCTAGCGGCCTACAGGATGATCACAAACCAAAACACTTTAAATCACTTGTCTCTAAAACATATCAGAACAGCGGTACTCAAAATCTACCAATAAAAACACTAAATGGGTCTACAAAACTTGTATAGGTAGATGTTATCATTCATTCGATAATCATAATAAATTAACTTTAATAACAATAATAATGACCAGTATACTGGACTGTTCATTAATATAAGCATTGGTAATATTGCTTGATACTTAATTTTTTCTTATGTTTTCTTAAATTATATATTATGAAAAGGCAATATACTGTTTCATTCATGCCATTTTTATGCAAAAGACTTAACTTGCTTTTAAGTGAATAAAATGTAGTTCATCTTGAAGTTAATATTTTTGACAGCATAACAAATGTCACAAATTTGTTATATAAATACACATTATGGAAAAGAAATATGCAAGAATGATTGTTCCAAAAGATCTAAATATTTAAAATGTTATAAAATAGTTTCTACCAAGCAGAGCATCATATGACTTTCAGAATGACACAAAGATAAGAATATAGAGATAGAACTGAAGTCATCTTAGTCTGCACATTTGGCCCAAATGTTAACCATATTTTATGCCAAAGCAGCCCTAAGGTCACCACAATATGAAAGAGGATCTCCTTGAAGCCCGAGCTAAAAAATACCATAAAAACATTTACAAATGTTGGAGCTATTATTAATTGCTTTATTCAGGTTGAATGTGGTCATTCAATTAATAATTTATTGTTACACACCCCGAGTTAAAAATCAAACATGTTAAATGCTAAATGGAAATATAAAGTTGAACTCATTACATGCCAGTTATTCCTCCATCAGACATGTATGCGATCAATCAATACCTGATGCATGATAATCCTATCACACTCAGATACAGGGTTTGGTTATACCTCTCCATCCACTATGTTACACATGGATTAGAATTCCACAGCCAATTAATACCCACCAGTCTCGAAATCAGATTTGATGAAACAGGGGCTGAATATGTCAATTTGACCAATCAAACTATGGAAACAAATCATCATGGAGACTTAAATGCTAAGCAGGAAAATTCTTACATGGGAATGTATGCAGCTGGTGGTCAAAACTGCCCAGTCAGGTCGGTAAACTACTACCTCACACACATTAATCCAAGAGCTGAATCACTGTTTTCACATTGATAAAAATGATAATGAAAATCCTCAATTTTGTCAAATATGGTATACCATAAAATGAGTTGGACAGAGATAATTAGGCAGTTTTATGCCTGACATATGCAAAAATACTCATATATCTGCAAGATATACTGCTCACTCTCTTTGTGCAAAAGCTTTGAATGCAATGATCAACACCAACCTTCCTGCTAGGTACATTATGTATCTGTATGACCACTCCAATGAACTATCACTGAAACCATACACAAGGCCCAGCACTCAACATTAAAAAAAATTATTAACATTCTTTCCACTTGATGTTCAAATGTAACATTGTCTGCTCAAGAATATTTTGCAGTACTTACTTTCATGCAAATGTAAATGTTCAAATGACCTCAACAAACTCAATAAATCTAACTCAAGAAATTGTTCAAATGACCCCTATAAACCCATGCAATACATATCAAGTAATTGTTACTGAATCTGCATCAAACACTATATGCTAATACAATGAACTCTATGACAAGTTCATCCAACTATCATATCAATAAATTCACCTTCCAGTTTAGTTGCAACTAAACAAAGTGCAAACAAGTTAAGAAAATACATGATATGCAAGTGTCAACTTTCCAGTCTAGAACAATAGTTTTTGTCATATATAACTCCTGGTACTTTTTTAATGTCAATTTCCAATTAATAATTTTATATAAATTTTCTAAACTTATGTCCCAAACTTAATGAGGGATATAGATATGAACCATTGTCACTAAACAAATCATGTAAAAAAAATAGAAAGATAAAATAAGTACTCAATTATTTTTTAACTGTGTATGTCTGAACCAACAAAAATGATCACACACTTTCTATAACCTAACCTCATACACCTAGATGTACTAGTCAAGCCTGTTTATATACACGAAAATAGGTTTTTAAGAACGAAATTAGATCACTCACGTGTGATAAATATGCAAAATCACACTGGCAGTATATGAATGCATACATTCTTGGCCATGAATCCCGACTTTAAATATAGAGCTCCACTTTGAATACACGTGTTCATTAAGGTAAAATATCAAAATCACGGCAGCAAATTCCATACATCATTTTCCATTGAATCAAGGACTGGTATTATGATGACCTTATTACGATCAAGCAGGACAACCCCAAGTGTTATAAATAGCTACGTAAAAAAACCACCAAATTATGTATTACTACGCTCAGTTAAGATTTATGTTTCTTCCTGATGGAAACTAAATAGCATAGCAAACAAATGAAATTTCAATTATAAGAGTTTAAGGGCATTATGTAAGCTGTGTGAGTCGGCAACTGACAGTTCATACCACGATGAACGCAGAAAAAACGTTAAACTCTTAATAGAATATCTCAAAAACGGCTTGGATGACAACTATTATGAATTGCATCAAGCTATTTAGTTGACAAATGCTTTTCAAAATTTTCTTCCAGGGAAAGGCCTTGCGTTTGCACTGTGAGCACCACTTGCTGTCAAAAATGTTTTTCGGATGTGAAAAATGCATGTATAAAATAGGGGTTGGGGTACATATACATTTTATTCTAAAAACTTCAGTAGACATGTCTGTTCAAGTGCGTGACATTAATATGTTGCGCAACACAAAACCTATCCAGAAATATGGACCTTTTTGACCTCGCGTGTTATATTTTTAATGAAATTTATATTAGGCAGGTGCATGCGACATTAAATTTGTACATAAAAACTGGACCCTGCCCCCATAGGGGAAAAATGCGATAAAAAAATTGTGCAATGAACCACATTTTGTCTTATTTTCTTGTTCTTTATTCATATGCAATTAATTCTTATACATTAGCCTCATCATAGTACCTCAATTTCTCTTTTCTTCGAATCTCTCACCTCTATAGGAGATTTATGGTACAAGGGAGGTAACTTCTTTTTGCACCTATAAATTATACTTAATGGTATCAGGACTAGATAGCATATTAAGTTGCTTTAAGAGAAAATGGGTTTACTTGATTTTCATGTAGGTATCAAGCTCTGTACTCCTATTTTAATGAAAGTTATTAATATTTCATTGAAGACACACAAAAACATTACATGACATGACGTCACACATTCTTCTAAGTAATTTCACTCCACAGGAGCAAATGCACTTTCAAGAAATCATAAGTAGACATACTGTTCTAAATGGTGAATGTCATCAATTTAACGGTGTTGCAAATAGTGATGGATATGGCACACCAAAGGTTCACATATCACACCTATGCCACACTCAGAAATGTATGTATATATATATATATATATATATATATATATATATATATATATATATTCATCATCTGTCTGTTGAAAATTGTAAAGTTAATAATGAAAGGAAAGTCTTAAAAGAAATGGAGAATGTGTCCCGACATCATGGTTATGCAAAATGTATCATATAAGGTAAATATTAAACTGTCAAGTTAATGCCATATGCATGTTCTTGTTGATGTTTCCGCATTTAGGTATAATGAATTTGCATAGTTTCCTGTTACATTTCATTTTTTTTTAACCCATATACCGGTTATGTTTGTACAAAAATTCAATTTCCTCAATGAATTGTATTGGCGATTCTTATCATAGAGTGTCATTTGTCGAAAGAATGGATCATTCTTACCTGTTGATATACCAATTGCCCTAGCTAAAATTAGAGCTGACCTGCCTTTACCAACTGAAGAAGCATGTGCAGCAGAATGACATAAACCAGCAAAATATTTCTGCTCCACACTGTATTCTTTGAAGCAAAAGTAAACACTTGGTTATGAAGGCTTTCACATTTATTGGTTGTAGACAGCCGAGATAATTTTTGAAGATTATCGATGGAAAAGATTTTATCTAAAATGGATTGTATCTTACTAATATCAGCCTTATCTATAGCAATATGCTTTCCCTAGGGCAGATGTTTTGTGTTATACGAGGTCAAATGAGCAGTACAGACCAGCGAATTTTGTCGACACATCATGCCTACCTAGAAAACAGTCCAAAACATTGTCGATAGTTTTTTGACTCTGACACACAAATCTTGCTTCTGTTTGACAAGATTTTTTAATGCGTATCATCTCTAGCTTGACTCTTATTCGAGTGCAAGTTGCAAGTTTTTGTGAATAAATATCTTTTTCACAGCCAGGTGGAGATCTTTTTAGTTTAACATTTTTGATTTGCTTTTTAAGAGAACGTAATACATGTACCAGACATCTGTACTGCTTAATTTTATGTTTTGCACTAAGAGCATATTCTCGTAAGGCCTTTTCAATCCGTGTGCTGCCATCACTGGTTACTGAGTATACTTTAAGAATGTTATTAGACTCTATCTTTTGAAGATTTTTTTTACAAGCAATTTACCTTCAGTTGAGGCACTCGAGTCTTTTGTACTATAGTTCTTTTTACATGTCATTGAATGACCACACTTTCTTTTTGGGCACAGCTTGTTAGCAGTTTCCAGTGACAAAACCAGTTTTCTCCTTGTATTTTGTTCTATCAGAGGGGAGAAACTGTGTAGCAGCTTCACATCCAGATTGCGAGCGGCTGTTGTATGCAGTATCTGTATCAACATGAACAATATTCTCCACTCCTGCTGCCCGTTTATTCTTTTCACATACTCCTGGTTTGCCAACATCTGCTGCTCATTCAGATCTGTCACCCTGCTGCTCATTCAGATCTGTGACCATGTCACACAAGAGATTTAATTTTCTTTGCATCACCCTCTTATTTGGTGACATAATATTTACGCAGCTTAAAAATAAATGTATATCAGATATACCCATCTTGGACGTCAGGACTGGAATTAACAATGCATCATTTAGTATTCCAGCAGGTGGGCCCCTCCATTTTTAAGCTTTTGTGAACAGTTCCACCGATATAAAATATACATATTTCAAAAGGGCATTAAATTATCTACCATTTGATATAACTTTTAATTTGTTTATTTTTAAATTGCTTTTGTTTTCATACATTGAACTTTATTCGCAGTGGTAATTTCCGGTAATTTTCCTTTTCGGCGCGCGTGCACCAGCAACAGCGCGTGATCACGTTTGCGGGTCATTAAATGACCATGAATATTCATAGAATTAATTTGGCCAATGAGAAAAATGAATTCGCTACAACCCGGTGCTTGACGTTTTGAGGACTTTGGAATACCCGTTAGTGGACTTCCTATCCGAAGGCAAATATAGTAAGGCACCAAGCAAAGCCGACTTGGAAAGGACAAGTTTTTCACACTCGACCAACCTAGGCTGTGAATATCATTTCGGTGACTTGGACAGTTCACAAAAACGAAGACCCAATGCATCCATGCATCACCATACAACCGTTCAACTTTTGAAAAAGAAAACAGAAAGTCACTAATACACTGGCTATCAGATATGCCATCAAATAAGAAAGAGGAAATGATGAAAAAGGCAAGGAATGGAGGCCGAGTGAACAAAATATGAATGCTAAAAAAGAAGCCGAGATGAAAATTAATCGCAACATGATTGAAGCAAAGGAGAATCCTCGAAAACGCAGAAAGACAAATGGACTCTCTGAAATTGGCAATGAACCCGAAGAAGACTACGACTGCATTACAAACAAGCTGCCAGTAATAAATGAATTCAGTGACAAAGAATATATTGCAGTGGCATACCAAGACCAGTGGTATCCCGGATGAGTCGTAAAGTCATCTGGTCCTGAAGCTATTGTACAATTCATGGCTCCCTGTAGGCGACAGGGATACTTTATTTGGCCTGCACGAGAAGACCTTCAGTCTGTAAAAAAAAAAAGACTCTTAATGCGTGGTTTCTTACATGATTATGTAAACTCCGGCAGACAGTGGTATTTTAAAGAACACGGTGAAATTGACTCTTTATTTAAGCAGTACCAAAACAAATTCTTTTAAATGATGTGTGAAGCACTTTACAGACTAAGATGTGTTTTCTAAACAATGAAAACAATTTACAACTTAATATTTCAACAGAATGTTGAGTTAAAGTAGCATGTGAGGTTTACACATTACCATGAATTTAATAAAAATTGAATTTGATGCATAGTCCATATGATTCTATTTAAATAATTTTAAGTGTTTTTGTTTTCTAATAATTCCTTTGAATGCTGTGGCATTTGTAGATAAAATATGTATAAATGTGATGTTTTACCTTTAGTCATCGGATAGTCATAGTCGTTTCGGTCGTAAACGTCAAGTCCTGTGAAAGATTCCTGAAAAGAAATCTAAAAAGAATTTAGATATAGTTTAAAGTAAACTATTATTTATTTATTAAATTGTTTATAGGACCTTAGCCCCTTTTTTTGGAAAATTTTTTATATTTAAATTTAAGTGCCTTAGCACTAGGGAATAAGGATAAAGAAAAGAAATATTCATTCGCTTTCTTTGTATTCTTACAAGTTTAATAATACTATATATAATAGAGACAGAACAAGAATAAATTGAATAATGTCTTATATAATCAAGACAAGCTTCAAATGTTAAAGAAATTCTTTGTAGTGTTTCTTCAAAGGAACTACTGAAGTTGTTCGGAACCTTCTTTGTCTTAGTACTAAATTACGTAATTAGTTATATATATATATATATATACCAAGCTCGACCATCACAAAAATTATTAACAAGATGCGTCGAGGACATAGCATTGTCAATAGATTGAGGCGAAGTGCCGTGGCAGATACCATGATGAGACCACCTGGCCTATTGATCGGTTATTTCGGAGTTTCTGGAGCCTGGACATTTACTTTTTACTGTGGCATTTTTCAAAATAAAATGTTTAAATGTGATATATTTTACCTTTAGGCATCGGATTGTCTTAGTCGTTTCGGTTGTAAACGTAAAGTCCTGTAGTAAACTATTATATATTTAGTTATTTATAGGACCTTAGCTCCTTTTTTTGGAAATGTTTTTAAAGTTTGAAGTTTTAAGTGCCATAGCACTAGGGGTTAAAAATAAAGAAAAGAAATTTTCCATTCGCTTTCTTTGTAAGTAAAATAATTCTTATAAACAAAGACAAATTCCAAAACGAAAATAAAATAGAGTAATGTCTTATATAATGAAGACAAACTCCAACATCAATTGTTAGAGAAATTCTTTGTAGTATTTCTTCAAAGGACTATATTAGTTATTCAGGCTTTCTTTGTCTTGGTTCTAATTATGTAATTAGTTGCGTATATATATCAAGTTCGACCATTACAAAAATCATTAACAAAATGCGTCTCTTAATGGTAGGACACAGCATTATCAACAGATTAAGACGAAGTGCAATAGCAGATACAATGATGAGACCACCTGGCCTTTTAATAGGATATTTTGGAGTATCAGGAGCGTGGACTTCTACTTTTCTGGGATTACAATATTCTGTAATACCAGACATAGTTTTCATCCAAATTGGAGACAATGAAATTGGCTATAAATCACCTGCAGAGATAGTAGCAGATATGCAGGAATTATGTTATCAGTTCCGAGACATGGGTGTCCGGTATATTTTAGTGGGTTGTCCACTTATAAGACGACGACCCTGGAGTTTCCATTCGGGAGTACAATTTGGCAGCCCTTTACATTCGTGTGGAAATGACAAGATTTTTGCGTGCAAATCCCGGTTTCTACCTAGTTAGTAACAATAAGTTCCATCCTCGTTTTCTACATTCTGATGGTGTACATTTGACCAGGAGAGGAAATAGATGGTTTCCGCAGAAATTAGTCACGTTCATTATGGATCATATTTATTAACTTTTGAGACATTGTGACCATAAGAACTTTGTTTACATTTAGCTGTGAAATGGTGGTATGTATTCTTTTTATACTTCTTCAATAGAAAAGTATAGTTATCATCAAATTCAAATATTAGTCACAAGTATGAAGATGAACAATAATATTTAGTCTTAGTTTTAACTCAGTAGTAAAATATTGTTCCTTGTTTACATTTGTGAATGGCATTCCATAGTAATTCTTGACTGTCACGTGGTCTTTAGTGTGTGAAAGGAGAGCATTTTGTAACATTGTGTGCTGTGAAGTGCGAGAACAGAGACTTTTTATTATAGTTTAGAGTGTTTTATAGTTTGTTTATTTTGTAGTTTTCAGTTAAATCCACCATAAAAACAAATCTCAAGAATAACTCACAACCTGTTTGTTTGTTTGTTTGAATTTTAACGGCGCACCAGCACTTTTAGGCTATTTAGCGCCATACAATAGGTTAGATGTTCAAAAATAAGAAAGGTTTAACATCGACCAGCGATATAAAAAAAACATACTAGTTAAATATAATATGGTAAGATGTTGGTGACAGGAAAATATGAAGCTTCCCAATCAACGGGAGATGTAAATGGTGTATGTTGATGATAAGATCTTGTAAATAAGAGGTGATATTTGCATTAAAAATATTCTAGATGATGGCATACAAGTTATAGTTTAAGATAGAGATTTACTTCCTTTAGGAAATCTAAAATACAAGTGATTTGTATTGTATCAAAAAGCTCACAACCTGTAGGCATTAAACTAAATCGTGGCTCCACTATGGATAACACTGACAACACCAACCCCACCATTAAACATATAGGGGAAACAACTTTTACAAAGAAAAACTACCATTCACTGCGCATGACACTATATATTAAGTGCAAGCACCCTAGATTTAACAACTTGTCCACTGTAAGCATTGCTGGGGGGGGGGGGGGTTGATCCTCGTGTCTCTCCCCAGCACATACAGCTGGTTCGAGTCGGAAGAGGAACACCGTCATTTCTGAAATGTATATATATAGTGCTGTGGAGCCCTGTCCACCCCATGTATGTAAAATAGTGTATGTTTTTGTGTCTTTAATTTTATTTTATTTAAATAATTGGCGACGGTTGATCTTTGCTTTGCTTATCAAATTTATAGTAGTTACATTACCCAAAAAGGAAGTTCGACTGATAATACTCTCAATTTCTCTCCTAGTGCCACAGAGCTTAAAGATTTCTTTACAGTCTTGTTCCTTAAACTTAGGATTGTACTTTTTTCCCTTAGAATTATTAAAATTCCAGGGCCAATTTCCACTCCTGTTTTAACTATTTTATTATATTATATGAAATTATTCCCAGTTGACTTTGCCAGAGTCAAGTTTGTCCATTGTGTGTGCAAAATTGTGTTTTTAGATTGTATGTTTGCATGATGTTATGTTGGACAGCATTAGCTAGGTCCAATTTTTTATATAAGAGTTATTTCCCTTAGACCTTATAGAATTTAGTGTTATTTGAAAATTTTGAAAAAGCCCATTAAATCAAAAATGCTTTCAAATAGTGCAAAATTTTTTTTATTTAGATAGTTTATGTGTTTGTTTTCTATTTATTCCTTTGAATGCTGCGGCATTTTTAGATGAAAGGGATGTCTAAAAGTGATATGTTTTATCTTTAGTCTTCGGGTGGTCAAAATCGTTCCAGTCGTAAACATGAAATCCTGAAAATAATTTTGATATAGTTTTGAGTAAACTATTATGTTTTGGTAAATTATTCATGAGGCCTTAGTCTCTTTTTGGAAAATTTTGAATATTTAAGTGCCTTAGCACTAAGGAATAATAATTTTCCATTCGCTTTCTTTATGTTTTTACAAAATAAGTGATATTATATAGTAAAAACAAAACAAGAGTGGCTTGAATAATGTCTTATATAATTAGTGGAAGTTTCAGATGTTAGTAAAAATTCTTTGTTGTATTCTTCAAAGGATTTACTAAAGGCTCCTTTGTATTAGTGTAATATTACATAATAGATTGTATATATATATATACCAAGCCCGACATTTACAGAAATCATAGTCAAAATGCGACCCCTGCTTGTAGGTCACCGCATCATTTATAGATCACGGCGGAGTGGATGATGAGGCCACCTGGCCTTTTACTGGGTTATTTTGAAATGTAATATTCGTGAAAAAGATGTTTGTATCAAACTATCTTTTTCAATTCTTTATAAGTTTAAAAATTATGTTAATTCTTAAATAAATGTTTATTATAATTGTTGAGTTTGTTTAGAGCTAGAATTAATACAATTATAATACTGTAATTGTCATGTGGATAAATTTGTAAATTGTTTATTATAGATCACGTGATTGCTAAGTGCTGGAAGATTTGGGTTTGTTGTCTCGGGCGTGTGAAACTGTTCTATCAGTGAGTTATATTCCGTAGTGGATTGTACTAATTGGTGGATGGAATTCCTAAATGGTCACGTGGTCTAGTGTTGGACCGTGAGACAGATGTTTTTATCAAACAAAGTTATTTAGTTCTTCAAGAGTTACAAAGAATATTTGATTCTTTAATGTATATGTATCAAAGTGATTAGTTTTATTTAATACACTATTTTAATAGTGTTTCAAGTCGCTTAATTGTTAGGTGCTGAAGGATTTGAGTTGGTTGTCAGTTAGGAGATAAGAGTCTGTGTGAAGACATCACGTAGTTGTCTCAGTTTGTTTGTTTGTTTACTTGAATTTTAACGGCGCACCAGCACTTTTAGGCTATTTAGCGCCATACAATACGTTACATGTTCAAAAACAAGAAAGGTTTAACATCGACCAGCGATATATATAAAAAAGACATTAGTTAAATATAAAATGGTAAGATGTTGGTAACAGGAAAATATGAAGCTTCCCAATCAACGGGAGATGTAAATGGTGTTATGTTGATGATAAGATGTTGTAAATAAAAGGTGATATTTGCATTAGATAAAAATATTCTACGTGATGGCATACAAGTTATAGTTTAAAATAGAGATTTACTTCCTTTAGGAAATCTAAAATACAAGTGATTTGTATTGTATCAAAAAGTTCCTTCATGTCATGTACATTATAGTATTTAACACGCGTAGGTTGCAGGTCGGAACACTCGGTCATAAAGTGTTTAACAGTGAATGGCTCATTGCAAGAAACGCACTCTGGTGGATCTTCACCTTTCAGTATGTGGGAGTGGGTAATGTATGTATGACCGATTCTGATTCTTGCAATGACAACCTCCTCCCTACGGATAGCTCTGTAGGAAGGAGTCCATTCTCCCAGGGTTGGTTTGATGGCATGAAGTTTGTTATTGACTGCATCATCCCATGACGCCTGCCACTTCTGACGTAGGTACTTTTTGATACAAGGTTTAAAATCAGTAAAAGGTAATTTAAAATCCGATGGTTCTTGGGATAGAGCCATCTTAGCAGCCCGGTCTGCTTCTTCATTACCTCTAATACCAATATGGCTAGGTAGCCAACAGTATACTTTGTAGGACTTACTAAGCTCAGAGTTTTTGACGAGAATATCGACTAGTAATGGATTATCCAGTATTCTATGGTGTAGCGACTGAAGTACTGACAGAGAGTCACAGAAAATAATGCTATTTAAAATGCGCTTTTGTTCAATAAATTTCAGAGCAAGGTCTATTGCTCTGATTTCCGCTGAAAATATGGACGCATCGTTTGGCAAGCGCACTTTGGTTATGTGCTTGACATTAACAAATGCTACAGCAGCCTTGTCATCAACTTTTGATCCATCAGTAAAAAATTTTGTGTAGTTTTTAAAATCGTTGAGGAGTTCATGATAAGAGTTCAGGCAGGATTCGTCTGAGATTTTTTCCCATCGTGCAACGTAAAAATCACTTTGGGTTGCTTAAGGAGCCAAGGTGGTGTTTCCGAGACAAACGTGTTCTGAACTGTAGGGAGATTAATTTTGATAGTGTCAAAACTGGATGATATTCTGATGCCAAATGAAGGTATGGCATTTGGTTTGTTTTCGTACAAACTTTTGTATTCTGGTTGAAAAACAGCCGAAAAAGCAGGGTTCAGAGGATTTGATCTTAACCTAAGAGCGTACTGTATAGAAAGCATTTCTCTGCGGTGCGATAAGGGTGGTTCATTCGCTTCCGCGAGAAGGCTTTCGCATGGAGATGTCTTGAATGCTCCTAGAGCAAGTCTTATTCCCTGATGATGAATTGGGTCAAGCATTTTCAAATAAGACTTCCTAGCTGAACCATAAACAATGCATCCATAGTCTAGTATAGAACGGAAAAATATTCTATACAAATTGAGGACTTTTTTATCAGCACCCCAGTCAGTGTGCGCAATTACTTTTAGTAAATTTAAAGCTTTTAAGCATTTAGCTTTTAAATTCTTGATGTGTGGTATAAAAGTCAGTTTTCTGTCGAAGATAATACCCAAAACTTTGTTTCCTCAACAACTGGAATAAGTGTTCCGTCCAGCGTGAGTTTAGGGTCATCATGACGTCTTCGCAACTGACAGAAATGCATGCATACTGTTTTCGATTTAGAGAATTTAAAACCATTATTACTGGCCCAATGGTGTATCTTATTGATATTTTGTTGAAGTTGCCTTTCAATTGTATGCATGTGCTTTGATCGATAACAAATTAAAAAATCGTCTACATATAAAGAGCAGTCCACACCGGGAGTTAAGCACTTAGTGATGCTATTGATTTTGATACATAGCGTAAAAAGTACTTTTGGTTGTTTAATTAGCCAGTGTGGTGTTTCGGGGATAGACGTTTTCTGAATGTTAGAAAGATCTATATTTGTAGTGTCAAGGCTGGATAATATTCTAATGCCAAAG
Source organism: Unio delphinus (assembly GCA_029339505.1). NCBI lineage: Eukaryota > Metazoa > Mollusca > Bivalvia > Unionida > Unionidae > Unio > Unio delphinus. The sequence goes on from JAQISU010000064.1 coordinate 3,193,013, forward strand.
GAAGGTATGGCGTTTGGTTTATTTTCGTATAAAGTTTTGTATTTGGGTTGAAAAACAGCCGAAAAAGCAGGATTCAGAGGGTTTGATTTTAATTTGAGAGCATACTGTGCGGAAAGCATGTCACTACGATGTGATAATGGTGGTTCATCCTCCTCAGCTAGAAGGCTTTCACATGGGGAAGTTTTAAATGCTCCCAAAGCCAGTCTTATTCCCTGATGATGAATTGGATCAAGTATTTTCAAATATGATTTCCTGGCTGAGCCATACACAACGCAACCATAGTCTAGTTTGGAGCGAATAAATGTTCTATATAAATTCAGGATGATTTTTCTATCAGCACCCCAGTCAGTGTGTGATACTAATTTAAGTAGGTCAAGTGCTTTTGAGCATTTAGCTTTCAAGTTCTTTAGGTGTGGAATAAAAGTCAGTCTTCTGTCAAAGATAATACCTAAAAATTTTGTTTCCTCAACAACTGGAATAGGTGTTCCATCCAGCGTGAGGTGAGGTTCATCGTGATGTCTTCGTAACTGACAGAAATGCATGCATACTGTTTTAGACTTCGAGAATTTGAAACCGTTTGCACTGGCCCAACTTTGAATCTTGTTTATATTTTGCTGAAGTTGTCTTTCAATTGTATGCATGTGCTTCGATCTATAATATATTAGAAAATCATCAACATATAGCGCAATCCACACCAGGAGTCAGACACTTTGTGATACTATTAATTTTAATATTGAAAAGTGTCACGGATAAAATACTGCCCTGGGGCACACCCATCTCTTGCTCGTGCAAATCTGATAGAGTAGAGCCCACTCGTACCTTGAATTCTCTGTTTGAGAGAAAGCTGGATATGAAAGAGGGCAGACGGCCTTTTAGACCTAGATCGTGCAGGTCATTTAGTATCCCGTACTTCCATGTCGTGTCATATGCCTTTTTTTAAATCAAAGAAAACCGCTACTAAATGTTCTTTCTTGATAAATGCATCACGAATGAATGTTTCTAGTCTAACCAGATGATCATTGGTGCTCCGTCCATAACGAAAGCCACTTTGGAAAGGAGATATTAAATTGTTAGTTTCCAAGTACCAGATAAGTCGAGAATTGATCATTCGTTCCATTGTTTTGCACACACAACTTGTCAGTGCAATTGGTCGATAGCTGTTGGGGTCTTCGCTATCTTTACCTGGTTTGGGGACTGGTATTACAGTTGCTTCTTTCCAGATTTTTGGTACATTACCAGTGATCCATAAATCATTGAAGAGTTTCAAAAGAGATGTTAATGACGATTCTGGGAGGTGTTTCAAAAACTGGTAATGTATTTCGTCAGGCCCAGTGGATGTATCATGGGCCTTATCTAAAGCCTCCCTAAGCTCCGATAATGAGAACAACTGATTATAACTTTCCGAGTTGTTGGATGTGAATTTTAAACGTGTCTTTTCTTTTCGAGTTTTAAGTTTTTGGAAAGCTTCTGAATAATTAGATGATGATGAATTTTTGGGGAAACTGTCAGCAAGAGTATTTGCAATGTCACGTTTTGAATTAAAGTTGTTATTGTTCAGTGTCAGATGTCGGAGAGGGTTTTGTTTGCTCTTTCCGTTTATTTTGCGTATAGTATCCCAAACTTTCTTAACAGAGGAACGAGTGTTTAAAGAAGAAACATATTTCTTCCATGATGCTCTTTTACTTTCTTTGATTGTGCGGCGAGCTTTAGCCCGGACAATGCGATATATATTTAAGTTTTCGGGCGTCGGATGATTATTAAATTTTTTTAAAGCTTTTCGGCGTAGTCTAATGGCTTCCTTACATTCTTTAGTTACCCAAGGTTTTAGGGTTCTTTTACAGTTTGTGGAAGATTTGGGGATAGATTCTTCTGCAATTTCTGTTAAAATAGATGTAAAGAGCTGAATGGGGTCGTTAACATTGAAAACTGTATCCTCATTCAGCCTAGTTTTACAGAGTGTTTTGAACTTGGCCCAGTCGGCCTTCTTTAAATTCCATTGTGGAGTTATTTCATCAATTGCAGAGTTAAGATTTACAAGGGAGATTGGGAAGTGATCGCTGCTGTGAAGGTCATCAGCGACCTTCCATTCATAGTCCAAAAGCAGCAAGGGAGAACAAATTGTCAAATCGATGCATGTGTATGTACCCGTGCCTGGGTGTAGATATGTGGGTGTTTTGGTATTATATAGACACAGATCATGTCTAGAAATAAAGTCTTCAACTTTGTGACCTCTGTCACTTATATGATTTGATCCCCATAAAATGTTATGGGCATTAAAATCCCCGAGTAAAACAAATGGTGCGGGAAGTTGTTGAACAAGGGAATCTTAATCGTTTGGAACTAGGTTAGTGTTTGGTGGTAAGTAAATAGAGCAAAATGTAATCACTCGATGAAGAGTGACGCTTACAGCAATGGCTTGTAAATTTGTGTTTAGAGGTATGACCCTATGAGGGGCTCTGTTGTTCACAATAACAGAGGCTCCTCCTGAGGCCCTGTCAACATTCTGAGAATAGTTGTTAAACAGGGAGTAGTTTTTAAGTGTGATGTTATCTGTATTTTTCAAAAATGTTTCCTGAAGACATAGTACTGCTGGATCATGTTCGTTTAAAAGCAGAAGAATATCATGGTAGTTAGCTTTAAGTCCTCTACAGTTCCATTGTAAAATGGTGTTTTTCATTACAACTTTATATTAAAGATTCTGGACCTAGGTTAGACCTTTCGCGGAGGCAAACTGTTTGGTTATTTATCTGGAGGAAGTACGGGAGTGTATTTTTTATTGTTAGGTCTGGAGCTACCCTGAGGACATGAAGCAGATTCTTCTGCATTCATGTCCTCTAACTCTCCAAACCTGTTGTGCATCTTTATAGGGTCATCAGACCCTTTTTGCTGCCTATTTGTTTGTAGTTTTTTCTTGCCTTTTGGTGATTTTGGTGGTGGAGTATTGTTAAATGTTGTTTGTGTCGATGTCGAGTTTTTCTGCGGTTTGTAGTGCGGGATGTTTGAGTCGCAATGGGCTTCAGGTGGGTTTGTTTGAGTTTGTGCGTCTTTCGTTGCGTTTTGGCTGCTCTTCACTACAGTTGAGAAGGATGGGCCGGGGAGTGATCTAGCTTGAACAAGCTTCCTGGCCTCTGGATAGGGAATGTTGGAAGTGTATTTAACCCTCTGGATTTCCTTCTCCTGTCTCCATGTGTCGCATTCTTTTGAACTAGCATGGTGTTCCTTGCCGCAGTTGACGCAATGCGGAGTGGCTTTGCACTCTGATTCCCCGTGGGAGGGGTCGCCGCATCGGCCACATATTTGGCTTCTAGAGCATCTGTCTTCATGATGACCGTATCCCTGACATTTGTAACATCGGAGGGGATTTGGTATGTATACCTCAACCTTAACTTGTAGGAAGCCAACCTTGACCACTTTAGGTAATGTTGGCTTATTAAAGGTGAGTATAATAGTGTTGGTGTCCTGCAGATTGTTGTTTCGTTTGATACGAATTCTACGGACTGCAGTGACACCTTCATTTTTCATGCCCTCGACGATTACCTTGTCGCTGACTCCAGCAAGGTCACGGCAACGAATGACGCCTTTTGATGTATTAAGTGTAGAGTGGGCGGAGCAGGTTACTGGAATATCGTGAAAGGTCTTAATTTTCAGTACATTTTCAGTTTGTGCTTTGCGCTCACACTCTACAAGTAGGCCGCCTGATCTGAGTTTTTTGACACTTTTCGGCTTGCCGACTAATCCAAGTATAGTCTTTTCGACTATAAATGGCGATAATTTAGCAAGTTGTTTAGTTTCGTCTTTTGATTGGATGACCATTAAGCGAGGAAAGGATTCCACACTACATGGTTCATCATTCGACTCTGATGACACAGTTTTGGTACGTTTAAGTGTTTTTTTGGAATTCTCCATGATGGCTTGATTGAAAAATTCAGCACCCGTGCTCCCCACCCACCAAGGAGCCCAACAAGGGGACACTTTTAAAGTGCCATGGATACACAGATGCCATACTCAGTTGATAAAATTACCTTTAGTTGACCCTGAAGTCGCCAATTTCTAAGGTCAGTAAAATTACCCCCCGATTGACCCGTTGAGCCACCGCCTTCTAGGAAGTCTTCTAAGATTTGGAAAAGGGAAAGACACAGGAATAGAAAGTAGGGGCAACGGTGGTATCAAAAGAGATACAAGGAGAAAGTAAAAGGAGGTGAGAGAGTTAATAAAGACTTCCTAGGGCTCGGCGTGACCGATTTGTCGAGACCGGGCCCATCTCGACCACCCGTCTAGGAGAAGTAGAGGCCAAAGTAGTGTGTTGCAACTACCAGAATCCTTTCCTCCCCCGACACGGGACGCAACCCACGGCAAACAGGTTGCCTCTACTTAGTCGCCTTTTACGACACGTGGCGAGGCACGTCGGGCCTATTCTACAACCCCGAACCCGCAGGGGGAAAATTTGTTTTATGAATTTGTATATGAATTAGCCGGCCATATAGACCTTCTGGAGCATCAAAAAGTTTCCAATCATTCTGGAATAATTTATTAATAACAATATAGCCTACTCCTGAACATTTAATAGAAGGATTAAATTTATATAGGAAAAGAGCATCTAATTTGTCCTCTATGAGGTTTATTGTTTTTTGTTTAATATTGTGTAGCTCTTGTAGTGCTACTATATCATAATCAGTAATGTTATCTATTAGTTTTTGAGCTTTTTCTAAAGATAGGCCTCCAGCATTAATGGAGGCTAATTTTATATTTTGAATCTCAGCCATTATATATCATATTAATGTGAATATTGAAATAATGAATATAAAAACTAAAAAACAAGTATCTATAAGATAGAGTACTAAGAAGAATGTTTTCTGCTTATGATTTGGAGACTGGTGATAGATCCAACGGGACTAGATCAAGTTCTTTACTCATTTCTTGATTCTAACACTGATCAGTCCCCACCCCAAAGGCTCTGTTATTGGGGTCAATTGTCGAGTTGGATTAATAATGGATTGAGAGTCTGGCGTTAAAGTTAGAACTGAGTCTTCTTCTTCAACAATTTTTTGCTGTAGAGAGTTTTTTTTCCTCGTTAAAGCTGGTGATACTGAGGATACCTTTCTTTTTGGATTTTTCCGGGTTTCTTCCTGAATTTCCATTTCTTCTTCATCCTTGTTATTTTCTGTTTCTATTACATTTTCTTTTCCTTTTTCTTTTTCAGCACTTCTTTCTTCTCCTTTCTTTGATTCTTTTCTTCCCTTTTTTTGTTTTCATTTTTTATTTGGGTTACTTTTCCCTATGTTTTTTGATGTTACGTTATGAATTAAGGTTGTTTCACTCTTTTCGTCTTCTCTTTCTCGTTTTTTCTCCTTTTCTGCTTCTTTTTCTTTTCTTTCATTCTTATCTCTTCTTTGTTTGAAATTGGTGGAAGTTCTAGGATTCTTGCGTTTTCTTTCTCTTTTTCCTTCTCTTTTTCTTTCTTTCTTTCATCTTCTGTGTTTATAATTGGTGGAAACTCCAGGAGTCTTGCTGTCTGATTTTCGCTCATAAACACTTTTTGATTTTGTTTCTTTTTGTTTTTCTTTTTACTTTCCTTTAGACTCCACACTGGTTGGGTGTCAGAATCATATTCCTCTATTTCACTTAAGTCACTTTCAGACACATTCAGTTCTTCTTCTATTTCGTCTCTTTTAGTTTTCTCTTCTGCTGCTGATGTTCCAGATGCTCCTTTTACAGCATTAGCATATGAAATTTGTTGTTTGTTCGTTTTAGGTGGCAAAGTCTGTTGTTCTGTGGTTTGTGGATTAGTGGAATCAGAGGTAACAGTAGCACCAAGAGTGGTGGTGTCCGCATTTCTTTGTGAGCATCTCCATTTTTCATGACCAATTCTACCACATATATCACATGGTCTATCTTGGACGCAACCATAATACCACGTTTGGATCCTAAAACCAAATATTTTAAGAAAAGCTGGAACTTTTTTCACTTCTCGTGAGTCAATTTTCACTTTTATTTTGCCCGTGCAAACTCCTGGTAGGGCTTTATATGTCTCTCTTCGAACTTGTAAGGCACTTTCACATATACATTCAGGGCAAAGTAAACTCGTTCGACCAAATAAGGACTACATTATAGTGCAATGCAACACAAGCGCCCAAGTCGCAAAGTATTTAGAACTCACGCAACTCTGCAGCATGCAGGTTAAAGTGGAACCCCACAAAAGGGCCAGTCACACAGACTACACCCAAAACACCACCAATAGAGTTAATAAGCAGGCACCCCCAAAGTTCAAATCAGTCCTAAAACTAACGGGAAAATTAAGTACCCTCAACAATGATGAAATAACTCAAAATTACAAGAGGGTGGCAATCAAGTTACCAAGAATTACCGAATTGGCCCACACAAGACTATAATCAACTCAAAGCAAAGTATTACTGTATTAGAAATCCCCACATTAATCAAGCTAGGCCAGATATAGATTGGAACCATACAGGAACAAACCCCGTCACTGTACCAAATGTCATCATTGGGGCCACTACAAAGTAGCTTGCAAATATCAACAGCTTTGCCATTTCTGTGGGGGGAAACATAAGGGGAAATGTAGGAGAGCCATCCCCAAATGCACCAACTGTAAGGGCCCACATCAGCCTACTTACAAAAATTGCCCACATGCCCTAAAAGAAACAGCTATAAATTGCCCACATGCCCTAAAAGAAACAGTTATAGATTAAATTATTAACAAGATGCGTCTCTTACTCGTAGGACATAGCATTGTCAATAGATTGAGGCGAAGTGCCGTGGCAGATACCATGATGAGACCACCTGGCCTATTGATCGGTTATTTCGGAGTTTCTGGAGCCTGGACATCTACTTTTTTAGGACTCCAGTATGGTGTTATACCTGAAATTGTTTTTCTCTAAATTGGAGAAAACGAAATTGGATACAAATCACCCGCCAAGATAGTGGCAGATTTGCAAGAATTGTGTTTCGAATTCCGAGACATGGGTGTCCGGTATGTTTTAGTACGTTGTCCACTAATAAGAAGAGTACCCAGAAGAGTGTCTATCCGGGAATATAACCTTGCAGCTTTATACATTCGTGTAGAGATGACAAGATTCTTAAGAGTATATCCTGGTTTCTATTTTGTTAGAAACAATGGTTTCCAACCCCGGTTCCTGCATTCCGATGGCGTGCATTTGACCAGGAGGGGCAATAGATGGTTCCTTCAAAAGTTGTTTGTATTTATCATGGATCATATTTATGGCGTACACCTTAGTTGGAGGGCTCGACCATGTATGTGTAACCAGAGGTCGGTCCTCCAAAGATATCATGGCCATCGCGTTCTAAAGCGTATTATGTCTCGTTCGATATTGCCGTAAGTGTCATCTAGCACAACGTCGTTTTATGTTCTAGTAATTACATCCCGGATACACTATTATAACTTTATATCCGATTTATTCCCTGCACAATTGTCAAAGACACTACCTTTTTGTTTACATTCTGCTTCAGTACAAAAGAGCTTCGTACTTTTATTCTTTACTCTATTTTATGATTGCGGATGCGTCAATTTGAGTTGTTTTATTTTATAATCTTGTGATTTTATTGTTATGACTGTAGTGGGTGTGAGAATAAGCCGAAGTATCCTATCGTCTTGCTGTACAGGGTCAATCCCAAAAGCAAACAACCGATAAGTGCTAATAAAGCCACAGCTTACAATCCTGTATCCAAACCTGTCAGACTCTGCAAACAAAATGAAAAGTTGAAAAGTTTCTCGTTGCAAAACACATTAAGACCAATTGACATTCGTACGAAGTACTCCACCATTTGATCGTACGAGGCTTCTCCAGAATGTAATCCACTCCAAACTGAACAGACTTTATACAGTCTTTTACTAAAGCCTTAACTACGTTACTCTTTTCTATTCCTATTTCATTTAATGATCCATAATTTATGATTTTATCATCAAAAATACCGATATCTAAAGTTCTAAACTCATTTTTTCTTTAAACAGTAAGTCTCAGACGTTCAAATTTGAACAAAAAATATAGAGGTTATAATTTATAAATTAATATAAATTTGATTATTTTATATCCTTTATAATTAGGCATAGTTATGAAAATCACTAAAATCTGTGGTCGTGTTATATTTCCTGCAACTGGACTTATTGAGATAAATGATTCTCTATGGAAATTAGAGATAACAGACAGAAAATGTAAATCGGACAATCACTCACGTTTCATGAGACAACTTCATGGATCAAATCCAAAACAAGACTTTGAAGTATTTAGTTTCAACCTAAATACTGTCCTAGAGTTTAAGAAATCACGCTATTCAATTGAGCCATGTGGGATTTGTAGAAAAATCATTTGTTGCTGTCAGGATAACACTGCAAAGTGTAATCACATTGGAAGAAATTCCAGTGATGATATTATCGTTGCATTTGCTGAATCCTTTGATATTATCGTCATCAATATAGACTCGGATAGAACATCAATTCTTATAAACGCGACAGTGTTTGAGCCATCAGAAAGAACAGTGAAGGAACTTCTAATCCAATCGAACTATAAAATGGGATTTATAAATTATTTTGAAGAGGTTAGATCCATTCCAGAACTTGAATCGGAAAATAAGGAGATATATGACTATATTCGAGAGAGGCAAAAATTTGCCGGAATAGAATATGACATTCCGATTGACTTAGAATTCTTTGATCTGGATAAACTAAAATCGAGATAGTATGAGGAAAATCCGGATGGATTTGTAGAATAAAATTTCAGTGCTGTAACAGATCAAACACAGGTGAATCATGACAACATTGAACAAATACACCCAAGTATATTTGAACATCCGCACAGAGATTTGGTGGATGTCCCAAGGTTTCCACCTCCAATAAGAGGTCCATGTATTCTAAATGGATTTTACATGCCAAGGCTACCCAAACCACAAATTCAACACAAAGAAGTAGTTAATGCTGATAGTTATTCAGTGTTTTGTCCACATGGACAACTTCCCGCGGAATTTATTCCCAGTGAATTCTGCAGGGCCTGCATGAAAAAACACAGAATAACGTTATCCAGGATAATATCCAATGATCTGTTTTCTACGTACATCTTTGACACAGAAGATCAATTTAGAGAAAATATAACAGTTCAGATATACTTGTATGATCCAAGTAAAATGATGTGAATAAACTTGAAAGAGAACAGCCTGAAACAAAGAGGAAAAAAGAGAGAACAGACGGTATGTACTATAAACAACAGACTATGCCAGCTCATTCACCCTCGTTTAGAATAATTCGTTTAGAATAATATCTAGCAATATATTCTAAATCAATATTCTATTTTAAAATAAGTAAAATGCATTTCTTTAAATTAATTGTGGTATTAATTACAGTTATTGCATTTTATACTTTTTGTTATCTTGAAATTGATTGAGAATCAACTATTTGCATAATATTCTAAAATGCAGAAGTTATACGAATGAATGAAGTTGGAAAGTTTAATAAGGAAAATATATGTATTTCATGAATTTTGATTATAAAATCTATATATGTGTTTCTAGAATGTAGTACATGTAATATATATGTGTTGATTATATAAATAAAGTTCCTGCACCGGCAAGACGAGCAATATGTTTGTCTCTTCATTACAGATACGATTCCGTACCTGAATTCTCCCCCAAGACATTTCCATCATTTGGCGACATCCTTTATCTAGGAACTCATTCTTTTCTTCTTCCTATAACCCGAGTTCCCAGTATGTGTTTATGAGAACAAACCGTAATCCTTCACATACAATTTTCATAAAAGTTGGTGGAGACAAGAACATGAATAAAGGTATCACCCCACATGACTATAATCTACGCAACAGATTTGGCCCAGAATTACTACGACCATCTGACTTTACACCGCCCAGCTTCATCTCATCAACTCCCAGAGCGACAGCGCCACCACATTCGGAAGAACCCTCTACGATTCCAACAACTTCACTAGTATTGGAAACAGCAGCTTTGACTTGCACATCACCTGTGACGATTTATCCTCCTTTGTCCACTCTGCAGACGACCCCGAGCAGTGCAACAGGCTTCATTACCACTCCCCATCCAGCACCCGTGATTCTACCTCTTGCTTGTGGACTTTGGCTCGACTGAGCTAACACCACCAACGTCCAGTCTAATCACTAGCGCCCCAGCGTACGCTTGATTTGAGTTCAACATTTGAACACCCTGACCAGCAACAATCTCCGCTTGGAACATTGTTCCCAGTGCGTGTGACCCCGAAAAGTGCTCCTTTTAAAACAATACCACAGAACATCGGGACAGAACTTAGAACATTGTATCTGAACCTCAAGTCGAACATTTTTCTCTGAGTGACATTCATTCCCGAAACAACAGATTCTCGCAAACAGGCATGTCCTCAGCTATTACATTAGATGTTTTTAATGGCGATCAATCTCAGAATCCTGTTAAATGGTTAGATCATTTTGTACAATGGGCTAGGTTTTATGAATTGTCGGAAGCTAAGATTTTGAATGCTTTTCTTTTTCATCTTCAGGGACATGCCAAAATTTGGTACGATACCTTGCCAGATAATGTTAAAACGATTGTCTCAACTTTTAAATCTAGATTTCACAATGACGATGTCATTCTAGACCCTATCAATTTTGCAAACTCAGCAAGGGTCTTCTGAATCATTTTTAGGCTATCTAAGTCGCCTTTTGCACATCGCAAATAATAAAACCATTCCAGATCAAGTTTCATTAGCGGTGGCATTAAATGGATTCAAACCTTCAGTAAAACGGACAATTATGAACAAAAATCCAACAAGCATGGCAGATTTACGCCAAGCTGCAGTTTTAGCAGAAAAATCCAATGCCACTACTGATAACACTGATCTGTCGGCCCTTACCACAATTCTTGATGAAGTCAAACAACTAAAAGATGAGGTTAAGGCTGCTAACTCTAAACAGAGCCAGTCCATTAACACTTATTCACCACTACCTGCCAATGTCAATTTTACTAAGCAGACATTCCGCCCTCAACACCATTAGCCGCGCGGTATGTACTATAAACAACAGACTTTGCCAGCTCATTCACCCTCGTTTAGACAATATTATAATGATTAAAGTATTGATTTAGAACAATTTATTTTTTGATTATCTTCTGTTGAACTGTTTTATTACCATAAATATATAAGGTTACTCGCTCGACAATTCGTGCCTATTACGTAACAATTTGTCTTGTACAATTTTAATCCGGTATAAATTATCTGAGTAGTAATTAAAATTGTGTTTGATATCTAAATTTCTTTCATACATTTAACAAATCTTGCACGGAAATTGTTTTTTTTTTCCTGTTTTGTATGCTAGTGTATGCATAGCCTTGATGCTGGATCCAAATAAAGACATTAGAACTTTCAATGTTCGGACAGCTATTGTCCGAACGGATCCATGACAGTTAATCACACGACAGTTAATAACGCGACATTTAAACACAGCGACACTTAATCACGTGACACATAATCGCAGTGACAGATAATCACAGCGACAGATAATCACAGCATTATATTGTATTTTACACATATTTTTAAACATTGTATATCTATTTATTGGTACAAATACGAAAGTTGGTTTCTCTAGTGATGTTTTAAACAGGAGGCAAGTTCTGCTTGGATTGGATAGGCAATTAGGACATTGTTATCTTATCAATTAAACAGGAGGCAAGTTCTGCGTGGATTCGATAGGCAATTAGAAACAAATCCGTTATTATACCCCAAATACGTATTCGTATTACACATTCGTTCCACATCATTAATTCTTGATTATTTTTTACAAAATTTTGTCCCCCCTGCGGGTTCGGGGTTGTAGAATAGGCCCGACGTGCCTCGCCACGTGTCGTAAAAGGCGACTAAGTAGAGGCAACCTGTTTGCCGTGGGTTGCGTCCCGTGTCGGGGGAGGAAAGGATCCTGGTAGTTGAAACACACTACTTTGGCCTCTACTTCTCCTAGACGGGTGGTCGAGATGGGCCCGGTCTCGACAAATTGGCTGGTCACGCCGAGCACTAGGAGGTCTTTCTTTTACTTGCTCATCTTTTCATTCTTTCTTGTATCTCTCTTGATACCACCGTTGCCCCTACATTTTTTTCCTTTAGCTTTCAGTTTCCCAAGTTTTAGAAGACTTCCTAGATAGCGGTGGCTCAACGGGTCAATCGGGAGGTAATTTTACCGACCCTAGAAGGAAGCTTCATGGGTCAATCCCAGGTAATTTTATCTAACGAGTATGGCATCTATGTATCCCTGGCACTTGACAAGTGTCCCCTCGTTGGGCTCCGTGGCGGGTGGGGAGCATGGGTGCTGAAATTTTAAATAATTAATCATGGAAATCAAAACCAAAAAAACCAACAATAAACGTACCAAACCATTGTCTGATTCGGATGAAGAGCCATGTGGCGTGGAATCATTTCCACGTTTCATGGTTATTCAGTCCAAGGATGATACAAAAGCCCTTTCAAGTTCATCTCCATTCGTTATTGAGAAAACAATTTCCGGCTCTATTGGCACACCAAAAAGTGTGAAAAAACTAAAATCGGGTTGTCTTCTTGTAGAGTGTGAGCGAAAGAGGCAAACAGACAATATCATGAAAATGAAAACATTCTTTGATATTCCAGTGACCTCATTCGCCCACACTACTCTGAATTCGTCCAAAGGCGTGATGCGATGTCGTGACTTGGCTGGAGTCACCGACGCAGATATCATCGAAGGGATGAAACATGAAGGTGTCACTGCGGTGCGAAGAATACGTATTAAACGTAATAACACCCTGCAGGACACCAATACATTTGTACTCACCTTTAATAAACCAACAGTACCCAAGGTGGTCAAGGTTGGGTTTTTACAAGTAAAGGTCGAGATCTACATTCCAAACCCCCTTCGATGCTATAAATGTCAAAAATACGGCCATCACGAGGATCGATGTTCCAGAGCCAAGGTATGTGGCCGATGCGGAGACCACTCTCATCAGGAAGCTGATTGTAGAGCAACTCCGCATTGTGTCAACTGCGGCAAGGAACATCACGCCAGTTCCAAAGATTGTGATACATGGAAACAGGAGAAGGAAATTCAGAGGGTAAAGTTTACCTCGAACATTCCCTACCCAGAGGCCAGAAAACTTGTCCAGGCGAAAACATCCCTTCCTGGCCCATCCTTCTCCACAGTCTTAAAACACAATCCAAAAAGCACGAAGGACGCTCAAACACAGACGGATCAGCCCGATTCAACCACAAGTGCCAATATCCCTAATTATAAACCACAGAAAAGCACAACCTCAACTCAGACAACTTTTAATAACAATCCACCACCAAAATCACCAAAACAGAAACACAAAGCACAAACAAATAAACCGCAAAAGGGGTTAGATGACCCCATTAAACTCTACAACAGGTTTGGAGACATTGAGAGCATGGATGCAGAAGAAACTGCTCCATGTGCTCAAAGTAGCTCCAAACCTAGTAAACCTAAATATAACCCCGTACTTCCTCCAGACAAATAACAACACATACTTCCTCCGCGAATAGTCTAACCTAGCTCGATAATCTCCAGCATAACATTACAATCAAGAACACCATCATACAATGGAATTGTCGAGGACTTAAAGCAAACTACAATGATATTCTTTTGCTTTTAAATGAACACGACCCTGCTGTACTATGTTTACAGGAAACATTCCTGAAAGAGACGGATACAATTACTTTTAAAAACTTTTCCCTGTTTCATGCGTACTTTCAAAACGCAGACAGGGCCTCAGGAGGAGTCTCTATTGCTGTGAACAATAGAGCCCCTCACAGAGTCATTCCTTTAAACACAAATTTACAAGCCATTGCTGTAAGTGTCACTCTACATCGAGTGATTACTTTTTGTTCCATTTACTTGCCGCCAAACACCAACCTAGTACAAAAGGACTTGGACAATCTTGTTGAACAACTTCCCGCGCCCTTCGTTTTACTCGGGGATTTTAATGCCCATAACATATTATGGGGATCAAATCACATAAACGACAGAGGCCATAAAATAGAAGATTTCATTTCTAGACATGATCTGTGTCTATATAACACTAATTCACCAACATATTTACACCCAGGAACGGGTACGTACACATGCATAGATTTGACAGTTTGCTCTCCCTCACTGCTTTTGGACTATGAATGGAAGGTCGCTGATGACCTTCACAGCAGTGATCACTTTCCAATCACTCTTGAAAATAACACTAAAATTGATGATACAATTCCACAATGGAATATAAAGAAGGCCGATTGGGCTATGTTTGAAGCATTATGTAAAACTAGACTAAATAATGATACAGTATTCAACGCTGTTAATCCTATACAGCAATTTACCTCCGTTCTAATTTCAATTGCAGATGAATCCATTCCCAAGTCCTCAACGAACAGTAAGAGACCACAAAAACCTTGGGTAACCAAGGAATGCAAAGAAGCCATTAGACAACGCCGAGAAGCATTAAAAACTTTCAACACTCGTCCAATGCCCGAAAATTTAAATAAATATCGTATTGCCCGGGCTAAAACTCGACGCACAATCAAAGAATGTAAGCGTGCATCCTGGAAGAAATATATTTCTTCTTTAAACTCTCGTTCCTCAATGAAACAAGTTTGGGATACTATTCGGAAAATAAATGGAAAAAGGAAACACAATTCTATTCGACACCTAAAAATAAACAATATCAAGTTCAGTTCGAAACGTGACATAGCAAATATTCTTGCCGATAGTTTTTCGAAAAACTCATCATCATCTAATTATTCAGACGGCTTTAGAAGATTAAAATCTCAAAAAGAAAAGTCACGTTTAAAATTTACATCGAACAACACTGAAAATTATAACCAGCTGTTTTCTTTATTGGAGCTTAGGGAGGCATTAGACAAGGCCCATGATACATCCGCTGGGCCTGACGAAGTACATTACCAGTTCTTGAAACACCTCCCAGAATCTTCTCTGACATTGCTTCTTAAAATCTTTAACGATTTATGGATTTCTGGTAATGTACCTAAGAGCTGGAAAGAAGCAACTGTGATACCGATTCCCAAACCAGGCAAAGATAACGAAGATCCTAACAGCTATCGGCCTATTGCATTGACAAGCTGCATATGCAAAACAATGGAACGAATGATTAATTCTCGGCTTGTATGGTACTTGGAAAGTAACAATTTAATTTCTCCTTTCCAAAGTGGCTTCCGTTCTGGTCGTAGTACTAACGATCATCTGGTTAGACTGGAAACATTTATTCGCGATGCATTTATCAAGAAGGAACATTTAGTAGCAGTCTTCTTTGATTTAGAAAAGGCCTATGATACAACATGGAAGTACGGGATACTAAATGACCTGCACGATCTAGGTCTAAAAGGCCGTCTGCCCGCTTTCATCTCCAGTTTTCACTCCGACAGAGAATTCAAAGTACGCGTGGGCTCTTCCCTCTCCGATATGCACCAGAAGAGATGGGTGTGCCCCAGGGCAGTATTTTATCTGTGACGCTATTTAATATCAAAATCAATAGCATCACTAAGTGCTTAACACCCGGTGTGGACTGCTCTTTATATGTAGACGATTTTTTAATTTGTTATCGTTCAAAGCACATGCATACAATTGAAAGGCAACTTCAACAAAATATCAATAAGATCCACAATTGGGCCAGTAATAACGGTTTCAAATGTTCTAAATCGAAAACAGTATGCATGCATTTCTGTCAATTGCGAAGACATCATGATGACCCTAAACTCACGCTGGACGGAACACGTATTCCAGTTGTTGAGGAAACAAAGTTTTTGGGTATTATCTTCGACAGAAAACTGACTTTTATACCACACATCAAAAATTTGAAAGCTAAATGCTTAAAAGCTTTAAATTTACTAAAAGTAATTGCGCACACTGACTGGGGTGCTGATAAAAAAGTCCTCCTCAATTTGTATAGAACATTTATCCGTTCTATACTAGACTATGGATGCATTGTTTATGGTTCAGCTAGGAAGTCTTATTTGAAAATGCTTGACCCAATTCATCATCAGGGAATAAGACTTGCTCTAGGAGCATTCAAGACATCTCCATGCGAAAGCCTTCTCGCGGAAGCGTATGAACCACCCTTATCGCACCGCAGAGAAATGCTTTCTATACAGTACGCTCTTAGGTTAAGATCAAACCCTCTGAACCCTGCTTTTTCGGATGTTTTTCAACCAAAATACAAAACTTTGTACGAAAACAAACCAAATGCCATATCTTCATTTGGCATTAGAATATCATCCAGTTTTGACACTATCAAAATTAATCTCCCTACAGTTCAGAACACGTTTGTCTCGGAAACACCACCTTGGCTCCTTAAGCAACCTAAAGTGATTTTTACGTTGCACGATGGGAGAAAATCTGAGACTAATCCTGTCGCTTTCCAGAACTCTTATCATGAACTCCTCAACGATTTTAAAAACTACACAAAAATTTTTACTGATGGATCAAAAGTTGATGACAAGGCTGCTGCAGCCTTCGTTAGTGGCAAGCACATAACCAAAGTGCGCTTGCCAAACGATGCGTCCATATTTTCAGCGGAAATCAGAGCAATAGACCTTGCTCTGAAATTTATTGAACAAAAGCGCATTTTAAATAGCATTATTTTCTGTGACTCTCTGTCAGTACTTCAGTCGCTACACCATAGAAAACTGGATAATCCATTACTAGTCCATATTCTCGTCAAAAACTCTGAGCTTAGCAAGTCCTGCAACATAGTATACTGTTGGCTACCTAGCCATATTGGTATTAGAGGTAATGAAGAAGCAGACCGGGCTGCTAAGATGGCTCTATCCCAAGAACCATCGGATTTTAAATTACCTTTTACTGATTTTAAACCTTGTATCAAAAAGTACCTACGTCAGAAGTGGCAGGCGTCATGGGATGATGCAGTCAATAACAAACTTCATGCCATCAAACCAAAACTGGGAGAATGGACTCCTTCCTACAGAGCTATCCGTAGGGAGGAGGTTGTCATTGCAAGAATCAGAATCGGTCATACATACATTACCCACTCCCACATACTGAAAGGTGAAGATTCACCAGAGTGCGTTTCTTGCAATGAGCCATTCACTGTTAAACACTTTATGACCGAGTGTTCCGACCTGCAACCTACGCGTGTTAAATACTATAATGTACATGACATGAAGGAACTTTTTGATACAATACAAATCACTTGTATTTTAGATTTCCTAAAGGAAGTAAATCTCTATTTTAAACTATAACTTGTATGCCATCACGTAGAATATTTTTATCTACTGCAAATATCACCTTTTATTTACAAAATCTTATCATCAACATAACACCATTTACATCTCGCGTTGATTTGGAAGCTTCATATTTTCCTGTCACCAACATCTTACCATTTTATATTGTTTTTCATATCGCTGGTCGATGTTAAACCTTTCTCATTTTTAAACATCTAACCTATTGTATGGCGCTAAATAGCCTAAAAGTGCTGGTGCGCCGTTAAAATTCAAGCAAACAAACAAACAAACAAACAAACAAACAAAATTTTGTGTCGGCTTCACCTGCTTGGAATGGAACGCAATTAAAAACAACTCTGTGTTATTGTCTTCTCAGTTAAACAGGAGACAAGTTCTGCTTAGATTCGATAGACAATTAGGCCATTGTTATCTTATCAATTAAACAGGAGGCAAGTTCTACTTGGATTCGATAGGCAATTAGGTCATTGTTATCTTATCAATTACCTACTTCGACTGGAAGTATATAAACCATATAAATTCCAACATTTACACATTTTCCAAACATAACATTAAAATAAATTCAGTTAACATGGATAGCTTTACTTTTGGAACATCAACTAAGGGATGCCCAACGGTTATATGTGGAAACTTTGAATATGTAAAGTTCCGTGAAAACAAGAATGGACAGACGTATTGGCGCTGCAAGATGTTTCAGCGTTTCAAACGCAAAGCTCATCTGACGACAGAAGGAGATCGCATCGTAACCAACAACGAGCAGGGACACACACATGAAGGCAACATCGCTAAATCTCTCGCACGTAAAGCGGTTGCCGAAATGAAGAACAAAATGGGTGAATCATCATCCATGCCAGCTGCCGTTATAGGATCGATTTCACGAAGATTAGACAATCACGTGCTGATGGCGCTGCCGAAGCGATCAACGTTTACTCGCACTCTCCAACGCAGAAGAGCTATATTTGCCGACAATGAGAATGAAGTAGTGTTGCCTCCACCGCCAGCCGATACTAACTTCACTGTTCCACCACGTTTTGTTGACATGATCCTGTACGACTCTGGAGCAGAAGATGCAGACAGTATACTGATTTTGGGATGCCACGAATTACTCGACGGACTGGCGCGCACTAAGCTGTGGCTTGCAGATGGAACGTTTGCAGTAGTGCCTTCTATTTTCTTTCAGCTGTATTCGATTCATTTCGAGCTATGTCCTGGCAATAATCCAGTTGCAGTATACTGCCTCATCCGCAACAAACAACGATCTTCGTATGAGCGCATACTAGCCCAGATGAAAATTATGATACCAGCAGCAAATCCTGAACGAATTCTTGTCGACTTCGAAACGGTTGCGATGTCTGTGTTCCAGGCCGCGTATCCTAATGCAGTTATATCCGGATGTTATTTCCACCTCTGTCAAAGTGTTTTACGTAAGGTGAATGACATCGGAATGAAACAGGAATACGAAACCAACAACGCTGTCTGTGGAAGTGTCCGCTGTTTAGGCTCTCGTGCCGGAAGTCGATGTCATAGAAGCTTTCGATCTTCGCACTGATGATATTGCTGATCTACATGAGCGCATGCCGGAATTGCTATCTTACTTCGAACACACCTATATCCGTGGACGACGCCGGGCTGGACGAGCAGGCAAATGTGGACCAAGTATATTTCCGGTGCATCGTTGGAATCAACATCAGGCAGCAGGTGACGGCATTGCTCGAACAACCAACGCCTTGGAGGGATGGCACTATGGTCTTCAAACCTTATTTCAATGTCATCACCCTACTCTGTGGAAATTCTTAGATGGCATCTCTAAAGATATGCAGAATCAGAAAGCGACCTTTCTACAAGGTTTAACTGGAGTTCAGCAGATTCAAAGGAAGAAGTACAGGGAATTGAAGGAACGTGTGGCTCGTGCAGTTGGACTATATTTGGCTGCCGACGTGCTGCAGTATTTGCGCGCCATGGCTCATCTGTCTCATCAGTAAATTGCTGTAAATTAAAATATTTTTTTGCAGTAAATTAAAATATAATTTTTTATTGAATTTCTTTTTTATTGAATTACAATGATTTTACAACCAAAAAAAGATATTATAAAAAAGTCACTTATATATTTGATTATCTGTCACTGTGATTATTTGTCGCGTGATTATGTGTCGCTGTGATTAACTGTCGTTGTTTAAATGTCGCGTGATTAACTGTTCGCACACCGCTATTGGCATCTTTCATCAAAGTACATCAGAGACAATTGATGAACATTATTTAATAAACAAATTTACAGAAATAGCTACGCTTGATCCATCATCTATTAATAAACAATCTCTAACTGCAAAGCTGTATCGATACAAAAATACACTTAAAGGGAAACGAGGGTTGGCCAAGAATGAATTTGAAAATGAGACATTTTCAGTACCAGTTAACACTGTGACAGCACCTAAAGTTCCAAGTGGAAAACTTTATAAAGAGGAACTTGCATCTTGCAAACAAGCATATACAAGTTTAGCAACTGAATTGTCACAGTTCAAACAATAAATGAAGTCGCTGAAGGAACAAAAAAAAACGTTGAAATTAGAGAAACTATGGAGAAACATCAGTACGAGACTTTTTAGTCTTAAAAGGTCTCATTCTCAAGAATTAAAAATTCGAAGAAATTTAAATCAAAGAAGCAGCAGAGGAGGTGAACAGACCAAGTTTTCAAGCAAAAATAAGGCTTCTACGGAAACCGAAAATATCTAACAAAATGCAGAGAATGTGAACAGACCAACTTTTACAGGCGTCGATTTAGCAAACTGAGGCTTTCTCGAAAATGCTTAATATAAGCCTTCATTCATCAAAATAAAATTAAAAAAAAAAAACGACGCCATTTAGTTGACGTTCACCTCCTCGGCTGCTAATGCGCTAACTAAATATTTGATCAAGTCCGATACGATATCTTGTCCGAGAGTCTGCTAAATTTATCGTTATAAATCCGTATGGGGCGGTTCTAGCCATACTAAAGAAATTTTTAAATTTATTAAAATCCATATCACCGTCACACCAGTAATTAAAAATATTTTGTAATGTGTATTTTCCAGTACCGTTAAATACGCATACTAAATTACAATTTTCTCTTATTATACTTGGAATCTGTGCGTATTTTTGAGTAACATATATCACATCTATGTTTTTATGTCTGCCTCGGGAAAATATTCTAGCAGGATTTGTTTGTCTTTCCAACATAACATCATCATATACGACTAAATTGTTAATACTTCCATCAATATCATCAATACTAGGTGCCTCTTCGATATCGGTTATAAACTCAATGATATCATCACCGTTAATTTCTCGCGCGGCATCATTAAAATCCTTTAGTACTTCATAACATCGTTGATCGTCTACACTCGGAGCAATCATGTACAATTTATCCCACTTCATCCATCTCGTTATCAAATTAAGTAGCAATTGTGTTTTGCCACTTCCAGATGGTCCGATGATAATCGCGCGAATAGAATCTGGTAACATTGCATGATGTTTAATAGGTTTTCGTTGTCGAGTAGCTGAATAATCAATTACATTCATAACTGTTATATATAAATTATGGATCTATATTGTGTGAAGTGTAGGACACGTACTGGCACAAATGACTTGACGACGATTACAACGAAAAATAATCGATCAGCGCTTTCTGGTAAATGCGTACAATGTAGTACGAAAAAATTTAGATTTACTTCCACGAAACCTTTAAAAAAAAACGAGGAGGTGATATTGCAGCCAAATTGACAAAACTCCCAGGAACACCGTGGGCAAAGTATCCAGGAGAAAAGCACCTTCCAGGATATAGCTACTGTGGACCGGGAACACGATTAGATATCAGACTTGATGATCAAAATCAGCCCCGACCCGGCGAATATCCAATAAACGCTATTGATAAGGCGTGTCATGCTCATGATGTCGCTTATAAAAGCAGCAATCTTCAACATAGACATCTCGCAGATGTAAAATTAATTCATGCGTTAAATGCTATTCCTGATAAATCCTTCAAAGAAAAATTGGCTTCTTGGTTGGTAAAATCTGCTATGAAGGGTAAATTGATGTTAGGTGCTGGTAATTGAAAATGCTAGCATTTTAATATGGAATCTATTTATTATTCTCCGAGAGGATACTGGAGAGGTTACGCAGCAATCAATAAACTAGCTAGTGCATCAAAGGTGAAAAAAACTACAGCGGCAAACTGGTTATCTAAACAGGCAATATGGCAAATTTATCTACCAGCGCCTAAACAAATTAACTATTCGCATTTTGATGTTACAACACCTAATGAAGTTCATCAAGCTGATATATTATTTCTGCCGCATGACAACGGTTACAAATACGCGTTAACGTTAGTTGATATTGCAAGTCGATACAAAGAAGCAGAACCGTTAAAAACAAAATCATCTACTGAAGTAGCTTCTGCATTTGAAAAAATTTATCGACGAGGTCCTCTGCGCTGGCCAAATCTGTTACAAGTTGATCCTGGCAAGGAATTTCAAGGTGTTGTTACATCTACGATGAAACATCATAATGTCGCCATCAGACGAGGACACACTGCGCTACATCGCGATCAGGCAATTGTTGAACGGTTTAATAAAACCCTTGCTGAGCGGTTATTCGGATATCAATACGCAAAAGAATTCATCCAGGATAAACGATCCCGTGAATGGGTCAAGAGATTACCAGCTGTGATTACCGCAATCAATAATGAGATTACTAGAACAATTAATATGAAACCTGTCAACGCTATTAAGAAGGCGTCTATCAAAATGGAAATCCAAGGAATTTCACAAAAAGAACCAATTCTTGGTAGTAATGTCATTGTAAGGTACTTATACGAACCAGGAGAGCTTGAGGGTGGTAAAAAAAGAGCTACCGATCCTATTTGGAGCGTCACTACGCATAAAATATCCGGCATAACACGATCAACTGGTAGACCTCCAGTCTATAGACTGGATTCAACTGCTCCTCAGCGAGGATTTACACGCGAACAATTACAAGTGATTCCCGAGGATACTCAATTACCACCGCGTGGTCTTAACTAGCACCTAAGGTGTTGTCACCCCGGCGTCTGTTGCACTCAAGACAAGTCAACCTCACATTGTTTCTGACATGACCGAGATTGTTATCATTTCTATCTACGGTAAATTGGCGAGGATCTTTATCCGACCAATTCCAACTCATTATACAATTGCAACTCGCGCAGTGATTGTTCTGTTGTTGCTTTAGTGTCTTAATTAATTCAGCATCAATGTCAAATTCTCTTTTATTTTTTTTATCCTGTTGTTTATAACCAGAGAGTTTTTTTCTGATTATATTATCATCGGCGTGTATATTACTTATTGTATTGTCATTATCATTAACCACAATTCTTCGAAGTTGGTTTATTCGCCGTACTCTGGATACTGCGAGATAAACTAAATTTGACCACTCAATATGATTATCTACTATCCAAAGAGTTGTATCGGATATAGTCAATCCCTGTGAAGAGTGTATTGTTGCTGCATAACCTAACGTCCATGGGGATTTATCAGCACCTAATGCATCTTTAACGACGCTGATATCAACCAGCACAATATCATTTAATACTAAATTCTGCTTTTGTTGTTGTCCAGGAATGTCAACGTCGATATTCTGCTTTCGTGTATCCTTAGGTCTATAACAGAGTGGTACTGGAAGCGTTGCAAATTTTTCTTTATGTAGCGCAAACAACTTCATCTGAAGTGCGTCTCTGACTATTTTTCTACTCGCGATTATTAAATCATTTGGCTTCCACATTTCCCAAAAATCATTCATGAGAGTTTCTGAAATTATTTCACGCGCTATTTCACATTGGATTTTATCCGGTTGTAATCTAATTAGCGCTTTGAATTCTGGTAATTGTTCATCAAGTGATCTATGGTCGGTATTAATCTCTTCATAATAATCTACAAATCCTTTTAACCATTCATGTGGAGATCCACCAACAAATGGCTGCGGTTGGCCGTGATCCCCGCACATGACGACTTTTGTGTTTTTTGTCAACAACCATGATAGAAATGTCTGTAATACTGTCAACGATATAGTACATACTTCATCAATGATTATTACATCAGGAATGAATTTATCGCCCATTCGATCAGGAGTCCATGTATCGCCTTTCCATCGAAAGAAGCTGTGATAAGTACAGGCTTTTACCCCCCGCGCTATCATCTCTCTGGCGAGTCTGTGAGTTGGTGTTAACACAATCATGTTAGAAACGCTAGCGTTTCTACGGAATAATTCGATTGCACGAGTTGTCTTTCCTGATCCACCACAGCCGTTTAAATAAACTGTCTTGTATCTACAAATCGGATCGGATACGGGCGGTGCAGTAGAAAATTCTGATTGAATCTCTGAGATATTATGGTTACTTTTCAAGTATTTATCATCCATAGCAACGTCTGCGGATTTACAATACTCATGTAATGTTTCTTTTTTAAACCTCCAATTCCCCCACGCTTCCTTAGGATCTGTGAATTTAGCTACATCTGATTTGTATTTTTCATGGATATACATCGAATCAGTAGCTACTCTAACCGCGGTATTAGGAAATCTATTTATCATCGAGAATAGATTAATACAAGAATAGGCTAGCATAGAACTTCTCAATTGTGTGTATTGACAACTTTTTCCATCACAGTAGGTAACAACCGTACCTAATTTCTTACCATTTCGAAGGACATCATCTACCCAAACATTATTAGTTCCGCTCGCAGATTTGTAAGCTTCCTCATCTAATTCCCCTGATAGAAAAGCGTTCTTACGGGTTACAAATTTCCCTTTTTTTATTAAATCAGATATTATGAAATTGTATTCTTCATCGTCTATGATTAATCTCGAAGAGTATTTTGCATTATCAAATCTTCCACCTTGAGTGAATTTACCGATTATTTTTCGTCCGAGATCTTTAGCCTCTCTATTACTACCTTCGAATAATTTCTTAGACCAATCTATGATTTGTTCCTCGTTGAAATTCTTCGAATTTCCATCTAGAAATTGTTTTCGTTGTTCGTTAATTATTTTTTCGAGATCGGGTTTTGGTAACCAAACATCTTTCTGAGCGTTATAACAAATAATCGCTTCACTGACAATTAACGATATTAGCATACCACAATCGATCATATACCGCAATAGCACAATTGGCATCCACGCTTTTTCATACATATGTCTACCAAGCCAAAGATAACTACACGGATGTAACCCTGTAGCTAATTCGAATGATATCACACGAGCGAACCCGGTTAAATCAAAATTAGAACTGCTAGCAGTTCCAGGCAATGGACCATTAATCGCAACACGAGTCATTTCATGTGTGGGATGTCCAAATCGTTTGAAGTATTCAGAGCATTCTCCATACCCGAGAAAACTTCCAGGATAACACGCGGATATATCAATTGAAATCATACCATCACGTGAGTATTTCGTATTCCACAATCCTCCATGACCAAATTCGACGCAACTCAACTTCACATCCTCCAGAAAATCACTTCGTGTTGGACGCCATGAATTCTTTTCTCGTGCGAAGTGAGCTACCACTGATGGAATAGTAAAACTATCCGTAAGTAGTTTTTCTGTAGAAATGCTAGTGTTTCCTTCTAAATACTCATTAGCGATTTTTCTCATTCTAGTATCTAATTCTTCAGTTCGATATAATTCACCATTTGGTTTTACAAACTGATCAAATCCTATTTCCGGATCCTCATTACTCCTGAGTAACCATACTGACACAGGGTCGTCTTTGGTTAACGCGTGAATAGCATCAAATAATTTCTCTTCATAGAAACCATCCCTAGAAAATTCTTTAGGGATATATCGAACAGTTCTTTCTCGTGGAAATATATTTACCGCGGGTGTCCACGCGTGTTTGTTATGATCAATAATTTCAATTGGAGCTCCTCGCGATTGATATTTCGGTTCGTATAATACTTCTCCGGTTATTGTCGCTACCGATATTGGAAATTTTAATAATGCTTCTAATTTAGCTATATCGGAAATCCTTGCTCCATGTTGATTCACTGTTAGTTCCCATTCGGTTATTTTTTTTCTTCGTAGATCAGTTAATTTATTTCCCCGGGATGCATTTGTAAAGTGTTCTATTAACCGTGTTGCTACACAATTAAGTGGCAAAGCCACTGATGATGAAAACATCGGAGCTAGTTTTGTAATATTAGGATTATTATTTATTGGATATAACCCATACACAACTGCTGTTACAGGGTAAGATTTCTCATAGTATGGTTTGTCAATCCCAGTTAGAGTTCCTGGTTTGGAATCTCTACTCACAATAACAGTTTTTTTATCCTTAAGGATTGGGTCAAATTTATCTCTGATAATCCATTCACCTTCCTCTTCGATAATGAATTTTATTCTAAAAAAATACCTCCGTAGAAATCCTTTGGATTTCTGGCCAAGGTGTGAAAGTATCACAGCTGCTCTTATATCATTCATAGTAGCATCAATTACGGGTATATTGACATCTTCATCAATAATTCGAAATGTCGACCACGTATGAGATGCTCCATCACGCTTAAACTCATTAAAACAGTCGCTGATTTTACTCAATAGTGGTTTATCATCTACTAGACTTTTAGGTATATCAGAGATTCTATCGAGATTAAATCTAACATTTTTCCAAGGCTTAATTTTCGATAATCTCTTGAACTCCTTCATATTATAATTAAAACAAGTATTTAAATAAGAAAATTTTATATAATGAATCATTGCAAATGGCTTATGATTGGATCAAAGACTCCGTGTAACAAATCATGTAGAAATGAATTCTGTGGGTATCATATGCAGAGTGTGAGAAACGGTTCGGAGGGACCTCTACCATGTTTGCATTGTGGGGTAGGTGTAAGAGGCAAGTCGCAGTTATGCATTAATTGCGGGGGTAAGCGTTATAGAGAGTTAAAACGTTATTATGACAAGCGAAGAATCAAAAATCCTGACGACGTCAATGGCAAAATCATAAAAACTACGGATGACTATATAAAAAGATTTGTTAATGTTATAATTCAGCCAATTAACGAATTAGACAAATAGATATATTATATATACAAATGAGCCAAGAATTTCAAAGACATCCTGTTATTAAAAATTACGAAGCTTCTCGTGATGGTGTTGTTAGACACAGTAAAAATAGGAAATCTGTTGGGCGGGATAATGGTATGGGTTATTTGATATTTAATGCTGGAGGGAAAATGTATCTCAATCACCGTTTCGTCTTCGAAGTGTATAACGAATCAATCAAAGATGGTTTTGTTATTGATCATATTGATTCCGATACTAAGAATAACAAATTGAACAACCTTCAAGCTATTTCTCAATGTGAAAACACAAAACGAGGAAGAACTGGGAAATACCCGAAAAATGCTAGATCCGTAAAGTCAATGGACACTGACAACAAGGAGATAGTATTTCAATCAATGTCAGAAGCTGGTAGGTATTTCGATATTTTCCCCTCCTCGGTACAAAAAGTAGCAGAAGGAATTTATAAGACCGCTTTTTCAAAGCGTTTTAAAAACAAAATTCGGTTTATTTATGTATAATTTGCATTGGAAATTGCTTCGTGAAATTGTGAAAGAATTTCCATTGAAAATCTTCAATTTTGCAATTTCACATGGGAGATAACTCCGTTAGGTATAACGCGTGTGAAATCCATAGGATTTCCACCAATGACAGAGTTACGGATCTTAAACACGGAAACGCTAGTGTTGGAAAATCTTCGATTTTTCATTGGCTGTTATAATTAAATAAATCCGAACAAAACACAATCAATTTTGTCTTTTTTCAAGTATTAACAGAACTGTTTTATAAACACGTCGTATTTAAACATTTTTTTTAATGTCTGTTTCAAGTATTATGTGTGTTTTCAACATTGTCAGTGATCGCTAATAAACAAACAAATAATTACAATCACTACACCTATTTTATATCACCTCGTCGTAATGAGTGTATATATACAAATTCGTTCTTATTATAATTGGGCATTTAGCCGAAATTCAAGTGTAAACAAAACCACACCGTCACACGTGGTATGAACGTTATTATTGACATTCAAAACCAAAGTTTCGATTTTGTGGTTTTGTTTACACTTGAATGTAGAATAGCCCGCGTCATCCATTGTCATTGAAATCAATTCATTCATTGTTCACCTATAATCTATTGTTGTACCGTCGTCATTGTCATTGAAATCAATTCATTCATTGTTCACCTATAATCTATTGTTATATGTTTGTCGGTTGTAACCGTAGAAATCCCTTGGATTTCGGGCGCTGCTTGATGTATAAAACACCAAGGGGGTTCAAACGGTGAATTGTGCCGTCTTCATTCATTATATATAATCATAATCACCTATAATCGCATTAAGCTTCTGGGTATACTAAGATGATCAACACCTTAGTGTATCCAGAATTCATTTTGAAAATACTTTGTATTTGAAATACTTTGTATTTTTAATTCTAAAGAATTTTCATACTTTGTATTTGAAATACTTTGCATTTAAACAAATATATTTTTATATATATATGAATCTTGAAAATCTCAAATTGATTATTATTGAAATCAACAAGTTGAAGGATGAAAATGTAAAATTATGTTCAGGTTTGGATTGTGATCAAATTATGACCAATTTCGAGGATATACAATTTGCAGAACAGACAGGAAAATATGTCCTATCTAAGAAATATTTTTTAATTAAGAATATCCAAAAGCTTATACGTGAGAGCTTAGTCAATACTGAAGATGTTAATGTCTTCGTACCATTATGTAGCATCGTTGAACGTGTACGTAAGCAATTAGGATTAGAATATGAACAAAAGAGACTTATTAATTGTAAAGTGAGACAATTAAAAATGTTAATGGAAAACTCTGAAGGTGATGAGCCCCACGCGTAGAGAGCCTCCTTTGTTTGTATAACCAGTACGGTATGAGGAAGTAAAATTATATGTGTAAGGGGGAAGTATTAAAATGATTTGCATTTTTTAGTTAGTGATTTCTTTCGAAATGATTTGCAATGAAATGCTTTGCATTTGAAAATCCAAAGGATTTTTATTTGACAATTAGTGATACTCTTTTAATAATGATAGGACAATCATTAACTACACGGAACACTAAAGAAAGACTTGAAGCTCTTAAGAAAATATTACCCCTTCGTGATAGAATCCGTGAAAAACTTCAACAACGGCAATCAATGGCCACCGACTTCACAGAGGATACAGAACAACTCTTCAAACCGGTTGTCAAGGCAACTACAGATGTGAAAACAGCAACTGAACGGGCGATATACGGAGATGTCCCTAAAGAAGGTCCTAGAACAGAGAAGCCTCTTCTCCCTGTGTTGGAGAAAATAGCAAAACGAACTAAACAAACGAAACAAGCTGTACAAATACTTCCAGGTGAAATCGCAGGGGAGATGGAACTACAACGACAGCAAGAACGAGAAGAACTACAACGACAGCAAGAACAAGAAGAACTACAACGACAGCAAGAACAAGAAGAAGAAGAAGAACAAGAAGGCGCAGTTTCCACTTCTCGTGGTGTTCCCTTTATAGACAAATTCACTCCGACGGGTATAGAACAAATAAAACAATTTCAATTAATGAAACCCAACGATTATATCACCTTTGGTAATTTTGCTGTCCAAAGCTATTATTCAAGAGAGAGTTTTTTGAAGGACGAGTATAAAAAGAGTAAAATATCACGACCTGACTGGGTTGATTGGTTGTTTAAAGTGAATCAAAGTATTGATCGTTTAAAAAAGGAAAAACTAGAGTATAAAATGTTTATGAGAGGAATTGAAGATTATGACATACAACAACAACAAGAAAAACAACAAGAAGAAGAAGAAAAGCAACAAGAACAACAAAGAAAAAGAGAAGAAAAAACTAAGAAAAAAACCGGAAAGGGATATTCACCTATGGATTTTCACTCTAGTGTTGGAAACTCTAGTGTTGGAAATTCTAGTGTTGGAAACTCTTCGAGTGGAAATACAAGTATTTCTTGCCCTGGTAATATTTTCGGTGATATAGCACGATTAGAAGTACTTGTAGGTGGAAAACGAGCCGGGAATAACTCACTGGAAATAATCAATGAAGCAGCTGATATCTGTAGGAGATTATTTCAAGGTGGTATCATGGATATTGCAACATATAGAGATTTCATTGAGGAGTTAGCCGAAAATTCTTCGAATTTCTACGGTTATCATAGTGACTAATGTCACTAGAAATCCGTAGGATTTCGTGATTAGATAATTGAAAATGCTTTAGCATTTGTAGAATCAAAAGTGATTCTGTATATAGAGAATGATCATACACTACAACCATGATAAACCAACTAACGTCTACGTGGTAAACTCACGATTACCAAAATACCGAGTATACTATGGAGATGGTCTCGGTAATACTATAATGGGATTATTTTCAAGAATGGCTCCAAAAGTGGCTCCATTTGCAAAACAGGCAGCAATGAAAGCAATTGATGTTATCCGAGATAAGGGTATTAACACTGTTGGTGATCTTGCTAGTAAGGCATTTTCAGCCGCTCGGGATAAACTAACAGCGTTAGTGAAATCACGAAGTGATTTTCGTAGAAATTTTTCAAAACCTGGAAATGCTAGCATTAGAAACACTAGTGTTTCTGGAATGACTTCACTGCCATCTACTGCAGTAATGCCTACACAGGTTAGTAAAATAATAAATAACGCCGTGGATAAAAAACTACAGTCGTTAATGACTAACGCCCAGGATAATATAACAGCAAATATGATAGCAGGAAGTGGGCTTTCGGGAAGTGGTTTTAAGAAGATTCGCCGGAAACGTTAGAAATATTTATTTGAACAGGATTTCCAATTATGATAGTTATTGTAGAAACACTAGTGTTTCTAATATTTGTGTCAGAATCACTTGTGATTCTATTTATTTGAATAGGATGCTCAGTTGTTATGGTTATTGTAGAAACACTAGCATTAGAAATATTTGTGTCAGAATCACTTGTGTCAGAAACATTAATGTCAGAATCACTTGTGATTCTACTAACGCTATCTTCATTATCAGATATTTTCATCATCATTATTAAAATACACCCAACTAAATAATTTTTTTGAAAATTATTTTTATATTATAAAATATTTATAATTTGCTAATTTTGTTAGATTTTTTACTTTTTTTACTCATTTTTCTAGTGTTTTTACTCATTTTTCTAGTGTTTTTATGCAATTCATCGACAAAATTTCATGAAAATCGAGGATGAAAACCCAAGGAATTCATTTAGAGAAAATCGATTTTGATCAGATTTTTTATCATGTGAGGCTAAATATGTTGTTGTCATCGAATTTTCGATGTTTTTTTTATTGATTTTGTGTTGTTTTTTGACTAATCCGTCGACATAATTTCATGAAAATCGATTTTCTCTAAATGAATTCCTGGGGTTTTCAATTCAAAATTCCTTCAGAATTCTTTCAAAATTTTTGATTTAGACCATCGGATATATAATAAAAAATGTTCAAACAGAACCCTGATGTTGCATTTGACATGGAAGCCCCAGTGCTTAAAGATACTTCTGTACGTGATTATCAATTTTTTGCTTATCACGCAGTACAACCTGATCTTCGTGGAAGAATTGAACTTCAGGTTCATGATACCAGTAAATACTTTTTACCCGCTGAAGCTTTTATTGAAGTCGAAGGTGAACTCGTGCAAAATATTCCACTTAATACAGTATATGGAGCAAATCTTCAAGTTGGTTTTGTTAATAATGGTATTATGGCTTTATTTGAAAGCGCTAGATATCTCATTGATGGAAAAGAAATCGAATCTATTGAACGTGAAGTTGATGTAGCAACAACAATACTAGGGCTAGCAAGATACTCTGACGATTATACAAGATCGGCTGGTCCATCTATGATGTTCACGAAGGATATTACTGATCATCCTAATGGTACTCCATATATAAGAAGAAGACCATTAAATCGTGCTGATCCTGCTGTTAATTTTGGTGCTAATGATGTTGCTGGTGCTATTGAAGATTTAGTTGTAGACGCTAATCCCAATTACAATTTAGGATTTGCAACACGATTAGCAACATTACAAGGAAATCGCAGACATTTTTCATGTGCAATCCCATTACATCATATATTTGGATTTTGTAGAAACGTCAGAAAGGTTATTTATGGAGTAAAGCATACTGTAGCACTAGTGAGAAAGGGTACTGATAATAATGCAATCTGGCGCGCTGATGGCATTGCCGATGGTAAAGTAATTTTAACAAAACTATCACTATGGATGCCAGTGTTGACTCCATCATTGTCAGTAGAACCGCGGTTGCTATCATTTATGGATCAAGGAGGAAAGAGATTATTAAGCTGGTTGACAACGTCCACAGATACCATGGATTCTAATATTGATGGTACATTTACATGGCATTTGGCAGCACGACAGGGTGTTTCAGCTCCACGGCATATTTTTATTGCTCTACAGGATATTACGAGATTAAACAATCAAGAAAGAAGTCATATGATATTTGATCAACTTGAGTGTAGTGAAGTCTCGCTGAAAATAAACGGACAACAAGAACCAGCAGAGGATATACAACTTAATTATGAAAATAATCATATTGCACGTGTTTATCATCGATTGCTATCATTTATGGGACGTGATCAAAATGTAGATACTGGTCTACAAATATCACAATTGGATTTTAAAGGTCTGTATCCGATTTATTACTTTTCCCTAGAACATCTTGACTTGATGAAACAGTCCGTAGTTGATATACACTTCCGAGCTCGTGTACATCCTGGTGTTCACCCTGCTGCTCCTCCTCCTGGTGCTGTTGCTGGTGATGTTGTTAATTACAGAGCAGTTGCTGTTATTCTTAGTGATAAATCAATGATACTCGAAGGTGTTGGTGGACGAATGAGACTAGTAGATGCACCAGTGGAAAATCTGTAAGATTTTCTTAATCCAAAATTCTTTAAAAATGACTCGCGATTTAGAATCAATCTATTTTGTATAATGTCGTATAGTAATATCAATGTTACGTTGACACCTGGTCAAATAAAAAAATTACAATCCAAATCAGCTAAGCAATGTGGAACCACAATAACGCTGAAACCTAATCAAATGAATGGCGGAGGAAATAAACTATCGCTGACGAAAACTCAAACTAATCATTTTAATAAAGCGCTGAAAGAAAAAAAGGGAGTTCAGGTTACTCTTTCTACGAGCGCGATCCGTAACATGGAAAAGACTGGTGGTATATTCCCGTTGTTAGGGTTGATTCCAGGGTTGATTGCCGCAGCAGCCCCAGCGGTAGCGAAGGCAGCAGCATTAGGAGCTATTGGTACCGCAGCAGGAATGGCGTTGAAAAAGGCAACTGGAAAGGGGTATAAAAAAAAAGGAAAGGGTCTAAGACTACCAGGAACCCCGAGTTCATGGTACAGCGGAAAGGGTCTTCGAATTCCAGGAACGATATAGTTCCGAAATCTTCGATTTTCAAACCGATGGTTCCCATGTCCAATTTTGATTTAATTGATGCCGCTAAAAAATTAAAAATAAAAAATTTCAGAGGGGTTTTTATGAGAGATCAGTTACCGGCACAACCAAATGATGTTGAAACCGGTATTATTAATTTAGATAACAGCGATGGACCTGGAACACATTGGGTTTGTTACGCGATTGATCCACGTGGGATTATTTATTTTGACTCATATGGATTAGCGCCGCCGAAAGAATTTATGCGTTATATTAAGAAATTTAAAAGATTTCCAATTTTTTATTCTACACTACCAACACAAACAATGCTTGACCCACCAATATGCGGTCGAGAAGTATTAAACGTACTTGATGCTATTTCGAAAGAATCTTTAAAACCACCTCATATAGTAGTAAATGAGTATACTAGCGGTAGAAAATCCATAGGATTTAAATGATAAAAAGATTTCTATAATAATGATTGATATTTGGGGACGATCTTTATCATCGCTGAAAAAACCTGATAGTGGAGTTGAAACCGTTGATAACAAGGATGTTAAAAAACTAATCGAAGATGAAATATCCGAAATATTAAACCTAGCAAATGTTGATCCTGGTGAAATAGTTGTATTTCAAGATCGTCAGGGTAAATTGAAAAGTAGTAATATCTCTCTTAATGATATTTTGGTTAAACAACGAGACGCAGCAGAGGATACTATCGCGTTATTTTCTGATGGGGGTAAACTCAAACCAGGTGTACTTGTTTCAACAATTACGGATAAATTAACAACATATGATAACACAGTGAATTCATTAAAATCGCTTAATGATAAGTATGATGATCATATAATTGTATTTGACCAGTTTACTGCATTACAAAGAAATATAGTTGACAAAATTGACAAACCCCTGCTAGAATTTTTTGGAAATCCACCAGTGACTACACCAAAACTCACCACAATAAAAGATTCTATGTTAGAACTAGCAACTTTTCAATCTGAATATGAAAAACACACGAAACTATTTATGACGTTTCGTAAAAACCTCATGGACAAGTTTATTGGGAGTCCATTTGATAAAATTGAAATAACACTTCCCGATATTAAAAAATCCATCGATGAACTTAAAACATTCAACAACGCAATAAGGGATGATGCAATGAGAATGATAAGCGTTGTTGAAAAAGTAAAAATTCCTCATAATAAATCTATCGTCAACGTAGTATACACGATTCAACACATATCATATACGTGGACTCCCACAGACAATATTTTAACCGTAACCGCAGCAGTCAAGGGTATTTATCGATTAACAATAGTATCACCGATTAAATCTCAGTTTGAAATATCATCAAGTAGTTCATTTGGAGTCAATAATACGATATCAACGATCATCGACAAGGATACAATTGAACAATTCAAGATAACGAATACAGATGATAATCTAGCCAAGGCTTCAATAACGTGCTACGTAGAATTCGTAGTGGATTTAAGTAAACAATTAAATTGATTTAAAAATTCTTTCACGATTCAAAATTACAAAGTAATTTGTAATTGAAAATGCTAACGCTTTTAAAATAAAATGACTCCATCATCGAATCAGTATCGCTATGATCAAGTCAAAGAGTTTCAAACTAAACTCAGTTCTCTCTGTGAAGAATATCAAATAAAAATCAAAAAATACAAACGAAGAATAACCACAGTTGATATCACCGTGTACTCGGTGTCAGGAGTAATCACTGCTGCTGGAATAATACTATCTTCGGTTACAATGATTGCTCCGGTCGTAGTTCCAATCGCTATTTCCGCAGTGGCTACAATTGCTGGTATATTAACTGGGATCACAAAAAAACTATCATCGTGTAGCCAGAGTAAACTACATGATTATTTAATTAAATATCATATTGCATCTGCCGGTTACTCGCAATTATCCTCGTTGATATCATCGTCGTTGGATGACACAACAATATCAGATAGCGAATTTTCAACTATGGCTCAATTGTATAAATCAACAATGCTGAAATTAGAGCAGAATAATAATAATAATGTCGTCGCAAGAACTACTTCAACAAATAGTAACAAATACAACACCAGTGAAAACAAGCATGATATCAGTAACCTCAACACGTCCCGAATTTAGTGTTAATTTCCCAAGTCCTGTTCCGGTGAACGAGATCGCGCTAGCAAAACTACGAGTATATCATAGCTGGCCTAATATCAGATCGGTAGCATTTGGTGGTCAACAACCGAATAATTCCTTGGTGTTCGCGTGGAAAAATAAACCCAATAGTACTGATCTAGATTGGAATGTTGTCTCATTACCAACTGGGTCATATCAAATTGAACAAATTAATAATGAATTACAACGAAGAATAAAATCGATTACTGGAAAAGAATCAAAAATCGCTATAACGGTTCATGAACCAACATTATCATCTGCAATTGAGATTAATTCCCCTGGGTATGTTGTAGATATTTATCAGAGTTCTATAAGATCGATATTAGGGTGGCCTGAATTACCAAAACAACAAGATTATATTCTTAAACATAATAACAGCCCAGATAATGATGGTAGACATATTGCTCCGAACAATGTAAATATATCCTCGGTTATTGCGCTGAATTTAGTATGTGACGTTATCGAAGGAAGCTATCAAATAGATCTTGAAAAATCAAATCAAGCTCAACAGGGATATATTTTATACTCTTTTGCACCAACGGCTCCTCCAGGATTTCTAATTATTGAAGATCCAACCAATCTAGTCTATATGCGATGTCATAATAATTTGTTAACGAGAATTAATTTCAAACTCACTGACCAATCTAATAATCTGATTGATTTACGAGGTGAGGTTTTACAAATTAGTTTGTTTGTGAAATCTTAAGGACTTGATCAAATATTTAGTTAGCGCATTAGCAGCCGAGGAGGTGAACGTCAACTAAATGGCATCTTTTTTTTTACCAAATGGACCCTTCTCTTGATATTTATTAGAAGGGTTTATTTGACAAATTAAGACTTCCTAGTAAATATTAACTAGAAGAGTTTATTTGACAAATTAGGACTTCCTAGTAAATATTAACTAGAAGGAAGCATCGTTGACGACTAAAAAGTTGGTCTGTTCACTTTCCTACCTAGGGAGACTCTATAGCAGCCTTTTATGTGAAATAGTTTCAGTTTATCTAATTTAGTTTCGATTTGTCTGATTTAGTTTCGGTTTCCGTAGAAGCCTTATTTTTGCTTGAAAACTTGGTCTGTTCACCTCCTCTGCTGCTAAAGATGCTCGTTATGAAAACAATCTACTGAGATCTCTATCATGATATGCTGTTAAGAGAGCTTCTGCTGCAAACAACAGAGCGTTGCAAAAACCCATAATTCGTCAAAACCAAAAGCTTGCAATGTTGAAAACTGACAATGAAAATTTAAGACTCGGCAACACCAGATTAGCTGTTCAGTTGCAACACGAGTAAGAAAATGTGAAAATGTTTACTGAAAAAAAAGTTAACAGCATCAAATACTGCAAATTATATCGAAAGTAAAGATAATAGTCAGCTGAAGAAAGACTTGCAAAATATAACACAGATTATTTACTAGCTCTTCTACAAGATAATGCTGTAGTTGACCTGTTTGATCCTGTAACGAAATGTTACACACCTGATAAAAGACCATGCATTATCAATATTATAATCACAATGTTGCATCAGCTAATATAGGTCCAGTAATAACAGAAGTTTTTAAAGCTTGCTAACTGAACTCCTAATGAACTTCCATCAAGGAGAACTGTGGACAATATGATAGCGGAAAAACTTGTTATTGGACAAAAGCAGATCTACTGTTGGTACTGCACAAAATACATGCTTGTATGGTATTGGGTTCATGTCGAATACCCATTTGATTAACTCTGTCATATTATGGAATTCCTGGAGCCAGGATTACTAATTTCTTAGATGGTTTTTTGCCTGGCCGTTTTCCAGACGCCATTTTTATTCAAATAGGGGAAAATGAAGTCGGATTTTTATCCCCTTCTGAGATTTTGGAAAATCTCAAGAGGTTAGTTCAAGTTTATATTCATCGAGGTGTAAATCATATTCTAATTGGAGCCTTCTTGCCCAGTGAACGTCCCCGTGGACTTACCATTAGACAATATAATCGATTAGTTCGATTAATCAACAATGAAATTTCCCAGTATTCCAGAACTGTTCATGGTGTTCATATAATAGGAAATCAAGGATTTCATAGAACTTTTCTGGACCATGATGGCGTGGGGGGGGGGGGGGGGGGTTGATCCTCGTGTCTCTCCCCAGCACATACAGCTGGTTTGAGTCGGAAGAGGAACACCGTCATTATTGAAATTGTATATCAATAGTGCAATGGAGCCCTGTCCATCCATGTATGCAAAATAGTGTGTATTGTCATGTTTTTATTTTATTTTATTAGTTAAATAAATTTTGGCGACCGTTGATCTTTGCTTTATCAAATTTATAATAGTTACATTACCCAAAAAGGAATTTCGACCGATAATACTCTCGATTTCTCTATTAGTGCCATAGAGCATAAAGATTTCTTTTACAGTCTTGTTCCTTAAACTTAGTATTGTACTCTTTTCCCTTAGAATTATAAAATTCCAGGGCTAATTTCCACTCCTGTTTTAACTTTATTATTATATTATATTAAAATTGCTTCCAGTTGACATTGCCAGAGTCAAATTTGTCCACTATGTGTGCAAAGTTGTATTTTTAGCATGTATTTGTATAGTATTATGTTTGGACAGGATTAACTAGTTCAAATTTTTTATACGAGTTATCTCCCTTAGACCTTATATTATTTGGTGTACTTTTGAAAATTCTTTTAAATAAGCCCAATTAAATTCCAAATTAAATTCCAAAAGGTGCATTCCATTGATGATATTGTTGTTGCATTTGCTGAATCCTTTGATATTATCCTGTTTTAACTTTATTATTATATTATATTAAAATTGCTTCCAGTTGACATTGCCAGAGTCAAAATTGTCCACTATGTGTGCAAAGTTGTATTTTTAGCTTGTATTTGTATAGTATTATGTTTTGACAGCATTAACTAGTTCAAATTTTTTATACGAGTTATCTCCCTTAGACCTTATACTATTTGGTGTACTTTTGAAAATTCTTTTAAATAAGCCCAATTAAATTCCAAATTAAATTCCAAAAGGTGCATTCCATTGATGATATTGTCGTTGCATTTGCTGAATCCTTTGATATTATCGTCATCAATATAGACTCGGATAGAACATCAAGTCTTATAAACGCGACAGTGTTTGAGTCATCAGAAAGAA
Organism: Unio delphinus; assembly: GCA_029339505.1. Classification (NCBI taxonomy): domain Eukaryota; kingdom Metazoa; phylum Mollusca; class Bivalvia; order Unionida; family Unionidae; genus Unio; species Unio delphinus. The sequence continues at coordinate 3,231,078 of JAQISU010000064.1, forward strand.
CAGTGAAGGAACTTCTAATCCAATCGAACTATAAAATGGGATTTATAAATTATTTTGAAGAGGTTAGATCCATTTCAGAACTTGAGTCGGAAAATAAGGAGATATATGACTATATTCGAGAGAGGCAAAAATTTGCCGGAATAGAATATGCCATTCCGATTGACTTAGAATTCTTTGATCTGGATAAACTAAAATCGAGATAGTATGAGGAAAATCCGGATGGATTTGTGGAAGAAAATTTCAATGCTGTAACAGATCAAACACAGGTGAATCATGACAACATTGAACAAATACACCCAAGTATATTTGAACATCCGCAGTCAGTACCACAAAATGATAATTTTTTTTTTATTGTACATATAATTTTTATACACTGAAATAATTATTTGTTCGTGTACGAAAAATTAAATTAAATACGGTATGGTATATATTTTGTATTGCTGATGAATATGATGATGATAGCATTTTTTATAATGGTATGCATTTTGAGTGATTGATTTATTGTATTTTAACGGCACAACAGCACTTTTAGGCTATTTAGCGCCAAACAATAGGGTATATGTACAAAGTTTTAAAAAGATACAAATTTTATTTTCGAACAGCGATATCAAAACCCAAACAGTTGAAAGTAAACCGGTACGATAGTAACAGTAAAATATAAATTTTCCCGATCAACGCCGGTTGGGAGGATTAAAAATGCTGTATGGTAATGAAGACCGCTGAAAAGATGTTGAAAATAAGGGACGGTAGTTACAATTCATAAAAGTGCTCTAGGTGATGGAATAAAGGTTATGGTTTATTTTAAAGGTATACTTCCTTCGGGAAATCTATAAGGCAAGTGATATGTGATATCTATAGTATCAAAAAGTTCCTTCATGTAATGCAGATGAGGATAATGGTAACACATATTAGGGATATATTTTATAATTCTGATGAAGATTATGAATTATGGCAATAACTATTATGGTATAGAATGATGTGGTGCTGATAGAGATTATGATTATGGCAATAACTATTATGGTATAGATATTGTGGTGCTGATAGAGATCATGATCATGGCAATGGTTATTATGGTATAGATTTTGTGGTGCTGATAGAGAGTATGATCATGGCAATGACTATTATGGTATAGATTTTGTGGTACTGATGGAGATTATGATCATGGCAATGACTATTATGTATACATTTTGTGATGCTGATAGAGAGTACGATCATGGCAATGACTATTATGGTATAGAAGTTGTGGTACTGATAGAGATTATAATCATGGCATTGACTATTAATGGAATAAATTTTGTGGTGCTGATAGAGATTATGATCATGGTAATAACTATTAGAAAATAGATTTCGTGGTGTTGATAGAGATTATGATCATGGCAATGACTATTATGGAATAGATTCTCTAGATCTGATCGAGATTACGATCATGGCAATGACTAGTATGGTATAGATTGTGTGGTACTGATAGAGAGTATAATGATGGCAATGACTATTATGGCATACATTGTGTTTTGCTGATAGAGAGTATGATCATGGCAAACACTATTATGGTATAGATTTTGTGGTGCTGATAGAGAGAATGATCATGGCAATGTCAATTATGGTATAGTTTGTGTGGTGCTGATAGAGATTATGATCATGGCAATGACTATTATGGTATATAATTTGTGGTGCTGATAGAGATTATGATAATGGCAATGACTATTATTGTATAGATTTTGTGGTGCTGATGGAGATTATGATCATGGCAATGACTATTATGGTATAAATCTTATGGTACTGATACAGAGTATGATCATGGCAATGTCTAGTATGGTATAGATTTTGTATTGCTGATAGAAAGTATGATCAAGACAATGACTATTATAGTATATAATTTGTGGTGCTGATAGAGTGTATGAGCATGGAAATAACTATCATGGTATAGATTTTGTGGTGCTGATGGAAAGTATGATCATGGCAATGACTATTATGGTATAGATTTTGTGGAACTAATGGAGATTATGATAATGGCAATGACTATTATGGTATAGATTTTGTTTTGCTGATTAAGATAATGATCATGGTAACGACTATTATGTCACAGAAGTTTTATGCTGATGACGATTATAATGCAGGTAATGACTATAGATTGTTTGGTATAGATTTTGTAATCTTGAAGAAGATTAATAACTTAAAGAAACTTTCCAGTAAATAGCACTATGTTTGTACTTCCAGATGTGAAAGAAAACCTCTTATTTTGTTTGTTTCATTGAAATTGTCATTACTTACAAAGGTTTCAGAACATATATAATGTTGCCCCACCCCACCCCATAAGTTTATATATCAATCTTTTATACTTTCTACCTCAAAATCTTGTGGATGATAAGAGTACGTGGTCCAGAAAAGGAATTTTTGTTTTTTTCTCCAGGACAACAAGCTGTAACGGCTTCACATTTTCCTGCTCATCTAAGCTTGGGACAGTTATAAACGTGTCCTTTCTCGATGAATCTACCAAAGTTTGGCAGGCTGCCAAGAACATAACGCTACCAATTTTAAATTTTACGATGACTGTAATAATACATTGTGCAATTTTGTATTTATACTAACTGATATTTCGGATGTATGAATAAATGAGAATGTTATAATTTGCAGCTTTATACAGACCCAAATATATAACATTCTTGTAAGGAAATGAAGGCTGAAGGACAGTACGGACAAGAAGTCTATGATAAAGAAGTGGTGGGTAGGGTGGCCTATTTTCTCTAACACCACTACCAATACTCCCATAATTACCTAAGTGGCTGCGTGGAATACATATATACATAAGATTCTTAGGTAATGTTACTTTGGGACTACAACACCAAGACAATGGATTTAAACTTGAGATTGTATTTACAAAATCTATCCCGGAAACAGCCAATTATACAATATTCAAATTAGTTATGGAAAACGTATTCTCCAAACATAAATTAGTAGATATTTATAGGAAAATAAATATAGTAAGTAGGGAAAGTAGGTTAGATAGGTTTTATATCACACAAAAAACAAACAAATGGAATGCACAGGAGTGGAAATAATAGATTCTAAAATATCGGACCGCAAATTGATAAGTATAAATATCAGAATGACTAAAAATAACAAAAGCAATTGGATACTCTATAAGAAGAAAGGAAAAAATCAAATATGGAAATAAGGGAACTAAGATTACAAACAGGTAAAATTAATAAAAGAAACACGTTAGAAATTTTAGAGAAAGGCTAATAGAGGAAAACGAGAAACGAAAAATTAATTCAGAAGAATTTACTATTATATTTTTATAAAAAGGCATTAGGATTATATAAAAGAGAAGAGTCAAGGGTGAAGCAGCAGAGAGGGTTAACCGGACAAGATTTTTAGGCAAATTCTTTTTAGGCAAATATTTGTCAGCCAGGGTTTCCTATACGAAACCATAACACAATACAAATACACGTGTAGAAAAAGGGTGACTTGGACAAGGTTTTAGGCAAATACTTTTTAGGCAAATATTTGTCAACCAGGGTTTCTAATACGAAACCAAAGAACAAAACACACATAAACATGCAGAGGGAGGATGAATCGGACAACTTTATAGAGGCGTCTATTTGGCAAACCAAGGCTTCCTCCAAAACCGAAAAAAATAATTGTCAAAATAACTAAACCAAGCTTCTAACTAAACAAGATTCTCTTAAGGTTTAGTTAGTTCTGTTACTTTTTCTGTCATGTTTTAAAAACAGTACGCTCTTGATCATTTATTTTACGCCTTTTCGTTGTCACATCCTCTCTGCTGCTACGAATTCAATCATATCATATGACAATAATGGTAAGAGAATCGTTAACAATTAGATTAGCTCGAGACCGATTAACCGCGATTACAAATTTTATACCCATACGAGATAGAGTTAGACAAAAATTACAGCAGCGGCACGAATCTCAAGATGATTTCACTACAGGTACAGAGCAATTATTTAGACCTGTTACTACAGCTACTGAAAGAGCTGTAATAACTACTGAAATAGCTATATTGGGAGATATTACGGATGAGTAAGAAAGAAGAAAAGGTATTCTTCCAGTATTAAAACAAATAGCTGCAGCTTGACAACAACCTGTTTTACAATCACAACCGGGTGAAGAAATCGCCAAACTTAAAATAGGAATGGGGGAATATTATTCTGATTGAAAGGTTTCGAGAAGATCTTATTGAGGATATTAAAAGTACTAAAGATCCTGATTTACACGCAAACATACTCTTTGGTGCGTATGATAAATCTAAAGTATTAAAATCAGGTTATGAAAATGTAAATGATGTTAATTTTATTAACTAGGGATATCGGATATATTACGATAAAAAACAAGTCAGTCGGGATGATTATACATTTGATGCACTTGCTGAACAAATAAGAAAACTTGGAAATAAATACAAACAGCTTCAACAACCACCATATTTCTTTCCATCTTAACCTCAGTATTTATCACCGCAACAATAATTGTCCTCAGAATTGAAAAAGCAAAGGTAGAAAGATCACCCTTAACACTATTTAATAAAAAGGATAAAGAATGAGCAGCTGGAAGTGGATTTTCTCCAAGTGGAATTCTCGGTAGTGGTTTTGTTGCCTGTCCTAATAATGTTCTCTACGACATAGCACGCTTAGAAATCTTCATAGGTGGTAAACGAGCTGGAAATAACTAATCGGAAATAATTAATGAAACCGCTGATATCTGTAGACGATTATTTCAAAGTGGTATCATGGATATCAGTGTATATCGATAATTTATCGACGACTCGTTGATGGTTATCACAGTGGTTAATCGTCCTGGTGACAGGAGATCTCTCTCGAGCCTGAAAAAATCACCGGGTAAATATCGGCAGCATATGATGTAAAACAAATTGTCGAGGATGAAATATCTGAAATGTTAAATCTCGCAAGTGTGGATCCAAAAGAAATAGTCGTATTTCAAGTAAGGCAGGGAAAATTAAAAACGAGTAATGTTTCCATGAATGATATTACAGTTAGACTTAATGAAGTAACCGAAAAGTCCCTTGCAGTGTTTTATTCTACTGGTAGGATTAAACGAGATGTTCCTTTTCAACTGTGTTAGATAATATTAATAATCGAGTAATAAAATCCGGTGATACAATGACGGGCAAACTCAGCATGAATTCAAATAAAATAACTGCGCGTGGTAATCCAACATCGGACAGTGACGCTGTGAGATGAAACTATATAGACGCACTGCAATAAGAATGTAAAACCACAGGCGATAAACTATCAATGTTGCGGGCTGAATATGTTGTTTATGTAGAAGCATTTGGAAATCTCCGTAATAATATTTTTACAAAAAAAAACAACAGATTAAACCGTGGATAATTTCTTTGGAAAACCGTCAAATATCCCCATGAAACTCTCTGAAATTAAAACAACTATTAATACGATTAAACAAACACAGGATATATATATATATATATATATATATATATATATATATATATATATATATATATATATATATATATATATATATATATATATATATATATATATATATATATCGTTAGTGATTTTCCTGCTTTCGCTGCACGGCTTAAAAAGATTAAAATACCGCATCAATAAAATGTCAATACCGTGTAATCGGTACAACATTTAGAATTCACCTGGACATGTCAAAATAAAAGTATTGATGTTATCGGGGAAGTCCAGGGTATCTATAGATTAACTCTAATTTCACCGTTACAATTTAATGTGTCATCAGATGTATCAACCGGTGTTAAGAGCTTGAGTTTATACGGAAGGGAACCACTGAAAGGTTATGGTAATTTAACAGCAACAACAATCAGATACTACGGAGAGTTTGCAACTGATTTAAGTAAATAGTATAATGAATGCCCAACAATATCGATACGATCAAGTGCTCGAGTTTCAAACTAAACTAAAATATCTCGTTGACGAGTATACAGTAAAAGTAAAAAGATACCGCAGGCGTATTACCCGTGTTAACATAATCGTAAAGTCGGCTTCATCTGTTATTGCTGGAACGGGTATATTGTTATCAACTGTAACAATGATTGCACCTGCAGTTGTCACAATGTGTTCCAGCAGCAACAACAACTACAGTGTATCTTAATATCATGGCAAAAAAAATATCAATATGCAGTCAAAATAAACTACACGAGTATATAATTAAATATAATTAAATTACAATTCGTAACGAATGCATATTCTCAGATATCGTCGTTGATATCATCCAGTCTCGACGATAGAATGATATCCGATAATGAGTTCTCGGTGATGACTAACATATGCCGCAAAGCAACATCAAAGTTAGAAAAAGATAACAGTAGTAGTAAAGGCATCGACATCGACAACGGAATTACTGCAACAAATAGCCGCAAACACAACTCCGGCAAGAACAGCCATGATCTCAGTAACATCAACTAAACCTGCATGTAGTATCAATTTCCCAACTGCAATTTCGGTAAGGGAAACTGCACTAGCAAAATTACGAGTATATTACAGTTGGCCAAATATTAGATCCGAATCATTTGGTGGGCAGCAACCGAACAATTCTCTAGCGTTTGCGAGTAAAAATAATCCAGATGGCGCTCCTGATGAGATTATTGTTTATATACCGTCCGGTAATTATCAAATAGAACAGAGCAATAATGAACTCTAGCGTAGAATAAAATCCATTACAGAAAAAGAATCAAATATTGCTATGAACGTTCACAAACCTACATTATCAGCCGCGATCGAGATAAACTCACCTAGTTATGATGTCGATATTTATTTATCATCGATCATAACTTTCACCACCTAAATATCAAGTACCGCCAGAACCAACCTTGAATGATTTTACCGCAGATGTGAAAAAATTTATAACACAAGCAAGGACAGGAAATCGATTTTTGAAAGGGAATTATTCATTATTCTTGATGGTATTAAAATACCCACGTGTCTTAATAATTTATTTATGGATGACACTACAGGGCTTGATTCTAAAATGATTGGAAATGGGGTATATATTAATAGTTTTAGAGAAAGAATAACTCCCGAACTCACGCAGTTAGTAGATTGCAAAATTTACTTGTTAGTGCTACAAAGGATTATTGTGATGACTTAAAACAGCATATAAATCAGATCAGAGACGATATTGAGTACATAAATCTACGAATTCCTGATACATTTTATAGATGCTCGTACAAATAAAGATATATTCTATTCAGATAAGGTACTTCTTGACCATTTTAAAATAACCGAAGAACCATTACATAAGAGTTGTAATACCTGAACTCGCAACCGAACAAATAAATAAATCACTCATTGATCTTATCAATAAAAATGTTCCTCTGATAGTCGCTGCATGGAAATAAATACCCCCTATGGACATCATCAAGCATGATACTGACCCAGACGAAGGTGGGAAACATATAGCACTTTAAAATGTCAATATATGCTCGGTGATCGCAGTAAATCTTGTATGTAATGTTATTGATGGAAGTTACCAAATAAATCTCGAAAAATCAAATGAAGCTCAGCAAGGATATATTTTATATTCCTTTATACAACTGGATCCACCCGGATTTTTAATTGTTCAAGAACCTATAAACCTTTTTACATGCCATGTCATAATAATTTATTAGCGGGAGTTAATTTTAAACTCACTAACCAATCCAATAACTTTATTGACTTGCATAATAATACATTACAAATAAGTCTCTATGTGAAATTTTAAGATTTGTATCGTAAGATTTCAATCAAAGGTGTTTTTTAGGTTGATTTTTTACAAAAAACCCCTTTCAGAATAAGTAAATCCTATCAACTTATAAGTTGCCTATTTGTACTTTCACTTTGCATGATCTTTCTTAATTGTCCAATGTGTGAGTTGATTTGTTTCTTAATTTCATATTGTTTTGATTATTCCGCTCTTACTTTTTTCTACTGCGGTAAGTACAGGTACGAACTTGTTTACATTGTTGTTATCCACTAATGATTCGTAGACGGAATTCTGCATTTCTTTAATAAAACTGTACTGGTACTGTAACGTATACCTGTTTTCGAGGGTAAGGTCCATTAAGTAATCAGTCAGAGATGATTTTATCAGGATTTAATTTATCTGATAATAGTATTTCTTTTTTGAAATCTGTAATAGCAGAAATTATATTATTGATAGTTTCATGGTTTATAATATAATAAATAGAATTTAGCCCTGATGAGCGGTTATCATTCACTGGGTCCCTTTTATTGGCCTTTCATAGGGTCTTTTTTTCTCGTTGTTTTGATAACTCTCTCTTTGAGATTTTATCTTTGACGCTATGACCGTGTCTTTTGGCCGACAGTTTCTTTTTAACTGCCCTGTGTCGGTTACATTCCGTGAGACATAGAGTTGTTTGCATCCACGATACTATTTATTTTAGTGGCGCCCACAGACATATCTAAATCGAATTTTCTAAGCGTAACGAAAGGTTACAATATTCAGAAGATTGACCATGTATTCCTATTTCATGCACACACCCCAAGAATCGAATACCCGGGGTAGGTGCAAAATCGCACTCACCATGAATTCGAACGTGATGGGAGGTGTACATGAAACACCCTTGGGCTTGCGACCCCACTTATATAAAAAAGCTATTAATCGGTACCGTCGACAATAACGCCTGTCACGAGATTGGAGAAATGGGCCGCGGGACAAGACCCAACCGCATTTCCAATAACGCTATTAATGCAGATATCACAATTGGTAATCTTGCAACCCATTCACGAGATCTATTATATTCGATAAATTCCCTCGCGTATTGATATCCAAATAACCGCTCAGCAAGTGTTCGATTAAATCGTTCAACAATTGCCTGATCGCGGTGTATTGCAGTATGTCCTCGTCTGCTGATGACATTATAATGCTTTATCAGTGATAACACTGCACCCTGAAATTCCTTGCCAGGATCAACCTGTAGCAGATTTGGCCATTGCAAAGGTCTTCGTCGATAAGTTCGTTCAAACGCATCAGATACGTCTGATGATGGCTTTGTCAATAATGGATCAGCTTCCTTGTATCTACTCGCAACATCAACTACAGTTAACACATACTTGTATGTCCGTCTTTTAACAGTATCATGTGGCAGAAATAATATATGAGCCTGATGAACTTCATTTGGAACAATGACATCAAAATGAACAAAGTGAATCTGTTTAGGCGGTGGTAGATATATCTGCCATATTGCCTGTCTTGATAACCATTCTGCTGAAGTAACTTTTTTGACTTTTGCTGCTCTGGCGAGTTTACTAATAGCTGATTTACTCCTCCAGTATCCTCTTAGGGAATAATAAATAGATTCCATAATAATATTAATTACCAGCACCTAGCACTACTTTACCCTTCATCGCAGTTTTTTTTTATTAACCAGGTAGCCAATGATTCCTTGAAAGATTTATCAGTAATAGAATTTAAAGCGTGAATCAAATTCACATCTGCGAGATGTCTATGTAGCCGATTGCTACTTTTATAAGCAACAGCATAACCATGACACACATTATCAATAGCATTTATCGGATATTCACCTGGTCTTGGCCATCAAGTCGGATATCGAGTCTTGTTCCAGGGCCGCATTAATTATATCCTGGAAATTATTTATTTTTTCGTGGATATTTCGCCCATGGAGACCCCGTGAGTCTTGTCAATTTTGCTGCAATATCACCTCCTCGTTTTGGTTTTTTTTTAAACCATCACTCGATTTCATAGCAATAATTTTACATTTTTTTTGTACCACATTGTACACACATACCGGCAAGTGATTATCTGTTAGTTTTTGTTGTGATTGTTGTTAAGTCGTTTGTGCTAGGACGTGTCTTGCATTTCACACAATATGGATCCATAATTATGTATAGTAACATGCTTATATTTTATTTTTCAGCGACAAAAACACGACAACCTATCAAACACCATGCAGCGTTACCAAATTCAATCAGAATGATTATCATATGTCTATCTGGAAGTGGCAAGACACAATTGTTACTTAATCTCATAATGAGTTTTTTAAAATGGGATAAACTGTATTTGGTTGCTCCATCCGAAGACGATCAAAGATGTTACGTTATGTTAAAAGATTTAAATGAAAATGCAAAGACGATAAATAAAGATGATTATGTGAGTCAATTTATCACTGATATCAATGAAGCACCGAGTGTTGATTCCATTGATAGAAGTATTAATAATTTAGTAGTATATGATGATGCAATGCTGGACAAACAATCAAACCTTGCCATGATATTTTCTCGAGGTAGGTATAAAAATACTGATGTGATTAATGTTACTCAGAGATATATACAAATACCAAAATTAAGCAGGGATAACTATAATAATATTGCTGTGTTTAACGGAGTTGATACACATACATTACAAAATATTCATCAGACCTGGTGCAGCGGAGATATGGATTATAATCTCTTCAGAATTGTTTTTAGTCATGCTAAATCAACCCCGCATGGTTTTATAACAATAAATATACATGACCCCAAATCAAGATATCGAATTGGTTGTGATACAATATTTGGATAAAACCGTAGCAGCAGAGAGGATGTGACAACGAATAGGCGTTAAAAAAGAAATGAGCAAGCTCATACTATTTTTTTAACAAATGACAAAAATAAGTAACAGAATTAACTAACTCCCATGAGAATCTATGTTAGTTAGAAGCTTTTTAAAAAGTGTTTTTGACTTTATTTTTTTCGATTTTGGAGGAGGCCATGGTTTGCCAAATAGACGCCTCGATAAAGTTGTCCTATTCACCTTCTCTGCTGCAAAACATATCAATTTAAGGCAGCAAATGGAACAGCTATAAGACACTGAATTGGTACTGAGCTTATTCAATGAATCATAAAAACTGACTTAAAAATTATTGTTTTATTAAAAAAAGGGTTAAAATAAAATAAGCGCGTGAAAAAGATAGCATTTTAATAAATAAATGAAGCAGAGTTGTCCAACAGCAAAGTGTTATTGATCACTATGAATGAAAATAGGATGGAATGGAGGCATTTGTATCACATATAACTTTTAGTTGGGTCTATATATTGCTTGTATCAAATATAGGAAAACTTGTACCCTATGAAAACAAAGTGCAATAAACTATACAAAGGTTGGATTTGGATTTACTCGCTTTTGTTTTATCATAGTTACAAAATATTGAGAACCCATATTGATTCAAAAGTATTCATAGCTGGTACTCAGCTTGAATTCTACTTTTCAAAGTATATTAGCTCACCATTCCAGGATGTGATAGATGCATGACCATATAAAAATGCTTTAACCATTACCATAACTAATGCATGTGACTAATTACCATAACTAATACATGTGTCTAATTACCATAACTAATACATTAACTAATTAACATAACTAATACATATAACTAATTACCATACATGTGACTAATTAACATAACTAATACATGTGACTATTTACCATAACTAATACAAGTGACTAATTACCATAACTAATACATGTGTCTAATTACCATAACTAATACATTAACTAATTAACATAACTAATACATATAACTAATTACCATACATGTGACTAATTAACATAACTAATACATGTGACTATTTACCATAACTAATACATGTGACTAATTACCATAACTAATACATGTGACAAATTACTATATCTAATTCAACATGATTCAATGAGTGCTACTTCTTGCTATGATAAAGCAGGAAGGAAATACATTAAAACAGGTTTGTGCCAAAATCATTCAGAAAAGAATATTACACACTTTCATAAAATTTACCTTTTAGTAAAAATGTCACTGGCTTTAAATATTATTAAAAAGATTGGCCTGAAGAACATCACATCTCAATGACTGCCTCGGTATGCCTTTGGAAAAGTCATTTAGATCCTGTTACCAAAGAATAAAAATAATGTGTTCCATTGCAAACTAAAGCCAACAAAACCAACCAAAAATTCTTTGGGTAGAAGAAAACAGAGGCAAACATATAACTGTCCGTCTTTTATAGTGAACACTGCCTAAAGTTTTGAAGCCATATCAGCGAAACTCAGGCATAAAAAAAACAATACAGAGATAATTATGTAATGATTTACAGATTATCAGCAATCTAAGTGGTCAGCAAACCGTTGGGACGATCTAGAGCTACAGTAGTGACTAACCAAAACTTGATAGTACGTGATTGCATTATATTTCGATGATTTATTGTGGGTAGTTCTAACTCCGTGCTTACTTTAATATAAAATATACAAAATAAGAAACAGTAACTAAGATATCTATTTTTGCAATCTTACAAACCCTTGGTAGAATATAAACTTGGACATCTTGATACAATATTGCTAACACCATTTTGCATGCCCTAATTAAAATGTCACCATTCTAATATCAATAATTAGGCGGTTTGTTGAATGTAAGAACACATAACATAATAAATCCTAAAAAGAAATGTCAGGTAATATAGCTATTGATAAGTTTGGGAGACAACTCCAAAAGTACCTACCATTGTAAGTATTTTAGCTATTTGGTTACCGGAGAATTTATACAATAAACAGTTAAAATAATAATATTTTTCAACATATTTGATAACTGATTGTTTTCCACATGTCTGTTCTCATCAATATGCAAACATTTCCTCTTTACTGTATCCACTATGGTTCACTGTCACAGTTCATAAAGTCAGACGTGTATATTCAAAAACATCAGACAGTAAATAAAAGGAGAAAATGAGAACCTCACAGGAAAAAAAATTTCTGATATCAGTTATAAACATGCATGCTAAAATATTATATGGCCACGACAAAACCACACAGGAACAAATAATGATCATATGTTTCATGCAAAAAATATTCAAAGTGCAATCCAACATACATGGAATTTACAAGCATGACAATGAGCAGACAAGAGTGACAATTAAAAGGAAAAAGATGTAAATATAAAATGCATATTTTCTTTCTGGTGTTCCACGCAACACCTTATTTCAATATATATATATATATATATATATATATATATATATATATATATATATATATATATATATATATATAAGAGGAATCCCGAAGCCTCCATGTAACCCTAAGGCCAAGATCATTGTTATTGAAACGTCCTCGAGGCTGACATTCAGTTCATTAACATTGTAGGCAACAGCTGTCTTTCTTATAAGTGACACCTGCATCCAAGGATTCATGAAAGTCTCCATGTGACCCTGGGACCACGATCATTTTCACTGAACGATCCCTTTCGATTTCCAATTCATTCATATTGTAGACAAGAGCGCTTCCACTCCCTAGACCAAGCTTTCGATTATGTTCAGTGTTAACCTCTGCTGACAATGTCTGAAAGAAAAACTCTTACATGTATCTAGGATATACAGTTCATGTGTGAAAATAAGGACGTTTGTCAAACAAAATATTTAATGTCATAATTTTTAACGTTTTCCTGGACTATACTAAAACTATGATTATACCATGGGTTCATGCTCTTTAGTGTATACCGTCTATTGGTATAATAATAATATATTCAACAAAATTACAGCAAATATAATAAAGCATCACATAAAATGAAATTTTTGTTAAAAATAATTTTTTTTTATTTCAGAGCAAATAAAAACAATTTCTGTATCTTACAAATACTGACAAGTATAATTGACACTAAATAGTCTGGTTTCATTATATACATATAGTTACCATATAGGTTGCTTAAGTATGTGGGTCAAGGAGAAGTTACCCAATTCACTGCATCCCCAAATACAGTACAACACCTTAGCTTATGTAAGTATTTGGGTCAAGGAGAAAAGTCTGAAATGCCCATTTCCCCGTAATGGATAACTACGAGTTTTGCAGAACATGTCTTGTTCACTCATATATTTGGACTCTGCGATAGGTTTAACATAGTTCAACTCAACCATGTTTTCATGGAAACAGTTCCAAATCTAATGTTCCACTAATTGGAAGTACTTTTACAATATTAAATGGCCTTTTTAGTAAAACGGTTAACTATGCAAACAAGCCGAGATATTCAGTCCACTCATATGAAAAGATAAAATTTGAATATTTCCAAGATCAAAAGTAAGTCAGTGATGAATAAAATTGCCTTGACCATAATAACATCAATACTTCAGTACTGAAGTGACTAGCTAAAAGTTCAGTATGTTTCAGCTTTCCTTTCAGCTATCAACTACTTTTGAAACAGGGACAGTTGTAAGATGATGTTGGCTGTATTTGCAACAGATACAGTGGAGAGAACATTGGAAAACCAGAGGGCTACTTTTTTGTACTTTGTAATTATTTCTAATATTATCATCGTAACTAAATGTGCCAAATAACGTTGACTGATATTTGGCTGTTACTATACAATACTGTTACAATAAAATGAAACATAGCTTCCTGAGTTTTCGTTTCATTAAACAATAATAGAATGAGTGGCATATCATTGATACTGCATAACAAAATGTACATAAATAATCACATACATATACATATATTTGTTCTTTGAATGGAGTTTAAGATTGACTACAGGCAACTGTGTATTGGCCGAGTAAATGAATTTCTAAAATCCCTTCTAAATGTCAGCTGCAAAATGTAGTTATGTGCCTTTTGTTGCTATTTACAATCACCTTAGAATATTGATACATCGATGTTTTTCTTCTTATGAGTTTCTATTTTTATTCAAAAATATTAAAACAATATAAGACACACTTATGATTTATACATGAAAGATGGTTTAATGGATATTGTTGAGCACTGCAAACACATGGTTAGTTCAGCCATTCACATAAACGCTCAGCCATACAGGTACCGGGACATTGAATTAGTAATATAAACCTAGCAAAACGACAAACCATCAAGAGTTAATTAAACTATTTTAATATATTTTACAGTTGATCCAAGTCATTATACTATTTCAGTAGCAGTAATACTCTCTCTCTCTCTCTCTCTCTCTCTCTCTCTCTCTCTCTCTCTCTCTCTCTCTCTCTCTCTCTCTCTCTTCGGTCTGTTTGACTTAAGCTCTCCCCATATATCATCCTTAGGTCAGATTGGCTAAACTTTTACCATCATTCATAAGTACAGAGACATCATCGAATGACACAAGCTAAAGTCCTCTATGCTCGTGTTTTCATAGATTTTCACCCGTATCTTTTTACGATAGTCGATAGAGACACAGAGACAGAGACATAAAGAGACAGACACAGAGAGAGGCTTTTGTGCATTTTCATATTGAATTAATGATAATTGATTTTTTAGAAAATTAAAATAGATTTAAGAAACAACAAAACATTAAATGCCTCACAGTATGTGTACCACGTAACTGAGAAATTTACCGAATAATGTCAACTGGTTTGCAACTTTGTATCATTGTATTGTGAACATAGTAGATAAATCGCAAGGAAAGTGTACTCAGAACGTTATAATTAACCATACTCTTGTAGGTTACCAGGTTTAAGTTCAATTTCAAGGTTCTCATCCAGCTAAAATTGTTTTCTCTTACACTCCTGATTTCTGCACAATTCGTCCTTTATGCATGAGAGTGGACGGGTAACAAAATGCAGAAAGGATTGAGATATAATTGTTATCATACTAAATTCATTTAGAAAACAGGGATTAATAATAATTTTTATCGTTATTTTCATATGTCACAAATGATTAATGACTTGAAAGCACATATTTGTAAGGACACCATTGCAAGAATTATTGTGCCATGGGCGGGCCTGCAGGTCAATGATGAATTGATCATTTATTATAAACAATATATCCCTCTCCTCTCTCGTTTGTAAGATAAATGAAATTAGAATGGTACACAATGTAATCAGAATCCTTTCTTTTTATGTTCCTTTCTCTCCTCTCGTGTGTAAGAAACAAAATAAGCAAACACCTGTAGTGAAAGAGAAAAACAAATTTTGAGATACTGCAGAATGGCGATGGGTTGACCAGCATGCAGTCTGTTTTTGTTCATCCAGCATGGACACACACCTTACACGTATTCAAGATCATTGTAGGGTTCAAAATAACTTACTACTATTTCCAGTAATGATTTTTCAGCTCCAATCATCAAATATACTTCCAACGTTAAAACTCTATGCCACCATACTTATTATCAGACAGTATTTGCAGAACCAAGTTGGGAGTCAGGTTTCTAGACAGACTATTTTTTAAACATTTGTAAAACTTTCCTTTTAAACATACAACAGAAAACATGTTCCAGGGCATAATGTCTGAATCAACTTTAACTTAACATCCATTCAGGTGAAGCAAAAAACCCAGATTTGTAAATAGTTGCTAATATAGAAATATACATATGTGGTGAGAAGTAATTTGAGACCTCGTCATGCAGAACTAATTATGTTACAACAAGTACTTTAAGTATTAACAGTCAAATAACTATTGTATACTGTGGAGTACATTTTATATCCACGAGTTCTCAACAATCACTGTTTATCTGAATTATAAATTCATTACGTTATCAACGTATCAAACAGAAAACAACCTATCACCGATACCTGCTAAATCATTCATCATGCACACCCACTAAAACAACTTGATTGCCTGAATTGTGAGGTGCAATTCTGGTCACAGCTACATTCATGCATCCCATGCCTCAGCCTTATCCTTTCTATTACCTGTCACACACACACACACACACACACACACACACACACACACACACAAACACACACAGACACACACACACACACACACACACACACACAGACATATACTAATCACCGTCTTTGCTCTACTGGAACTCAATTTTTGACATTTATTTTTACGTTCATTATCTGTTTACTTGGACAAATGGAAAACCAGTCTAACATAAACATCTTGATACATCACCTCCCTTTGAGGTTCTCCATCAGCAGCGTTATGGTGACCTTTCTCTTCTTCAATCTGCCAAACTTGACCTTTGTTTTCCAAATTTTCGAGACCTCCAAACCAACACCCTTGATACGATTAAGCAAGAAATCGACAGCCTTTGCTTTCCATGAACTCGTTAATTCAAATTCGCATTCCGCCGCGAAATTGTCCTCCGTCGGTGCCACAAGGATTTCGGCTTCACCATCTAATACGTATGTTAGCCTAATAAAGAACGAAATACACATATGGAGTAGGTATTGTCAGGTAACATTTTATTGTAATATATAATTCTAAAAATGCTGTTATTGTCGTATGGGCTGATATATACTGCTACCAAATTGACCAATCTGAACACCCATATGATACCGTTAACATGAATCCTAAGCATCTGCGTTTCTATCAACAAACAGCATCAACCACCTATGTTTCTCTTTTTTCAAGGAGAAAAACACATACAATGAATATATAGCCAGTTCGGAGATGAGAGCTTGCAGCTTAACGATAATATGAACTTTTACAGATGGATATGTCAAATATATATGTGTTCCTCCAGTACTGCTCAAAAATATACCACTGAGGCAACTAGCCACTAGGAACCACCGCCACCAAAATCAGTTCATGTGTTAAAGCCTATTAGGAAAATCTCTTTTTTTGCTGGGATCAATTGATAGGTTTGAGACAGTTAAGGACTGTTTTATCTAAACAGTACATCTTTACCCAAAGTAAAATACGCTTAAAATAAACTCTTGTCAAAAACGAAGAGAAAGTGGATTTTGTAAACATTAATATTCTGTCAGAGCACATGGATTAAATTGGGTTCACCATGTCAGGTATGTCCGTAACTTGGGCATACATCAAGAAATATCACAGGGAAAATAGAAGACTGTATGCAAATGCATGCAATAAACCAGTTTCGACCCTCTAATCCCTGAAAACTGTCAATTTACTCAACTTTCACAGATGAAAATGTCAAATATTATATATGTGTCCCTCCAGATCTGCTAAAAAAACATACTACTGAAGCAACTAGGAAATACTGGAAAGCTTCTTAATTTCAAAATCTTCCTCACCTTTAAAGTCAAAGTGATTCGAATCAGTGTTCATTGCAAGTTACTGAGTATAATTTCCGGGTCAGGTTTATTCAATAGTAAGTGACTGTGACTGATTGCTAAACCAGGGTTTTGAGTGGTTACCGTGTCATTTTATAATTACCAAGAAATATTTGAAGTAAACAAAACTAGCTCAACAATCAGTTTAACTCTGCGTTTTCCAAAGTGTGGTACTCATACCACCATGAATATTCAGATGGGTTTATGTGACTACATAGGATAAAATAAATAACTAAAACTTGCACTCAAAACCCCACCACATCATTGGGGAAAGTTGGTGCATATTAGGCCATGTCCCAAATGGGGTACACGAATAATATAAGCTTGGAAAACACTGGTCTAACTAAGTTTCAATCAGAATAATACAAACATTGAAGAATTTGTAACAACATAAATTGTGATAGTGTAGTCTACTTATGTGTATGTTTACATCAATATATATTTCAACCACTTCTGGTACATTAGTTTTACCAACATTACATGGTGGTGTCAGTGGTAAATGAGGAAAATGTTGGTGCTAATGATGACAAAAATGCAAGAATGGTGATAGCAAAGACAGTTTTTTGTTATATTAATGAAATATATGATTTGTGGCTCTGGATCGAGTGGTAGTTGTTCAAGTCATAGCCAGTGTCCACACGCTTGCTTACTGGTCCTTTTATATTAGAGGGAAACCCAAGACAGACATTTGTGTCCAAAGGAGACAAAAACTTGACTATAGTAACATACTTCTTATACCATCTTAGAAAAGAAATTAACAAAATGGATAAATATACAGAATTAAATTCCTCACTGAAATATTAAAATAAAAGAGAAAAAGACTGTTTTGTTATTTAAAAACAATGAAAATAAACATTTAAAAGAACTTCATGCTGTATGTAAAGACAGTCGTTTTCAATTAAACTATGCCAAGAAAACAGACAGGATTCTTGAATATGGAACAATGTGTCATGGATTGATTATGTAATAACGAGGGAAATATGTAGTGAACAAGTGTAAAGGGAAATAAATGGTACCAGATATCATGATAACAGGCTTATTGGTGTGATTGATGGATGTTGTATGATTGATAAATGTTAGAGAGGGATTTTGTTAAACTGACAAACGTGTTGCACCAGACTATCGTTAAAGGACAAACCATGGCAGGTCAAGGATACTACAACAATCATCCTTTGTGGACTTTATATAAATATTAGTGAAAGTTACTGTAGACAAGTAGACTAATTAAAGTGAGTGTTATGCATAAATAAATCAATTTTTTTTCTGTCCATACACGTGTACTAAAAATTAATCCACATGGATTTAGCCGATTTTCGAAAAACATTGTAAGTGCCTCATGATGACAAGAACTATTATGGTATGGATTTTGTAATGTTAATGAAAAGTGTGATGATGGCTAGAACTATTATGGTATGGATTTTGTAATTTTGGCAATGATTATGATGCCAATAATGTCTATTGTATGTATTTTTTTACACTTTATATTTTTACGCACAATCCAGTATGAAGCTAATCATTTGTTAAATGGATTATATTTTTTCATACATATCATTTTTTATTTCTTGAAAAATATTTATTTCTTCAATTTCCGAACATAGTATTTCTACTTAAGAAGATTTATGTTTGCAAAAAACATCGACGATACCGTTTAGCCATTTTGTTTTTACAAAACTTAATGATAAATTGTAAATGAGAAAATACAAAGATTAATTCAAAAGCTCTCATATTGTCAGTACAAAATCAACTGGCATTATTAACAAATGGACAATGGCTTTCACAGAACATAATCCTAAAGTATCGATGATTAGTTTTTACTATGTCCGTCACCTGAACGAAACACCGCATGCATTTTAAAATTAGTTCGGAAGCCATGTGATGTTTACCTATCCATCAACACTTATATACAAGTAAATGCTAAAGTGAAGACCACAGACCAATTATGAACTAGCCTTATTATTTCAATCAAGCCATACACAAATTAATTATAAAAGCTTGGCATTTTATATCGTCAATTTGATAGTCATAGACTCCGTTAAATCGATTTATACACATACAAATCTTTTACATGCTTGTGCTGTTTTGACTAGGATATAATTAACTTTTTGTTACAAATCTATTCACACTGTATACCCACTATTTTTATCTGTATTGACAAGTTCGAATAACAAGTTATCTGTGTTATCGTTGGTCTTAACAAAATCTGCTGTATGGACACTAGCCTCAATAGCATATTGATGGATTTTCATTTCCCATAAGAAAGCTTTATTTCCTTACTCGCAGTCTCATTGATTTGATCTCTTCTGCCTCTAACCTTACCCTCTATCTGCTTTCAACTGGAATAAACTAAGCTCTTAACAATTATATTTAGCGTGTACATATCACTGTATAATCCATGTGATTAAAATAACAAAGTATATTTTAACTAACACAATAATGAATTGCTGATTTAGAAGTGTTTCTAGATAATGGAATATAGTTATGTTCTAATAAATGAGGATTAACACAATTGTCAGGTAACTGGAAATAGTTTTTTTTCTCTTTGCGAAAGCTACAACAACAAAAATACCTGCTATGAATAAATACAGTCTTGCACACTGACCAAATTTCTCTATTTCGCTCTCTCTCTCTCTCTCTCTCTCTCTCTCTCTCTCTCTCTCTCTCTCTCTCTCTCACACACACACACACACACACACACACACACACACACACACACACACACATACACATGCTTGCACGCATTAATTTACATGTGTTTTTACGTTCTTTATATTTGTATTGTAATTTGAACAAATGAGTTTGTTGCATTAAGAAAACCAGTTGCACTTTCTTTCCTGACAATATGGATTCAGATCGTTGCGTATACCTACAAGTAGGTCTCGGGTTTATTTCCTGAATGTGAACATAAAAAAGTGGAGACCTAATTGTTGGTCTGGTCGTACAATTTACCAATAAATAATACTCATACATGTTCAGGTCATCTTAATTATTTTGCGAACATTACATAAACATAACAGCTACAAAGTTAGATCTAAATGCAGACAAACTTGACAATGAGACATTAATGCTCTCTCTCTCTCTCTCTCTCTCTCTCTCTCTCTCTCTCTCTCTCTCTCTCAAAATAAAACAAAAATCGTTTTAGTACTTTTATTTTTATTGTAATTAGAGCTTTGACTTGAGAGCAGAATGAGACAGAAAATATACATTTATCTTGTACTTTGGTACCATTCAATTGTTGAGTAGAGTGTTCCTAGAACTTGTTTGGGTATGATCCCTTGATTTATCGTACACAGTCTGTACCAGAAAATGATAATCTTTTATTGTACATATAATTTTTATACACTGAAATAATTATTTTTTCGTGTACGAAAAATTAAATTAAGTACGGTATGGTATATATTTTGTGATGCTAATGAATATGATGATGATAGCATTATTTATTATGGTATGCATTTTGAGTGATTGATTGATTTATTGTATTTTAACGGCACAACAGCACTTTAAGGCTATTTAGCGCCATACAATAGGGTATATGTAACAAGTTTTTAAAAGATAAAATAATTATTATCGACCAGAGATATCGAAACCCAAACAGTTTCAAGTAAACCAGTCAAGATAGTAACAGTAAAATATAAAACTTCCCGATCAAGGGGTGTGTGTGTGTGTGTGATGAAAATATTGTATGGTAATGAAGACGGATGAGAAGATGTTTAAAATAAGGGACGGTATTTACAATAAATAAAAGTGTTCTAGGTGATGGCATAAAAGTTATGGTTTAATATAAAGATTTACATCCTTCAGAAAATCTATAATGCGAGTGATATTAATAGTATCAAAAAGTTCCTTCCCATAATGCTGATGAGGATAATGGTAACAAATATTATGGTATATATTTTACAATGCTTATTGAGATTATGATCATGGCAATGACTATTATGGTATAGATTTTGAGGTGCTGATGGAGATTGTGGTCATGGCAATGACTTGTATGGTATAGGTTTTGTGGATCTGATGGAGATTATGGTCATGGCAATGACTATTATGTTATAGATTTTGCGGTGCTAATGGAGATTATGATTATGACAATGACTATTATGGTATACATTTTGTGGTGCTGATGGAGATTATGATCATGGCAATAACTATTATGGTATACATTTTGTGGTGCTGATGGAGATTATGATCATGGCAATAACTATTATGATAAACATTTTGTGGTGCTGATGGAGATAATGATCATGGCAATGTCTATTATGGTATTTTGTGGATCTGATGGAGATTATGGTCATGACAATGACTTGTATGGTATAGGTTTTGTGGATCTGATGGAGATTATGGTCATGGCAATGATTATCATGGTATAGGTTTTGTTAATCTGATGGTTATGATCACGGCAATTACTATTATAGTATAGAATAGATTTTGTGTTGCTATAGAGATTATGATCATGGCAATAACTATTATAGTATGGATTTTGTGGTGCTGATTAAGATAATGATGATGGTACCAATTATTATGGAATAGACTGTGTTATGCTAATGAAGATTATAATGAGAATAATGACTATTATGGTATAGATTTTGTAATCTTGAAGATAGATTAAAAACGTAAATTAACGTTCCATTAAATTGCACAAACTTTGTTATTCCAGAAAAGAAAAGAAACGTCTTAGTTTGTATTCTTTCATCGATATGATCATTATTTGTTTTGCTCACTCCATGAGTCGATACACAAAGGTTTCAGAACATATATAATGTTGCCCCACGACACCCCATAAGTTTATATATCAATCGCTTGTACTTTCTACCTGAAAATCTGTTGGATCATAAGAGTACGTGGTCAGGAAAGAGAATTTTCGTTTTTTCTTCATGACAACAAGCTGTACCAGATTCACCTTGCCCTGCTCATCTAAGCTTGGAACAGGTATCAGTTTGTCATTTCCCAACGTATATGCCAACTGTTTAAAGACTTCTGAGTAATTGACAATACCAGACACTAAAATGAAACAAAACATTTTAGGCAATACAGTCCAGAAAGAAAAAAAATTCCATGACAATTTTTACATTTTACAATGACTGTAATAATACATTGTACAATTTTGCATTTATATTAATTATTATTTCGGAGGTATGAATAAGTCATAAATTAGAATGTTATAATTTGCAGCTTTATACAGACCCAAATATATAACATTCTTGTAAGAATATAAAGGCTGAAGGACAATACGGACTAGAAGTCTATGATAGTGGAGTGGTGGGTAGGGTGGCCCTATTTCCCCAACACCACGAGCAATCCTCCCATAACCTAAGTGGCAGCGTGGGATACATATATACATAAGAATCTTAGGTAAATTTACTATCGGAATCCAACACCAAGACAATGGATTTAAACTTGAGATTGTATTTACAAAATCGATCCCGGAAATGGCCAATGAAACAAGATTCAAATTTGTTATGGAAAACTTATTTTCCAAACATAAATTAGTACATATATATATAGGAAAATAAATAAGGGGAAGTAGGTTAGATAGGTGTTATATCATACACAAAAACAAAAAACAAATGGAATGCACAGGAGCGGAAATAATAGACCTAAAAATATCGGACAACGAATTCATAAGTATAAATATAAAAATGACTAAAAGTAATAAAAGCAATTCGATACTCCATAACAAGAAAGGGAAATAAAAAAAGAAACTAAGAATACAAACAGGTAAAATTAATTAAAGAAACACGTTATAAATGAGATTTTGAAAGAGGAAAACGAGAAACGAAAAATTAGAGCAGTAGAATTTACTAATATATATTTGAAATAGCATTAGGATTATATAAAAGAGAAAAGCAAAGGGGGGGGGGAAGCTATGTAACCAATAAAAGATAAAGAAGGGAAGGGAATAAAGGATAGAAAAGAAGTGCTGACATACATAAGCGAATACTATAATGAGATCTATAGAACGCAAAATATCCAACCAGAAATCATCAACACGAAGGAAGGAATAGAATGAAATAAAACAATTACCAAAAAGAAAATCTCCAGCAGGAGATGAACTCAATACGGAGTTCTACCAAATATTCTGCAGTGAGCTGTCGCCAATTCTAGAAAGTCATTATAAAAACATACCTTTAAAAATAATGAAATGACCAAGGCAATATGACAGGGAATAATTAATTTGATATATAAGGGGAAAGGGAATAGACAGCAATTAAAAATTTGGAGGCCCATCTCCCTCCTAAATCAAGATTATAAAAGTTTAAGTAAAATTGTAGCAGAGAGAATTAAACGTACAATGCCCCAACAAATAAATGGTAAAAATAAAAAGCAAAATAAAAAGCAACATATAAAATAACCAAACCTGTAGGGGCCTAAGCCAGAGATATTCACAACAGCATAATGAGCATAAAAACTATAATATATTACATACAAGAGACTGGACAGAATGGAGCCTTCGATAGATTGGATCCAAACTATGTCCAAAAGGTTTTGGATACATTTGGCTTTGGAGAAAATTTCCTAAATTAGACTAAAATCCTGTAGAGAAACATAACCACACATGTACAGATAAATACAGGTAAATGGAGCGATTACAGAGAAATTGGAAATCCAAAG
This sequence comes from Unio delphinus, assembly GCA_029339505.1. Lineage (NCBI taxonomy): Eukaryota > Metazoa > Mollusca > Bivalvia > Unionida > Unionidae > Unio > Unio delphinus. Next base: position 3,255,635 of record JAQISU010000064.1, read on the forward strand.
ATCTGTAAGACAAGGTTGTCTACTATCGATGCTATTATATGCAATGGCAAAATAAAATCTTAGGAATAAGAACGAGAACTAACAAGGAGTTATCAGGTATAAAAATCCCAAATACAAGGGAAAAAACAAAAATAAAGTCCCCGCATGCAGATGATTGCACCATCTTTATAAAAGATTCACATTCGTTCAGACATCTAGAAAAAGAGTTTGAAAACTTTGAAAAAACACCAGGATTGAAATTTAACCATGAGAAAAATAGGACAATTAAAATAGGAAAATGGACGGGGAACCACCCAGGTTTTACCACACCACCTAGTTAAAGAAATGGTAAAAACGGTTGGAACATGCTTTTGAAAGGGAGAGGAAAAAGAAAACTACAAAGCAATGAAAAGCAACATAAAAAAATCTGAATATCTGGGCGCTAATAGAGCGAGCCCATGTGGCAAAAGTATAGATGTATTCGAATATAATTTACCAAATGAAATCCATAGATTTTTAAATACTGACCTAAAAATAACTGATATTGAAATAATAAACTACATATGAGCATAAAAAACGCACTATATAAACAAAGAAATATTATACAGAGTTAAAGGAAGAGGGGGAACTGCACTTCCAAATCACATATGGGTAAAAATTACAAATATTATAAATAGATTTAAAATGATGAATGAGGAGCCAGCAACACTTAAAGGAGAGTATATATATATATATATATATATATATATATATATATATATATATATATATATATGGTTTTTCAATGAGCAATAGTAGGGGGATGTATATAGAAACAAAAAATTCACAACAAAATTGGAAATACCAAGGAAATTTAGGGAAATAAAAAACATATTGACACATTACAGAGACAGACAAGAACTATGGGACAAAAACAAGGACGATACATACGACTGGATCAGAGAAGATATAGCTAAACAAACTAAGAGGAAAATAGAAAGTGAAAATTGTATAAAAATTGGGATGGAGCTTGGAAAAATTGGAGAAAAAAATACGCTCTTTATAAATACAAAGCCTCTGGTTCAAACACATGCATGATGCGTGGTTGACGGGATCGGTAGCAGGCATATGATCAGTATCATGGTAAAATAGCACCATTTACCAAAAACCACGTCATAACACAATGAAAACATTTAGAGAAAGAAAGGTGAATTTAACTTTAGAAATAAGGAAACAAAGAAAATACAAAAAAGAAAATATACTGTACTTAGATAGGGATTTTAAAAAAAGAAACTTTACATAAAATAACAGGCTTTTGCACCAATGCAAAGTTTGAATGTGGGCATATTATAACTATATGAAAATATAAAAAAATATTCCATTTTCTTTAGATACAAATATTTTCTACTTTAATACTTCATTTGTAGTTTTAATTTTTAATTTTATTTTACATCTTTAATAGGGAAAGGGACAGGGATCTGCACGAGGTTAAGTAAGAAACGTAGACATTCCATAGCTGTGTCACAAAGCGAGAAGCGAAGTGAACAGGTCTGGAAAAGAGCCTCAGAAAAACCTCTCAAACAGAAAATGGACAAACAGGACAAAAGCGCGGGGTATATAGAATAGTAGCTTATATAACTACTTTATTATTCACTCTTACTCTTCAGGATATATCTTGTTGTTAATATAATACCGTCCGCCAACCCGAATTCTCTCCCTTTCTCCCCTATACAATCTTAAGTATTCACAACATATAGCACAAAATCACATAGCGTACAGGGGACAAGGGGACCAAGGCAATGATCACTAAATTTAAAAGGGAAGGAGCTTCAACTATTAGGAATCTAGCCTAGTAGAAGGAGTCACCCTTTCAGTAAAATAATACAAACATACACGCCTTTGGGGGAAACAAATGCACATAAAAAACCTTTTATTTTGAGGGAAAATGGGGGTGGGGCATCTGTCTGTGTAATAAATCTAAACTAAACAATATCACGGACATAATTTTAAGTGGAATCACCAGGCGGGTTAAAATAATGAATAAGTGATTTCAAGTGACAAAATCCGGACCAATTAAAATACACGGAAGTAATTTCAACTCATCTAATCTGGCAGTTAAAATGACAAAGAACTGATTTCGGGTGAAACAATCCGACAAGTTATAATATCATAGATGAGATTTAAAGTAAAATAATCTGGTCTATTGACGACTAACCTGAATTTGAAAACATTGTGTACCCTGTCCACGCAAAGTCCCTCTAAATTCAACAGTGTATTGCAGTGCACATCCGCAATAAGAACCGGAAGTCCACAGCTAGAACCACTGCCAAACATCCACACTGGGAACCAATTCAAGAGTAATTTCCCTTTATTGACATTAGTACGAAGAAGAAGAACTAGAACTACGAAGAGATAATAAATATGTTACCTCTGTCTCTTCAAGTAAAGTAAAATAACAATATTTCTTTGTGCACGAAGTCCTGTAGTATAAAGTTATTTTTTTCTCACGGCTAAAGCAAAGGCATATGAAATCTCTTTCTCTCTCTCTCTCTCTCTCTCTCTCTCTCTCTCTCTCTCTCTCTCTCTCAGATACGCACGCGATAGCAATTAAATAAGGGCACCAGTAACCGCACCTTATGGAGCGTATTATGCCTGCACAAAACTGAGGTGAAATTAAGGGAAATTTTTGAATTTGTTATGAACGATATCTGAGTATCGGAACTCTACTTTTTATCTCCATGTATATTATTTAACATCTCTTCATCTTTAGATATTGCAATGTATCAGCTTTATTCTTAAATCTTTGATCACAAGACCTAAACTAGTTTATTTCAAGTGATGCGTCCGCGCTTAGAACCACTACCCATTTACTACTGCCTGTCATAGCACCAGTCAATGCCAAAATAAACATAAATTAAACTCTTCCATCAATAAACATATGATAATAACCAGTAAAAGAAAGGACTATTACTTATTTTAGATAAAACTCGTATCACGAGGATATCTAATGTAATAAACGACTAAAGTGTAATCATTACTGCAAGTTCCATTGTAATATCCGTGCCTAGAACCAAGATTTCCTGTTGAAACATAGTTACAAACAAAATAGACTTACGATACTCAAACGTATTTCATTACAAATGACAAAATAAATCAGATCTGTATTACCGCATATAAATTCGCGTTCTCATCCTATTCATGCGCCGATAACATGTAGATTACGGACGTTTACTTCGTCGATGATAACATCCCCGCTGGGAACGAAACCAACTTCATACATAAAATACCAGGCTCTAGGTAACATCTTTAATAGCATATTTGAAATTTCGTGTGCTGTATCCATCGCCATTTTTCATACTGTTTCTGATTTTCTTGTTCTTTTACTTATATCAAAGATTCATGCACATGAGCAACACCGTACCGTATCAATGTTTGCATCCGTACTCAGAACAAATGCTAATATTTCTCTTTGTAAGCTGGAGTCATGTATATTTCGTTTCATACACATCTGCACACGTCATCTTATCTCCATGTATATCATTTCACATTTTGTCCATCATTATATATTGCAGTTTATCAGCTTTATTCTTAAATGATTGTTCACAAGACCTTTTCTCCTATTTATGTTACCTAAACTCGCTTCTTTCAAGCGATGCATCTGCGCTCAGAACCACGACCTACTTACTATCGCCAGTTACAGCGCCAGTCGATGCCAAACTAAAAATCTGTATAACTATTATTTACAATAATCATCTGATACTAACGACCAGTAAAAAAAGTGAATTCATCCTTTTCTTGTAGACACAGATCGTATCATGAGGATAAATAGCCAACAATCGAACAAAGACTGTTCATTACTGCAAGCTGACCTATAACATCCGTGCCTAGAACCAACAATTCCTAGTGAAAGAAAGTTTATAAAAAGTAGAGTTCCAATAATCGCACATCTTTCAGAACAAATGACAATAAGAATCAAACTATATTGGTCAAGTGCATGAATCTGTACTGAACTATGTTTAAGTATCGTAAGTCTATTTTATTTGTAATTATCTTTCAACAGGAAATCTTGGTTCTAGGCACGGATGTTCACAATGGAACTGGAAGAAATGATTACACTTGAGTCAATTGTTTCACTACATATCCTCGTGATTTTACATTTTTTAAATATAAGGAATATTCCTTTTATTTACTGGTGGTTAGTAGCATATATTACGTGCTTAGGCTCGAAAAAGCAGCAACACAGAAAGAGTGAAAACTAACAAGCTTGTAAAACTTTAACAATGATTTTTATTAAGTACAATTATTTTCATAAAATAAATAAATAAATAAACTTACGGTTTTAGAGAATCAAATCCAACAAATATAAAATTCACAAAATAATCCACTAATGGAATTGCAAGTCCTGATAAATAAACGTTCTAATAGTTCCAGGTTGGAATCTTGACGATGTAATCCAAAATGGCTTACAATGTCACGTGATGCAGTTTTTGATTTAATATCATCCAGATGAAATTATGAAACATATGTCCTTTTTCTAAATAAACAGAATAATTCTTCTTTCTTCAATGAATCGACACAAAGTCCAGAACAAGATAACACTCAAACATGAAATACACAACTTAAAGCCCAAACATCTACTATTGTTAACTTCCAAATAACAGCTATATATAACTGTTCTTCTGAAGTAAACAGGTGATCACGCTCTTTTCTAGAAATTGATAGAAGGTCAGAGGAAGAGTCTACCTTGACCTAGTCACGTAATAATAGAATGATCCAGAAGAAAATAAGCCACGAATTACTAAAAATTAAACGTTGTTCTTGAAATTAACCAATAGTTGTAGATACTTGTTGACAATGTCCAAAGCAAGGTCAGGAATTAAATCCACTGTAAGCCAAGGTCAAAACATTTTTACAATTGGAGTGTAGGTCTGCCTAAACTTTCAAGAATAATTTCCCAATTAATGAATATTAAACCCTAAATGACAAATTTGGATTTAACAATTAAAGAATAAAAAATTTAAATCCAATAGCCGTCACACCTTCGCCCATAAAATAAAAAGAAAGGTTTATATGATAAAACTTTCTTTTTATCACAAACCAATTTACATCTGAGGTTAAAAGAACTGGTACAAATTACACAATATAATAAATTATACACGGGAAAGAGTGTCTACAATTATATTATCAAGAAATAGCCTCAAATTTTTAACTTGTCCATGTCCCACTAAATGTCCTAGGAAAGGCACATAAGCACAGCAGAACTTACTTTTAGACAAATTAATTGTCAAACATACATTAGTGAGTCTGTTAAAGAATTATCGAATTGTTGCTAAATGTTCTCTCCAGGTGTCGTTGTAGATAATGACGTCACAAATCTCTAGACCAGAAATAATCATTTTTATGAGACGTTGAAATGGACTTTCTTTATATTGGTAGAGTCCTTTTGGAGTCGCAATGTTGAGTTTTCCTTTGCTCTTTCCGTAGTGGAATCTGCCAAAATTCTTTCAGAAGGTCAAAATTTGGTGACGTACTTGGCATTCCCAATTTTATCAATGGAATAGTCAATTCTTGTTAATGGGAATGAATCTGTTTTTGTCACTCTGTTCACCTTCCTATAATCAGTGCACATACGGAGAGTTTTATCTGCTTTAGGAACAAGTATGCACAGTGAACTCCAATCACTTTTACTGGGCTTGATAAAATCATTCTCCAGCTAATACTGAATTTCCTTTTTCAAGTATTCCTGATTGAGTGGACTCGTCCAGCATGGATTTTCAACTTCAAGGTCATGAAAATTTTGTTTGTCCTTGTAAGAATATCTGGACATTAGTGCTCATATAATAATAACTTTTAGTTCATTTCTTTGTTGCACTTGCAAATTTGAAAGTTTCTGGTCTAGATTTTTTCATAATTTCTGAATTCCAACAATTCGTCGCTCCAATGTCAGTCGAATCCTGATGACATTCCTTCATTGAGTAGGACAGGTACTAAATTAATTACATATCTAACATGGCTATTTCTTTCAATATACTGGTACTCCTATAATTTATTTAGATCCCAGGAACACTAATACTATAATTTAACTAATTCATTTTCTTCTTAACTTTGTAAGGGCCGTAATATCTAATTTGAGGAAAAGTAAGAAGAATGAACAAGAGTAACACAACTTCATTATTAGACTCAAAAGTTCTCTCCCTTGTATTTCTTTCAAACCATAGTTTCATTTTTAACTTTAATTAATTACATAACTTGGTCATGGGTAAGGAATCCACACAATCTACCATAATTCTACTGAATGTTTCATCAAACGTAGGAATAGGTTGCAGATGAGCCTTAGGTATCTTCTGATTGGATTTTCCTACCATTTGACAAGTATGACAAGATCTACAGTATTTGAGAACATCACTTTTGATTTTTGGCCAATAGAAGTGAGTCAAGATCTTTTGATACATTTTATTAATTCCTAAATGACCAGCCAAAGGAGTTTCATGGGCCAGATTAAGTATTTCCTGTCTGTAAGGTTTTGGAACTACTATTTGATAGTTCACTGACCATTCATCACCAGCCTGTACCTCGGGAGGTCTCCATTTTCTCATAAGAATTCCATTTTTAATGAAATAACAGACAGGAACTTCAGTAACTTCAGTCTCATTTATGACCCTTTGAAACAAACAGGAGATCTCAGGATCTTTTTCCTGTTCGACGACAAGTGACTGTCGTTTATCACCCTGATTAAGAGAATGAGTTGTTTAAAAAGGATCACTATGATCAATACCTTCTGATTGATCTAAACCAAGAGTAAAAGTGATTTCATCAAAAAACCTGACCTATACAAGTGTCAGTTGAAGGAATGCTGCCTCCTGTAACATCACTCTCAAAATCATCACCCTGATTAGAATAAAGAGAATGAGTTGTCAAAAGAGGATCACTAGGATCAATACTCTCTGATTGATCTAAACCAAGAGTAAAAGTGACCTCATCAAAAACCTGACCTTTACAAGCGTCAGTTGAAGGAATACTGGCTTTTTCAACATAAGCCTGACCCCGCAGATGTCAGATAAGGGAATACTGCCCTCAATAGCATAAACCTGACCCATACATGTGTCAACGAAGGGAATACTGCACTTTTCAACTTCATTCTCAAGAGCTTTCTTTACCATAGCTCTAGTAACTGTACAAGTTAGAAATATATCAGTGATTTCGTTTTCAATTGGATCAACTTTCTGATCCAAATTAGGCCTGTCAGTTACAAGTTCCCCCTGCGGGTTCGGGGTTGTAGAATTGGCCCGACGTGCCTCGCCACTTGTCGTAAAAGGCGACTAAGTAGAGGCGACCTGTTTGCCGTGGGTTGCGACCCGTGTCGGAGGAGGAAAGGATCCTGGTAGTTGAGCGGAGGCTTTTCCGATGCAATACACTACTTTGGCCTCTTCTTCTCTTAGACGGGTGGTCGAGATGGGCCCGGTCTCGACAAATCGGCTGGTCACGCCGAGCACTGGGAGGTCTCTCTTTACTGGCTCACCTTCTATATCTTTATTGTATCTCTCTTGATACCACCGTTGCCCCTTCATTCTATCATTCTAGCTTTCATTTTCAAAAGGTACTAGAGGACCTTCCAGAGAGCGGTGCCTTAACGGGTCAATCGGGAGGTAATTTTGCCGATCCTAGGTAATTTTATCTAACGAGCATAGCATCTGTGTATCCCTGGCACTTGAAAAGTGTCCCCTTGTTGGGGTCCATGGTGGGCGGGGAGCATGGGTGCTGAAATTTTAAAACTAAATCATGGAAAATTTTTAAAAAGAAATCAAAACAAACGAACGAAATCACTATCCGACTCTGATGAAGAACCATGTGGTGTGGAGTCATTCCCACACTTCATGGTCATACAGTCAACAGATGCTGAAAAACAAATTGCTGCACTATCTCCTTTTGTTATTGAAAAAACTTTAATGGGTTTGATCGGCACACCAAAAGGTGTCAAGAAATTGAAATCGGGCTGTCTTCTCGTTGAATGTGAGCGAAGGGGTCAATCAGAAAATCTCAAAAAGATGAAAACATTCTTTGACATTCCAGTGACCTCATTCGCTCACACTTCCTTAAATACGTCCAAAGGCGTGATGCGGTGTCGTGACTTGGCTGGAGTCAACGACGCAGATATCATCGAAGGGATGAAACATGAAGGTATCACTGCAGTGCGTAGAATACGTATTAAACGTAATAACAACCTGCAGGACACCAACACGTTTGTACTCACCTTTAATAAACCAATTGTGCCCAAAGTGGTCAAGGTTGGGTTTTTGCAAGTAAAGGTTGAGATCTATATTCCAAACCCCCTTCGATGCTATAAGTGTCAAAAATACGGCCATCACGAAGACCGATGCTCCAGAGTCAAGGTCTGTGGCCTATGCGGAGACCATTCTCATCAGGAAGCTGATTGTAGAGCAACTCCGCATTGTGTCAACTGTGGCAAAGACCATCACGCCAATTCTAAGGATTGTGATACTTGGAAACTGGAGAAGGAAATTCAGAGGGTAAAGTTTACCTCCAACATACCCTACCCAGAGGCCAGAAAACTTGTTCAGGCAAAAACATCCCTTCCTGGCCCATCCTTCTCCACAGTTGTGAAACACGGCCCAAAAATCACGAAGGACGCTCAAACACAGACAGATCAGTCCGATTCAAGAACAAGTGCCAACATCCCTCATTACCAACCACAACAAAGCACAACATCTACTCAGACGACATTTAATACCAACCCACCACCAAAAGCTCCAAGAAATCAAAAACCACAAACAAATAAGCAGCAAAAGGGGTCAGATGACCCCATTAAACTTTACAATATGTTTGGAGAACTTGAAAGCATGGATGCAGAAGAAACTGCTCCATGTACTCAAGGTTCCTCCAAACCAAGTAAAACCAGATATACTCCCGTACTTCCTCCAGACAAATAACAACACCCATTTTCGCCGCGAATAGTCTTACCTAGATCCAGAATCTCCATTAAAATTTTATGATGAAGAACACCATCATACAATGGAACTGTCGAGGACTTAAAGCAAACTACAATGATATTCTTCTGCTTTTAAATGAACATGATCCTTCTGTACTATGTTTACAGGAAACATTCCTGAAAGACACAGATACAATTACATTTAAAAACTTTTTCCTATTCAACAAGTACTTTCAAAACGTTGACAGGGCCTCAGGAGGAGTCTCTGTTGTTGTGAACAATAGAGCCCCGCACAGAGTCATTCCTTTAAATACAAACTTACAAGCTATTGCTGTAAGTGTCACTTTACATCGAGTGCTTACTTTTTGTTCCATTTACTTACCACCAAACGCCAAACTAGTACCAAATGATTTAGACAATATTGTTCAACAACTTCCCACACCCTTCGTTCTACTCGGGGATTTTAATGCCCATAACATTCTATGGGGATCGAATCACATAAACGACAGAGGCCATAAAATAGATCATTTTCCAATCATTCTTGAAAATAACTCTAAAATTGGTGACTCAATTCCACAATGGAATATAAAGAAAGCCGACTGGGCTTCCTTTGAAACACTATGTCAAACTAGACTAAATAATGATACAATATTCAACGCTGTTAATCCTATATAGCATTTTACTTCAATTCTAATCTCAATTGCAGATGAATCTATTCCTAAGTCCTCACCGAATAGTAAAATACCGCAAAAATCTTAGGTAACCAAGGAATGCAAAGAAGCCATTAGACAACGTGGAGAAGCAGTAAAACAATTCAACACTCGTCCTACGCCCGAAAATTTAAACAAATATCGAATTGCGCGGGCTAAAACACGACGCACAATCAAAGAATGTAAACGTACATCCTGGAAGAAATATGTTTCTATTATAAGCTCTCGTACCTCAATGAAACAAGTTTGGGATACTATTCGCAAAATAAATGGAAAGAGGAAACATAATTCTATTCGACAACTGAAAACAAACAATAACAATTTTAGTTCGAAACGTGACATATCAAATATACTTGCCGACAGTTTCTCAAAAAACTCATCATCATCTAATTATTCAGAAACCTTCCGAAGATTAAAATATCAAAAAGAAAAGTCACGTTTAAAGTTCACATCTAACAACTCTGAAAGCTATAACCAGCTGTTTTCTTTATTGGAACTTAGGGAGGCTTAGACAAGGCCCATGATACATCAGCTGGGCCTGACGAAGTACATTACCAGTTTTTGAAACACCTCCCAGAATCTTCTCTGACATTACTTCTGAAAATCTTCAATGACTTATGGATTGCTGGTAATGTACCTAAGAGCTGGAGAGAAGCAATAGTAATACCGATTCCCAAACCAGGCAAAGACATCGAAGATCCTAACAACTATCGGCCCATTGCACTGACAAGCTCCGTGTGCAAAACAATGGAACGAATGATTAATTCTCGGCTTATATGGTACTTGGAAAGTAACAATTTAATATCTCCTTTCCAAAGTGGCTTCCGTTCTGGTCGTAGTACAAACGATCATCTGGTTAGACTGGAAACATTTATTCGCGATGCATTTATCAAGAAAGAACATTTAGTAGCAGTCTTCTTTGATTTAGAAAAGGCCTATGACACAACATGGAAGTACGGGATACTAAATGACCTGCACGATCTAGGCCTAAAAGGCCGTCTGCCTTCTTTCATTTCCAGTTTTCTCTCTGACAGAGAATTCAAAGTACGAGTGGGCTCTACCCTCTCCGATATGCACCAGCAAGAGATGGGTGTGCCCCAGGGCAGTATTCTATCTGTGACGCTATTTAATATCAAAATCAATAGCATCACCGAGTGCTTAGCTCCCGCTGTGGATTGCTCTTTATATGTAGACGATTTTTTAATTTGTTATCGATCAAAGCACATGCATACAATTGAAAGACAACTCCAGCAAAATATCAGTAAGATCCAAAGTTGGGCCAGTAATAACGGTTTCAAATTTTCTAAATCGAAAACAGTATGCATGCATTTCTGTCAATTGCGAAGATATCATGATGATCCTAAACTCACGCTGGATGGAACACTTATTCCAGTCGTTGAGGAAACAAAATTTTTGGGTATTATCTTCGACAGAAAGCTGACTTTTATACCACACATAAAGAATTTAAAAGCTAAATGCTTAAAAGCTTTAAATCTACTTAAATTAATTGCGCACACTGACTGGGGTGCTAATAAAAAAGTCCTCCTTAATTTGTATAGAACATTTATCCGCTCCATACTAGACTATGGATGCATTGTTTATGGTTCAGCTAGGAAGTCCTATTTGAAAATGCTTGATCCAATTCATCACCAGGGAATAAGACTCGCTCTAGGAGCATTTAAGACATCTCCATGTGAAAGCCTTCTCGCGGAAGCGAATGAACCACCTTTATCGCATCGCAGAGAAATGCTTTCTGCACAATACGCTCTTAAGTTAAGATCAAACCCTCGGAACCCTGCTTTTTCGGCTGTTTTTCAACCAAAATACGAAACTTTATATGGTAATAAACCAAATGCCATACCTTCATTTGGCATTAGAATATCATCCAGCCTTGACAATATCAAAAGTAATCTCTCCACAGTTCAGAAAACGTTTGTCTCGAAAACACCACCTTGCCTCCTTAAGCAACCCAAAGTGATTTTTATGTTACACGATGGGAATAAATCTGAGACCAACCCTGTCATTTTCCTGAACTCTTATCATGAACTTCTCAACGATTTTACAAATTACACTAAATTTTATACTGATGGATCAAAGGTTGATGAAAAGGCTGCTGCAGCCTTCGTTAGTGGCAAGCACATAACCAAAGTGCGTTTGCCAAACGATGCGTCCATATTTTCAGCGGAAATCAGAGCAATAGACCTTGCTCTCAAATTTATCGAACAGAAACGCGTCTTAAATAGCATTATCTTCTGTGACTCTTTATCAGTGCTTCAGTCGCTACACAATAGAAAACTGGATAATCCATTATTAGTCCATCTCCTCGTCAAAAATACAGAGCTTATTACCTCCAGCAATATAGTATACTGTTGGTTACCTAGCCATATTGGTATTAGAGGTAACGAAGAAGCAGACCGTGCTGCCAAGATGGCTCTATCCCAAGAACCATCAGATTTTAAATTACCGTTTACTGATTTTAAACCTTGTATCAAAAGGTACCTGCGTCAGAAGTGGCAGACGTCATGGGATCATACAGTCAACAACAAACTTCATGCCATCAAACCAACCCTGGGGGAATGGACTCCTTCCTACAGAACTATCCGTAGGGAGGAGACTGTCATTGCAAGACTCAGAATCGGTCATTCATACATAACCCACTCCCACATACTAAAAGGTGAAGATCCACCAGAGTGCGTCTCTTGCAATGAACCATTCACTGTTAAACACTTCATGACCGAGTGTTCCGACCTGCAACCTACACGTGCTAAGTACTATAATGTACATGACATGAAGGAACTTTTTGAAACTGTATCTATCACTTGTATTTTAGATTTCCTGAAGGAAGTAAATCTTTATCTTAAACTTTAATTTGTATGTCATCACCTAGTGCATTTTTATTTAATGCAAATATCACCTATTATTTACAACATATTTTCATCAACATACACCATTTACATCTCCCGTTGATTGGGAAGCTTCATATTTTACTGTTACCAACAACTTACAATTTTATATTGAACTATTTGGTTTTTTTTATCGCTGGTCGATATTAAACCTTAGTATTTTTAACCATGTTTAAATACAACCTGTTGTATGGCGCTAAATAGCCTAAAAGTGCTGGTGCGCCGTTAAATATCAATCAATCAATCAATCAATCAATCAATCAATCAATCAATCAATCAATCAGTTACAAGTGGATTAACCACAACCTTGTCCCCAGCTAAGTCGTTGCCTAGCAATAAATCTATTCCCTCAACGGGTAAAACAGAGACTGTTCCGATTGTCACAGGTCCCGACACTAAGTCTGATGACAACTTTACACAATGGAGAGGAACATTAACAAAGCCGCACTCTACTCCCTGAACAAGAACACTTTCATTAGAAGAAGACTTCTCAGATAAGGGCAAAGTACCTGATAATAAAAGACTTTGAGTGGCTCCTGTGTCCCTTAAAATTTTAATAGGGGTGGGATTGGCCGAATCACCCAAGAGTGATATAGAACCCTTCGATATGAATGGTTCATAATTCTCCATATCAAAGTCAGACTGGGATTTATTAGACCCAACAAATGTATTGCTTTCAATACATGACTGTGACCTTGACCTCTTGTAAATAAGAGCATTTGGAACAGGTTTATCTTGATTATGATGCCTATTTTTCAATTTGTAGTAATCAGAAATAACGTGTCCTTTTTTCTTGCAAAATTTACACGTCAGGAGAGACTAGGATCTAGAATCAAACTTCTCTGAAATCTGATTTTTGAAAGATGTTTTAGTTTGAGTTTTAGAAGGGCTTGAATTAGGCGGAAATTCTTTTCTGCCAGAAAATTGTTGAGTAGAAGTCTTGTTAACAAAAGGAACTTTATGTGTCAAAGAATGTTCGTCAGCAGCTCGAGCAGCATTTTCCAAGGTTTCAATCTGATGCTCATCAAAATAAGTTTTAACATCATTATGGACACAGTTTTGGAACTCTTCAATTAATATAATTTGCTTGAGATTTTGATAATCTTGCTCGACTTTCTTGGCTAAACACCATCTATCAAACAACTGCTCTTTTGTCTAGCAAATTCGACATGAGTTTGTTCAGCTTCTTTTCTGTAATTTCTAAATTTTTGCCTATAATCTTCAGGAACTAACTCATAACCTCTTAAAATGCATTCTTTAACTACATCATAGTCACTACTTTGATGAACAGACAGTGAAGTGTAAATCTCGCTAACCTTACCAGTAAGTACACATTGTAGTAACTGAGTCCAATTCTCTCTTGGCCACTTTAAATTTTCTACAACTTTTTCAAAAAGAATAAAATATTTGTCTACTTCTTTTTCTTTGAAAGGGGGCACTAATCTAATATTCCTTGCTAAATCAAAATTTTGATTTGAAGTATGATGGTGACTCTCACCTGCCAGCTCTATTTCTTTCATTTAAATTTCTTTCTCAATTTGCCTTTGCTCTTTTTGTTATTCAAGTTGTCTTTCTTTCTCCCTTTCCTGTCTCTCTATCAATTAGCATTTGCTCTTTTTGTAATTCAAATTGGCTCTCTCTCTCCTCTTTTTCAGATTGTAATTGTCTTTCTTTCTCTTCTCTCTCAATTCGCGTTTGCTTTTTTTGTAATTCAATTTGTTTCTCTTTCTCCTCTCTCTCAATTCGCATTTGCTCTTTTTGTAATTCAAGTTGTTTCTCTTTCTCCTCTCTCTCATATTGTAATTGCTTTCCTTTCTCCCTTCCCTGAAATTCCAGCTTCTTCAACTCTATTTCCATCTTGAATTTTAATTCTAATTCCTTCAGTTTAATGTCAGAGTCTGGTGTAGACTTACTGACTGGAAATCAAAGCACTTTGTTCCAAAACATCCTGTTCTACCAAATATTGAAACAAAATTTGTTTAATATCTTGTTTCGTTAAAGAAGCCTTCACTTCAGAAAGATCATATTTCCTGGCAAGTTGAATCAACTCGTCTTTTTTGAAAAGATCTAATTGCTCCTGGGTAGGATTAGAAAGAAATATTTCTACCTTAGATGTCATTTTGATACAAGCCTGTCAGTCTCACTAAAGATTTAAATTTTTCAAAAACTAGGGGAAATTCAAATTTAAATTACAATTTATTTAAATCCCAAGACGAGATCCCAATTTCTATGTTACGTGCTTAGGCTCGAATAAGCAGCAACAAAAAAAGAGTGAAAACTAACAAGCTTGTAAAACTTTAACAATGATTTTTATTAAGTACAATTATTTTCATAAAATAAATAAACTTACGGTTTTAAAGTATTAAATCCAACAAATATAAAATTCACAAAATAATCCACTAATGGAATTGCAAGTCCTCATAAATAAATGTTCTAATAGTTCCTGGTTCGAATCTTGACGATGTAATCCAAAATGGCTGACAATGTCACGTGATGCAGTTCTTGATTTAATATCATCCAGATGAAATTATGAAACGTATGTCCTTTTTCCAAATAAATAGAATAATTCTTCTTTCTTCAATGAATCGACACAAAGTCCAGAACAAGATAACACTCAAGCATGAAATACATAACTTAATAATAATAAAGCCCAAAGATCTACTAATGTTAACTTCCAAATTACAGCTATATATAACTGTTCTTCTGAAGTAAACAAGTGATCACGCTCTTTTCTAGAAATTGATAGAAGGTCAGAGGAAGAGTCTACCTTCAATTAGCCACGTAATAATAGAATGATCCAGAAGAAAATAAGCCACGAATTACTAAAAATTAAACGTTGTCCTTGAAATTAACCAATTGTTGTAGATACTTGTTGACAATGTCCAAAGCAAGGTCAGGAATTAGATCCACTGTAAGCCAAAGTCAAAACTTGTTTACAATTAGAGTGTAGGTCAACCTAAACTTTCCAGAATAATTTCTCAATTAATGAATATTAAAACCTAAATGATACATTTGGATTTAACAATTAAAAAATAAATAATTTAAATCCAATAGCCGTAACACATATGTTTATTGAAATTATAGTTTAACTCATGATTGTTTTGGCATCGACTGTTGCTGTGAATGGCAGTAGCAAGTAGATCGTGGTTCTGAGCCCAGATGCATCGCTTGAAAGAATCGAGTTTATGTAACTTGAATAGGAAACAGGTCTTGTTAGCAAGGTTTTAAGAATAAAGTTGATAAATTGCAATATCTAAAGATAAAGAAATGTGAAATTATATACATGGATATATTGTGACGTGTGCAGATGTGTAAGAAAGGAAATATTTATGACCCAGATTTAAACAAAGAGAAATATTAGCATTGGTTCTGAACACGGATGCAAACATTGATACGGTACTGTATTGCTCAAGTGCATGAATCTATGTAAGTCAAATAACATGAAAGTCAGTATGAAATATGTCGATTTACGCAGCACACGAAATTTCAAATATGTATTAAAGATATTACCTAGAGCATGGTATTTTATGTATGAAGTTGGTTTGGTTCCCAGCAGGGATATTATCATCGAGGAAGCAAATGTCCGTATTCTACATGTTTTCGGTGCAGGATTAGGATGAGAACGTGAATTTATATGCGGTAATACAGATCTGATTCATTTTGTCATCTGTACTGAACTATGTTTAAGTATCGTAAGTCTATTTTGTTTGTAATTATCTTTCAACAGGAAATGTTGGTTCTAGGCACGGACGTTCACAATGTCAAAATGGATCAATTAAACGTTCAAGTAATTTGTTGAATTGAATATCACTTTTCTCAGAGATATAATTTTCAGCACTTTACTCAAAACTAATTTTGTTAATCTGTAAAACGCATATAGATATCAAAATTAGGAAACGAAAGCATTATATATATATATGCCAACCTAGCCACCTGTTTTATGAAGGATTTATATGGAGAATAACCGATAAAATAAAATATACATGAAGACACAACATGAAGTAATAAATTACTGCCATATTGTGTGTTGTTGTTGTTGTTGATGATGATGATATTCTGCTATATTGTGAAAAGCAGGAAGATGGAATATATTGTTAATTTAAATAATGCAAAATGAAAACATAAATGTACAAGGTTGCCATCAGTATAAATTAAAATATATATACACTTCTCATTCAGGTAATTAGTAGATTTTCTGCCAGTGCTTCCCAAAATCTGAACTAATTGCAGTTGATCCGATGTAAGTTTATCTGAAGAATTTCAATTTCATTAGGAAAAGCAGTAAAGAAGTAACGGGTATTTTCTTAAATGTTAAATATGAGAACTTTAAATATGATTAAGCCTAAGGGGCTTACATCAATAACAAGCTGCCAATAGTTATGCTATATCAATAGTTGTGCAATGATTATATCTTTTATGTGGTAATGAACAATAATAATAATAATAATAATAATAATAATAATAATAATAATAATAAGAATAATAATAATAATAATTAATAATCAGGAAAAATGTCATAAGTACCGGACTCAATATTGCTTCGATGCGCGCTTTAGGTATGGCTATTGGTTCCCAGCGCAGATGTTGAGTGGTTCTGAGGAGAGATACTTTAGTTCCTATAAGGGATGTGAGCTACATAACCCTACTCTCTAAATTTTCCAGCCGTATATCGTTCTGAATATCTGTACACGTGACTATTTAATAACCTTACGCGTGACTATTGTAGATGTAATCGCCTCATAAGCTGGCGCTCTACAGTTTCGTACTTTGCATAGTTACAATTTTAAAGAAAAATAATTTTCTGGGGTTTATTCACTGGTTATACTGGCAATGTAATAAAGACTTTGTATATCTGAAGTGTTAGGAGAAGAACTTTCAATTCCCTTTATATTGATGTATGATTCATGGGTGTACTTTACGTTCTAGAGTATACAGCTTGGGCTAACTTAAGATGTGCTCGAATAAAAAACTGCTAGCTCCGCATAGTCATTTTCACTTCCTGGACTTCAGAGGTAAATTGTAGAAAAATGATCCGATAACTTTTTTACTTTTCAGATGTTTTGTAATTTGTTCATTGCACATTCAGAAGCTGCTATTGCCTATTTCAGCAAAATTCGTTTTCCCTAGTTTAATAACTGCTAAAGTTAGTTTACTTTTGATTAATTTTGGCTAACTTTTCAAGCACATGGGAGCATCCATTTGGTTACACCATGTGCTTATATCATGTACAATTTCCACAAGTGCAGTATCCAAAGAAATATCAGCCACATTACATCAAAGTAGCATTGAGATATACCAACATTATCTCCATTGTGCATGTTACAAAATGCAAACAACTTCACCTCACATACGTCACTATCTGAAAAATACATACTAACTGGTGAGCGCCCTGTAATTAATATTTCCAGTTCAGTATCCCATCACAATATCACAATTAGTATTCCAGTTCAGAACCAACGAATGTAGTTCTAGTCTATTTGTAAACATTTTTTTCTCTCTCTCGTTTTGATAGAAGAGTTATATTGATGAATCTTTGGTAGGGATTTAAAGGTAATTGTTTATTCTTGAGAATATGAGCTCAGAGAGTGGTTGTCTGTGTATTTCGGCGACAGTGCTCAGTGTGTAATTAGGCCTTATTAATGATCTGGAATAGTCTGGTTCCCTGCTTAGTATGCTCCTTGCGATTGCTCTTGTGAAGTGCAAACGCAAGGAGCATACTAAGCAGGGAGCCAGACTAGATCTGGTAGTTAAATCTGTGTTCTGTTAACAAGAGTCACGGTACTAATTCAACTTCTACTTTAAAAATATGGAAACACCATCATATTCAAAATTCAGTAACTTAAAATTTCTGGGTGCTAATTATCAGACCTATATTTTTCCATGCACAACTATCCTTGGTGCAAGCTTCTGTGTGGTGAACATATCACGGCACATGAGCCACGGCATTTCTGTTATCTACATGTGCATGAGGTATCACGGTACCAATTGTTATTCCATAGACCTCAATACTAATGTTTTGTGAAATAAATATACTTTCTATCCCATTTCAGCACGCATGTCACATACAACAATCTTAGATTGTTATTTTGACAAGTGTAAAACCAGGTACTCCGTTACGTTTAAGAGAGATAAGAGTTATCTAGTCACAGACCCAATTTCACCCGTGTCCCAGATGTTTAAAACAAAATCATAAAAATACAAAATATAATCTATATATGAATTAACTTAATCTCACATGTTGCCAAGATGCTTAAATTTTTTAAAGCCTAATAGAAACTACAACTTTTACATAATGCACCAATTACAGCTAGAGTTGTATGTTTATGAATGCTATGTTCTCTACACCTTAGTCTCCACCGACCTGGTGTTGTACAATTGGTACACATTTTATTGATTCTGAACCAAATGAATCGGGTGCCAGATTCTTCTTATTATTTTTTTTTTGTCAAGCCTGTAAAAATACCAAAATTGCATCAGTAGAATATTGTCTATATATTTTTTTAATTACAGATAGAAAAAGTTCTCAAAAGGTATTTGTACAAAAAATTTCTTTTCATTCTTATCCAATTATGGACCACAATCTATTATTTCTAGACTGGTTCACAGTAACAAGTACTGTGTGTCCTATAGTGCAGCCTCTCAAAAAACTGGCGGTGAACTTTTGATGAGATTTTCACCATGAAGTCATCTTTGAAGGTATTTTAGATTAACATATAATTTGTATTGATTGTCACATATTGGAATGGTCAGCAATGAGAAACAAATGTAGAGAGCATATAGTACAAATAATTGTGATGCACGTCCTGTCTGGACAGTATTTATTAAACTTTAAATCGCTATTAAAAAAATTATTATTGGTAGACACATGAAATTTGAATATATATATATATATATATATATATATATATATATATATATATATATATATATATATATATATATATATATATATAGATTGACTTTGAAAATATAAAAATGAAATAAAAACTAAGAAATTTAATTTTTTTAAAAAAAATTTAAATGAAAATTACAAAAAGCAAAATAAAATGTTCCCCATAAAATGCATATATATAATATTTTGGGAATTATATTCAATTATATCAGCATGTTTATTTTCCTACACTGTATTGTATGGCATATACAAGTTCCAATGATAGATATTTGTCAAATTTTCTCAGAGAAAATATCTTTGTTAGTCAAAATGAGACCTTCATTTAATATATGCAAAGACATAATTCTATTTTGTATTGGTCATTGTAACCATTTGTATGGGGTTCAAGCAGTTAATTTATGTGTTTAAGATAGAGTGACTTCCTGTGTAACACATATCTGTTTGTATAGCCTTTAGTAATTGTTCATAAACATAGTTTCAGGGTATTTAGTGAGAGGACAGAGATGAAAACTTTATACTAGAACCTACTCGAGTTCTCTACTAAATCATTTTAAACTGTTCGAGAATAAAATAACGTCAAAGGGATAAAATATACTTTCCCCATGTATATTTCCCCTAGAATGTAAGAAAACAGCAAAATGATGCAAGTTGAACACGAAATGCATTCGATTTTATTTGGTTAAGATTCTGATTGATGTAGTGTGGCATTGTGACCTATATGATGTTATGGGAATTTTAATGATCCATCTTGCTTTATGCATTAATAATTACTAATAATATTTGTAAACTGGCGCGCTAAAGATTGCATAAGAAATATTCAAACAGATAATTTGGTTTTAGCTGTGTACAACATATCTTAACATGGTTACATATCCCACATGAACAAATATCCAAATATTTAAGAATGTTTGGGATCAAAAGTTCACATTCAGTACATCATATAGGCTGACAGTGTACCTACAGTGAATCTGTAAGGTATAATTCCAGCTGTGTGCACTAAACATATCCCAAAATTTTATTTTCCTCATGAATATGCCTATGTATGATAACATATTTCAGTTTAGTACATGTACGTGGACAGAGTGCAGTACTGTAGCTGAAATTTGCACATTTGACCATAATAAGTACATTGTATATGTTCCACATCTGCAAATTTCTATTCTTGTTTACAAGTTTTGGGGATCAGAATTTCACATCTAGTTCATGATCTAAGATTTGTTGGTACCTATACTTGATCTGTCTGGCTAAATTTGGCTGTATTTACTTGTAATATCCAAAATTATTATTGTCCTCATGAATAAGATTGCTTATAGTATTATATTTTAATTTAGTACATTGTTGCTTGACTTTCCTGTATACTGGTATGTACTAATGTTTGCCACAATGATCAAACCTCACCGTCCCAACATTGCCTTAAACTTTAAGATACAAAGTCTACCTGATTAGTTATTTAACTTATAAATGACTAAATATGCTTCTAGAAACCTCATATACTTTTTAAATGATTTTATTTCTCTAATACATGGTGATTGCTTCACATTTCTGAGTGTCACTCTGTCAAGGTTAATATTTTTTCCCCGATGCTTGCAAAATGAATTTTTTTTAAAATCACTATATCTAACATATTTTAACTTCATTTACATTCATCTTACTGTTTTCTAGAATTAAGTGAAACATGTTATATCTTTTCAGGTTTTGCCTGGTATCTGGAGCAAAGTGTTAGAGTTGGATCAGCTTGGAACAGCGGTTCTCAACCTGTGGGTCGCGACCCCGTCAGGAGTCGAACAACGATTGGCCAGGGGTCGCTTACGACCATCGGAAATATACATTTTTACAGTTATGAACGAAAATAATTTTACGGTTGGGTCGCCACAGCATTTGGAATTGCATTAAAAGGGTCGCGGCACTAGAAAGGTTGAGAACCGCAGGCTTGGAAGCTCTCGAGTAGTCCAGTGGTGATGGCAAGGTTTTATAAGGACATGTGCAGTGTACTACCATAACTGACCATATGACTCACCACACTGATCTATAGCACCTCAAAGACATGGCTTAGGTCTTCATGAGAGAGATTAGCACCATTGTTCAACAAGGTAGAGCCTGCCTAGAAACTGTAGTGTCTTATCCGATTGATGCCTTTTGTAGATATTGACATTGAAATGGAATTCATTTTTGTTATAAAACATGGTAGTGGTCCCATCAGAAGTTTAAATCTGAGTGCGCCATTAGTTATACAATCATCTTCCTAAGTACTGGACACAATAAATGTTGAACATAACACCTTTCATTGGTTCTTTAGTGTGTACACCTATATTAACATTATATGTATTGATTGTCACACAGTGGAAAGGTCACTACTGAAAAATACATGTAGAGAACATATAGTAATATTAATTGTGATGTATATCCATCCCCAAAGAGTCACAGGATTAAATGTTTCAGCAAGTGCGCAAGTTGTGATGATTTTTGTACACTTTTGAGAAATGCTGTCAGTCAGCTCTCAGTCCTTCACTACTGACACTCGATAAAAGCTCTGGAAGCATCTTCAGTTTGCAATACTGATATAAAAATGAGCATATCACAGTCATGTAAAAGATGCATATTTTCAGTTTTCAACACAAACATTTAAAATAATCATATGTGCAGGTACAACACAGACATAAAATAAGCATATCTTCAGGTACAGTATGACATTTACAGTATCAATAGTTATTATACAGAGATTTATTATTCATTCAGATTATCAATATGAGTTATACGGTATCATTAGTGATACAGTAATTTATTATACCGAGATTTATTATTGATTCAGAATATCAATATGACTGATACAATATCATTAGCGATACAGTAAGTTATTATACAGAGATTTATTATTCATTCATTTATCAATATGACTTATACAGTATCATTAGTGATACAGTAAGTTATTATACAGATTTTTTATTCATTCAGGGAATCAGTATGACTTGTACAGTATCATTAGTGACACTGAATATGAAAATTACATATACAGTAAGGGAAACCCTAGTAAGAACCAGCAGCCCACAGGTAGCTACAGGTAAACTTGTCACATACTGATGTTGACCAGGTTTATAACTTAACTCACTTGACCACTTGACCATCACCCACAAAGAGTTGAAATCTCAGTGATCTGTAAAGGCGAGCGCCTTAGACCACTTGACCATTTGGGGTTCCATTCAATATCATTACTTACACAGTAAGTGTCATTATTTTTTTGGTATTAGTGATACAGGGTATCACTTTTAATATCATTAGTTACAGAGGATCATTAATTAAACAGAATATCATTAGTTACAGTTTCATTTATTTGTGAGGGGCTCCGAGTGGCTGAGCGGTCTAAAGCGCTGTCCATTACGGACCACTGCCATCTCACCTCTGTCTGCATGTGTTCAAGTCTAAGATTCGGCAAATGTAGTTATGTGAGAAAGATTGCAAGTAGCTTCTCGTGGGTCAGTGGTTCTTTTCTGGAATTGGCCGGGTTCTTCTTCCACCATTAATACTGGCCGCCATGTATAGCCTATATTGTGCTGAAAAAATGGCGTTAAACCATAAAAAACAAATCATTTATTTGTAGTTGTATTACTTATACTTATCATTGATTATACATACATGTACTGTCATTAATTGTGTAGTGTATCATGGCATATTTTAAGGAGACCATGTTTCCACAACCAGATGGAATCTATTAGCATATTAATTAGTGTGTTGTATTAAATATTGCTGGTAAATATTTCTTCAAACAAATTTAATTCCAATTTTCTTAAATTTGCACAACACTTTTTCCTGTTTTTCAGATAGCTCAGACTGACAGTTGCATTCAAAGTATGATTGCCGTGGAACCATGCTTGGACACATTCCTCCATATATTGAGTCTTCAATGAAAATTGTATTTCCTGCAGAAAATCACAATATCTTTAAAACATAGTTTGTGTCGAACAAGGAACAGATTCAGTTCAGACCTGAATTTAGTGCTTGATATAATATGCTGTCATGCTGGTTTTTGGAGAAAGTCGTGTACTGTATTATTTTTTTTTATAAGTCAGTGTAGAGTATAAGTCAAATTCACAAAGTTTATAAATTTTCCATCCTATATTGATATTCAAAAGTCAAGTATAAAAGAAACCCAGACAAACACCTTGGCTTCATTTTTATCACTCATAATTTCCAGTTTCATGTACATTAAAAGAATCACCTGATACTGTTCCAGATTAATTGAGAAATTGAAAACGCTGATGAAAACATGTTCTTTATCAAATTTTGTTTTGCAGAATGAGGTAGGGTGGTTTCAGGGTGATTGTCATAAGTATTGCTAGGTTATTTGGTGATTGTGATCTTCCGCGTAAACAATGGCACTGTTCTATTCCATCATCAACTGAAACCTCTGAATAAACATTTTGTCTGTGTTTTTAATTATCTTAACCATTGTCATAAGAACCACATGGATTGGCTAGTGCTAATTAAATATTGCTAGAGTTTTGGCCATATTATTCAAGCTGACACCTGTTTGAGGGAAAGATGCAACAGATGACATTAAATTAGTAAGGCAATCAATGAAGAAATGTGAAATATATAGAAGTCTGAGGATAGAGACAGATAAATACAAAAAGTTACACCATTAGAATAAATGAATTTCTTTTTGTTATAATCCTTATCATATATCTATGAAATATGATAATGACATAATACATGTGTAAGTTACATTATGTTATAGATATTCATCTAACATTCAAGTCATTAATATGGATTACTTCCCTTTGTAGGACCAACTATATCAATGATTAGATGAACTGGTAATTGCTTAAGTGCATCAGATAAAATACTGATCAAACAAATATCAGTGGACCTATGTTTAAATGTGATAAAGAATAATAAGGTAATGGGTTATTTTTAAAGAAAAATATGAATAAAGCAAAATCTATTTTTTTTTTTACGAACAAGTGATAAATTTTGAATAAACAGAGTACACTTTAGTGTACAGACAATAATCATCACAATGTCCATGAATTGTGAATTGTCTGATTCTTTTCTTATTTCATAATGGAGAAATCAGAAAGTACAAGCAGCAGAGGGGGCGAATCCTACAATTTTGTAGAGGCGTCGATTCGGCAAACTGAGACTTCGTCGTAAATCGTAAAAAAAAAAGCGTCGATTCGGCAAACTGAGGCTTCCTCAAAGACGCCAACGTCGTTGTCACTCACCCCCTCTGTTGCTATGGGTTAACAATGAAAATCACAACGATTTCACAAACAGACTAATTTGTAAAATCTCGCCTTGTAAATCAATCAGATTTTTAGACTGGACAGTTAGTTTAAAATTGATTCTGGTTAATGAATTATTATGACATCGCATATAGACTGGATTAACCGGAGACACAATAATTAGAAATCCTGGAGGAGCTGTTTGTAAAACTGAATATAGAATATATCCCTGCTGAGCTTGATATGATCGTTCTAGATTTATTTGATAGCTGCCTTCGATAACATCACATACTAAATTGAGCGCAATCGCCGAGGATATATTCACGTTGAATGGAGCGATATGTCTGCCACCTCCGTCTGGGTCATTATTATGTTTGAGGATTTTTATTTCCGGTGATGTTGTTTTTTCCATGCATCATGAATTATTTTAAAACCAACATCGATGGTGTCACTGAGAAGTTTTTTTAGTTCTGGTACGTTATATCCTGGTAGTATGAATGTTGGAATATCTTTAACGGGAATTTTATAGTCTGTTGCAAATGTTGTTCTTGATAAGGGATTATTATCATCTAATATATCTTGAATAATTTTCAAATTAAATGTTTCTATATCGTCGATAATTTTGTTGCATGTTTCTACGACGCTGATAAATTCATCTCGGGTAAGAGTACCAGATTTAAGAGGTATTAACAACAGTAAAAAATCATTATTAATCGCTGTGAAATTTTCAACGATTTTAGGTTCGTCAATAAAATGATATCCCTCTATTTCCTCCCCTTCCTTCTCTCTCCCAGTTGGTTGGTATCCGATACCAAAAAAATCTATAGTAATCCTGTGATCTTTATAACTCTTTATTGGATTATTGGGTTTTATCCTGTCGGTGATATAATCAGATTTGTGTGGTTCAGGTATTTGATGAGCTATCCGAGGTGGGATTTGAGGCCATCCCAGTATTGTCCTTATAGAACTCTGATAAATATCTACGACGTATCCCTCTGTGCTTATTTCAGTCGCAGACGATAGCGTTTGCTCATGAACTGTTATAGCGATTTTTGATTCTTTTCCAGTAATCGATTTTATTCCACGCGCTAATTCAGCATTGATTTGTTCAATTTGGTATGACCCTGTTGGTATTGAAACAACGTTCCAGTCTGGAGTTCCATCGGGTTTATTCTTATTCGCAAACACCAAATAATTATTCGGTTGTTGACCACCAAATGATTTTGATCTGATATTAGGCCAACTGTGATACACTCGTAGTTTTGCCAGCGCTATCTCCTTCACCGGAATCGCAGAAGGGAAATTCACACTGAATTCAGGATTCGTTGATATTATTGATATCATGCTGGTTTTCACCGGGGTTGTGTTTTCCGCTATTCGTTGAAGTAATTCCTGCGGTGTTGTCATTGTTATTATACTCATGTTGTATTTCTAATTTTGACATCGCGGAATCATCAATACTGACCATCGCTGAGAATTCACTATCTGATATTAATGTATCATCGAGTGACGACGATATCATCGAGGATAATTGCGAGTATGCGGTTGATACAACATGAAATTGAATTATGTAGTCTTGTAGTTTGCGTTGGCTGCATGATGATAATTTTTTAGTGATTGCATTTGCAACCCCA
This sequence comes from Unio delphinus, assembly GCA_029339505.1. Classification (NCBI taxonomy): domain Eukaryota; kingdom Metazoa; phylum Mollusca; class Bivalvia; order Unionida; family Unionidae; genus Unio; species Unio delphinus. The sequence goes on from JAQISU010000064.1 coordinate 3,281,898, forward strand.
GCAATTGTTGTCACCGCGGATATACAAATTGGAACAGCAATCGGAACTATCATTGTCACTGAAGACAGTATAATACCAGCTCCGGCCATTACACCAGATACTGAGTACACTGTAACGTCAATGACTAATTCTCCTGCGATATTTTTTTTATTTTCATTGCATACTCCTCAGCGAGTATTTTGAGTTTCATTGAAAATTCTTTGACTGTATCATAGCGATATTGCGATGATGAAATCGTTGATGTCATCGTTATTGGAAATATCATCGTTGAATTGCTAGCAATTCCAGAATTAATCTTCTACAGGTATATTTGTTACAAATTCCATAATCCACGATATTGTTTTTCTAACCGTGTTATCTTTAACCGCTTGCATTTCAAATTCTATACCGTTTGGATGATATTTAAATGTTACCACGTTGATACCTGTTGTTAAAATAGATTTGTTAATAGCATTTCTGCATGTTATTGTAAATTGATCATCAGATATTATTGTAAATCGGTAAATCGCATTACTGTAATCCTTTCCAGAGGGAACACCCCAAGATATCGTGGTATTGGCGTCTCTGATCCCATCCTTGATTCCATATCTGACCGTGTACACAACATTACGGATACCATCTACGGGATGTGGAATTTTTACCTTATCGAGTCGTTCGACCATTTTAGGAAAATCATCTTTCACGGCGTCGATTGTTGTTTTACTATCCTCGATAGATTTTTTAATTTCAGCGATTTCATTAAGTTTTTTGATTATTTCCGAATATGTAGTTGACACTTTTTCGGATGTTGTTGTTGTAAAAAATTTATCAGTGAGGTCATCGATGACCTTTTGATCATCAACAAACGAATTAATTTCAGTGAGAGACGGCGTAATTACAATCGGGGACCCAAAGAACTTATTAGTGACATTTCTGCGAAATTGGTTATAATTTTTCACATGATCGTCAAATTCTTTATCGTATTCGGCAAGTCTATCTGTGATTGTTGACATAAGTATGCCGGGTTTAAGTTTACCCTGATCCAAATATAATGCAACGGTGTTCTCGATTGCGTCTCGTTGTTTAACCAAAATATCATCCAGGGGAATTCAATTTACCCTGGCGATCTTGAAATACAACTATTTCCCCGGGGTCAACACTTGCTAGGTTCAAAGTCTCAGCTATTTCATCTTCGATTATTTTTTTTTATATCACCGGTTGCAGATATTCCTGCAGTGCCATCGGCACAGGGTTTCTTCAGCGCTGATAGAGGTCTTCCCCAAATATCAATCATGTTATTGTAAAATTCTTTCTCTCTCTAAAATCGCTTCGTTGACGACTTCGTCGTTACCAGCGATTACTAGTGTATTCATTTACGACAACATGAGGTGGTTTTCCAGATGTTGAAATAGCGTCAAGGACATTTAATACTTCACGGCCGCATATTGGTGGATCATTTAATTGTTGTGTTGACAGCGTAGAATACCAAGTCTTCATTTCATGAAAAGTTTTTAAGCGGTTTATATAACGCATGAATTCCTTCGGCGGTGCTAACCCATATGAATCGAAATAAGCAATCCCACGTGGATCAATCGCGTATGCAACCCAGTGAGTACCAGGTCCGGTGCTGTTATCGAGATTAATAATACCGGTATCAACGCTGTTTGGTTGTGCCGGCAATTGATCTTTCATAAAGACACCTTTGAAATTTTTTATGGCCAATTTTTTAGCAGCATCGAGTAAATCAAAATTGAACATAGGAATCGAAGATTCCACAACCATAGGTTCCTCAGTCAAAGACTCTCCAACTAGTAAACCGTTCCTGGGATTCTCAGACCTGATCCGTTCACGGATCTCCCACTGTACCATGAATACGGAGTTCCTGGTAGTCTTAGACCCTTTCCTTTTTGTTGTACCCTTGCTCAGTTGCCTTTTTTTAGTGCCATCCCTGCCGCGGTACCAACGGCTCCCAACGCAGCCGCTTTCGCCACCGCTGGGGCGGCCGCTGCAATCAATGATGGTATTGCAGCTAACAATGGAAATATACCACCTGATTTTATCATGTTGGCGACTGCAGGCTTCGAAAATACAATTTGAACCCCTCGCTTATTCTTTAACGCATCATTAAATGTTTTATTTGACGATCCGTTAATGATATTTTATATGTACCGCCGGACATCTGCAATGGTTTCAGCGTTATTGTGGTTCCACATTCTTGAGCTGATTTTGATTTTAATTTCTTGACTTGACCATCAGTCAGCTTGACACTAACAACACTATATGGCATTTTATTGTAAAACACATTTATGCTTTCAATTGATCTATTTGTGAAAATCGTTTACGATTTCAACAAGAATTTTTCAATCAAAGATTTTCCACTGGTGCATCAATAAGTCTCATTCGTCCGCAAACTCCTTCTAACAACATCGATTTATCACTGAGAATGACAGCAACCGCTCTATAATTAGGGACAGCAACACCACCAGGGGGTGCTATACGAGCTCGAAAATGTATGTCAACAACGGATTGCCTTGTTAAATCAAGATGTTCCAGCGAAAAGTAATAAATCGGATAGAGGCTTTTGAAATCAAGTTGCCATATTTATAAACCAGTATCAACATTTTGATCACGACCCATATATGACAGCATTCTATGATACACACGTGCTATGTGGTTGCTGTCGTAATCAAGCTATATATCTTCGTATGGTTCCTGTTGTCCGTTTATTCTCAGCGAAACCTCCTTTACCCATAATCGATCAAATATCATATGACTATGTTCTTGGAAGCCTAACCCATCCCTAGTCTGTAACGCTACAAATATATGGCGTGGAGCTGAAACCCCTTGTTTTGATGCCAAATGCCATGAAAATGTACCATCTACATTATCCTCTTTAGCATCAGTCGTTGTTGTTAGCCAACTTAGCAGTGATTTGCCGCCTGTGTCCATAAATGAGAGTAGCCGCTCTTCTGTGGTAATTAATGGGGTCATTACTGGCATCCACAAGACCAATTTAGTTAAAACATCTTTACCATCAGCAACATCATTAGCACGTCAGATTGCATCATTGTCATTGCCTTTTCGAACTAACGCGATTGTGTGTTTAGCTCCGTAAAAAACTTTTCTAACATTTCTGCAGAATCCAAACATATGATGCAACGGAATTGCACATGAAAATTGTCGACGCGGTCCTTGCAACGTTGCTACTCGTGTTGCAAACCCTAGATTGAAATTGCGATTAGTATCTACGACATCAAAGGTACCAGCAAGTCTAGTATATCCGGCTGGTGCTGGATCAACTGCGGCATCTCTTGTTGCTTTTACCCTAGTATGATTAATATGATCAGCGTGATTATTAATATCTTTTGCAAACATCATAGACGGGCCAGCCAACCTTGTATAATCATCAGAATATCTTGCTAGCCCGATTATTGTTGATGCAACATCAACCTCACGGTCTATTGATTCAATTTCTTTCCCATCAATGAGATATCTTGCACTTTCAAATAACGCCATGATGCCATTGTTGACGAACCCAACGCGGACATTTGGGTCATCTGCATATGGTGTGTCAGCTGCAACATTTGTTACGAGTTCTCCCTCAATTTCAATAAACGCCTCACACGGTAAAAAGTATTTACTGGTATCTTGAACTTGAAGTTCAATTCGCGATCTTGGGTTGGGTTGTATAGCATGATTGGAATAGTATTGATAATCGCGGACAGAATCATCTTTGCGCACTGGGGCATCTAAATCAAACGCCGGATCAGCTGTTTTTTTGAACATTATTATTATAAAACACTAGTGTTTTCAATTGTAAAACTCTTTGTAATCATCATCGTCGTTGAAAATGTTTCGAATTTCTTTTTGGTTTCAAACCACTTCCTGTTATCGCGTTCATGATAGCGCTATTTTGTACATCAAGTGATAGGGTCACCGATGTAGCCACTACAGATGCTAATTTTTCTTCCACTGCGCTATTTATTTCTTTGCTGACACTTGCAGGCATCACTGTTGTAGATGGCAGTACAACTGGTTGCTTTTTTCGTCGTCGTACCAATGATGTTATTTTATCCTTTGCTGCAGAAAACGCTTTTCTGGCAAGATCCCCAACAGCACTAATACCCTTATCACGAATAACATCAATTGCTTTCATTCCTAATTGTTTAACCAACGGCATCACTTTTGGGGCCATTCTTGTAAATAACCCTGCAATTGTATCACCGAAACCATCTCCGTAGTACGCGCTATAAACAGGCAATCGTGAGTTTACCACATAGACGCTGGTTGGTTTTTCATGGTTGTAGTGTATGATCATCTTATTGTAAAAACACTAGTGTTTTCTAATTACTAGTAATTCAAATCATATTTATCTACGGATTTTCATTGCTAGCAATTTCCAATCCAAAGAATTTTCGACTTAGTCCCTGTAATAATCAGTATGATTTTCCGCTAACTCGTTAATGAAATCTCGATATGTTTTGATATCCATGATACCGCCTTGAAATAACCGCCTGCAGATATCAGCTGCTTCATTAATTATTTCTGGAGAGTTATTTCCAGCTCGTTTTTCTCCGATGAGAACTTCTAATCGTGTTATATCGCTGAGAACATTACCAGGACAACTAACCAAGCCACTGGAATCTCTGGAAAATCTTTTGATTTGAATCTCGTCGAGATTCCGATTTAGAAAATCCCTTCCCGCTACTATAACCAGTTGCTGCATCCATTTTTTCTAAATCCGTTTCTTGTAAATAACTATCATCATCATCTCGATTCGAAAGTTGTTGTTGAGATTCTTCTTGTTTTTTTTTTTTGTCTTCGTGTTTTGGCGTTTTCTTTCTTGTTGTATATAATAATCAAAATTTCTCTTGCATTCCCTATATTTCGTCATCCTTCTATCTATACTCCCGGTATTTATTTCATACAACATATCAGCCCATTCATTATGTGACAATGTATGATCTTTATAATTGTCCGTGAAAAACTTCTCTTGTGAAATATAGCTGTTAGCAGCAAATTCACTTAAATTGTCCTCCTTCTCATTGAGAATTCGTTGTTTAGCCTTATTGGTAAACATATCCGCTAATTGTTTTGATTTAGGTGGTCCACTAACTAGTGGTTGTTGTTCTGAAGCGGTTATTATTATATCCTGAGGAAGTGATTGTAAGGATTTTATTGTTTGTTTAGTTCTTTTTGCTATTTTTTCTAACACAGGGAGAAAAGTCTCTTCTTGTTTTTTTTCCTTGTTCAGAGATTGTTGACACTATCTGTTTTGTTGTTGTAGTTATTGGTTTAAACAATTCTTCAGATCCCGCAGCAAAATCAGTTTGTAAACTCTGTCGTTCTTGCAGTTTATTCCTGACAGAGTCGCGGATTGGTATAAATCTCTTAATTGAATCTAGTCGCTCACGAGCCAATCTAGTTGTTAAAGCTTCGTTGACCATTATTGAAACAGTAAAGCTATTTCCAATTTGAATCTCTTCGAGATTGTAGTGATTTTGTCAACAAGCAACAAATAAAAAAACACTCGTTAATTTATTTCCGTGTTGTTTGATCAATTATTTACCTTCCATTGTCGCAATGATATGTTTATACTGTCAATCGTTAGTTGTATCCAGATGGGTTTTTTTCATTTTCTTGAATTAACGCCAGTATATTTCTAATCTTAGAATTAACTTGTTTTTTCAATTCATAATCTCGGCCCAATTCTTTTCGTATTCCCTCTACGATAGTAAATAACGGGACAAACACACTTATGTCACTGGAAAATGCAAGAGCGTCCCGAATAGAATTCTGGATTTTTTATCAGCGCATACTTCTATGGCAGCATATATTTGCTAGTGTTAATACCGTATTCTATATCTTGAAAATCTGAAATAATTTGATCATAATTTAAGCCATCTGACAATTTAATATCTTGGCTTTTTAATTTTGAAATTTCAGCTATAATGTTATATTTTCAGAATTCGTATATGATAATACATATTTCTAATTCATTTTTCAAAAATAAACTCTGTCCGTGATAAGGTGTTTGTCATCTTAGCACGTCCAGAGATATTTTTAACAATTATATACAATGATATGTGAACCCTGTCCGTGATAAGGTGTTTGTCATCTTAGCACTTTCAGAGATATTATACAATTCTATACAATGATATGTGAACCCTGTCCGTGATAATGTGTTTGTCATCTTAGCACGTTCAGAGAATATACGATGAACCCCATTTGGGCGCCTCAGGTGTGATTTCATCAGAGACGCCCAGAGGTTACATATAAGACAGCACATCTCATAGGGTCCGATCAGGTGTTTTCACATCTAACCAGACCCAGAGTTATCACGAAACATATTCCCCTAAGAGTGAATCTAACTCGTCAAATAACGGGTTAGAATCACAAAAGGGTATGTTTAGTAAATGGACATACATGAAAACCCCATTTGGAAACCCCTTTCGCGTCAAATAACGTGAAAGAGACCCAGAGGTTACACATCCTTGGAACTCCTTGGTTGCCTTCACATCCAAGTAAGCCCAAGGGGGCCCGAAACATAAATCTCCGGCGGCAGGCCTAACGTGGTAAACGCCATATTAGACCGCCCAGAAGATCAATTAACTTAATTGTAATTAAGGATGATATAGGATACTTAATTAAGGATGATGGGACAGCACTAGACGATACAAACATGAAACGACGGGGCGGATTTTCTACGCCATCCGACCAATCAAAAGCAACCCATGAAATTAAACCCGGTTGCATGATTGACAAAAGACAACCACGCCCACGTGTCAATGGCGTGGGTTAGTTTTGATCGGTCGGATTGGCCTTTGAAAGCCCCAGCTTTATACCTTTCATATGGTATATAAGCTGACTTAATACAGCAGCGTCAATCCACAGGGTGTGTTATTTTTATTTCCTTGAATACTTGTCAATGGTGTTTCACAGTATTTAAATGAGACCGAATATTGACTAAAACACTAAAAAAAGAATACAATTGTTTGAAAACACTTTATATTTGATTTCTTTTCTTACAAAACAGATAATTAATTATGCCCGATGAATCACAATCTAAGGGAGATAAACCATAAACGAGTTGACACAATATAAGGGAGATAACTCTTTCATAACTAAACGAGTTATCTCCCTTGGTGTTATTAGACATACGAAAATCGAATTTTTTGTTCAATTTTTTTAGAAAAAGCCGAATTTTGTACTCCTGTTGCAACAAATTGTACTGAGGGTATACAAATATTGAAATATTTACCGGCTTCATTCATAGATTGGAATATTTTTTCTTCGTTAGTTACTGTACTAAATGATTTTATAGGCCTCGCTTTTTTCGAGTATTTTCCAGTCTTTCCTCGTTTTAAATTCTCACTTTGTGAAATAGCCTGTAGATTTGATAAAGAATTATTCTGAGAATCGGAATCAATATGATCGATAACAAAACCATCCCTGATTATTCCATTAAACACCTCGAAGACGAATCTGTGACAATAATAATTTTTCTTCCCAGCAGTAAACATCAAATACCCTCGATTAGTCACAAATCCAACTGGCTTTTTCAATCTGCGATTTCTGATAATACCATCACGGGATGCTTCATAATTAAAAGCACGGGGTGAGGTCTGAATTCTTGTTTCATTTGTATAATAATACTATTTGTCTAATTTATTATTTGCTTTAATTATAAGTCTATGTATATAATCTTGAGGGGTCTTTATGATTTTGTCATCGTTGGGGTCAATACGGTATTTTTTTATTCGTTTGTCATAATAGCGTTTTAGTTCCCTGTATCGTTTGCCGCCACAACTGAGACATAATTGTGATTTTCCCCTTACCCCCACCCGACATTGGAGGCACGGGAGGGGGCCAAGGGAACCGTTGCGAACGCTCTATAAATGATACTCTCAGAATTCGCTTCTGCATAATTTCTTACACGGGGTTGTTGATCCAATCATAAGCCATTTGCAGTGACTCATTATATATAAATTTCTTATTTAAATACTTGTTTTAATTATATGACTGAGGAATTCGAGAGATAATCAGCAATTAAGCCCTACTAAAATATTAAATTCAATCTCGATAGAATCCTTAAAGATGTTCCAAAACGGGCAATAAATGATAATAGCTTGATAAAAAAAATCGTGACTGTGTTGTTTAATTTAAGCGTGATGGAGCATCTCATAGCTGGTCAACATTTCGAATTGACGGTGTTGTTGATGCCACCATGAACGACGAAAACGCAGCTCCGATAATATCACAACTTGACAACAAAAAGTATTTTTTAGAGTGAAATTCATTATCCGTGTAGAATCAACCGGTTGGATTATACGAGACAAATTTGAACCAATTCTCAAAGACAAGAAAACAGTCGTTTGTTAGCCGTGATTCTAAGCCGGGTCTGTTAACTGGAATTGACAGACCATACTATGAACGAGCATACCCTGAAACAGCAGTTGTTTATGGGATATATCCGTTAAATGAAAAACCTGATATAGGAAAACTAAAACCAATGAAATACTCGTCGTTAATGGCTTTGCCACTCAATTGTGTAGCAGAACGAATAATAGAACACTTCACAAATGCGTTGCGTGGAAATAAATTGACCGATCCAAGTGTCACAGAATTAGGCGAAAATTTGAACTGATTTTTGTTGTACTTGAATTGCAAACGAAACTCACCATTTTCTTGATTACATCGTACACGCATTACCTGGGGTGATTAAGTGGCGTGTAACGATTTGCATGTGCCAATTTGTAATTTACATGAAATCCGAAATACTCGTTTTACGTGGTGCACGGCAAGCTCGATGTGATTTATGTTCACCTATTGAGAGTATATAAGGCGAAGTATTTATCATAATTTTTGACGGGAACCAAAATATCTAATCAAAGGATAGATAACCTCGTCTTGCAAATCTCCAGCCAAAGGGTTGATTCCGTCGTTGATTCCGTCGTTGATTCCGTCGTTGATTCCGTCGTTGATACCGTAGAAGTACATCACTGATAGCGCATCTAATAACATCGTTGATACCGTAGCTGCTAATAACATCGTTGATACCGTAGCTGTTAACACATCTGATACCATCTTTTGATAAACGTCTTTGATATCGTCTGATTTGTTGTGGGACATCTATTGTTTGTTCTGGAACATCTCCGTATAAATATCTGAATGTGCTTGTGCCGTTAATTTGTGCAAACGGAATTGAAGTATCTGTCTGTGTGTCGAACTGTCTGTTCGTCAACATCTGTGTAACATGTAAATATCCGGAAAGCTAGAAGTCCGAGTGTCGGAGCTGTCTTAGAGTTGTAAAACGTCCGGGTCGACATCTAGGGGAGTGAGGAACCGTTGGTTCTGGTAGATGTTGTATGCTGTCTGAACGTATAACTGTGGTGGATCCGTGTAGGGAAACGTCCGATAATAGTATTGGTCAACCCTCGGTTCTCGGGGAAACTGGGAGACGATTCAACTGTTGCTGAATCGTGCGGTTATACAGGGGAGACACATAGGTGTATTGAAATTGTAATATAATTTAATACATTGTTGTATTTTCATGCTTATGTCAGATCGCAATAATATTTCAAGTGATCACATAGATATCAATAAAAGCTAGCAACTTGATTGAATACAAGTATATGATCGTGCTAGTTATCGCAATCCATCGTGCGATAGATAGTTTGTCGTTTGTGTTTATTTTTTTCGTAAATCATACTTGCATTTATTTAACTTTCGTAAAGGATTCTTGGATCTGTGTATAATCCAAGAGATCCCTTTACATTTGTGATTCCTTTTGTATTGTTATTTAATTTGTTCATGTATTGTGAATGATTGTGAGTTTAATTGTGGGTTGAGTGCATGAATTATTGTGTTGTTACATCTGTATTTTTTTTCATTTATAATTTATTACATAAATTTATATTTTCTTTCACAAATTGTGTTTGTATTGTTCATTTAATCCACCCTCCTCTCGGTAACAATTCTGTTACAATGGTGTCAGAAGTGGGATCGTTGGATTAAGTGAACTGTCAATCATTTTTGTGAAGGTATACATTTAATGTTTATATTCGAGCGTGACCTTCTGTTAAGATAATACTCTAGTTGGAGTTTATTTTTGTCTAGTTTACCTAGGTCCGTGAGTCCAGTATAAACGTGTTCAAAGTATTGGTTTGGTTATATATCTATATTCATATTACAATTGTCATTGTCATGTCATCCCTTAAGGACTTGGTTGCCTTAGGCAAAGAATTTGGGTATGAAGGTGAAAGTCTAAGGAAATTTATTCAAGAAGAACAAGCCCGGGAAAGGGAAGAAAGGGCAAGGTCAAGGGAATTAGAAAGGGAATCTGATGAAAGGAAACGGGAATTAGAAAGGGAATCCGAAGATAGGAAATGGGCCTTTGAGAGGGAAAAGATAGAATTCGAAAGGGAAAAGATAGAATTAGAGAAGCAGGCCGAGAGGGAAAAGATAGAATTAGAGCAGCAGGCCGAGAAGGAAAAGATAGAATTAGAGAAGCAGGCCGAAAAAGACAGGATAGAATGGGAAATGGAAGCGGAGCAAAAGCGAATAGAGTTAGATAAACTAGCTAAAGTAGAAATGTTAGAGTTAGAAGAAAGAGCAAAACAACGGGATCATGAGCGTAAGGTAGAATTAGCGACATCTGGAAGAGAACACGATTCTGCCACTAACAAATTAAGGGGCCCCAAATTACCTCCCTTTGACGATGAAAAAGATAACATAGATAGTTATCTTCATCGGTTTGAGCGGTATGCCGAAAACCAGAAGTGGAGTCAAAATGACTGGGCGCTGCATCTGAGTGCTTTATTAAAAGGTAAAGCACTGGATGTATACTCGCGACTTCCTAGGGACGATGTGTTTAAGTACGACGTCCTAAAGGAAGCACTTCTCAAAAGGTACGAGCTCACTGAACAAGGTTTTCGAAAAAAGTTCAGGTATAGCAAGCCCGATAAGGGAGAAACCTTTGGTCAGTTCACCGTCAGAATTGCTAACTATTTTGAGCGGTGGATTGAATGCGGCAAAGCGGTGAAAACGTTTGAAGGGTTGACTGATTTCTTGCTCAGAGATCAATTATTTAATACAGTTGGGCGAGAATTAGATCAATTTCTGAAGGAGAAAGTCTTCACAAACGTAAAAGATATGGCTAAGCAAGCCGATTTATTTGCCGAAGCTCATGGGGGAACCCAGAACGTGGTTTTAAAAGATTTTAAGTCTGGAAACCAGTCTGTAAGACCTATGCCTAGGGAGCCTGTAAAATCAGCTGAGGTAAAAAGGTCAGTTGGGAATCCAGTTTTTCAGCGTGTGCGGTGTTTCTTGTGTAATGCATTGGGTCATGTTCAAAAAGACTGTCCTAAAAGAAAGGCACTTATACATAAGGTAGCAGTGGCTATACAAAGTAAAGGTATAACTGATAACATCGTACAGGTAGAACCTTGTATTCATTCGCTTGGCACGTGTTTATTTCCTGAAGCGCGCGTACCAACCGCGAGAGGGTTTGTCAACGGTCGAGAAGTCGTGGTATTGCGTGATACTGGTTGTACGGGCGTAGTGATCAAACGTAGTCTCGTGCAGGATAACCAAATGCTCGGGTGGGAATCCCCATGTATGTTGCTTGATCAGACGATGGGTCGCATTCCCGTAGCAAGGATCACAGTAAAAACACCTTTCTTAACGGGAACTGTTGATGCCCTTTGTATGGACAATCCTATTTACGATCTGACGATCGGTAATGTTGAAGGTTCCCGTCTTCCATCCATGGCCGATTTTAAAATACCTTTGGCCCAGGCAGTCGAAACGCGAGCGCAAACACGGCGAGAGAAATCCGCGTTTCATAAATTAATAGTCCCTGAATCGATCTCAGGAATTTCCCGTGATGATTTCAAACAAGAGCAAGAACGTGATGAGTCCATCAGAACAATTGTTGAGAAAATCACGTCCGGCGCGATTAAACATTGCAAGCGTGGGGGTAGCTCTAGATTCGTACGCAAGAACGGATTAATTCATAGGGAGTTTAGCGCTCGGGAGGGTAAGAAGTATTGGCAAGTGGTCGTACCCCAGAGATATAGATCTCAAGTACTTAGGGTGGCGCATGAGTCAAGCATGGCAGGACACCTAGGTAAGGCTAAGACCACTAGCAGGGTAGTCGCTGAATTCTACTGGCCCGGTGTTAATGGCGATGTCACACGGTTCTGTAGGTCGTGCGACGTATGTCAGAAAACCGTTTGTAAGGGAAGGGTCACAAGGGTGCCCTTAGGACAAATGCCATTAATAGATACACCGTTTAAAAGAGTGGCAGTAGATATTGTAGGACCAATACACCCGGTTACCGAAAGAAAGAATCGGTACATACTTACTCTGGTTGATTACGCAACCAGATACCCCGAAGTCGTAGCGTTACCAACTATTGAAACGGAAAGGGTAGCTGAAGCATTAGTTGATATCTTCAGTAGGGTAGGGGTGCCAGAGGAAATCCTCACTGATTGTGGTGCCCAATTCACCTCTGACCTCATGGGTGAAATAAGTAGGCTGTTATCCATCAAACAGCTGAACACTACCCCATACCATCCGATGTGCAATGGACTGGTAGAGAAGTTTAATGGTACCCTGAAAAGCATGCTGAGGAAGATGTGCGCGGAACGTCCGCAAGACTGAGACCGTTATTTAAACGCTGTTCTGTTCGCGTACCGTGAAGTACCGCAGGAAAGTTTAGGGTTCTCGCCATTTGAACTGTTGTATGGTAGAACAGTTCGAGGCCCGATGCGGATACTACGCGAACTATGGACTGGTGATGTCGCGAACGAGGAAATAAAAACGACTTACCAGTACGTGTTAGATCTAAGAAACAAACTTGAGAGTACATGCCAGATGGCACGTGACGAATTGATTAAATCGGGGCGCAGATATGCCAAGTATTACAACCGTAGAGCGCGTAATAGGAAATTTCTTGTGGGAGATCAGGTGCTATTGCTTCTTCCAACGAGTTCGAATAAGTTATTAGTCCAGTGGAAAGGTCCATATGAAGTTAAAGAAGTAAAAGGTGACATGGACTATAAAATTGACATGGACGGTAATGTAAAAACATTCCATGCGAATATGCTCAAGTTGTATATTAAGAGACAGAGCGACAATGTTGGAAAGGGGGTCTTAAATGTCGTTTGTACGGCAGTCGTAGACGATGATGAAGCTGATTCGAATATAGAGAGTTCCCTTGAATGTCCCTTGGGAGTTGCGGGGGAGGGGATAGATAAAGTCGATGTGAGTGCGGAGTTGACGAAAGACCAGCGTCAACAGATTAATGCGCTCTTGGCTAAACATTCTTATGTATTCACTGACAGACCAGGTTGTACAACTTTGTTGGACCTCAAAATTAAGCTGAATACGTCTGACCCTATTCGAATCAAGGGCTATCCGGTGCCATACAACGCACGTGAAGCTGTGGACGAAGAGGTGAGTAAAATGTTGGATCTGGGGGTGATTGAACCCTCCAACTCACCATATTCGTCTCCAGTAGTGTTAGTAAGGAAAAAGGACGGGACGAACCGATTCTGTATCGATTTTCGGCAGTTGAATAAAATCACTGTGTTCGATGCAGAACCAATGCCAGATATGGAGGGTCTATTTGCAAAGTTGTCGGGAAACCGATGGATTTCCAAATTGGATCTGTCCAAGGGATATTGGCAGGTTCCCATTGTCCCAGAGTCCCGAACTTTGACGGCATTTGCGACCCAGAAAGGATTGTATCAATTCAAAGTGATGCCTTTCGGGTTAGTTGGAGCCAGCGCCACTTGTTGTCGTTTGATGCGAAAGTTGCTGAAAGGTTTAACAAACGCTGATAGCTTCGTAGACGACATATTCGTGTACACGAATACTTGGAGTGAGCACGTGTCCGTACTGAGCGAGCTCTTCAATAGACTCCGCAGAGCGAACCTCACAGTGAGACCCACTAAATGCAGTATTGGTTATACAGATTTAGATTGTTTGGGTCATAGGGTCAGCGGTATGGGTCAGTTAAAACCTCATCCCAAGCAAATTGAAGCAATTAGAGACGCACCGAAGCCAACCAACAAAACGCGTTGATTCCGTCGTTGATTCCGTCGTTGATTCCGTCGTTGATACCGTAGAAGTACATCACTGATAGCGCATCTAATAACATCGTTGATACCGTAGCTGCTAATAACATCGTTGATACCGTAGCTGTTAACACATCTGATACCATCTTTTGATAAACGTCTTTGATATCGTCTGATTTGTTGTGGGACATCTATTGTTTGTTCTGGAACATCTCTGTATAAATATCTGAATGTGCTTGTGCCGTTAATTTGTGCAAACGGAATTGAAGTATCTGTCTGTGTGTCGAACTGTCTGTTCGTCAACATCTGTGTAACATGTAAATATCCGGAAAGCTAGAAGTCCGAGTGTCGGAGCTGTCTTAGAGTTGTAAAACGTCCGGGTCGACATCTAGGGGAGTGAGGAACCGTTGGTTCTGGTAGATGTTGTATGCTGTCTGAACGTATAACTGTGGTGGATCCGTGTAGGGAAACGTCCGATAATAGTATTGGTCAACCCTCGGTTCTCGGGGAAACTGGGAGACGATTCAACTGTTGCTGAATCGTGCGGTTATACAGGGGAGACACATAGGTGTATTGAAATTGTAATATAATTTAATACATTGTTGTATTTTCATGCTTATGTCAGATCGCAATAATATTTCAAGTGATCACATAGATATCAATAAAAGCTAGCAACTTGATTGAATACAAGTATATGATCGTGCTAGTTATCGCAATCCATCGTGCGATAGATAGTTTGTCGTTTGTGTTTATTTTTTTCGTAAATCATACTTGCATTTATTTAACTTTCGTAAAGGATTCTTGGATCTGTGTATAATCCAAGAGATCCCTTTACATTTGTGATTCCTTTTGTATTGTTATTTAATTTGTTCATGTATTGTGAATGATTGTGAGTTTAATTGTGGGTTGAGTGCATGAATTATTGTGTTGTTACATCTGTATTTTTTTTCATTTATAATTTATTACATAAATTTATATTTTCTTTCACAAATTGTGTTTGTATTGTTCATTTAATCCACCCTCCTCTCGGTAACAATTCTGTTACACCAAGAGGCAAAAAAATAAATGACTGGGAATTAACAGTTAGGAAGAACGGAGCAACTATTAGCGATATAGCGAAATTAGAAACATCACTGAGATTTTCAATAACCGTTATGACGATAACCGGAAAAATATTACATGAATCAAAATATAATAAAAATGGATCCCCAATTAAAATTATTGATCATAACGAACACGCATGGACGTCCGCGGTCACAATATTTCCACGGAACAGAACAATAAAGTATATACCCGAGGAATTTTTGGGAGAAGAATTTTCCAGGGATGGTTTTCTCGTTGAAGAGAAACTATTCGATGCTATTGCGCATTTGAGTAAAAACGACCCTGTGTCAGTGTGGTTACTTCGCAGCACTGAAAACGACACGGATACGTTTGATCAGTTTGTAAGACCAAACGGTGAATTAACAAGATGAAAAAAAACAGCTAGTGGGTTTTCAACAATAGGGGAAGCCACCGATGAACAATTATTGACAATCATTTTTACAGTTCCATCGGTTGCAGCTCATTTTGCAAGAAAGAAAAACATGGAAACCAACACGAACTGAATTCTTGCCAGATATTGAGGCTAGTTGCCTCGAATTTAATCATGGCGGTTTATACAATAACAAATACGACCGTGAAAGTATCATTTCAGTTGATATGGTTGCTTGTTATCCAGCGAGTTTTCTTGGTTATGGAGAGTGTACTGAGTATTTTAAACGATTTAGACATCCCACCCTTGAAATGACTCGTGTTGCGATTAATGGACCACTGCCTGATTTTGATTTAACCGGTTTCGCTCGTGTAGTATCGTTTCAATTCGCAGCAGGACTTCATCGCGCTTGTTATATTTGGATTGGTAGACACATGTCTGAAAAGAAGTGGCTGCCAATAGCGTTATTACGGTTCATGATTGATACAAAAATGTTAATTTCGTTGACAGTGAAGCAATTATATCATATCGGAAACAAACTAATGTCTGGTTACCAGAACCAGAAAGTCTTGATAGTATAATTGACGAATCCAGAAAACATATATTCAGGCAGATGAAAAATATATCATTGAATGGTCCAAACGTGTATTTAATCAACGAAACAGTGAAGCAAAAGATCTCGGCAGAAGAATAATTGGAAAATTCACTCAGGGTGGCAAATGTGACTATAAAAGATATTCTTCACGGTTGATAATAGATAAAACCGAATATGACTTTGTAATTGCAGATGCAGTATCTAAAAACATATATGTGGATCACAAGGACGCTTTGTTGTCCGATGGAACAAAATTGGTACAATTGTTACTTTCAGCGACGGTTACAGTTCTCCGTATACACATTTGAGGTCGTCTATGCTGGGTTATGCTTGTATCAATTTATTTTCAATGATAAATAGATTTCCTGACACTGCAGTTAGAGTTGCAGTTGATTCATTTTATATTGACAAAAGTACATCAACGAGGTGACTAAATTTACTAGCGGTAGCAAGGAGCACTGGGGTACATGGAGAATTAAAATGGAAACACTGCGTGATTATTCTGAATCAGCAGATGTTGAGATTAAAAACATTTACTTACAAGGAGATAATTTATCAGAACGTTCTAATGCACCACCGATATCAAATCCGATTTGTAGATATAAAACAGTTTATTTAAAAGGCTGTGGCGGGTCGGGAAAGACGACTCGGGCAATTGAATTATATCGAGGGAAAAATCCTACGGATTTCACAAATATGATTGTGCTGACACCAACACATAGATTAGCGCGAGAAATAAAACAACGAAACGTCGACGCTTGCACTCATCACAGCTTTTTTCGATACAAGGGTGATGAATAGACCCCTGAAAAAATGGGTGAGAAATTTATCCCTAGGGTTATTATTTGGGATGAGATATGTACGGTTTCGGTAGATGTATTAAAAATGTTTCTTGATTGGTTACTGCGTGCGAATACAAAAATAATAATGTGCGGCGATCATGGCCAACCACCACCATTTGTCGGTTTATCCCCGCATGATTGGTTGAAAGGGTTTGTTGACTACTATGAAGAAATTGATACTGACTATAGAGCACTTGATGAACAATTGCGTGAGGTCAAGACATTAATTAGATTACAACCGGATAGAATCCAATGTGAAATAATAAGAGAAATAATTCCTGAAACTCCCATGGAGGAATTTTGGGAAGCATGGAGACCAAATGATTTTGTAGTGGCAAGTAGAAAGATAGTCAGAGATACACTTCAGAAAAAGTTGTTTAAGCTTCACAAAGAAAAATTCCCAACGCTTCCAGTGCCGCTGTGTTATAGACCTTGTGATACTAGGCGACAGAATATTGAAGTTGAAATTCCAGGACAAAACGAAAGACAAACACTAGTGTTAAATGATATTTTGCTGGTTGATATCAGTGTTGTCGAAGACGCATTGCGTGCTGATAAATCGCCATGGACACTGGGTTATGTAACAACAATACATTCCTCACAGGGATTAACCATCGTGGATACAATTGTTTGGATAGTCGATAATCACATTGAGTGGTCAAATTTAGTCTATCTTGCAGTGTCTAGAGTACGGCGAATAAATCAACTTCGAAGAATTGTTTTCGATGATGACACCACAATGGATGATGCTAGCATCGTTGATGTTAAAATTATTGATAAAAAAACTCTCCGGTTACAAACAACAAGACAAAAAAAACAAAAAAAACAACGAGAATTTGACATTGATGCTGAATTAATAATCACTTTCAAGAAACAACAGAATAATCACTGCGCGAGTTGCAATTGTATAATGCGTTGGCAGTATTCGGATAAAGATCCTCGCCAATTTACCGTAGACAGAAAAAATAACAGTCTCGGTCATGTCAGAAACAATGTGATGTTGACTTGTCTGGAGTGTAATAGACGCAACGGTGCTAGTTAAGACCATACGGTGGCAATTGAATATCGTCAGGAATCACTTGTAGTTGTTCGCGTGTAAAACCCCGCTGAGGGGCGATTGAATCCAGTATATAGATTGGTGGTCTACCAGTTGATCGTGTTATAGTAAATATTTTATGCGTAGTGACACTCCAAATAGGATCAGTAGCCCTTTTTCTACCACCTTCAAGCTCTCCTGGTTCATATAAATATCTCACGGTGACATTGCTGAGAATTAACTGAGAAACGCTATCCCGCTGTGGTTGTGGTATATACTTTTTTATTGCGTTGTTAGGTTTCATATTGATTGATCTGGTAATCTCGTTATTTAGCGCTGCAACTACCCCTGGTAACCTTTTGACCCATTCACGCGATCTTTTTTCTTGGATGAATTCTTTTGCGTATTGATATCCAAATAACCGCTCAGCAAGAGTCCGATTGAATCGTTCAACAATTGCCTGATCGCGATGTAGTGCAGTATGTCCTCGTCGTATTGTGACATTGTGATGTTTCTTTGTAGATGCAACCACACCCTGAAATTCCTTGCCAGGATCAACTTGTAATAGATTTGGCCAGCGTAGAGGGCCTAGTCGATAAATCCTTTCAAATGCAGAAGCTACTTCAGTGGTCGACTTTGTTTTTAACGGCTCTGCTTGTTTGTATCGACTCGCAACATCAACTACGGTTAGCGCGTATTTATAGCCGTCGTCATGTGGCAAAAATAATAAATCAGCTTGATGAACTTCAATGGGTACAGTAACTTCAAAATGCGAAAAATTCATTTGTTTAGGACGCGGTAGATAAATTTGCCATATAGCCTGTTTGGATACCCAATTAGCTGCAGTGGCTTTTTTCACTTTTGCGGCGTTGGCGAGTTTATTGATTGCATCGTTACCCCTCCAGTATCCTTTTGGAGAATAATAAATAGATTCCATGTTGTTATTAATTACCGGCACCTAACATCAATTTGCCTTTCATAGCTGATTTTACCAACCACGAAGCCAATTTTTCTTTGAAAGATTTATCAGGAATAGCATTTAATGCATGAATTAATTTTACATCCTCGAGATGCCTGTGTTGCAAATTGCTGCTTTTATATGCAACATCATGAGCATGACACGCCTTATCAATTGCGTTTATTGGTTCTTCACCACGTCGAGGTTGGTTTTGATCATCAAGTCTGATATCTAATCGTGTTCCTGGGCCACAGTAGCTATATCTTGGAAGGTGCTTTTCTCCTGGATACTTGCCCACGGTTTTCCAGGGAGTTTCGCTAACTTGGCTGCGATATCACCTCCTCGTTTTTTTTTTAAATCATCAGAAATGCTAGCATTTCCTGAAGATCTCATAGAAACAAATCTAAACTTTTTTATACCACATGTTGCACATCTACCAGTAAGTGCTGATCTGTTATTTTTAGTTGTATTCGTCGTCACATCATTTGTGCTAGTACGCGTTTTACACTTCACACAATATAGATCCATAATTTATGTATAAGGATATGAATATAATTGATTTTTCAGCGACTAAAACAAGATAACCAGTTAAGCATCATGCAGCGCTACCAAACTCTATCCGCGCAATTATAATTTGACCATCTGGATCCGGCAAGACGCAATTGTTACTCAATTTAATAATGAGATGGATGAAATGCGATAAGTTGTATTTAGTTGCTCCTAGGGTAGATGTTCAGCGATGCTACGAAGTGTTAAAGGATTTGAACGAGAATGCATCTGAAATTAAAGGTGAAAACATCATTGATTTTATAACTGATATTGACGAGGCACCATCCGTGGATGATCTTGATGGGAGCATTAACAATTTAGTCGTATACGATGATGTAATGTTAGACAATCAAAAAAAAACAGCTAGAATATTTTCCTGAGGCAGGCATAAAAGCACTGACGTGATATATGTCACTCAACGCTACACTCAAA
This sequence comes from Unio delphinus, assembly GCA_029339505.1. NCBI lineage: Eukaryota > Metazoa > Mollusca > Bivalvia > Unionida > Unionidae > Unio > Unio delphinus. The sequence goes on from JAQISU010000064.1 coordinate 3,301,847, forward strand.
TACCAAAAGTGATCAGAGATAACTGTAATATTCTTGCTGTATTCAACAGTGTTGATACACATACGCTACGAAATATTTGGCAGACATGGTGCTCTGATATGGACTTCAATCAATTTCGAAATTTCTTTAGTCATGCTCAGTCGGTCCCACACGGGTTTATAACAATAAATTTGCATGACCCTCGAACACGATATCGTATCGGACTTGATCAAATATTCGGTTAACCCATAGCAGCAGAGGGGATGAGTGACAACGACGTTGGCGTCTTTTAGGAAGCCTCAGTTTGCCGAATCGATGCTTTTTTTACGATTTACGAGGAAGTCTCAGTTTGCCGAATCGATGCCTCTACAAAGTTGTAGGATTCGCCCCCTATGCTGCTGTACATACACATAAAATAATGTTAATTATAATCTAGAACCAGTCTTATTTATTTCAATACATGGACAAGAATTTGTTCACAATTTTGCTGATTACATCTCAGAATCACAGTGTTTGCACTACTCAAAGCAACTCATTTATATAGAAGTCAATTCTGATTGTAAGAAAGCAATTTCAATGACATCATCGATATATATATATATATATATATATATATATATATATATATATATATATATATATATATATATATATATATATGGGAATTGAGCAAGAATTTGTGCAACTATGTGGCTTTTTCACAATTATTCTGATAATATCTCAGAATCACAGTACCTGTATTAACACTACTCAACGCAATTTCAATGATATCATCAATTCAGATGATAAGAAAAAGCCAACCTTTTGATATTGATAGGCCAGATGATACAGAGGAGGCTGAAAAGTTTTGAGGTGATCAAAATTTGTTGGCAGTTTGATTTCATGAAATATTGCTTTTAAACCAATTGAAAAGTGTATGAGAATTTACAGATTTCTCACATTTCACTTTTTCATTTACTGAAATCAAAACAAATTTCAGATCTTGTTTTAATTTCATACTGTTTACAAAGCATGCATTTTTTTAGACTCTTCACAAAACTGTGTCACAAATATTTTTGTCCTTTGATATACATATATGTGTACTTCTGCATTCATATCTGTTATTTGGCATACTTATCTATGCCCTTTGGCATTCATATCTGTTATTTGGCATACATACCTATGTCCTTTGGCATTCATATCTGTCTTGTTTGGCATACATATCTAAGTCCTTTGGCATTCATGTTTATGTCCTTTGGCATACATTGCTGTGTCCTTCAATGGCAAGTTATCATGCTTGTAAATAATGTAGGACTTATAGCAAGCAAGCTGGCATACATTTGATTGATGTAGAAACTACAGAGAGCATGCTGTCGTATATTTGAATGATCTAGGACTTATAGCAAGAAAGCTGACATATTTTTGATTGATGTAGGACTTACAGCAAGCAAACTGACATAAACCTTTTTTGATGTAGGAATTATCACTAGCAAGCTGGAATCTTTTTGATTGGTATAGGAATTATAGCAAGCAAACTAGCATACTTTTGATTGATGTAGGATTTTTAGAACAAGCAAACTAGCATACTTTTTATGTAGGAATTATTGCAAGCAAGCTGGAATCTTTTTGATTGATGTAGGAATTATAGCATGCAAGCTTGCATAATTTTGATTGAGTACTTACAGCATGCAAACTGGCATACTTTTGATTTATGGAGGACTTATACCAAGAAAGCTGGCATACTGTTTATGTAGGAATTATCACAATCAAGCTGAAATCTTTTTGATTGATGTAGGAAATATAGTATGCAAACTGTCATACATTGGAATCATGTAGGAGTTTTAAGATTGACAGTCAAAATTGTTAGAGCATTTTAATAAAAAGATACAAATAACTTGACTGTTGGGGCACTTTGTGGAATTAATTTTATGTAATTATTTGTAAACTCCACAAAACATGGATATACTGTTCAATTACTGTGTATCTCTTGTGAAAAATAATTTGAGTGTTTGATATCTTATAATCTATATTTAATTACTTTATATTTTATGACTCGCTTTGTGTGTTTTGGATTAAAGATAACTGGATAGTCTCTTATCAGAGTTCCATAATAATTTTGTTGTAGTTTTGTTCCTAGCTTTTTTTAGGATAGTATTACACCCATCAATATATGGTGTGTACCTGGCAGTCATATGGGGTTGCCCTATCTTAAATCTCCAATCATTATATATCATGTCTTCTTTGGGCAACAGCTTATCATCAATTGACTTCCGTTTTTTAACTGTACTGCAAATGTCTAAAATACCCATGCAGAGTGCATACAGATTCCCTATTTTGTGACCTCATGAGAATATTACCTGCCATTGAAAGCAACCAGAACTCTGACATGGCAACCAGAATTCTGCCCTGTCTGGGGAAAACACAAGTCAGATATGTCTTCAGTGAAATATATATTTCAGACACTTATTTGAGGAGATACTAATGGGTCCTTTAGTCTCTGTATATATAATGTGACCTTGACTTTTTATATGGGTGACTCAAATGTACATTGCTGTGTGCTCTGTCTCTCAGCAGTCATGCATATTAAGTTCTGTATATACAATATTGTAGGTATATTTAAGTTCTGTATATACAATATTGTAGGTATATTTAAGTTCTGTATATACAATATTGTAGGTATATTTAAGTTCTGTATATACAATATTGTAGGTATATTTAAGTTCTGTGTATACAATATTGTAGGTATATTTAAGTTCTGTGTATACAATACTGTAGGTATATTAAGTTCTGTGTATACAATATTGTAGGTATATTTAAGATTTATAGAAATTGTCTCATTGCTATTCTTTAACCTTTCTGTTTCAATTTGTATTAGTTTGCCTTTCATCTTTGTTTTCTGGTAGACATTACTGAGAATACGCACAAGTCAGATAAAACTGGATTGCATTGACCCATTCATATAATCCACTGGTAAATAGTAGCATTGAGTAGACCACAAATCTTACATCTTGAAATTCAGTGCATTATGAGATGGCAGATCTAATGCATGTACATATGTACAGTAACGTTTAGCTGGAGGACTTTATCTTCCAGTTCATCCATGACCAGCCTGACTTTGATTTACAAGTACATGGATGCCAAGATTCAGTATTCTGGTAGCTCCTGGTTGAGGCATAATATTTGTTGGACCCTAAGTATGGTTAAGGATGGCATTTAGAGTATCTCAGGCAGTGGTGGGATATCCACATTCACTTAACTCTCTATAGGTTCTTCTTTAATGCATGAACTTTGAATTCATTATAATTTCTGGAAATATGGTAAGTCAAGGTGCCCAGCATCCATGCAATTATGTGTATGAGACTAAAACTTTTGCAAAGTCAGTTGGAATTTTGTAAATAAAAGACAATAAAGAATCTTAGAACATGATGATATTGACTTTTATTCCCTTCTGTAGTTACAGGTAATTACATAAAAAATGGTAAAGTGTCGGACTTGGCAACTTTTAAAAAATTGATCCTGAGCTTTTTTTTCAGAGAAATTTGAAAATCAGGGATTGGATCTATTTAGTCATTTATGCTGATATTGTTGAGTCATGAAGGTAAATCATTTATTGTGTAACAAAACGCTTTACAAATAAATGGGGTTGGCGTTAATCTGTAAAGTGATAAAGCAAAATTATATTTTATTGTGGGATGTTTGAGTTTATTTGGTTTTTGTGTAGGTATATATACACAGTAGTGTTTGGTATCAGTTGAAATCTAAAGATCAGCGATTCATTTGTGATATCAACCAACCCATTAATTTTAATCCATCGGAGTTATTTTCTGTATTTTATCATGGGCTTTGTCTTTTATGCTTGAATAATGACATTTATCCATACTTGTTTGAGTTACTTAAATCCTGAAAAGTTTAATGGTTTACTGTTCTTAATTTTTTCATAGGTTATGTCATTAGTCATGTTTAGTTGAGTTGCCTGAATCCTGCAAGTTGACTGGTTTACTGACAACTTTGTCACTTACCATGTAGACTGAACAGTGGAAGGCTAGAGGCAGTTATGTTACTTTTTCTAAAAGATTTTAGTCTATAAGTCAAGTAGTTTGAAAAAAATAAAAATTTAGTTATTTATATTCAGTACTTGAGATTATATTGAAATCCTTTGACATTTAATGTATTGACCAATCGTAGATGATTTATTGATCATGACACCATTAATTGATTGTATGTTAGATATTTAGAAAGATGGATCTAGATTCATTTACATGGAGATCTGCTTGATAGAAAAATGTACATGGAAATATTGATTATATATATATTTATTCACACATCAGCAGATGCAAACGTTTTGACTGATCAGGGTACAGACACTGCCTAGGTCATTTGGTCACTAGGCAAATAATAGTTTTTTAAAATTCTGAGCATTTATCTGTATTTGGTCACTATGCAAATAATATTTTTTAAAATTCTGAGCATTTATCTGTATTTGGTTACTGTGCAAATAATAGTTTTTAAAATTATGAACATTTATCTGTTTAGGCTAGATAGAACTTTAAACCAAAATTATTATTTTCATTTATAATATTTTATTTATCCTGATGGCTTCAGGGTAGAATATTATAACTGAGTTACCCTCATCAGATAAATAAAGTATTTACGATATTATTATTTACTGTTATTATTTTTTAGATGTATATCTAAATGCATGTAGTTCAAAAGTTCATGGAAAGTCTTTCTTTAGGAAATGGTTAATATCTATGTCTAATTATGAGTTTCAATGTATTTTCTGCTTGAGTACCTGCATATTATTTGCAATTGTTTGTGCATCATTTTTAGTGGTAGGGATTTAACTTGAATTTTCCATATGCTTACTTTTCTATCTACCATACCTTTTGGACTTTAGGTCGATGTGGAATATAAGTCGAATTCACTAATTTTGTAAATATTACAAGACTGTCTCAAGATGTGACGTGGTTCAATAAATTATGTGGGATGGCCTGTTGTCTGACATCTATTGTATATCCATCTGTTGTATGTCCATCTGTTGTCTGACATCTGTTGTCTGCTGATCTGTTGTATGTCCATCTGTTGTCTAACATGTTGTCTGTCCATATGTTGTATGTCCAACTGTTGTCTAACATCTGTTTTATGTCCATCTGTTTTATGTCCATCTGTTGTCTGACATCTGTGTTATGTCCATCTGTTAACACTACACAAGACTTTACTCAGACATCCATAACACGGTTTAGATGTTACTAAATAAAATCATGCTTCTCAGACATGCTCAGTAACCATCTTAAAAAGTCTTGTTATCACTACTCCCAGAACGGATGGTCATTTCAAACTTATATATAAAAAAGCTTTTGCCAGATGCTCATCCCAATAAAATGTTCTGCTTGATGATCTGATTTAGCCACCAAAGTGGCCATCTTGAAATTCTTATTAGTATGCCTACAGAATGGATGGCCATATCAGCACGGGGGTTTCACGAAAAGATTTCTTATCATGTTTAGTTGGTCTTAAATAAAACTGATGGGATTCTATTTCCATTGAAGTCACCATGACAACCTGCTTATAGAATCCTGTCATTGCTTCTCCAGAAGAACAGAACAGTCATATCAACACAGGGTTTTTGCCATAAGACTCCTCATGATGTCTAGTTAGATCATAATGTAAATGATACCTTTTAAACAACCAGTGTGGCCGCCACAGTGAATATCTTGTAAATCGTGTTTTAGATGTTCGACCAGAATAGATGATCCTATTAGAATTGGGCTGAACACAAGACTTCTTATGATGCCTGGTTTGTCATAAATAAAAATAAGATGAATCTGTTGTCAAATATGGTCACAAGAGGCTATCTTTAAAACCTTGTCACTACTCCTCCAAGATGTTAAATCATATCAACATTGAGTTTTCACAAGACAATTTCTTACAACATCTAGATGGTACTAAATAAAAAAAAGTTCCTATCTGACATCCATTGTGATCACAAGCTACTCGTCCTACAAGGAAAGTTATTTCAACATTGGATTTTCACCAGAAGAATTATAATATTTTGTTTAGTCCTGCAAAACAGACTGCTGATCAGACCTCAAATATGACTTCCAGAATGAACATGTGAATAACTTGTCTTAGATAGTCGCATTAGGATGGAATTTTAATGAAATGTCTTTTAATTGTGTTCATGAAGAGCATCAGACTCTTGTTCGTTACACTGTGGAAAATTACATTTCAGAATAAAGCTATTTGATATTTTATTGCTTTTAGTTGTAGTTCTGTGTATTTTATGTTCACCTGAGTAATAGTATGACCCAAGAGCACAACCTGCATTTTATTCCCACCTGCCTAATACTGAATTACTATGACCAAACAGCACAACCTGTATGAATACATGTCATTGTATTTTGTTCCTACCTGTATGATATAAGTAGTGTAGAGGTCGACCGAAACTAAATTTCTAGTTTCGGCTGAAACCAGACCGAAAGTTATAAATTGACTTTCAGCTGAAACTGAAAGTTTAACTACACCTTCGGCCGAATACGAAAGATGAACCGAAGTTGCTAAACACAAGGTTTATTAAATAGGCCTGGGTCATGATGCAATGCTACACTAATTAAAAACGAATCTATAAGCAATCATTCAGAACCTGCAGTAAGAAGTAAGAGGACTTCGCTAAATGTCACATTGCATAGCACCAACTTGCTGGCCCTCAAGCATAGTAAAAGACCCAGCACTAGTGTTGGATTCTGAATCTTAAAATAGATCTTCAACTGATGACCAAAAGTTAATATCAGTTTCGTCCGAAACCGAAAGCTAACTTTTTGGCTTCGGCCGAAACAAACTATGCCGAAAGAGACCATTTGCCAACTTTTGGCGCAGAAACAAAAACTGAATTTTGGTCAGCCTTTGCAGTAGCGTTTTATGGCACCACAGCACAAAAGTGTCTATGCATGGCCAGCTAAATATTAAGTTTCTAATTACACGTAATGCATTTTGATTAAGGAATAAATGTTTATTTTATTATCAACTTCAAGTAGTAATGAGGGAGCCATGGTTGCTCTGTTCGTAGAATATCAGTGTATATAGATTTGATACTTGTCCAGGCCATGTTAAGTCAGTTGCCATTTTACGTGTTTTCTATTTTTTTAAATAATAAAATACACAATTAGTTGATTCACTCCATGTATCCAGATAGACTGGCTAGTTATTTTTTTAATTAGTCCACTATGAACTTAGCTGGCAGTAATATTGTGCACTGCATCTCAATGGCTATAACCCCAAATCAAAATTAAAGATATAAAAAATGATCAAAAGATACAACCATCCATGTACAAGCAAACATAAAATATTACAAGGTAAATATAACATTTGCATTGGACCCTTAGACCCCCAAATAGACTTCTTCTTTTCCACCCCACCCCCAACCCCGTGTTCAAGTCATCAATAAAGTTTGGAATCTGTACATGGTGAAGAAATCAAATTATTCAGTGGAAAACATTTTCTTCTCTCAGTAAAAGTGACCTTGACTTTTAACCCTGTAGTTAATAGGATTCTTCCTCACCCCCATGTGAAAACCATGCACAACAAATTATGAGAGAACCCTAGTTTTGTGTGGAAACCTTTTTTTGTTCAGCCAAAGGGATTTTTACTTTTGTCTTTTCATCTCTGGAATCACTAGGCTACTTCCTTACTCCTAGTGCAACCTGGTCATGAAGTCTGTTACATACAAATGACGAATGATAAATATAACATTTGCATTGGACCTTTAGATCCCAAATAGACCTGGTCACTAAGTCTGTTGCATACAAATGATGACTTTAGTTATTGTGCAGAAATGAATCTGTCATCAGACTAGACAAATAGGCAACATCCTAACACAATATGCCCTACATTATGGCAGGCATATGAAAGTTTGCACTGTCTGAGGACTCCTCTTAACAAGTGTTTATAAATATGGTTTGATGGTGAGTTAATTTTTTTTTAACAAAAAGGAACTTTAGAGATCTTAAATATTTTGATGTTCAATCTTTCCCAGAGACCACACCATCATGATGCATCCAAATAAGAGATATGAACATTGATTTTACAGGCTGGCTACCATTTGCAACAAAATACCCATGCTATTTAATCTACCCATGTCGTTTAAACTACCCATGCTGTTTAATCTACCCATGTATTTTTATCTACTCATGTCATTTAATCAACTCGCGTCGTTTAATCTACCCATGCATTTTAATCTACTCATGCTGTTTGATCTATCCATGATGTTTAATCTACCCATACTGTTTGTTTAGTCTAACAAATTGAATGTAGTTTAATCTACTTGTGTCATTTAATCTACCAATGTCATTTAATCTACTGATGTCTTTTAATCTACTCATGTCGTTTAATCTACTCATGTCGGATAATCTACCCCGGCTGTTTAATCTAGAAGGGCAATACTTACATTTGCTGGACATAATGGGTTCATTTGAGTACTGCTCACAACAAGGCAATAATTACATTTAATGGGTATAATGTTGTTTTCATCCAAGTACTGCTCACAGCAAGGTGGTACTATAGATAATGTGTTCCAACCCTGATGTAATTACATTATCATCAGTAGTAGTGGCATTGTTATAACTCCCAACACTGATGTGATTACATTATTATGAGTAATATTGGCATTGTTCTAACTCCCAACCCTGATGTGATTACAATGTAGTACATGCAGTGGCATTGTTCGAACTCCCAACCCTGATGTGATTACATTATCAGCAGTAGTAGTGGCATTGTTCTAACTCCCAACCCTGATGTGATTACAATGTAGTACATGTTGTGGCATTGTTCTAACTCCAAACCCTGATGTGATTACATTATTATCAGTAGTTGTGACATTGTTCTAACACCCAACACTGATGTGATTACATTGTTATCAGTAATTGAATGTGTATAATTTGTATTTGAATAAAAATAAAATATATTGTTTTTTTCAGAATTAGGTCCACAGACAAAAACCAGCAAAAGTCAGAAAACATAAGACAGAAATAAATTAGCACAACACTTTGCTCAAGCAATTATTTATTGATATATTGTGACAGAATTCAAAGTGAAACACTTTTTTCAAGATTGTGTTATTACTACCATCAGTTCTATTTCTAAATGAATACATTCTTTCTATGCATACTGCAAATAACATTGATTGTTTACAAACATTCCCCATGACACCTTGGGATCTATAATAGAATTTGATGCCAAATTTTCTTAAACAGTATTTTAACATTTACTGCAGATGCAATTATGTTTTTAGAATCACAAATATAAATTACGCTGCATTTTTAATTTTATGCCTGTTTTAATTTTCAAAACAGTACTTTTAATAAGATGATAAATTGAAAGGTAGTTGTTTTTTAATTAAATAATATCATCAATTACTGATTTCAGGATTTGTAACTATATGCAATGCTGGAGAATGTATTTTAACCAAAGAGAAAATTTTGGGGGCCAAATTAAATCTGTAAACACTAGTAATAACGTATCTCTAACAATGATAACCTCTGCATATCTGCAATTTCTGACATAAACGTTACCAAAATGTAAAACACTAAACATTACATTCAAAACAAGTCCACTATTCCATATTGATCCAAGAAAACAGAAAGAATAGAAAATAAGTTTTAAAAAATGTATTACAAAAGCAGTCATTTCACAAAAAAATTATCAAATGTTAACAGTTCAATTTTGTTACATAGTTGATTAATTTTGTTATTAAAGCATACAATAATAAAGCATATTTGTTCCCACGTACTATTTGTTCTTTACCATGCAAATACGTTGATATTTGTTCTGTTAAAACATCTGCGACACATATGCATGTTGCAAATATAATATATAGTTCCTGCCAAGGTAATTATATAATATATAGTACCTACCAAGGTAATTATATGATATATAGTACCTACCAAGGTAATTATATAATATATAGTACCTACCAAGGTAATTATATGATATATAGTACCTACCAAGGTAATTATATGACATATAGTACCTACCAAGGTAATTATATGATATATAGTACCTACCAAGGTAATCACATAATATATAGTACCTACCAAGGTAATTATATGATATATAGTACCTGCCAAGGTAATTATATGATATATAGTAACTACCAAGGTAATTATATGATATATAGTACCTGCCAAGGTAATTATATGATATATAGTACCTACCAAGGTAATTATATTATATATAGTACCTACGAAGGTAATTATATGATATATAGTACCTACCAAGGTAATTATATAATATATAGTACCTACGAAGGTAATTATATGATATATAGTACCTGCCAAGGTAATTATATAATATATAGTACCTACCAAGGTAATTATATAAAATATAATACCTACCAAGGTAATTATATAATATATAGTACCTACCAAGGTAATTATATAATGTATAGTACCTACAAAGGTAATTATATGATATATAGTACCTACCAAGGTAATTATATGACATATAGTACCTACCAAGGTAATTATATGATATATAGTACCTACCAAGGTAATTACATAATATATAGTGCCGACCAAGGTAATTATATGATATATAGTACCTACCAAGGTAATTACATAATATATAGTACCGACCAAGGTAATTGTATGATATATAGTACCTACCGAGGTAATTATATGATATATAGTACCTACCAAGGTAATTATATGATATATAGTTCCTACCAAGGTAATTATATAATATATAGTACCTCCCAAGGTAATTATATGATATATAGTATCTACCAAGGTAATTATATGATATATAGTACCTACCAAGGTAATTACATAATATATAGTACCTACCAAGGTAATTATATGATATATAGTACCTACCAAGGTAATTATATAATATATAGTACCTACCAAGGTAATTATATAATATATAGTACCTACCCAGGTAATTATATAATATACAGTACCTACCAAGGTAATTATATAATATATAGTACCTACCAAGGTAATTATATAATATATTGTACCTACCAAGGTAATAATATAATAAATAGTACCTACCAAGGTAATTATATAATATATAGTACCTACCAAGGTAAATATATGATATATAGTACCTACCAAGGTAATTATATAATATATAGTACCTACCATGATAAATATATAATATATAGTATCTACCAAGGTAATTATAGTATTTACCATAAACTATTTTCTATCCACCTAGAAAATCAGCAACCATGAAACACAATACTTTTCCAAAAGTTGTAAGAAAAATAATACACTAGAATCTCAATATGAACACAAAATTCATAATATTAAAGAAAACAAATATTAGACACAAAGATAAAGACGTTATACCAACAATGTAAATGAATGTATTAACACAAGAAAAGGTCAATTTTACCCAGTGAAATGAACTGGACTGCACAGTAAAATAAAAGAAACACAAACTGTAAATAAAATAACTGTATTGGGTTCAAAAATTTGAGTGCAAATGCACAATGCTGAGCAATATCAATTAAATAAAAACAATATCAATCAAGAATGCATTTCATGAATGGATTTGAAAATTGTTTTCAGCTACTGCTAGATTTTCACTATTAAAGGATTTTTGCATGATAATAATGGATCATTCTTTACACAGACAGTTTTCTCTGCTACACAATTTTTTTTCTTGATGATATTAATGCTGTGTGTAATCTTTGTTTGAATAAAAGGATATTATAAAATTTGCAAACAAGTCCTCTACATTTTACGCTTATTGCACTGTTATATGTTATGCAAATTCAATGTGTTATTTTGTATTTTATATACATCTGCATAAGCGCATCTTTAATAAGACAAGATAGGAGTGGTAGAGTTTCTCCCTAGATAACACCGGTGTTTTCCCTTTTTCATTTACCATAACTGTCCCACTATGCTGTCAGTTTTGCTTATGATAGTTTAGAAATTGTGAAATGCAACACGCAGTTGCATATATGCTATTGTTTCTTGCTATCATTTAAATATTAATCTGCCAAATTAAGTTTGTCAACTAATTTCAAGTCCTTTCACTGAAATTATTCCATTCTTAACACGTCATCGGTAGGTAATTATGATAATCCGAGATTTTACTGACTGGTTTATATATTATATTTTATACTTGTATTATTTACTGACTGGTTTAGATATTATCTTTTGTAACTGGATTATTTACTGACTGGTTTAGATATTATCTTTTGTACTTGTATTTTTTACTGACTGGTTTAGATATTATCTTTTGTATGTTTATTGGCCCAAGAGTTTATGCAACGTTTCATGCAAATTTAGTATTTGGACTGAAAAATCACATTCAGCCAGTGTTGGTGGAGTCTACTGGTAGCATGTGTTCATTTCTACAACCAGCTCAAAAAGTATCACATATTAACTTTCACGATTGTCAGATTCTTTATAGTCAATATGACACACCACAGAAAAAATCTCATAATTAAGTATTGCTTTATACATACAACCAAGTCATAAAATTAATAAGTACAGTCGACTCCGGTTAACTGCACAGCCTCGGGCCCGTCATGAGACTGTGCAATTAACCGGAGTGTGCATTTAACCGAAGTACGATACAGTACAGCTTTAAATCAGCACGGCAGGAATATCTGTGAAGAATAAATTTAAACAATGATTAGAATCCATTCTTTCAACTTTTACTTAAATGTTAAGCTTGTTTTCCTTCCTCTGATCACAACTTCACCGATTCAACCAATGGATCAATGAATTAAGGTGAATTTCAAATTCTATAGATCGCTTGTTATTCGAAAACTGCTTACAGGCACTGATGGGTCATCACCCAAAGAAAAAGTGTTCAGCTCCAAAGTCGTCTGCATCCTATTTTTCTCTGCGTTGTCGTTTAAATTGACTTCTGTTGCGCATTTTACAAATTTCCAACCATCCATTTGTTGGCTTGAAATCATGCAAACCCGAACGGTTTAGAGCAATGTTTCCCATGCTGTACTATGATATTTCCCACGCTATTGCTCCCTAGTGGGCGCGGATATACATGTATATACCACCTATGGCATCCTTTACATGTCAATAATTTACAAAATCGCATTTGTCAGCTTATTTGAAGCGCTACAGTAGTGGACTGGCAATAACTGATCATGACTATACATTGTGCAGTTAACCGGAGTAAAACTGTATTGAATAATGTGCCATGGACAGAGAATTTATCGTGCTATTATCTGGAGTGTGCATTTTTAAGCGATGTGCAGTTATCCGAAGTTTGTTCTCATTTAAAAGCATTGGGTAAAATCGGAACCGTTGTGACTACGTGCAGTTATTCGGCGTGTGCAGTTAACCGATGTGCAGTTAAGTGGATTCTACTGTATTGCTATATAACCAAGTCATAAAATTACTAAAAGTACGAGGTTCAGAATAAAAGTTACAGAATTAAAAAATTAGGATTTATCTTGTGTAGGATAAAAATACCATAAGAAAGGAAAGACGGATTTCAGCACAATATGGAAGATTTCATATCTTTGTGCTTGAGGAGACATTCGTCACTACCTGGGAATACTGTTAAATGTTGTTATCAAGTCACTAATATATCAATGGGTGAAATTAGTTTGTAGGGGAGTGTGACCCTGAGGGCACAATTGCAATCTAATTTTGTTTTTGTAGTGTCAGTAAATGATGCAGCTGTAATAGTAATTGATGTTGCTGATATATTAAGTATTGTTGCTGTAATAAAAAGTATTGTTGCTGTTTGATGTTGCTGATATATTAAGTGTTCTTGCTGTAATAAACATTATTGTTGCTGTAACAGTAATTGATGTTGCTGATATATTAATTGTTGTTGCTGTAATAAAATTTATTGTTGCTGTAAAATAGTAAATTGACGTTGCTGATATATGAATTGTTGTTGCTGTACTAAAAATTATTGTTTCTGTAATAGTAATTGATGTTGCTGATATATTAATTGTTGCTGTAATAAAAATTTTGTTGCATAGTAGTTGATGTTGCTGTAATAGTAATGATGTTGCTGTAATAGTAATTGATGTTGTTGATATAATTGGGATTCTTTTTGTTTTACAGAAAATGTCATGAATGAAAATTATATCTTACTCATGAATTACATGCTATTAGCAATAGAAAACAAATCAGATCAATGAACCTCAACTTCAGTGGATGATGCGAGTTCTGCTTTATCCATACAGCTAAGTTCTCCATTAACTTGTATTGCTGTCATTTTCCTTCCTTGTTTGCAAGATGAAACTTCTAAAATGTTGAATTTTTCAAAACTGCTAACTTTACCACTCCCTTGTCAATCCACACCTTAAAAACATGTAAATTGGCTTATAATGTGATAATGAGGGAGCAAAATTGTTTTGTACATGTTCAATCATATTCAACATACATTTCCAATGTTAAAATATCTTATTAATATTGAGTAAATAAAACAGAAAAATGAAAATATCAGCATACAAACATTTATACTAATACATGATTACTTAATCTAGTGCCTAGTGATCATGGCATCACGAGCATTGTCAAATGAAAATGACATAAAGATCAGTTGTAATAACCCTACATACACAACTGCTACAATGGATTTATGTTGGCAACTACCGAGGACCTAATGGTCCTCACTAAGATGGACATAAATTGTCAACTGCCAAGGACATAATGGTAATCACTTAGACTTGCATGACAACAGCCGAGGACCTAATGGTAATCACTTAGATAGACTTGCATGACAACAGCAGAGGACCTAATGGTCCTCACTAGGAGGGACTTGCATTGACAACTACCGAGGACATAATAGTCCTCACTATGATGGACATAAATTGTCAACTGCCAAGGAGATAATGGTATTCTTGGATAGACTTGCATGACAACTACCGAGGACCTAATGGTCATCACTAAGATGGACTTGCATGACAATGGCTGAGGACCTAATGGTCATCACTAGGAGGGACTTGCATTGACAACTACCGAGTCAACTGCCAAGGACATAATGGTATTCTTAGATAGACTTGCATGACAACTGCCGAGGACCTAATGGTCATCACTAAGATGGACTTGCATGACAATGGCTGAGGACCTAATGGTCATCACCAATATGGACTTTCATTGACAACTGCCGAGGACATAATGGTATTCTTAGATAGACTTGCATGACAACAGACGAGGACCTAATGGTCCCCACTAGGATGGACTTTTATGACAACAGCTGAGGACCTAATGGTCATCACCAATATGGACTTTCATTGACAACTGCCGAGGACATAATGGTCATTCGACATGATAACACTAATTTACAGATTAAATGCCTACCGATATTGACTATAAATGAAAGGGGCTGACAAAATAGTAGCATACAGGTTTAGGGTCAGCCTAATTATCTGATATGATTATACACTGACATAATGATAGCATACTGGTGTAGGGTCAATATAATTATTTTAATATAATAATACAGTGACTCAACAGTAACATAATGTTGTAGGGTCAGTGTAATTATTGTAATATAATTATCCAGTGACTTAACAATAACATAACGTTGTAGGGTCAGACAAATGTTCTGTTATAATTAAGCACTAACATAGTGGTAACATACATTTAAGGCCAGCCTAATTTGATTTTATTAAAAAAAAATTTGTAATTATATTAATAAAACGTAAATAATGTAACGTTTTTCTATCCATCCATTTTCTCGATTTTTAGCTATTCTATCCAGGTCTTGCTTTTTGGGACTGAACTACTGCCAAGAGCCAAATGTGTTTATTAGTACAAAAGAATACAGAAAAATACTTAGACACTAACATGTGTTATCGACAAAGTATATGCTGAGATTTGAAATGATATCTTTCAGAATTAATTAATACATATGTATTTCAGGGTTCAACTCGGGTAATTTATTAATGTAATTCTATCTACAAAGATTTAGTTTGTTGGTGTTTGCTTATGCAAGATATTCAATCTTGAAAGAAGAAAAGACCAACTATATACAGATGCACAAATTTTGATTTTTGTGATAAATGTCATCATTTTTTACAAATGTAAGTTGACGTTTTAAAATATGATCTCCATCAATATTAAAATCCATTTGACAAATATTTGTGTACGTCATTAATCCATTTGACAAATATTTGTGTAGGTCAGTAGACATTATAATTCTCATCTATCAGTGATATATGCAAACTGCATTTTCTATTCCAACTAAAACATAGTTCACTAGAACTTCATATTTCAAGCAATAAAATAAATATCCAACTTTAATTAAATTTGAAACAAAAATAATGGCACATAAGTGGATCACATAAGTAAGTAAACATGGAACATGTATATGCTAAGAAAGGTATATCCAATGATTCACATCCGAAATGCATCACTCCATGCACAATGGTTATAATATCTTGTGAATAATGGATTATACCATGGCAAAGTAATGTCTTTTAGTGTCATTTTGATTTCTTTCCCCAAAGTGCAAACATCACCCAGTAAACTTCATCGATGGTAAAAGGAAGATCTTTTGGTGGAAGAATTTCTTGTTCAGACACACTGTATCCAAGTTGTTTTAGAAGCTCGATCGCTTTGTCATCTTTTAAAACTGGTTCAACATCACTGACAGTTACTTTAGTATTTCTTAGACCAGCCTGAAGCTGAAACAAAGGAGAAAGTTTTTCTTCTTGTTATTTTGGATTTAACATAAATGTTCAGTGCAAGATAGGCTATACATTGTGGCCTGTACACTGATGAACTGTCAAAATTACTAATGATACACCAAAGTGGGTGGTACAGTAAAAACTGTGCTGAGTGACCTCTGCTATGAGTGACCACCTGTCATTTTTTATCACAATCGTAACGCATGGATAGATTTTATTACACAAATGCTATGTTGTGAGTGACCACCTGCTGAACGCGACCAGTAACTGCGATGTCTTGGCAAAATATGCATTTAGACTGCAATGAATGACTGTATTTTCAAAATGGGGGAAAAACTCCACCAACCTTTATTTAATCCAATGACTGCTTACATGGTGTATAAAAAACAATTAAGAATCTGACTACCAGCATCTGAATTTCTGAAATCTTGTAGATATGTTTGTAGAGTTTAATATTTTCTATTGTAAACCAGACAAAAATAGGTTAAATTCTGTGCATTTGCTAAGTAGGAGCAGGCCATTGCTGTTCATTCTGCCAACACCGTGCTTGCCAAGCACACCTTTCCATCGAACATAGTCGCAGCCAACACGGGCATTGAAGTCCCCCAGTAGTATGATCTTGTCGTAAGCTGGAATTGAGCTAAGTACAGAGCTGAGGTCCGTATAGAACTGCTCGATGGTTTCTGCTGGACTCGATAGGGTAGGGGCAGTGAGACAAGTCCAAGAGAAGTGCCTTGAGCAGAACATGAATCTATATGCTGTCTTCGTGGATCTGACAAAGGCTTTCGATACAGTCAACAGAGATGCACTGTGGGTAGTACTCAAGAAACTTGGTTGTCCTCAAAAGTTTACCAACCTCATCCGGCTCCTCCACATTGACATGAATGGAGAGATTCTCTCAGATGGTGAACCCTCAGAGAAATTCCCCATATCTAATGGTGTCAAACAGGGCTGTGTACTCGCTCCAGTACTCTTCAACCTCTTCTTCACACAGGTACTACTCCATGCCATACGGGACATTGACACTGGCATCTACATTAGGTATCGCCTGGATGGATCAGTGTTTGATCTCCGTCGCCTAGCTGCAAAAACCAAGACACTAGAAAGACTCATCATTGATGCACTCTTTGCAGATGACTGCGCCCTCATGGCCCATGAAGAGACTCACCTACAAGCAATCGTGGACAGATTCTCTGAATTCTCCAACCTATTTGGACTCACAATTAGTCTAGGAAAGACGGAAGTCATCTTCCAGCCCGCCCCAAACACTGTCCATTCGCAACCCTGTATCACCATTGGCGACACGCAGCTGAAGAATGTGGACAGTTTCAAATACCTTGGTAGCACAATATCTAGTGATGGCTCTCTGGACAAAGAGATCACTGCGAGGACCCAAAAAGCCAGTCAAGCACTAGGACGACTCCGAACCAAGGTCTTGCAGCACAAGGACATACGTCTGTCAACAAAGCTGAAGGTGTACAATGCAGTTGTCCTCACGTCTCTATTATATGGCTGTGAAACGTGGACAATCTACAGAAGGCACATCAGACAGTTAGAACAATTCCACCAGCGCTCCCTGAGATCCATCATGCGGATCAAGTGGCAGGACCGAATCACCAGCCTGGAAGTCCTTGATAGAGCCAACACAACAAGCATCGAAGCCAAAATAATCCAGGCCCAGCTTCGATGGACTGGCCATGTCATCCGCATGGATCAAAACAGAATCCCAAAGCAGTTGTTCTATGGCGAGCTATTCCTGGGGAACCGAAACCAAGGCCGACCTCACAAGAGGTACAAAGACAACGTCAAGACAAACATCAAGTGGGCAGACCTTCATCCACGCCAGCTCGAGCTCGCTGCCTCAGACAGAAAGCATTGGCGAGCCCTGACCAGAAAAGCCTGTTCCTCCTTTGAGGCTGACCGTCGCCAGCGTCTTCCTGCAACCCGTGAGAGACGCCACAGAAATGCATCCCAGATACCAACAACCACCGGTGTCCCATGCCCCACCTGCAATCGCATGTGTGTATCAAAATTTGGACTCCGGAGTCACATGCGCGTCCATCGTTGAAGGAAAGTGCACAACTTGTCTTCCTCGACTCGAGAGACTACCAAGAAGATTGTAAACCAGAGAAAAATACAAATCCTGGATCCCAGCCTTATTGTAGTGGGACCAATGTAGCTACTGCCGATATGTATGAATGGGATCCAGTTTTATGAACCACTGTATCGTGAGAACAGAGAAAGACACCTCTGACCTTTATGTAACCATTTGTAACAATGATCGCTTGAACAGTAAATACTGTGTTGATCAAAAACATGGCATGAAAAGAAAGAAAAAAATGTCTTCTAGCTACTGATTTGTAATTAGTGGCAGAAGTTACAGTACATAAACCAGGCTAGTGTGTGTAACCAATCTCCCATGGTAGTGCTGAAATTAATGTAGTAGTGGCATATATTGTCTTCAGAGTTAATTCGTATTGCCTGGGGGTCAATAAGGTCTATATCTATTAAACCAGCAAGTGAGAATCTTTTCTAGGATTTGATGTGTGAAAGGCTTGTGATGTTTGTGTTCCCACTCCCCCCCCCCCCCGATGTTACAGTGATTACATCCTGGTCACCAAGCTGTGGATCTATTCTAGGTGGTGCACTGTGTTGCATACTTTGTTTATAGAGTTAATCGTTGTATGTCTTCTTTGCATTAAGACACTGACTTTTGTCTCTGAGTAAATTATTCTGTTTCAGGATGAGATGTTTCGTTTTTTTTCTTTAATTGTTAAAAACAAAATGCACTTGTATAGATTTTCTTACTTTCCCAAAGCCTAATTACAACCATCTTTACAGTCGATATTACAACGGAGCACTCATAATCCTCACACAGAGTAACTTAATACAAAAGGACAAACATCGAACAAAAACGATACAAATTTGAACGCTGAGGAAAATAATTAACTGTAACTGAAATGTGTGAAAAATTGCAGACCACTCACAAAATAAGTGTAAATGTTGGTAAAACAAATTTAGGATGTTATAAAGAAACAGGCATAAATCATATCCTAATATATGATCTTTAAATGTAAATATAATTTCATAATTAAGGACAGAAGTGTATCTTTATTGCTTTATAATTTTGTTTTCAGATGAATGTATAGAATATTTGAATGAGAACTATTAATTCAGAGTAGAATATATGTGCGGTGATTGTGGTTATTTTTTCTTAAAATTGTGTGCAAATGGGCGTTGGAAACTGGTCTATTTTTATAAATATGTTACGAGAAACCACCTGTCTTGAGAGACCATTTTTTTGTTGGCTGATGTTATGTCTCAACAGGTTTTACTGTATTACAGTAATAAAACCAGTACCTTCTATGAAATGAAAATCCAACACATACCCTCCCTAATGAGAATTAACGGGGCAATTCTTTCAGTGGGAAAATCATGGAGGAACCACTGCAATAATTACACTCCCCTTCTAAGTAAGTGATTAGTGATTAGCAATGGCTACAACTGTACTGCTAAAGAGCAATTAACTTTACCACATGTACAACAGCATTAGTCAAGCTCAAAATCCTGAAAACAAATCTATAAAATTTGAAATGAGAAAGACTTTAAAAGTGGTGCAAATAATTGTAAAAATATGCTAAGTTTGGTTATATGGAGATACGTGTAGTACAGAAACAACTGGAAATGTCAGATTGCTGGATCATTTAGGACAACAAATTAAAAGGCTTTGAAGATTGGGTTGTACAGATGATCACAGACTGAATTGAAAAAGATACAGTAATCAAATGAAGTCGAATACACTTTTAAACTTTAGTAATTCTTAGCAGAAAGAAAAATTTAGAAAAAGAAATGAGTGAAATCTGCTCATCATCTGTGAATGAAAATCTTGAAATTCTTAAATATTTATTTTCATATAAATATTCATCTTACAGTGAGAAAGAGAGCCGGAACTGTCTGTGGTGCACATTTTCCTATTAGATCCAGTTCTTCTTCTTGCAGCCCAGATAAAGCATCAAACAGCACACCAAAACATGTCAACAATGGAGTTACCTCCCTTGGAACACTGAGCTCTCCTGATGCCTGTAAACAATAATTTCACTTTTATCTCAATATTTCACATATCACTGACATCTTTAATGGTTGTGTGACTGTAAAAAAACATAGGTAATTTTCATGTTATTCAATATTCAATGTCTTTCATATCTTTTTGGTTTATCTTTTAGAAAAGAAAAAAAAATTATAATTCAGAACTTTATGTTAAATCATTGCAAATTATTTTTTGTGCATTTTTACCTAACTGTAAAAAAAATGAGGTATAGACTCTAAATTAATTTTCCCATTAAATCAACATTAATAAAATACTGAATACTGTCAGTTCAGATTGAGTGTAGCATTAGCTGTACTTGTCAAATTTAAGACTTAACCCTCACAGAACATAGCTACTAACCTGGTGACTAGTTTGTATCAGCGAGCATATAGTCCATAATTTATGACTAACCATGATTTAAGACAAAATGACATATCATTTTCATATCAGTAATAGAAGAGTACTCATGGATGTTGTTGCTGAACTACCAAAGCAAGAGGATATTTTTTCTGATTCCTTTGTGAATATTGCAGTAAATAAAACAAGAGAACTATACAGGCTGTCCCTTGAATAATGCACTCGATGTTAATAAACTTTAATTTAATAATGCACTCGATGTTAATACACTTTAATTTAATAATGCACTCGATGCTAATACACTTTAATTTAAGAATGCACTCAATGCTAAGACACTTTAATTTAATAATGCACTCGATGTTAATACACTTTAATTTAATAATGCACTCGATGTTAATACACTTTTGCACTCGATGTTAATACACATTAATTTCTTTGCTAAGTCTTGCATTATGCAATACAGTAAAATGTTTATTTATTAACAGCTTTAATATGAATTCTTTAGCTTCAGCATAATTTATTTATTAACAGCTTTAATGAGAATTCTTTAGTTTCAGCATAATTTATTTATTAACAGCTTTAATATGAATTCTTTAGTTTCAGCATAATTTATTTATTAACAGCTATAATAAGAATTCTTTAGTTTCAGCATAATTTATTTATTAACAGCTTTAATAAGAATTCTTTAGTTTCAGCATAATTTATTTATTAACAGCTTTAATAAGAATTCTTTAGTTTCAGCATAATTTATTTATTAACAGCTTTAATAAGATTTTTTTTAGCTTCAGCATAATTTATTTATTAACAACTTTAATAAGAATTTTTTAGCTTCAGCATAATTTATTTATTAACAACTTTAATAAGAATTCTTTAGCTTCAGCATAATTTATTTAGTAACAGCTTTAGTATGAATTTTTCAGCTTCAGCTTAGTAGACAGTGATGCTAAAATCCACCATAAATGATGAAAACTATTTCAAGAAATCATTACTGTTCTGCATAGATGTTTGAGCATACTAAACCTGCACAGTGATTCCAGCCAACTCAAGCAGGTAAAGCCAACTCTGCTTTTGTGTTATAAGTTGCTTCTCTAAATCTCGCACATTTATGTCCTGAGTTTCCTGTGACTCGAGTTTCTCCACCTGAAAATATTAACAGTAAAGACTGCCTATTAAAAGTCAGAAAAAAGTATGTTGAATCTAATAGAAACATGTTTTTATTCCTCCATAAGTTTTATCTCATTCAAAAATTGTATGCAGGACTTTATTCAGAAACTTCACTCTGCAAACTGAATAATGAGGATTTTATCATTTAAAAAAACAATTCTGACAATGTTCATCATAACCAAAACCAATTCAGATGAAAGTGTTCTAGGAAAATATACACATGAAAAAAATATACGATGATTTTCAATTGATACTTTTTCTGGCATAAACTGGAATTGACAGAGTTTGTACAAAAGCACAACATCCAAAACTGTACAAAATGACACTGTACTGAAATTACATTTTGCTGGCAGAAAGCAAAAAAAGATGAGACACATTCTGACACAATGTATGTTATTTCAAGATAGAATTATTTTCTTATATTGCCATTTTGGTAGTATTCAATATGCATTTATCCTAGCCTATATTGAATTTTAAATTGGAAATTCTTAATGAGACTCAAAACTATTAGTCCATAAAATTGCTTTGATGATTTTCATTCAATTTTTGAAGCATAAATATTTGTCAAATAAGTAATTAATTGAAGACAAAAGACAGAAAATATATTTGTATTGCTGCTAAAAATGCAGAGTTGTCTGATCTTGTTGTATTGTATAACATGTTTTACCTTTTAGTCTGTGTTCTCATACCTGTCATTTATTTTAGTACCATTAATGTCATTATCAATATTATCCAGCCAAAATATTTTCTTACTTTATTTAACCTGACACGCTAATTTCATGCTATTAATTATTTGTTTAATTTATGCTGGTTACAGTTGTAGTCAAGTTTAAAATATCAGCAAGAATCAAAACCAGTGAATCATGTCATCACAATGTCTATCACTGTTCATTAACAGCAAAACAATGGACTTAATTTAATTTACTTACTGATGGCCACAATTCCCAAAATGTAACAATAACTTTGGAACCAGTCAAAATCTCTAGACATATTCAAGCGTGCAATAACTGACTCTCCTAATTAAAACAGGAATGAGCTGTTTATTAAGAGGTGTTAATTG
The DNA here is from genome assembly GCA_029339505.1 of Unio delphinus. Taxonomy (NCBI): domain Eukaryota; kingdom Metazoa; phylum Mollusca; class Bivalvia; order Unionida; family Unionidae; genus Unio; species Unio delphinus. Next base: position 3,325,106 of record JAQISU010000064.1, read on the forward strand.
ACAATGGAATGGAACCTATCAATGAACTTATGGTGTCCTTATACATGAGGTGTTAATTGACAATGGAATGGTACCTATCAATAAACTAGTTGTGTCCTTATACATGAGGTGTTAATTGACAATGGAATGGGACCTATACATTAACAAATGGTGTCCTTATACATGAGGTGTTAATTGACAATGGAATGGAACCTATGTTAATTGCCAATGGAATGGAATAATCAATGAACTAATGGTGTCCTTATACATGAGGTGTAAATTGGCAATGGAATGGAACAGATCAATTTTTTTATCAGTCCCCTTGTACATGAGGAATATCAAATGTCACTGAAATAGTGAAAAATATATGTTGTTTTGATTTTACAAAGCACCTCTGGCAACAATGATAAGAGATGCAGTGTATTTATGTTTTTGTGTATATTACAGGGAGCCTCACGAGACTTGAGTAATGTCAGAATCTTTACAGTCATCAGTCTTGGTGGATGCAAACGTTATGAATCAAAATCAGTCAACATACCAGTTTTATGAAGATCTGAATATCTCTGGGAACAGACATCATTTTTAGTATTACTGACGTCAACTCATTCCTGTCCTTTTCTGGCAAGTCCAGAATTGCTTGAAATACCTCCTCTGGGTACTGAAAGTCTATATCTGAAATTAAACAAAGAAATGAACACAATTACACTGCCAGAAAAAAAAACAGAATGCAGCTCATTTACCTGCAATCACTATTTTATCTACTTTTCTTTTGTATTCTATACAAATTTCAAGCAAACTTTGTTGTTGTTGTTGTTGTTGTATGGTTTAACGCCATTTTTCTAGGCTATACATGACAGCCAGTATTATTGGTGGAGGAAGAACCTGAGAAAAAACCTAGAAAGAACCACCGACCCACAAGAAGCCAGAGGTGAGATGGTAGTGATCCGTAACGGTGAGCGCTTTAGACCACTCAGCCGCCCCCTTAAACAAAGTTTGAAACATCAACTGGTGAACAATTAATTTTTCCAAACCCTTTATTTCGTAGGAATTATATCTCATCTGTTCCCTTGCTTGATTTATGTTTTTGATATTCAAAGGGCTTAGAGCTCAACCTTGCTAGAGGGTCCAAGAGATGAGTGTGTGTAGGAGACTAGGTATGCAAAAGAGTGGTGGTAACTAATTTGTAGAATTGATTTTGAAAGTCTATATCTGAAATTAAACAAAGTAATGAACACAATTACACTGCCAGAAAAAACAGAATGCAGCTCATTTACCTGCAGTCACTATTTTTGTATGTGCATAATATCTACTTTTCTTTTGTATTCTGTACAAATTTCAAATAAACTTTCTTGTTGTTGTTGTTGTATGGTTTAACGCCATTTTGCTACGTTATACATGGCGGCCAGTATTATTGGTGGAGGAAGAACCTGGGAAAAAACCTAGAAATAACCACCGACTCACAAGAAGCTACTGGCAAGCTTTCTCACATAACTACTTTAGCCGAATCTTAGACTCGAACAAACGCAGACAGAGGTGAGATGGCAGTGATCCATAACGGTAAGCGCTTTAGACCACTCAGCCACTCAGGACCCCTTAAACAAACTTTGAAACATCAGCTGATGAACAATTAATTTTTCTAAACCCTTAATTTCGTAGGAATTATATCTCATCTGTTCCCTTGCTTGATTTATGTTTTTGATATTCAAAGGGCTCAGAGCTCAACCTTGCTAGAGGGTCCAAGAGATGAGTGTGTGTAAGAGACAGGTATGCAAAAGAGTGGTGGTAAGTAATTTGTAGAATTGATTTGCAACACTTGTCTCTCTCAAGACTGGAGATTAATGACCATACATAATATGTTTAACTAGGCACAGTCCATGATGCTTTAATAATAATAATAATAACAATAATAATGATAGTAATAATAATAATAATAATAATAAAAATAATAATAATAATGATGTTTGTGTTCGGAGGGCAACCAATTATCTTTACAATAGTAATCTCTCAAGAGACTTTATTATAATCATGTTTCATTTTTTTCAAGTGTAAAAATTTTCAAGGTTTTGTTTTTAAAAATGTATTTATATATTTAACCCATTTTGTCCTGCTTACCAATTTCAACTGCAGTACCTCATTCCTGAGAAGCAATTCTAAATACATTGTGGTAAAACAGAGTAGAAGAAGCATAAATTGTGATGACCTTCACCATGTTTACTAACAATCTTGTAACATTGTTATTTCTCTTTTAAAGTATACAAAACTATATATCTCTGACAAGATAATAAAATTTGCAACACAGTGATATGTGTTTTATTATCATTTATCAATGTACATGATCACAACTATATTTTGAAACATGACTTGAAAGAAGAAGAAAAAACAAATAAAAAACTTACCATGATTTTCAGTTAATCTTTTGTTCATGAAGATTAATGAAATACTTCCAATACAAAAATTTGTCATAAATTAATCCTTGAAATCATTCAGTAAGGTAATTTAATTAATCAGAACTATTTTGATCCAAATATTGAAGTTCACATCATCACTATGTCAGTAGTAATAATATTCTATCAATTTAAATCATGGATACAAATGAGGTGATAAATCATCCCTGACCCATTTCTTTTGAAAGCCTTCAAAGTCAGCTTTTTTCTGTCTAAAAGGGCATGACTCATAATCTCTTTTATCAACTTGATTCAATCCTAACAGTTACAATCCATCATCAACTTGATTCAATCCTAACCGTTACAATCCATCATCAACTTGATTTAATCCTAATGGTTACAATCCATCATCAACTTGATTCAATCCTAACCGTTACAATCCATCATCAACTTGATTCAATCCTAACCGTTACAATCCATCATCAACTTGATTCAATCCTAACTGTTACAATCCATCATCAACTTGATTCAATCCTAACCGTTATAATCCATGATCAACTTGATTCAATCCTAACCGTTATAATCCATCATCAATTTGATTCAATCCTAACTGTTACAAAATCCATCATCAACTTGATTCAATCCTAACCGTTACAATCCATCATCAACTTGATTCAATCCTAACCGTTAAAATCCATCATCAACTTGATTCAATTCCAACAATTACAATCCATCATCAACTTGATTCAATCCTAATGGTTACAATCCATCATCAACTTGATTCAATCCTAACCGTTACAATCCATCATTAACTTGATTCAATCCTAACCGTTACAATCCATCATCAACTTGATTCAATCCTAATGGTTCCAATCCATCATCAACTTGATTCAATCCTAACCGTTACAATCCATAACACTATTGTATCCCATGTGGCGACGTCAGGAGACATTGCAGTCAGCAATACTAAGTCAATCAGTTATTCTTTAAATCTTAAACATGTCTTCTCCATTTGGTGTATGAACATATGGTTTAATTAGAATGGTGCTGCATTTGGTGTATGAACATGTGGTTTAACCTGTGCTAAAGGCTAAATTTCTTTTCAGGTCAAATAATGTTTTGTTCAGAGTTGTTACAACAAATTAAAGCCTACAAGATATCCTTCAAGGATAATTTAAAAATTCTAAAAATCATGAAGAATTTTTACTCAAATGGCTTGTGATTGGAAAAATATTGATTATTTAAATTATAAAAATCATGTAGAATTTACACAAAAATGGCTTGTGACTGGAAAAATCTTAATGCACAGAACACCAGAGAATAAAACAAATGCAATCTTTTCATACTAGTATTTTCAACAGCAGGCTTACTGACATGAATGATGGGTATGTGAGAAAACTTGCCCTGTATCAACTATCTTGTGTTGAAAAACGGTGTCAAACACTATAACAACAACAACTTAAATGAATGATCAATGTAAAACAGCACTAAAATCTAAAATTAACTGATCCTGTTATTATTATTTATAAAAATAAAATTAGTACTTAAATTATGTTTTTGCTGTCTTCATACACATCAAATAACAGTTATCAATTTAAGACTGCAAATGAAATATCAACAAGATACTGAATTGGTACTTAACTTGTCCAATGAATAATAAATACTGACTTACAATTATTTTTTTTTTAACATGAAAAGGGTTAAAATAAAAAAAAGCACATGAACAAGATTGTTTGTTTGTTTAAGATTTTTAACATAGCTTTAAAAAAAAAAATCAGTCATATCGCTAGAAATGTCTGCAGTGTGACAGTTTATAGTTATGTCTAGCACTGGGGCATCATGCCGCAGATATGTAGCATAATGTCCAACCCAGTCACATTATCCTGACAGCAGACAGACCAGGCCTAACACTAACCTCTTATTGCTGAGCATCAACTTTCTGAGATGAGCAAATGCAGATAATAACCAGCCAACAAAGAAAAACAACAGAATCCAGCATGTCCTAACTCTACTCTCATAGAGCGAGACAGCTGCTACTACCATTTTTATAAGTCTTTGGTATGACTCGGCCGAAGATCGAAGACACGATCTCCCGCTTAAATGGCGGACACTCTAACCACTAGGCCACCGGATCAGTTCACATGTAAAAGATAGTGTTTTGATAAAGAAATGAAACAGAGTTGTCCAACAGTAAAGTGTTGCTGATCTCTATGAATGAAAATAGGGTGGGACGGAGGCATTTGTATCACATATAACTTTTAGTTGCGTCAATAAATTTATGGTACCCTATATAAAAAAGTGAATAGTTATTGAAGCAATATACAAACATTTCCTCTTCGCAGTATCCACTGTGATTCACTGTCACAATTCATAAAGTCAGATGGGTATATTCAAAAACATCAAATAGAACGAATAAGAAGAACCTGGCTAGAAAATTTCTGATAACAGTTGTAAATATGCATGCTAAAATATTATATGGCCATCACAAAACCTCACAGGAACAATTAGTCATCATATGTTGCTGCAAAAAGCAGCCAACAATCTCCCCATGAACTTTGTGCTCGAAGTGCAATATAACATACACAGAATTGAGAGGCATGAAAATCAGCAGACATGAGTGATAATTACAAGAAAAAAGATGAAATTAAAAAAGCATATTTTATTTCTGGTTTTACATCTAACACATGATTATCATATATATGTATGTGTGTCTATATATATACATATATATATATATATATATATATATATATATATATATATATATATATATATACCGAAAAATCTCACCTTTCTTATGTAGGTCAAATGAAGAGTCAACCTCATCATAATCAAAGGAATCCTGAAAGCCTCCATGTAACCCTAAGGCCATGATCATTTCCATTGAACCGTCCTCGAGGCTGACATTCAGTTCATTAACATTGTAGGCAAGAGCTGTTCTGCTTGCTAGACCAAGCTCGCGATTCTTTTCAACATCAATCTCTGTGTTTGTTGACACTCTATGCAGTATCTGAAAGAAAAACTCGTACATGTATCTAGGACATGCATTTCATGTGTAAATACATGGATGTTTCTTAAACAAAATATCTAATGTCATAATTTTGAATGTTTTCCTGGACTATGATAAAACTATGGTTGTATCATGTGTTCATGTACTTATAATAATATTATGGCTCTTGTATGTGCTATCTATTTGTATAATTTTAATCTATTAACAAAATTACAGTAAATATCACAATAAAGCGTCACATAAAATAAAATATATTTGTTACAATTATTTGTTTTTATTTCAGAGCAAATGAAAACATAATTTCTGTATTTTTTCCAAATACTGACATCTGTAATTGACACTAAATATTCTGGTTTCATTATATGCATATAGTTACCAAATTCACTGAATCCTCAAACGCAACACAACACCTTAGCTTATGTAAGTATTAGGGTCAAGGAGAAAAGTTTGAAATGCCCATTTTGCCTGTAATGGATGGCGTAAGTGTTTTGCAGAACATTACATGTTCACTCTAATGTTTGGACTCTGCAATAAGTTTAACATAGCTCAAATCAACCAAGTCCTCATGGAAACCATGATAAATCTAATGTGCCACTAATTTGAAACAATTAAGTTAGATTTACAAGTGTATACATAAAGATTTGACCTTACCTTTCCTGATGCCTCAGCTTTTGCATCCAATGAGGTGTCTCTGTTAAGATGACCCTCTTCTGTTAAGTGGATAACTCCAGTTACAAGACAAAGAACTTTGTTCTTGTCTTTCCGCACTTGTTTAATAAAGGGGTGGTGCAGATTCAATTTTCTGGAAATATAGGTTACAGAGATTACTAACTTTGAATGGAAACTACCCTATACAGCATCTTGTATTGAATACCTTTACCTTTGAATGGAACTGCCCTATACAACATCTTATATTAATACCCTTACCTTTGAATGGGAACTGCCATATACAGCATATTGTATTTATGAGATTACGTTTGAATAGGAACTGCCCTATACAGCATCTTATATTTAATACCCTTACTTTTGAATGGGAACTGCCCTATACAGCATCTTGCTTTTTATGAGATTGTCTTGCACATGACTGGCTAAGCCTTTTATCATAATTATAATCAGATTTAGATGAAGAATGGAAAATAGGTTTCTATCACAACTTCATCAGTGTTTAATGCAAGTGAAATCCATGCACAATGTCTCATATCTGACCATGGCTTCTGAAACCATATTTTAATCTGTTGCATTAATTATCGTCAAGATCTGGATGATAATGATTAAGAACTAATCAATTAGGCCTTTATCTTTCAAAACTTTACATCTGGACATAGTCAAATCCAGGAAACATCAATAGAACAGACGTCTGGAGATAGGATACATTGGAAGTGTTCTTACAATACTAAATGGGCCTCTTTAGTAAAATGGTAAACTGTAAAGTCTCGCAAACTAGTCAAGATATTCGGTCATCTCTGACCTCATGTTAAAAGATACAATGTGACTATTTCCCACTTTCCAAGATCAAAAGTAAGTCAATGATTAAAATAATTAACCTGATTATAGTAACATCAATGCTTCAGTACTGAAATTACGAGCTAAAAGTGTTTGGCACACAATGATTATTGAAGTTTGTTTCAGCTAAAGCTATACCGATGTAACTTTTTGCCGATTATTCTGATACTGTGCATAGCCGATAATTAAAATTGCTGATACCAATTATGAGACCGATTATTTCATTACCACAGTAAATACTCACGTATAAGCTGAATAATTTAGGAAAAAATCAAATCCTGGGAGAGGTCGGCATATCCGCGTGCCAATGTCTAAACTTTACCATTTTAAGGTCTTTTGTTGACTACTGTAAATTTGGGGACATGAAACAATGATTTTTTCTGTGTCCTAAGACATAGGCATGTTAATAAAGTAACTTGTGGTGACCAGACAATTATTAAGCTCTTATAAAGTACTATGATTGATTTTGTTATTATTTTGCATGTGCATATTTTTTTATTTCTCCAACAAGAAATTAAATAAAGGTAAAAACAGACTTCATAATCACGGGCCAGTTGAGTTTACCAGGGAGACCATGCACTATAATGTACATTACTTACAGAGTACAAAACGTGCATAGCGTCACTTAAATCCCAAACATATTAGATGCAGATTTTGCTTTATTCGTTGTTTGGACCAAATTGTATTCTTCTAGATAACATTTCAGCTAGTCCTTAATAATTGTTTCATTTACAATAAATCACCTCTCACGAGTTACTCATTTTCAATGATAAAAGCGATCATACAAATTGAGGTAACATTTTTTAAAAGGTACACCCATTCGATTGGACAAGGCACATAATCATCATAATTTACATGTTCACGAAGAGTGGTAATAATAAAGGCTAAATTTCTCATATAGATCAACTATGACCAACATAAACCAATTTTAGTTTTGTCTTTTGGCTGAACAACCATCATAACTTTCAGCTTGAGTTTTTGGCGTCTCCTTTGTAGCTAGTAGGTGAATTTCTAAAATCATTTTGCGACAACAGTACAGGCCAGTTAATCATTAAAATGCCTGAAACTGGCTTGTTAAGAAGAATTTTCAAAGGTAACTATACCAGTACACTGATGTGTAATTGTCTTTTATTCCATAATATTAACACGTTAACGCAGTTTAGTAAAATGGGGTGTAAGGCATACTTGTGAACTTTTTAAAAGCCAAGTAGAGAGACTGAATAAAAAATACAGATTCCTTAATTTCCACTATTTAATTATGATTTAATATTCAAGGCACGTCATAATGAATGTTATGATTGAAATTATATTTTTGAAATTTGTTATTTTTTTTATTTCCGCCGATACTGAGTGTTCTAACAATCGATTCGATTATGAGTACAGTCGATTAATTGGTACAGCTTTCCTTTCCATTCAGCTATCAACTACTTCTGAAACAGTGACAGTTGTAAGATGAAGTTGGTTGTATTTGTAACAGATACAATGAAGAGAACATTGGTAAACCTGACTGCTACTTTTATGTACTATGAAATTATTTAATGTCGTCCTCAGAAAAATATGTGCCAAACACATTGACATATATCTGAAATTGGCTGTTCCTATTTCTTCAAGAAAAGAACAAAACCAAAGTAGGGAAACTTAATTCTAATGACACTATATACCTCTCAATTTATGTATGTTGTATCAATGATATACCCCAAGATGTACACATTTTTCATTCAAAGGAAACGAGGCATGCAGAGTTTTCTTTTAAATAAAATAATAGAATGAGTGATGTCTCATTGATACTGCATAACATAATGTACATAAATAATAACATACAAATACATATATTTGCCCTTAGCATGTTGTTTAAGATTAACTACAACCAACTATGTATCGGCTGAGTGAATTAAGAAAGGATTGCGATGAAATTGTTGCATTATTAAATTCATTTAGAAAAAGGGGATTATTAATACTTATTATTGTTATTTTTGTATGTCACTAATACTTAATGAGTTGACAGTACACAGTTGCAAGAATTATTGTGTCAAGGGTGGGCCTGCATATCAGTGATGAATTGATCATTTATCTTAAACAATATATAAAGGAAAAAAAGATAAAAAGTATGAATTGTCCCTGTTTTCTAAATAACATTAAGATGGTACAAATTTCATTTCTATGTTCCGCATCGTGTGTACGAGACAAAATGAGCACAAAGCTGGAGAGAAAAACTAATTTTGAACACTGCTGAATGGGGATGGGTTGACCAACATGCAGTCTGTTTTGTCCATCCAGCATGTACATCTTACACATTTTCAAGATCATTTTAGGGTTCAAAATAACTTACTATTTCCAGTAATGATTTTTCAGATCCAATCATCAAATGTACTTCAAATGTTAAAAATCATTGACACCATATCTATTATCAGACAGAATTTTGCAATACCATATTGGGAGTCAGTTTTCTAGGCAGCACCTATTTGAAACATTTGTAAAACGTCCTTTTAAAACTACAACAGAATGCTTGTTCCAGGGCCTAATGTGTGAATCAAATTTAACTTAACATCCATTCAGGTCAAAGAAAAAACCAAGATGTGTAAACAGTTGCTAACATAGAAATAGGCATATATGGTGAGACGTACTATGAGCCCTCATCAAGCAGAACGAATTAAGTTACAACAAATACTTTTAGGGTTAACAGTCAAATAACAATTGTATACTATGGAGTACATTCTATATCCACGAGTTCTCAACAACCACTGTTTACAAGTGTGTACAATAAACAATAACCAAACAACAAATGTTGACTCAGTCATCTGGCTTACACAATCAAGCTCTAAAAATTGACATGATCTAAAACCATTTCTTTTCTGAATTATAAATCATTACTTTATCAAGCAATCAAACAGAAAACAACTGATCATCGATACCTGTTAAATCATTACTTTATCAAGCTATCAAACAGAAAACAACTGATCACCAATACCTGCTAAATCATGCATCATTCACACCCACTAAAACAACATTATTGCCTGAATTGTGAGGTGCCATTCTGGTCACAGCTACATCCTAATCATTTTCATTACCTATCACATCCCATGCCTCATCGTAATCATTTCTATTACCTATTACATCCCATGCCTCATCCTAATCATTTTTATTACCTATCACATACCATACCTCAACCTAATCATATTTATAACCAATCACATCCCATGCCTCATCATAATCATTTGTATTACCTATCACATCCCATACCTCAACCTAATCATTTTTATTACCTATCACATCCCGTTCATCAGCCTATTCATTTGTATTACATATCAGTATCACATCCCATACCTCATCCTAATCATTGTTATTACCTATCACATCCCATGCCCCATTTTAATCATTTTTATTACCTATCATATCCCATGCCTTATCCTAATCATTTTTATTACCTATCACATCCCATACCTCAACCTAATCATATTTATAACCAATCACATCCCATGCCTCATCCTAATCATTGTTATTACCTATCACATCCCATGCCCCATTTTAATCATTTTTATTACCTATCATATCCCATGCCTTATCCTAATCATTTTTATTACCTATCACATACCATACCTCAACCTAATCATATTTATAACCAATCACATCCCACGCCTCATCATAATCATTTGTATTACCTATCACATCCCATACCTCAACTTAATCATTTTTATTACCTATCACATCCCGTTCATCAGCCCATTCATTTTTATTACATATCAGTATCACATCCCATGCCTCATCCTAATCATTGTTATTATCTATCACATCCCATGCCTCATCTTAATCATTGTTATTACCTATCACATCCTATACCTCATCCTTATCATTTGTATTACCTATCACATCCCAAGCCTCATCCTAATCATTGTTATTATCTATCACATCCCATGCCTCATCTTAATCATTGTTATTACCTATCATATCCCATACCTAATCCTAATCATTGTTACTACCTATCACATCCCATACCTCTTCATAATCATTTGTATTATATATCACATCCCATGCCTCATCCTAATCATTTTGTATTATCTATCACATCCCATGCCTCATCCTAATCATTGTTATTACCTATCACATCCCATACCTCATCCTAATCATTGTTACTACCTATCAAATCCCATGTCTCATCCTAATCATTTGTATTATCTATCACATCCCATGCCTCATCCTAATCATTTGTATTATCCATCACATCCCATACCTTATCCTAATCGTTTATTACCTATCACATCCCATGCCTCATCCTTATCATTTGCATTACCTATAACATCCCATGCCTTATTCTAATCATTTGTATTACCTATCACATACCATGCCTCATCCTAATCATTGTTGATACCTTTCACATCCCATAACTCATCCGAATCATTTTCATTACCTAACACATCCCATGCCTCATCTGAATCATTTTTATTATCTATCACATACCATGCCTCATCCTTATCATTTGTATTACCTACCACATCCCATGCCTCATCCGAATCATTTGTATTATCTATCACATACCATGCCTCATCCTTATCATTTGTATTACCTATCACATCCCATGCCTCATCCGAATCATTTTTATTACCTATCACATCCAATGCCTCATCCTAACCCTTATTATTACCTATCACATCCCATTCATCAGCCTAATCATTTGTATTACATATCAGTATCACATCCCATACCTCATCCTAATCATTGTTATTACCTATCACGTACCATGCCTCATCCTTACCATTTGTATTACCTATCACATCCCATACCTCAACCGAATCATTTTTATTACCTATCACATCCCATGCCTCATTCTAATCATTCTTATTACCTATCACATCCCATTCATCAGCATAATCATTTGTATTACATATCAGTATCACATCATATTCCTCATCCTAATCATTTATATTACCTATCATATCCCATGCCTTATCCTAATCATTTTTATTACCTATCACATCCCATGCCTCATCTTAATCATTAGTATTACCTATCACGTCCCATGCTTCATCCTAATCATTGTTATTATCTATCACATCCCATGCCTGATCATAATCATTTTTATTAACTATCACATCCCATGCCTGATCCTTATCATTTGTATTACCTATTACATCCATGCCTGATCATAATCATTTGCGTTACCTATCACATCCCATGCCTGATCCTAATCAATGTTATTACATATCACATCCCATACCTCATCCTAATCATTTGTATTACCTGTCACATCTCATACCTCATCATAATCATTTGTATTACCTATCACATCCCATGCCTCATCCTAATCATTGTTATTACCTATCACATCCCATACCACATCCTAATCATTGTTACTACCTATCACATCCCATACCACTTCATAATCATTTGTATTACCTATCACATCCCATGCCTCATACTAATCATTTGAATTATCTATCACACCCCATGCCTCATCCTAATCATTGTTATTACCTATCACATCCCATACCTCATCCTAATCATTGTTACTACCTATCACATCCCATGTCTCATCCTAATCATTTGTATTACCTATCATATCCCATACCTCATCCTCATCATTGTTACTACCTATCGCATCCCATGTCTCATCCTAATCATTTGTATTATCTATCACATCCCATACCTTATCTTAATCGTGTATTACCTATCACATCCCATGCCTCATCCTTATCATTTGCATTACCTATAACATCCCAAGCCTTATCCTAATTATTTTTATTACCGATCACATCCCATGCCTCATCCTTATCATTTGTATTACCCGTCACATCCCATGCCTCATCCTAATCATTTGTATTACCTTTCACATCCCATGCCTCATCCTAAAAATTTGTATTACCTATCACACCCCATGCCTCATCCTAATCATTGTTGATACCTATCACATCCCATACCTCATCCGAATCATTGTTATTACCTATCACATCCCAAACCTCATCCTAATCATTGTTACTACCTATCACATCCCATACCTCTTCATAATCATTTGTATTACCTATCACATCCCATGCCTCATCCTAATCATTTGTATTATCTATCACATCCCATGCCTCATCCTAATCATTTTTATTACCTATCACATCCCATACCTCATCCTAATCATTGTTACTACCTATCAAATCCCATGTCTCATCCTAATCATTTGTATTACCTATCACATCCCATGCCTCATCCTAATCATTTGTATTATCTATCACATCCCATACTTTATCCTAATCGTTTATTACCTATTACATCCCATGCCTAATCCTTATCATTTGCATTACCTATAACATCCCATGCCTTATCCTAATCATTTATATTATCGATCACATCCCATGCCTCATCCATATCATTTGTATTACCCGTGACATCCCATGCCTCATCCTAATCATTTGTATTGCCTATCACATCCCATGCCTCATCCTAATCATTTGTATTACCTACCACATCCCATGCCTCATCCGAATCACTTTTATTACCTATCACATCCCATGCCTCATCCTAATCGTTCTTATTACCTATCACATCCCTTTCATCAGCCTAATTATTTGTATTACATATCAGTATCACATCCCATACATCATCCTAATCATTGTTATTACCTATCACATACCATGCCTCATCCTTATCATTTGTATTACCTATCACATGCCATGCCTCATCCTAATCATTCTTATTACCTATCACTTCCCATTCATCAGCCTAATAATTTGTATTATATATCAGTATCACATCCCATACATCATCCTAATCATTGTTATTACCTATCACATACCATACCTCATCCTTATCATTTGTATTACCTATCACATGCCATACCTCATCCTAATCATTCTTATTACCTATCACATCCCATTCATCAGCCTAATCATTTGTATTATATATCAGTATCACATCCCATACCTCATCCTAATCATTTATATTACCTATCATATCCCATGCCTTATCCTAATCATTTTTAGTATCTATCACATCCCATGCCTCATCTTAATCATTAGTATTACCTGTCACGTCCCATGTCTCATCCTAATCATTGTTATTATCTATCAAATCCCATGCCTGATCATAATCATTTTATTACCTATCACATCTCATGCCTGATCCGTATCATTTGTATTACCTATTACATCCCATGCCTAATCATAATCATTTGCATTACCTATCACATCCCATGCCTCATCCTAATCAGTGTTATTACATATCACATCCCATGCCTCATCCTAATCATTTGTATTACCTGTCACATCCCATACCTTATCATAATCATTTGTATTACCTATCACATCCCATGTCTCATCCTAATCATTGTTATTAATTATTTGTGCACACTATCATATTGTCCACAGTTCTCCTTGATGGAAGTTCATTAGGTGTTCTGTTAGCAAGCTTTAAAAACTTCTGTTATTACTGGACCTATATTAGCTGATGCAACATTATAATTATAATATTCATAATGCATGGTCTTTTATCAGGTGTGTAACATTTCGTTACAGGATCAAACAGGTCAACTACAGCATTATCTTGTTGAAGAGCTAGTAAATAATCTGTGTTATATTTTGCAAGTCTTTCTTCAGCTGACTATTATCTTTACTTTCGATATAATCTGCAGCATTTGCACATCCCATGCCTCATCCTAATCATTTGTATTATATATCACATCCCATGCCTTATCCTTATCGTTTATTACCTATCACATCCCATGCCTCATCCTTATCATTTGTATTACCTATCACATCCCATGCCTTATCCTAATCATTTTTATTACCGATCACATCCCATGCCTCATCCTTATCATTTGCATTACCTATCACATCCCATGCCTCATCATAATCATTTTTATTATCTATCACATCCCATGCCTCATCCTTATCGTTTGTATTAACCATCACATCCCCTGCCTCATCCTAATCATTTGTATTACCTATCACATCCCATGCCTTATCCTAATCATTTTTAATACCGATCACATCCCATGCCTCATCCTTATCATTTGCATTACCTAACACATCTCATGCCTCATCATAATCATTTTTATTATCTATCACATCCCATGCCTCATCCTTATCGTTTGTATTAACCATCACATCCCATGCCTCATCCTAATCATTTGTATTGCCTATCACATCCCATGCCTCAAGCTTATCATTTGTATTACCTATCACATCCCATACCTCTTCATAATCATTTGTATTACCTATTACATCCCATGCCTCATCCTAATCATTTGTATTACCTATCACATCCCATGCCTCATCCTTATCATTTGTATTACCTATCACATCCCATGCCTCTTCATAATCATTTGTATTACCTATTACATCCCATGCCTCATCCTAATCATTGTTACTACCTATCACATCCCATGCCTCATCCTAATCATTTGTATTACCTATCACATCCCATACCTCTTCATAATCATTTGTATTACCTATTACATCCCATGCCTCATCCTAATCATTGTTAATACCTATTACATTCCATGCCTCATCCGAATCATTTTTATTACCTATCACATCCCATGCCTCATCTTTGTCATTTGTATTACCTATCACATCCCATGCCTTATAATAATCATTTTGTATTACCTATCACATCCCATACCTCAACCTAATCATTTTTATTACCTATCTCTTCCCGTTCATCAGCCTAATCATTTGTATTGCATATCAGTATCACATCCCATACCTCATCCTAATCATTGTTATTACCTCTCACATCCCATGCCTCATTTTAATCATTTTTATTACCTATCATATCTCATGCCTTATCCTAATCATTTTTATTACCTATCACATCCCATGCCTCATCCTAATCATTGTTATTATCTATCACATCCCATACCTTATCCTAATCATTTTTTTTACCTATCACATGCCATGCCTCATCCGAATCATTTGTATTACCTATCACATCCCATGCCTCATCATAATCATTTGTATTACCTATCACATCCCATGCCTCATCCTTATAATTTTTATTACTTATCACATCCCAAACCTCACCCTTATCATTTTTATTACCTATCACACACAGAGACATATACTAAATACTGTCTTTGGTCATTGGATCTCAATTTTATGAAATTTATTTTTATGATCATTATCTGTTGACATCAATATAAATAACTGACAAACGGAAAACCAGTCTAACATAACCAGCTTGATACATCACCTCTTCATGAGTTCCTGCATTAACACCGATTTGTCGACCTCAGTCTTGGCCACTTTGCCAAACTTGACCCGTATTGTCACAGTGTCCAAGGTCTCTAGATCGACATCCATGATGTCTTGAAGCAAGTCAAAGCCAAACTTTCCTTTCAATGAAAACTTGCTTGTCCTTTGGTAGTCTGAAATCAGGACCTCCTCCTCTACTGTCACAGATATTGGAGAACTATCTTGTAATACTTCTGTCAGCTTAATGGAAAATAAAATACAATCTTAGAGTGAGCATTGTCAGCTAAAATTGTATTGTGATATACAATACTAAAAATGCTGTTATTCTCGTATGGGCTAATATATACTGCTACCAAATTGACCAATCTGAACACCCACATGACACAGTGCAGTGAGTATTGTTATTCTCGTATGGGCTAAGATATACTGCTACCAAACTGACCGATCTGAACACCCACATGACACCGTGAAGTGAGTATTGTCACTGTCGTATGGGCTAATATATACTACTACCAAACTGACCAATCTGAACACCAACATGACACCGTTGACATGACTGAATGAGTATTGTTAATTGGGCTGATATATACTGCTACCAAATTGACCTATTTTGAACACCCACATTATACCGTTTACATGACTTCTGAGCCTCTGAGTTCCTATCATAATAAAAAGCATCAACTATCTGTGTTTCTCTTTATTCCCGAGGAGAAAAAACACACAATGTACATATATCTAGGTAAGAGATGAGAACTTGCAGCTTAAAGATTATATCAACTTTCACAGATGGATATGTCAAGTATATATGTCTAGATTGGCTCAAAAACATGCATATGAAGCAAATAGGAAATACTGCTAATGGCTTCTTAATTTCACAATCTAACTCACCTCTAAAGTCAGAGTGATTTGAATCAGTGTTTATTGCCTGTTACTGAATATAAAGGTTGGTCAAGATTTATTCAAATAGTGAATGACTGTCACTGATTGCTAAACCAGAGTTCTGAGTGGTTACTGTGTCATTTTATAATACCAAGAAATATTTGAATTAAACAAAACTAGTTCCGAAATCAGTCTAGGATAAAATAAATAACTAAAACTTGCGCTCAAAAACCATCAATATATTATTCAACCACTTATGGTACATTAGTTTTACCAAAATTACCATGATGGTAGTAAAATATAGTGATAGCAAAGATAGTTTTTATTAAGTTAATGAAATCTTTGATTAAAGATGCCAACGGGTTCCCAGGTATCCATCGCTGACAATAACCCGGGTAATAAAATAAAACACTGTACCCGTTAAAAATGCTTTCCAAGTTACGAATAGGACACAGAGTACATTTTGATGCTCATGTCATGTGTACATTTATTCATCATCACAAGGGTTCATATGGTTTTTCACGATTTACTAGTCATACAAGTACTGTATAATAATGAGGACAATTTTCTCCTTTCTCGCTGACCTACTTAAAATTCAACGCTGATATTTCAAGATAGACTATCCTAACCTCGTGACTGTCCATGGTTTATTGGCCATTTGTCTTGCAATTTAAGTGCACTTGTTTTGAGATCCTGATGACATTAACTAGGTCAATACCTGTTGTCAACGACAGTAAGTACTGATTAAGAAATATTCAACAAAATAAAGTTTAAATATGTACTCAATTCTAATGCAAGAAACAGAAATGTCCAGTTTAACTAATGCCATTTTTGTCTCAAGTCTGTGGCTCTGATATGATTGCTAGCTGTACATGTCAGAGCCAGTGTTCACATGTCTGTTTAACCGTCCTTTAATATGAGTGGGAAACCCAAGACAGACATTTTTGTCACAGCAAAGGCAACAATAATGACTAAGGTACATGTACTTTTTATACCATGTTAGAAATGATTTTACAAAATGGAAAAATATACAGAATGAAATTTCTCATTAAAATATTTAAATATAAGAGAAACAAATTATTTTTTAATATAAGTGAAACCAAAAAGTCTAAAATAAAAATAACTTTTGTCAATTTTGTAATGTTAATGAAAAGTATGATGATGGCAAGAACTATTATGGAATGGATTTTATATCGTTAATAAAAGGATGATGATGGCAAGAACTATTATGGAATGGATTTAGTATCGTTAATGAAAAGTATGATGATGGCAAGAACTATTATGGAATGGATTTAGTATCGTTAATGAAGAGTATGATGATGGCAAGAACTATTATGGAATGGATTTAGTATCGTTAAGGAAAGGTATGATGATGGGAAGAACTATTAAGGGATGGATTTTATATCGTTAATAAAAAGTATGATGATGGCAAGAACTATTATGGAATGGATTTTATATCGTTAATAAAAAGTGTGGTGATGGCAAGAACTATTATGGAATGAATTTTGTAATGCTAATGAAAAGTATGATGATGGCAAGAACTATTATGGAATGGATTTTGTAATGTTAATGAAAAATGTAATGATGGCATGAACTATTATGGTATGGATTTTGTAATGTTGATGAAAAGTGTAATGTTGGCAAGAACTATTATGGTATGGATTTATTATGTTAATGAAAGGTATGATGATGGCAAGAACTATTATGGTATGGATTTTGTAATGTTGACAAAGATTATGATGATAATAATGACTATTACTGTTTTTCATGTATTTTTTCGTACCCTTTATTTTTTTCGCACACACTACAGTATAAAACTAATAATTATTTAAATGTATTATATTTTTTCATACATACATATTACTTTGTATATTTTTTAAGAACTTTAAATTTCCAGACATAATATTTCTACTTAAGAAGATTTATGATTGTGAAAAACATTGAGGATACTGAATAACCAGTTTGTTTTTACAAAAATTAATAATGAATTGTTGCTGAGAAAATACAACAATTGATGCATAAGCTCTCATATTGTCATTAAAATATCTACTGACATTATTATTAATGGACAAAGGCCTTCACAGAACATCATCCTGAATTATCGATAATTAGTTCTTCCTATTAACTCCGTCGCCTGAGCAAAACACAACATGCATTTTAAAATGAGTTTGAAAGCCCTGTCATGTTTTCTTATCTAACAAAATTTATGTCTGAGTACATGTTAAAATGAAGACGATAGACCAATTATGAACTAGTCTTATCATTTCATTTTAGGCATACAAAATTAAATTATAAAAGCCATTCCATTTTCTATCGTCAATTTGAAAGTCATGGATTCTGGTAAATCGATTCTAATAAACAATCTTTTAAGTGCTTGTGCTGTTTTGACTTAGGGGCCATCCATAAATGATGTCATGCACCTGGGGGGGGGGGAGTCCACACATTGGTGATGATATGTGACAAGTGGGAGGGGGTGTTTAAGAAATATGACATCACATCAAAATGCACAACTTTAAATAAAAGTTCCACTTAATTTTTTGATTCCTTACAATTTATTCAATCATGTTTGAAGTAGCTTCACATGTGTCATGCATGAGCTCAAATTAAGATGGACTCATGTTCGAACTACAAACACCCCTACTAGCTCCAATAGTGGCTTTTTCCAAATAGCATTCTTCCGTTTCCAGTCTGCTGGTGTTGACAAAGCAAGGTTGAAATGATAATTTTCTCGCCAAACTTTTTTAATTTTAAACTTTTGTGCTATAAAATTAAATATAAAAAGTTTGATAGAAAAAGTAAATAATTTATAAGCTTGATAGAAAAATAAATAATTTATAAAGGTTGATATTTTTCTGATTTTAGTTATACAGTGCAACCTGTCTTGAAAGACCACCCCTTTTGTCAAAATATAATGGTCTTTCATGACAGGTGGTCTCTCATAACAGGTCATAACACTATATAATCAATAAATCTGTACATGGAGAACCTGGTCTCTCAAGACAGGTGGTCTCTCATAGCAGTGGTCTCTCAAGGCAGGTTTTATTGTAATTACCTTACTTGGTAATTATAGAAGAATTTGAATACAATATTCTGAACATCTGCATTTTAGCTAGACGACAAATATTTTCAAAAGAGTTATATGACAATTTCAGCCTTCCAGTAGTGCCTTTTTTTAATACACGTTTTATCCTACAATATCAGAGTGCAGCGCCACACTAAATAAATACTACAATGACAATAAAGTGATTTGAAACATGTTAATTTTCAAATAGAAAATACAGCTTTTTCGGTTGAAGGGGGAGCAGAGCTTTGTGACTTAATATTTGAGGGGAGTCTGACGTTTTGTGATGGCGTTTGACAAGTGGAGGGGGAAGGGGGTCAAAATCACATGACATCATTTATGGATGGTCCCTTCGATATAATTATCATTTTATAATAAATCTATTACACTATATACCCACTATTGATATCTTTACTGACACGTTCGAATAACAAGTTATAAGTTATCTGTATGATCTCTGGTCTTAACAAAATCTGCTGTATGGACACTAGACTTGATAGCACACTTGACGGATTTTCATTTCCCTAAAGAAAGCCATATTTCCCTACTGACAGCCTCACTGATTTGCCCTCCACTGTCGAATCTTGCCCTCTAACTGATTTCAACTGGAATAACCAAAGCTCTTTGCAAATTTAATTAGCGTGTAAATATCACTGCATATCCATGTAGTTAAAATAACAAAGTATATCATAAAACAATAATGAATTGTTGATTTAGAAGTGTTTATAGATAATGGAATATAGTTGAGGATTATCACAATTGTCAGGTAACTATAAATAGTCATTTTCTCATCGCCAAAGCTACAATTAAAAACTGCCACGAATAAAGACAGTCCTAGACACTGATAAAATGTCCCTCTCTCTCTCTCTCACACATATATGTATGCGCGTGTTAACTAAAACGTGTTTTTAAGTTCTTTTTATTTTTTTTATTGCAATTTGAATATGAGGTTGTTGCTGCAAGAACTGCACTTATTTTTATGACAACGTGGACTCAGATCATTGTGCAGACCTACAAGTAGGTCTCACCTATTTTACCTGACAGTGGACAGAAAAAAAAGTATACACCTAATTATTGGTCTAAATGGACAATTTACCAAAGTACACATACATGTTCAGGTCATCTTAATCATTTTGTCAACATTACACAAAATAACAACTACAAAGAATTATGCTCTAAATACAGACAAGCTTGCACACCGAGACATTATGCTTTCTCTCTCTAAAAACAAAACAAAACTCTGTACGAGTACTTATATTTTTACTTTAATTAGATTCTCGACTTTGAGCAGAATGAGACAGAAAATATACATTTATCTTGTACAGTTGTACTGTTAGGTTGTTAAGTAGCGTGACTTCCGTAGAACTTATTCGGGAATGATCCTTTTATTTATCATACACAGTCAGTACCACAAAATGATAATTATTTATTTGACATATAATTTTTCCTACACTGAAATTCATAATAATTTTTTATGAAAGAAAACTTTCATTAAATACGGTATGGTATATGTTTTGTAATGATGTAATGCTGATAAAGATTATGGTAACAACTATAACTGATATATTTTATAATGCGGATATGATCATGGTAATGACTATTATGGTATAGATTTTGTAATCTTGAAGAAGATTAAAAACTTAAATAAACATTCCAGTAAACAGCACAGAGTTTGTACTTCCCCCCCCCAAAAAAAATTTTTTTTTGTTGAAGTGGTAATTACTTGTATTGTTCAGTACATGAGTCAATACACAAAGGTTTCAGTATATATCAAATATTGCTCCCCCCCCCCCCTGTAAGTTTTTATATCAATCTTTTATACTTTCTACCTGAAATTCTGTTGTATGATGAGAGTACTTGGTTTTGAAAAAGAATTTTCGTTTCTTCTTCATGACAACAAGCTGTAACGGCTTCACATTGTCCTGCTCATCTAAGCTTGGGACAGGTATCAGCGTGTCCTTTCCCATTGAATTCACCAACTGGTGACAGGCCGCAGGGAACATGACGCTACCAGACCCTAAAAGGAAACAAAATACTTTAGACAATGGATTCCAGAAAAAAACAAATTCCATGACAATTTTAAATTGACTGTAATACTACATAGTATAATTTTGTATATTTATATTATTTATTATTTGAATGTATGAACCGCTCCGGTGGCCTAGTGGTAGAGCGTCCGCCCCGGAAGCGGGAGGTCGTCGGTTCGATCCCCGGCCGAGTCATACCAAAGACTTACAAAAATGGTACTAACAGCTGCCTCGCTTGACGCTCAGCATAAAGAGGTTAGTGTTAGGACTGGTCGGCCTGGTGTCAGGATAATGTGACTGGGTGAGACATCATGCTACATGTCTGCGGCATGATGTCTCAGTGCTAGACATCACTATAAACTGCCTCACTGCAGACATCGTAGCGATATGACTGAAAAATTGTTAAAGATACGTTAAAAATCCTAATCAAACAAACAAACAAATTTGAATGTATGAATATGGTATAAATTAGACGGTTATAAATTTCAGCTTTATATAGACCCAAATATTCTACATTCTTGTAAGAATATAAAGGCTGAAGGACATCTCACGGACTATATGTCAATGATAGTGGAGTGGTGGGTAGGGTTGCAAAACCCAAAACCATTACCAATCCCTCCCATTATAACCTAAGTGGCTGTGTGGAATACATATATACATAAGAATCTTAGGTAATGTTACTTTGGGACTATAACACCAGACCACGGATTTAAACCTGAGATTGTATTTACAAAATCTATCGGTCAATCAGATTATAAAAAAGAGGCTTTACAACAAGTGTTGCAACAACAAAACTCTAATGCAGACCATTTTTTTTAAAGACTTGGGTCCTAAAGACCTAAATCAGCATTAAATAAAACAAATTATTTTGATTCTCTTTGTAAGATATATCCTCAAATGAAAGATGCTGAAATGGATTAGACTGCATAATATGACAATATTAAACTGATTATGGCTGGATTACTCAAGACTCACAGCAGTGTAATACTGGGTTAGTTTGATTTAGGTTTTAGTTTTGTCAAGATGTCTTAGTGTGCCAATGGCAAATACCAAAATCCAAGCAACAAAAACATCACACAAAATTCACTGATGAATGAAAACATGAATTTCACTGGTTACAATAAAGAATTCTGCTCTTCCTGTAAAGATGATTTTAAATTTTGTTGCAAGTGGCAAGAATGGCATCAGGTGTAATGAATAAACCCCATCTCATAAATGTATATTATTAACTGTGCGAATAAATGAACTACACAGAGTGTTGACACAAGCTTCCATTTAGTATGGCCAAAACCACAGTGGACTTGTTGGTATTTTGAATCAAATGGGAGTTTCTTTAGCAATAGTTATATTATATCTGTATCAGCAGGTCTCTGTTTCCAAGTAAAAGATGTAATGGATTTCACTATCTTTGATAATCTTAATAATTCCATAAATTTTGTATCTACATCTCTTTGAATACATGTTAACAATACATTCTTCTTTTAATTGTCTAAAATTATTAAATCTAGATATTGCAAATATTTTATGCAGGCCAAGAGATTTCAGTGAAATCAACTGTTTTAGAAACCAGTAAAGGAAAATGAGCAGTTTACATCAAGAGTTTCCATTTGGTTTTTAATGCCAATAGAGTGACATGGTGGGGGTCCTCCTGGCAAAAATCCAGTTAAAACTATAAATTATTGAATGATGTGACTCAGTTTTGCATATGCATACTATCTTTCATTTCAAAATCTGTCAGGGCATTACAACAAAGGGGAAGCAGGTGATTGAGCGAATACCATAGTTGACTAGTTTCTATGGTAACATTTTCCTGTAATATCTATCAGCATTAAAATTCATGCTGCTGGCACAAACAGATGCCGTATGTATGGACACGTATATGACTGTCACGGGAAATGATTTTTTGGATTCCCATTTTTGAACTCCTTAGGTTCCTGAATTGTGGTCTTCTAGGGTTAATTTTGTTATAAAGTTGGAGATTTTTGGATGCAAAAAAACATAATTAAGATTCGAACACATGATTATGACATCAAGTGGCTTGTAGAAAACAGCTTCAATATATTAAGAGTTGGTAGTAATCATAAAAAACACCACAGGTCTTCAGCAACAAACCATTTTGAATGTATCCACATATATTTCATATTACGGAGTGATATCTTTTTGCCATTTAAAATTTCAATTTAGGTGTCCTATTTGGTTTCAAAAATATAAATTTTAAATTTAAGTCCAAAATTTCAATTCAAGAGTTTTATTTGGTTTCAAGCATATAAAATTTAAATTCAAGAATCCTATCTGGTTTTAACCATACAAAAAATTTCAATTCAACAGTCCAGTATGGTTTCAAACATAAAAATTTCAATTCATGGATCCATTTTGGTTTTAACCATACAAAATTTCAATTCAGGATTCCTAATTGGTTTTAAACTTTATTTTACTCAAAAGGATAGGTATGATAAACTGAATCGGTCAGAGCTTAAGATATAAAGAAGCATGATTGTGAGAATCTAGAATATGTATTTACATATTTTCTGTGGAAATATATACGTTTGTGTATTATAGTAAATAAAACCATAAATGACACACAAAAAGAGGAAAAACTGTAAAATCATGTGCGACCAAGCAACTTGAATACACAAATAGAGCAATTAAAAGAAAGCCTTAATTAGGGGCCTCAAGTGGCCGAGTGGTCTAAAGTGCTCTCCATTATGGATCACTGCAATTTCACCTCGGTTCGAGTTTCAGATTTGGCCAATGTGGGACTGTGAGAAAGCTTGCCGGTAGCTTCTTGTTGGTCGGTTGTAATCTTTCCGGGTTCTTCCTCCACCAATAATACTGGCCGCCTATCTTGTGCTGAAAAATGGCGTTAAACCCTACAACATAACCTTAATTACTTCCTCTAAAAATAATTTAAATAAAATTTAATTTTGCTTTTTAAAGAATCATTATTAAAACATGCAAATCACATTACATTTATTTTAATTTGTATTATTGTCAAAATTAGTGTATTTCGGTTTTTGAGTGTTTTTCGGTGTTTGTAATAACCCGTATTTAATTTTCATGTCCGTTATCTAGGCCACACCACGAGGCATAAGGAAATCAATTTATTTACAGTACATACGCTTTTTTCATTGCATGGAGGCGAAATGTTTTTTCCGACGTTGCTGTCATCCGTCAAATTGATTTTTATTTAGTGACTGATATACTGAAATTGAGGGTTTTGTACATACATGCATCCTGCGACAGCAATGTGTACAAGTCCTCGCGCAAAAAGAATGCCATATAATATTCATGACTTCAAAAACACTGTCAGTCCTCGTTATAGGATAAATTGTGTGGATTCTACTGTGAGATCTGGAAATAGAACGTAATTTGTCATGTATCTTTGTTTCATATCTGAGACTGTCTGCTAATACAGACGCTGAAGCATCTCAAAACAGACCATTTGATTCCCAGTCTGGCATTCTTTATTTCGATAGTAAAGGA
Source organism: Unio delphinus (assembly GCA_029339505.1). Lineage (NCBI taxonomy): Eukaryota > Metazoa > Mollusca > Bivalvia > Unionida > Unionidae > Unio > Unio delphinus. The sequence goes on from JAQISU010000064.1 coordinate 3,350,605, forward strand.
GAGGGGGGTAGCCAGGTATCCGGTCGATTGAAGCTTTAATTTTAGAGCGGAGAAACAAAATAATATAACCAGTGTCCTTTCTCTTTTTTTCTTTTTTTTTCTATTTTTCTTTAAAATAGAAAGAACTAATTTATTGCTAGGGTCAAAGAACAACATTCGAGAGCGGAAACCATGTGATGATCTCGACGACAAGCGAGAAGAAACACGCCAGTTCTCTAAAATAAACAATGTCACAGACATAATTTTAAGTGGAATCATCCGGCGGGTTAAAGTAATGCATAAGTAAATTTAAGTGAAATAATCCGGAGCAAATAAAGTACACAAAAGGAATTTCAACCAATATAATCTAATAATCTGGCACTTACAATCACAAATAACTGATTTCGGGATTAAAATAGTCTAGCAAGTTATAATGTCACATATGTGATTTGAAGTAAAATAATCTGGTATATTCACGACTAACCTGAATTTGAGCAAATTGTGTACCCTGTCCACGATAAAGCCCTCTAATTTGCCACCCAGACATCGATCCGAATGTCCGTACACGTGACTGTTGTAGATAGGCTTGGTAAACCCAGATGGTCAACACTTACGTTTCAGGAGAGCACTCGTATTATAGATATATTTTTCAATAATGCAGAAAATATTGCTCAACACTTGTATTTCCATAATTCGTTAGGCCTTCTTATGAAGTGAATAAGGCCATGACCTCAATGTATTTATTAACCGGAAACGGAAATCTTTAGGGATGTAAGATTTTAAAAAATGTTGGCAACGTCAATATGTATGTATGTATGTATGTATGTATGTATGTATGTATGTATGTATGTATGTGTTTGTGTGTGTGGGTGGGTGGGTAGTTAGGTAGGTAGGTAGATCACATTATGCGTGCATATAAACATTTAGACACTTGTAAGTAAAATGCGTGCACTCGAGTCATATTAATAATAAAGGTACCAAATAGACTGCTGAAACAAATATGAAAAAAACTAAAATAATGTAGCAACACAAAAGTCAAATACGTATGCAAATAATGCAATTTAACTTAAAAAAGCTAGTGGGAATAAGTTGTTTCAAAGCAGGTAAAATATATTAAATGATATTTAATCGACATGCTGAATTCTTAAAGCTCTTAGATATGCGATTCATAAATGAATTTTGTTTTCAGTCAATTTTACTCCAGGAGTTTTCAAACATATGGACACTTTATTTTCTGGTGTGCGGTAGAGTGGTTTGGTACTATTTCACAACTTGGACAACACTTCAGATGCATACAATTCCCTGCGACTCTTGCAGAGACAGGCACAAATACTTGGACGACCGGGTCTTTTTACGTAAAAAATACGTAAAAATTGATCCATATAAAATTAACTTTACATTCAGTTTTTTGTTGTTGAGTGATGTGTGGTTTCTGCATGTTTTCTTACATACAAACTTTATGATTTTCTCTTCGGTAGAGTTCAAAATAAGTAACTCCATCTTAAATCAGTAATTAACGACATCATGTTTTTATTGAATAAGCACTTACCTTTAGAGGAATCGCCCATTATTTTGAAATTGTTGTTTATAAATACAAATTACAAAATAGTTGCCTGTAATTACAGTTTATAGAACTGCGTAGTCACTCAATTGCTGATCTAGCTGATCTATATCTATATCAAAGTCCACAATATATATAGAAAACTATTTTGAATACTGACATAATTCATTGATAACTTATCTAACACATACATCGTTTAACAGAGTTAATCTGATCATACAACATTAGTGATATCGCTGACTTATTTACCTGTGACGTACGTACAGCATACTGAGTGTCTACATCTTGATAAATTCGTACATAGACGGTAGGGTACATAAATCTGGATAAATTCGTACATAGATGGTAGGGTAAATAAATCTGGATAAATTCGTACATAAATGGTAGGGTAAATAAATCTGGATCAATTCGTACATAGATGGTAGGGTAAATAAATCTGGATAAATTCGTACATAGATGGTAGGGTAAATAAATCTGGATAAATTCGTACATAGATGGTAGGGTAAATAAATCTGGATAAATTCGTACATAGATGGTAGGGTAAAAACAATCTGGATAAATTAATGCATAGATGGTAGGGTAAGAATAGCTGGTTAAATTCGTACATAGATGGGAGGGTAAATGATCATTATATCAGTTGAACTGGATCCCTAAAGATCGCATTTATCAGAAATAAATCTTAAAAGCAAAATAGAAATCAACACGACCTGGACACACGTGTCGGGTGATTCGGACAAAGTGTTAGGCACTGACTGATAACAATTGTACATGTTAAGCGAATGAGGACAGATAGGTAGCAAGAATACCTTTATATGAATAATTAGGTCAGTACTTCAGTATGTAGTAAAAGTAATTAATCAGGTCTGTTGATAATTTATGATATTTTTTTGCCGCTACAAAGTTTTTAAAAAAAATCGATGGTAGTTGAAAACTGTTTTACATGTTCTTCATATTTGGATTGAAGTGTTGCAAATTCTAACATAGTTGTTTTTAACTTCGTGAGTTTCAGTATGGTCGCTGGTGGATTTTCAAGGAAATATAATAGAGGCTTGTCAATATTGTCAATTATATTTTTTTGTAACTCAGAAAACAGATCAAATTTAGTTATATGGTCGTTGTATTCATCGCGTAGTGTTTTTAATGGTTCTAAATCGTTAATTCGTTCCACAATAGTTGAAATAAGGACGCCCGGTTTAAGTTTACCTTGATCGGAAAACAACGCGATAGCATTTTCCGTTACATCGTTTTGTTTAACAAAAATATCATCAAGGGAAATATTACTAGTTTTCAATTTACCCTGACGATCTTGAAATACAACTATTTCATTGGGATCAACACTTGCTAAATTCAACATCTCAGCTATTTCATCTTCGATTATTTTTATTTATATCACCGGTTGCAACGCCATCGGCATCGGGTTTCTTCAACGCTGACAAAGATCGTCCCCAAATATCAATCATGTTATTCTATATAATTTCTCTCTAAAATCTTCGATTGTTTGTTTACTTGTTTACTTGAATTTTAACGGCGCACCAGCACTTTTAGGCTATTTAGCGCCATACAATACGTTACATGTTCAGAAACAAGAAAGGTTTAACATCGACCAGCGATATATATAAAAAAAACAATAGTTAAATATAAAATGGTAAGATGTTGGTAACAGGAAAATATGAAGCTTCCCAATCAACGGGAGATGTAAATGGTGTTATGTTGATGATAAGATGTTGTAAATAAAAGGTGATATTTGCATTAGATAAAAATATTCTACGTGATGGTATACAAGTTATAGTTTAAAATAGAGATTTACTTCCTTTAGGAAATCTAAAATACAAGTGGTTTGTATTGTATCAAAAAGTTCCTTCATGTCATGTACATTATAGTATTTAACACGCGTAGGTTGCAGGTCAGAACACTCGGTCATAAAGTGTTTAACAGTGAATGGCTCATTGCAAGAAAAGCACTCTGGTGGATCTTCACCTTTTAGTATGTGGGAGTGGGTAATGTATGTATGACCGATTCTGATTCTTGCAATGACAACCTCCTCCCTGCGGATAGTTCTATAGGAAGGAGTCCATTCTCCCAGGGTTGGTTTGATGGCATGAAGTTTGTTATTGACTGCATCATCCCATGACGCCTGCCACTTCTGACGTAGGTACTTTTTGATACAAGGTTTAAAATCAGTAAAAGGTAATTTAAAATCCGATGGTTCTTTGGATAGAGCCATCTTAGCAGCCCGGTCTGCTTCTTCATTACCTTTAATACCAATATGGCTAGGTAGCCAACAGTATACTATGTTGTAGGACTTACTAAGCTCAGAGTTTTTGACGAGAATATCGACTAGTAATGGATTATCCAGTTTTCTATGGTGTAGCGACTGAAGTACTGACAGAGAGTCACAGAAAATAATGCTATTTAAAATGCGCTTTTGTTCAATAAATTTCAGAGCAAGATCTATTGCTCTGATTTCTGCTGAAAATATGGACGCATCGTTTGGCAAGCGCACTTTGGTTATGTGCTTGCCACTAACAAAGGCTGCAGCAGCCTTGTCATCAACTTTTGATCCATCAGTAAAAATTTTTGTGTAGTTTTTAAAATCGTTGAGGAGTTCATGATAAGAGGTCTGGAAAACGGCAGGATTCGTCTCAGATTTTCTCCCATCGTGCAACGTAAAAATCACTTTGGGTTGCTTAAGGAGCCAAGGTGGTGTTTCCGAGACAAACGTATTCTGAACTGTAGGGAGATTAATTTTGATAGTGTCAAAACTGGATGATATTCTGATGCCAAATGAAGGTATGGCATTTGGTTTGTTTTCGTACAAAGTTTTGTATTTTGGTTGAAAAACAGCCGAAAAAGCAGGGTTCAGAGGATTTGATCTTAACCTAAGAGCGTACTGTATAGAAAGCATTTCTCTGCGGTGCGACAAGGGTGGTTCATTCGCTTCCGCGAGAAGGCTTTCGCATGGAGATGTCTTGAATGCTCCTAGAGCAAGTCTTATTCCCTGATGATGAATTGGGTCAAGCATTTTCAAATAAGACTTCCTAGCTGAACCATAAACAATGCAAACCATAGTCTAGTATAGAACGGATAAATGTTCTATACAAATTGAGGAGGACTTTTTTATCAGCACCCCAGTCAGTGTGCGCAATTACTTTTAGTAAATTTAAAGCTTTTAAGCATTTAGCTTTTAAATTCTTGATGTGTGGTATAAAAGTCAGTTTTCTGTCGAAGATAATACCCAAAAACTTCGTTTCCTCAACAACTGGAATAAGTGTTCCGTCCAGCGTGAGTTTAGGGTCATCATGATGTCTTCGCAATTGACAGAAATGCATGCATACTGTTTTCGATTTAGAGAATTTAAAACCATTATTACTGGCCCAATGGTGGATCTTATTGATATTTTGTTGAAGTTGCCTTTCAATTGTATGCATGTGCTTTGATCGATAACAAATTAAAAAATCGTCTACATATAAAGAGCAGTCCACACCGGGAGTTAAGCACTTAGTGATGCTATTGATTTTGATATTAAATAGCGTCACAGATAAAATACTGCCCTGGGGCACACCCATCTCTTGCTGGTGCATATCGGAGAGGGTAGCGCCCACGCGTACTTTGAATTCTCTGTCGGAGAGAAAACTGGAGATGAAAGCGGGCAGACGGCCTTTTAGACCTAGATCGTGCAGGTCATTTAGTATTCCGTACTTCCATGTTGTATCATAGGCCTTTTCTAAATCAAAGAAGACCGCTACTAAATGTTCCTTCTTGATAAATGCATCGCGAATAAATGTTTCCAGTCTAACCAGATGATCGTTAGTACTACGACCAGAACGGAAGCCAATTTGGAAAGGAGAAATTAAATTATTACTTTCCAAGTACCATACAAGCCGAGAATTAATCATTCGTTCCATTGTTTTGCATATGCAACTTGTCAATGCAATAGGCCGATAGCTGTTAGGATCTTCGTTATCTTTGTCTGGTTTGGGAATCGGTATCACTGTTGCTTCTTTCCAGCTCTTAGGTACATTACCAGCAATCCATAAATCATTAAAGATTTTAAGAAGCAATGTCAGAGAAGATTCTGGGAGGTGTTTCAAGAACTGGTAATGTACTTCGTCAGGCCCAGCGGATGTATCATGGGCCTTGTCTAATGCCTCCCTAAGCTCCAATAAAGAAAACAGCTGGTTATAATTTTCAGTGTTGTTCGATGTAAATTTTAAACGCGACTTTTCTTTTTGAGATTTTAATCTTCTAAAGGCATCTGGATAATTAGATGATGATGAGTTTTTCGAAAAACTATCGGCAAGAATATTTGTTATGTCACGTTTCGAACTGAAATTGATATTGTTTATTTTTAGGTGTCGAATAGAATTGTGTTTCCTTTTTCCATTTATTTTCCGAATAGTATCCCAAACTTGTTTCATTGAGGAACGAGAGTTTAGAGAGGAAATATATTTCTTCCAGGATGCACGCTTACATTCTTTGATTGTGCGTCGAGTTTTAGCCCGGGCAATACGATATTTATTTAAATTTTCGGGCGTTGGACGAGTGTTGAATGTTTTTAATGCTTCTCGGCGTTTTCTAATGGCTTCTTTGCATTCCTTGGTTACCCAAGGTTTTTGCGATCTCTTACTGTTCGTTGAGGACTTGGGAATGGATTCATCTGCAATTGAAATTAGAACGGAGGTAAAATGCTGTATAGGATTAACAGCGTTGAATACTGTATCACTATTTAGTCTAGTTTTACATAATGCTTCAAACATAGCCCAATCGGCCTTCTTTATATTCCATTGTGGAATTGTATCATCAATTTTAGTGTTATTTTCAAGAGTGATTGGAAAGTGATCACTGCTGTGAAGGTCATCAGCGACCTTCCATTCATAGTCCAAAAGCAGTGAGGGAGAGCAAATTGTCAAATCTATGCATGTGTACGTACCCGTTCCTGGGTGTAAATATGTTGATGAATTAGTGTTATATAGACACAGATCGTGTCTAGAAATGAAATCTTCTATTTTATGGCCTCTGTCGTTTATGTGATTTGATCCCCATAAAATGTTATGGGCATTAAAATCCCCGAGTAAAACGAAGGGCGCGGGAAGTTGTTCAACAAGATTGTCTAATTCCTTTTGTACTAGGTTGGTGTTTGGTGGTAAGTAAATGGAACAAAAAGTAATCACTCGATGTAGAGTGACACTTACAGCAATGGCTTGTAAATTTGTGTTTAAAGGAATGACTCTGTGAGGGGCTCTATTGTTCACAGCAATAGAGACTCCTCCTGAGGCCCTGTCTGCGTTTTGAAAGTACGCATTAAACAGGGAAAAGTTTTTAAAAGTAATTTTATCTGTCTCTTTCAGGAATGTTTCCTGTAAACATAGTACAGCAGGATCGTGTTCATTTAAAAGCAGAAGAATATCATTGTAGTTTGTTTTAAGTCCTCGACAATTCCATTGTATGATGGTGTTCTTCATTCTAATGTTATGCTGGAGATTCTGGAACTAGATTAGACTATTCGCGGTGGAAGCATGTGTTGTTATTTGTCTGGAGGAAGTACGGGAGTATATTTAGTTTTATTAGGTTTGGAGCTACTTTGAGTACACGGAGCAGTTTCTTCTGCATCCATGCTCTCAAAGTCTCCAAACCTGTTGTACAGTTTAATGGGGTCATCTGACCCCTTTTGCTGTTTATTTGTTTGTGCTTTGTGTTTCTGTCTTGGTGATTTTGGTGGTGGATTGTTATTAGTTGTTGTCTGAGTTGATGTTGTGCTTTTCTGTGGCTTATAATTAGGGATGTTGGCACATGTGGTTGAATCGGGCTGATCCGTCTGTGTTTGGGCGTCCTTCGTGCTTTTTGGATTGTGCTTTACGACTGTGGAGAAGGATGGGCCAGGAAGGGATGTTTTTGCCTGGACAAGTTTTCTGGCCTCTGGGTAGGGAATGTTCGAAGTAAACTTTACCCTCTGAATTTCCTTCTCCTGTTTCCATGTATCACAATCTTTGGAACTGGCGTGATGTTCCTTGCCACAGTTGACACAATGCGGAGTTGCTCTACAATCAGCTTCCTGATGAGAGTGTTCTCCGCATCGGCCACATACCTTGGCTCTGGAACATCGATCTTCGTGATGGCCGTATTTTTGACACTTATAGCATCGAAGGGGGTTTGGAATGTAGATCTCGACCTTTACTTGTAAAAACCCAACCTTGACCACTTTGGGCACTGTCGGTTTATTAAAGGTGAGTACAAATGTATTGGTGTCCTGCAGGGTGTTATTACGTTTAATACGTATTCTTCGCACTGCAGTGACACCTTCATGCTTCATCCCTTCGATGATATCTGCGTCGGTGACTCCAGCCAAGTCACGACATCGTATTACGCCTTTGGACGAATTCAGTGTAGTGTGGGCGAATGAGGTCACTGGAATATCAAAGAATGTTTTCATTTTCATGATATTGTCTGTTTGCCCCTTTCGCTCACACTCTACAAGAAGGCAACCCGATTTTAGTTTTTTCACACTTTTTGGTGTGCCAATCGATCCCGTAATGGTTTTCTCGATAATAAATGGAGATAAACCTGAAAGCGGTTTAGCATCATCTTTTGATTGAATAACCATGAAGCGTGGAAATGATTCCACGCCACGTGGTTCTTCATCAGAGTCAGACAGTGGTTTAGTACGTTTATTGGATTTTTTTTCCATGATGGCAAGATTTTAAAATTCAGCACCCGTGCTCCCCACCCACCAAGGAGCCCAACAAGGGGACACTTTTAAAGTGCCAAGGATACACAGATGCCATACTCAGTTGATAAAATTACCTTTGGATGACCCTGAAGTCGCCAATTTCTAGGGTCAGTAAAATTACCCCCCGATTGACCCGTTGAGCCACCGCCTTCTAGGAAGTCTTCTAAGATTTGGAAAAGGGAAAGATATAGGAATAGAATATATGGGCAACGGTGGTATCAAAAGAGATACAAGGAGAAAGTAAAAGGAGGTGAGAGAGTTAATAAAGACTTCCTAGGGCTCGGCGTGACCAGCCGATTTGTCGAGACCGGGCCCATCTCGACCACCCGTCTAAGAGAAGTAGAGGCCAAAGTAGTGTGTTGCAACTACCAGGATCCTTTCCTCCCCCGACACGGGACGCAACCCACGGCAAACAGGTTGCCTCTACTTAGTCGCCTTTTACGACACGTGGCGAGGCACGTCGGGCCTATTCTACAACCCCGAACCCGCAGGGGGTAAATCTTCGATTGGCAGCGACAGCTAGTATATTCATTCACGACCCGATGAGGTGGTTTTCCAGATGTTGAAATAGTATCAATGATATTTAATACTTTGTTGCCTCATATTGGTGGGTCATTCATTTCTTGTGTTGGTAGCGTTGAGTACCAACAAGGGGTGTTTAAGTGGTTTATATAACGCATAAATTCTTTAGGCGGCGCAAACCCATATGAATCGAAATAAACAATTGCAAGCGGATCTATCGCGTATACAACCCAGTGAGTACCAGGTCCTGTGCTGTTATCATCATTAATGATACCGGTTTCAACGCTGTTTGGATTAGCCGGCAACTGATCTTTCATAAAGACACCTCTGAAGTTTTTAATTGCAAGTCTTTTAGCAGCATTGAGTAAATCAAAATTTTACATGGGAACTATTGTTGTTAAAAAAACCGGCCCTAGTCTCAGGCCTCTTCCGCTGTACCATGAATACGGGGTTCCTGGTAATCTTAGACCCTTTCCCTTTGTTTGTATCCACGTCCTTTTTTTTGTTCATATTATTGAGTAATACTGTGTACTGCTTTTGCAGCAAGAGCTCCAGCAACTCCCAACGCAGCCGCTTTACCAGCTGCAATCAACGCTGGAATAGCGGCTCATAACAGAAATGTACCACCTGATTTTGTCATGTTTTTGATCGCAGCCGAAGAGAGTGTGATCTGATCGCCCATTTTATCTTTGAAAGCATCATTGAAGTGTTTTATGTGACGAGTTGTCAGTGACAATTTATTCTGACTACCAGACATCTGATTCTGTTTCAGCGTGATTATGGTTCCACATGTTTTAGCTGATTCCTATTGCAATTGTTTAATTTGACCGGGAGTCAATGTAACACAAACAGCACTGTATGACATTATACAATACAGATTGATCTAATTGTTACATGTTTTTGGAAAACACTACATGTTTTCTACTGGTGCATTGATTACTCTCATTCGTCCACCAACACCTTCAAGTAGCATTGATTTATCACTGAGAATGACAGCAACCGCTCTATAATTAACACCAGCAGGGGCTATACGAGCTGTAAATTGTATATCAATGACGGATTGTCTTGTTAAATCAAGATGTTCCAGCGAAAAGTAATAGATCGGATACGGATTTTTAAAATCCAATTGTGATATTTGTAGACCAGTATCCACATTCTGATTGCATCCCATATATGACAACATACGATGATACACACGTGCTATTTGGTTGGCTTCGTAATTAAGTAGTATATCTTCGGATGGTTATTGTTGTCCATTTATACTCAGCGATACTTCATTAACGCCTAATTTATCAAATATCATATGGCTGCGTTCTTGAGAATTTAATCGCTCTCTATTCTGTAGCGCAACAAATATATGACGCGGAGCTGAAACACCTTGTTTTGATGCCAGGTGCCATGTAGATATACCATCAATATTAAAATCTGTAGTATATGTGGTCACTGATAACCAACTCAACAATGATTTTCCTCCATGATCCATAAATGATAGTAGTCGCTCTTCTGTTGTGATTGACGGAGTCATTACTAGCATCCACAATGATAGTTTTGTTATAATGACTTTACACCAGCACCACGCCAGATTGCATCATTATCATCGCCTTTTCTCCTAAGAACTACTATATGCTTCGTTCCATAGATAACTTTTCGGACATTTCTACAGAATCCAAATATATGATATAGTGGAATCGCGCATGAAAACTGTCGACGAGGCCTCTTCAATGTTCCTACGTGTGTTGCAAATCCTAGATTGTAATTATCATTAGCGTTTTTATAATATCAAAGTCAGCTCCTGGTCTTAGTCGATGTTCAGGAGTATCGAGCTGTGGATCATCTGCCGTTTCTCTTGGAGTCCGTAATTTAGTATATTGGATGTGATCAGCGTGATCAGTAATATCCTTAGAGAACATCATTGATGGACCTGCCGATCTTGTATAATCATGAGAATATCTTGCTAACCCCACTATTCTCTTCCTTCAATCATATATCTAGTACTCTCAAACAACGCCATGATACCATTATCAACAAAACCAACTCGAACATTTGGGTCATCTGCGTATGCTGTATCAGCTGCAACATTTGTTACGAGTTCTCCTTCCACTTCAATAAATGCTTCACACGGTAGAAAGTATTTACTGGTATCGTGAACTTGAAGTTCGATTCTTGATCGGAGATCTGGTTGTATTGCGTGATAAGAATAAAATTGATAATTACGTACGCAATCATCTTTACGCACTGGGGCGTCCATATCAAACGCTGGAACAAATGACCGTTTGAACATTTGATTATATATTCCTCGATCTAAATCATGATTTTTATCGTGGTCGTTGACGACTCCGTCGTGGTTTTAAGCCACTTCCCGCCATCATATTTGCGGTAATATTATCTTGGTCACTTGCTGTCAATGATGGAGTCGTCAACGAAGTTGTCAATGATGCTAATTTTTGATCTACTGCGTTATTTATTATTTTACTAACACTTGCAGGCATCGCCGCTGTAGATGGTAGTGGTCCTAGTGACTTAGTCGCTGGTGGTTTCCTTCGCCGCCGAACTAATGCTGTTAGTTTATCCTTTGCAGCGGGAAATGCTTTCCCGGCAACATCTCAAACAGCGCTAATACCCTTATCACGAATAACATAAATGGCTTTCATTGATAATTATTTTGCTAGCGGCGCCACTTTTGGAGCCATTCTTGAAAATAACCCTGCAATGGTATCGCCGAGACCATCACCATAGTACGCGCACCAAACAGGCAATCATGAATTTAGTACGTAGACACTGGTTGGTTTATCATGGTTGTAGTGTATGATCATCTTATTGAATTACTATTTATCTAATCGAATGACGAAGTCATCAAATGAAAAATCCTTTGGATGCTCAGTCACTGTGATAACCATGATGCTCGGCTAACTCGTCAATGAAATCTCGATATGTTTCAATATTCATGATACCGCCTTGAAATAACCGCCTACAGATATCAGCTGCTTCATTAATTATTTCTGGTGAGTTATTTCCAGCTCGTTTTCCTCCTATGAGTACTTGTAATTGTTTTATATCACTGAGAATTTTACCAGGACAATGAATTAAACCACTGCCTGATACCCCACTGGAAAATCCACTAGCGAATATTTCAGTTGCACCAGTTGCGCCTTGTGAAGAGGATTGTGTTATATCAAAAAGTTTTGATTGTTCTGGTAATCTAAGAAATCCGGTATCCGATTGCTTCTCTGTAGATTATTAAGCTTTTTTACTGCTTTCATATACTCCTTATATGTATCATCCTTCATCGATGCCGTAGATGCACATGTGAACGAAAGATATAATCCATTATACCAATCTTTTTTACTAGGGAGATTATAATCATCGTGGATACAATTTCTTCTCTGATGAAAACTCCTAGTGACGAATTCAGCTAATTTGTCAATAGAATAAAAATTTTTACTTCTTAATTCATCTAATTTACCCGAGCGAAGTTTGTCATTGAATGCATTTCGTCCATTAGCAATATCACCCTCCTCTTCTTCAGGAGGTTTAGGTGTTGGGGGGCTAATATCAATATCACCTAGTCGTTCAAATTCTTTCTGAGTTTGTTGAGCGGCTACTATATCACCAGGGAGTGTTTTAAAGATATTTTTGTTTGTTTAGATCTTTCTGCAATTTTTTCAAGTACAGGAAGAAGAGAAGCTTCTTTCCTTGATCCTTCTCTGGGTACATCTCCATATATTGCTCACTTAGTGGCTGATATTACCCCCTTCGTTGCCGTGGTTACCGGTTTAAACAGGTCTTCAGTTCCTGCAGCAAAACAAGTCTGAAGACTCTGTCTAGCCTGTAGTTTATTTTTAACGGAGTCGCGGACAGGGATGAATTTCTTAATTGCATCTAATCTTTCACGAGCCAATCTAGTCGTTAGTGATTCATTTACCATTATTGAAATCTTAAACAATTTTCCAATTAATGTACGATCTAAATACAGTGATTTTGTCACCCGAAAAATGAGTGGAAACTCTTTGAGTGTCAAGTGGCAAAACGTCTACGAGAAATAACATGGGAAATCGATCATTTGACCTGACTGACACCAACAGTCATTTTTGGTCGTTTTTGTAGTTTTTTGTCAACTTTTTGTCATTTTAAGTCATATTTGTGAATTTTTTTAGTTAAAAAACAGCAAAAATTATTTTTAATAAGAACATCTCTAATTGATTCATTTTGAGAGAATCGACCGTTTGACCCGACTCAGGCAGGCAAGCATCGATGAAAAATGACCCAGAAATGACCAAAAATCAAAAGAAAAATATTTACTATGAAAATTTCACTACTTCTTATAGTAACACGTTCATTGATAAACGCCAGTATAGGATTTCAACCGCTATTGTTGACTAAAACCGCCTTTCCAAATTTTGTTCTAGTTGAGCGCGCATACCTGTCCATGGAATATTTATACATGTCTGTAGTAAGAATTTTACCTAACAGTTACAATTTATACGGCGAGGGTATCCGAAAGGGAATTTTCGTTTTGTTGAATTCTTTTATCCCTAATTTTTAAATTAACTGCTCGTTTTATCTCATATTCCTTCCCTAGTTCTTTTCTTATTCCTTCCGCGATATTAAATAACGGGACAAACACACTGACGTCGTTACAGAATATAAAGGAGTCAAGAATAGAATTCTGGATTCTTTTTATAAGCGAGTATTATTTTGGTAGGACATATTTATTATTCATAACACCGAATTTAATGTCCTGAAAGACAGACAGAATTTGATCACAATTTAAATTATCTGATAATTGTATTCCTTGAGTTTTCAAATTTGAAATTTAAGTTATAACCTTATTGATATTTACAGAATTCATATTATATGATAGTTATATATTTCTAATACAAAAAATATATATATTTTTCAAAAAATTAACCCTGTCCGTGTTAAGGTGTTTATCATCTTAGCACGCCCAGGGATATTATGCGATTATATACGATGATGTGTGAACCCTATACGTGGTAAGGTGTTTATCATCTTAGCACGCCTAGAGATATTATGCGATTATATATGATGAACCCCATTTGGATGCCTCAGGTGTTATTTACATCGGAGGCGCCCAGAGGTTACATATACACGACAATACTATCATGAAGCATATTCCACGTGAGTGGATCAAATTCGTCAAATAACGGGTTCGAACTACAAGAGGATATGTTTAGTTAATGGACAGCACATTTACACACACACACACACACACACACACATATATATATATATATATATATATATATATATATATATATATATATATATATATATATATATATACAATACAACTTCAATCGAGTGTTACGGCAGTTGTAATGATTGGATATATACAATGAATGACGTCAATGGCGTGGTATTAAATACACAATGAATAAATGGATGATATATACAATGAATGAATGAATGGATGATATATACAATGGATGAATGAATGGATGATAAAGGACAGCACAAGACAATACAACATATAACAATGAATGAATGATATGGTCTATACAATGACAATGGATGATAGTACACTTCTACATTCAAACTGAAACCACTATACCCCCTCCCCACAAAATCACCCCCGGTTGAATAAAAACATTCACACCGTGTGACGCGGTGTGGTTTGGTATAGTGGTTTCACGATTTGAATTTCGGAGGTAACCCCTCAGTTAAAACCATCTGTCGGTACTGTCAACAATATGCCTGTTACGGGGTTTGAACCATGGGCTTCGGGACGAAACCGCAACGCGTTACGAATACGCGAACTGTTCTTATTACAGGTATATGCTTTTGAATATAATATATATGTAAACACGCGGATGGACAAATCAGTTATTGTAGTTTTTCCTTCCGTGTTGCAAAACACAGAAGTGTTATTTATACTTAAAATGATTATTGACAGCCGAATACTTGAAAAAAAGAATACCACATTTCCTCACAAAACAGATAATTGATTAATCGTGATAATGAAATCCATTGAGATGACGTAGTCTTTCAAAAAAAACCCATTGAAAGTAACTCTTTCATAAGCCGTACACATACCCGTACGAGTTAATCCCTTTAATGCTGTATAGAATAGTACCGAATACATATAGTCAGACATATGAAAATTGAATTCTTTGTCCGGTTCTTTTAGAAAAAGCCGATCGGGTTCTTCCCTCTGCAACATATCGTATTGACGCTCTACAAATATTGAAATATTTTTTCGGCTTCATTCATAGATTGAAATGATGATTAAGATATCTCTTCTTCCCAGCACCAAACATCAAATATCCTTGAGCAGCAGAGAGGGCGAACCTCACAACCTTTTTAGACAAAATTTTGATTGAAATCTTAAAACAAGCCTTCCTACGATCTCATTTTAACCAAAAAAGGGGCGAACCTCACAACGCTCCGGCAAAAAAAATATCTCCATTTACCATATGGAGATTTTACGATTTTTTAATTAATTTTGGTCGCAACGTCGTTGTCACTCACCCTCTCTGCTGCTGAACTTTCAGTTCTGGTTAATAATTTTTTTACGATTTTAACCGAATATTTGATCAAGTCCAATACGATATCGTGTCCGAGGATCATGCAAATTTATTGTTGCGAATCCGTGTGGTTTTGACTGAGCATGACTAAAGAAGTTTTTAAATTGATTGAAGTCCATATCAGAATACCATGTCTGCCAAATATTTCTAAGAGTATGAGTATCAACTCCGTTGAATACAGCAAGAATATTGCAGTTATCTCTGATCACTTTTGGAATCTGAGTGTAGCGTTGAGTGACATATATCACGTCAGTGTTTTTATGCCTACCTCTGGAAAAGATCCTAGCAGGATTTTTTTGTTTATCTAACATTATATCGTCGTATACGACTAAATTGTTAATATCTCCATCAATATCATCAATGCTCGGTGCTTCATCGATATCGGTTATAAACTCAATAATACCCTCTCCGGATTTTTCTACCGCGCTGTCGTTAAAATCTTTAGCACTTCATAACATCGTTGATCATCTACGCTAGGGGCAATTAAATACAACTTATCCCACTTCATCCATCTCATTCTTAAATTGAGTAACAATTGCGTTTTACCGGATCCAGATGGCCCGATTATAATCATCCGGATAGAGTTTGGTAGCGCTGCATGATGCTTAACCGGTTCTCTTGTTTTAGTCGCTGAAAAATCAATTATATCCATATCTCTATACATAAATTATGGATCTATATTGTATGAAGTGTAAAACGCGTACTGGCACAGATGACGTGACGACGATTACAACTAGGAATAACAGATCAGCACTAACTGGTAGATGTGCAACATGTGGTATAAAAAAGTTTAGATTTGTTTCTACAAAATCAAAGATTTTACAATTCGGAGATGTTTTAAAAAAAAACGAGGAGGTGATATCGCAGCCAAATTGGCAAAGCTCCCTGGAACCCCATGGGCAAAGTACCCCGGAGAAAAGCACCTTCCAGGATATAGCTATTGTGGCCCAGGAACACGATTAGATATCAGACTTGATGATCAAAATCAACCTCGACGTGGTGAAGAACCGATAAACGCTATTGATAAGGCGTGTCATGCTCATGATGTTGCATATAGGAGCAGCGATTTGCAGCAAAGACATCTAGCAGATGTGAAATTAATTCATGCATTAAATGCTATTCCTGATAAATCTTTCAAAGAAAAATTAGCTTCATGGTTAATAAAATCGACTATGAAAAGCAAATTAATGTTAGGTGCCGGTAATTAATAACAACATGGAATCTATTTATTATTCTCCAAAAGGATACTGGCGGGGTAACGCTGCAATCAATAAACTCGCTAGCGCCGCAAAAGTGAAAAAAACCACTGCGGCTAATTGGTTATCCAAACAAGCTATATGGCAAATTTATCTACCGGCGCCTACACAAATTAATTACTCGCATTTTGATGTGACTGTCCCTAATGAAGTTCATCAGGCTGATATATTATATTTGCCACATGATCGTGGTTACAAATACGCGTTAACCGTAGTTGATATTGCTAGTCGATACAAACAAGCAGAGCCGCTGAAAACAAAATCATCAACTGAAGTAGCTTCTGCGTTTGAAAGGATTTATCGAAAGGGTCCTCTGAGTTGGCCAAATCTATTGCAAGTTGATCCTGGCAAGGAATTTCAAGGCGCTGTTTTATCAGCGATGAAACATCACAAAGTCACCATCAGACGAGGGCATACTGCGTTACATCGTGATCAGGCAATTGTAGAACGATTTAATCGGACTCTTGCAGAGCGGTTATTTGGATATCAATACGCGAAGGAGTTTATTCAGGATAAAAGATCCCGTGAATGGGTTAAGAGATTACCAGCTGTGATTACCGCGCTCAATAACGAGATTACTCGAACAATTAACATGAAACCTATCAACGCGATTAAAAAGAAGTCTATACCTAAAATGGAAATAGAAGGAATTTCGCAAAATGATTCTAGCGTTTCCCAACCAATTCTTGGTAGTAATGTCACTGTTAGGTATTTATACGAACCAGGAGAGCTGGAAGGTGGCACAAAAAGGGCTACTGATCCTATTTGGAGTGTTACTGCACACAAGATATCTACTATAACACGATCAACTGGTAGACCTCCAATCTATAAACTGGATTCAACTGCCCCTCAGCGGGGTTTTACACGCGAACAACTCCAAGTGATTCCTGACGATACTCAATTACCACCACAGGGTCTTAACTAGCGCCGTTGCGTCTATTGCACTCAAGACAAGTCAACATCACATTGTTTCTGATATGACCGAGACTGTTATTCTTTCTGTCTACGGTAAATTGGCGAGGATCCTTATCTAAATAACGCCAACGCATTATACAATTGCAACTTGCGCAGTGATTATTCTGTTGTTGTTTCAGCGTGATTATTAATCCAGCATCAATATCAAATTCTCGTTGTTTTTTTTTGTCTTGTTGTTTGTAACCGGATAATTTTTTATCAATAATTTTAACATCAATATCATCCATTGTTGTGTCATTATCATCGCCTGACTCTGTCAGGACAATTCTTCGAAGTTGATTTATTTTTCGTACTCTGGATACTGCGAGATAGACTAAATTTGACCATTCGATGCGATTATCTACCATCCAAACAATTGTATCCGATATAGTCAATCCCTGTGAAGAATGTATCGTCGCTGCGTATCCTAGCGTCCACGGGGATTTATTAGCACGCAATGCATCTTCAACGACACTGATATCAACCAGCACAATATCATTTAATACAAGAATTTGTTTTTCACTCTGTCCTGGAATATCAACTTCGATATTCTGTTTTCGTGTATCCGAAGGCCTATTACACAACGGTACTGGAAGCGTTGCAAATTTTTCTTTATGCAATTTAAATAACTTCATCTGAAGTGCGTCTCTGACAATTTTTCTACTCGCGATTATCAAATCGTTTGGTCTCCATGTTTCCCAAAAATCATTCATTGGAGTCTCTGAAATCACTTCACGCGCTATTTCACACTGAATTCTATCCGGTTGTAATCTAATTAGCGCTTTGAATTCTCGTAATCGTTCATCAAGTGATCTATAATCAGTGTTAATTTCTTCATAATAGTCTACAAAACCCTTTAGCCATTCATGTGGGGATCCACCAACAAATGGTGGTGGTTGGCCGTGATCCCCGCACATGACGATTTTTGTGTTTTTGTTTAACAACCACTCAAGAAATGTTTGTAATACATCTAATGATACTGTGCATATTTCGTCCAAATTATGATTTCAGGAATGAATTTATCACCCATACGCTCAGGAGTCCATTTGTCACCCTTCCATCCAAAGAAGCTGTGATAAGTACAGGCATTTACCCCTCGTTGTTTCATCTCTCTGGCGAGTCTGTGAGTCGGTGTTAACACAATCATGTTTGTGAAATCCGTAGGATTTTTCCCACGGAATAATTCAATTGCACGAGTTGTCTTTCCTGACCCACCACAACCGTTTAAATAAACTGTCTTATATCTACAGATTGGATCAGATACCGGTGGTGCATTAGAAAATTCTGATTGAATTTCAATACGGTTACAACAAAGATATTTATCATCCATGGCAACGTCTGCGGATTCGCAATACTCATATAGTGTTTCCTTTTTAAATCGCCAACGTCCCCACGCTTCCTCGGGATCTGTGAATGCCGCTACAGCTGATTTGTATTTATTATGTATATACATCGAATCAGTGGCTACTCTAACTGCGGTATTAGGAAATCTATTTATCATCGAAAATAGATTAATACAAGCATAGGCTAGCATAGAACTTCTTAAGTGTGTGTACTGGGAATTATATCCATCACAGTAGGTAACAACCGTACCTAATTTTTCACCATTGGATAGAAAAGCATCCTTACGGGATACAAGTTTTCCCTGTTTCGTTAAATCCGCTACAATAAAATCGTATTCAGCGACGTCTATGATCAACCGCGAAGAGTATTTTGCATTGTCGTATCTTCCACCCTGGGTAAATTTACCAATTATTCTTCGTCCAAAATCCTTTGCTTGTTCTTTTTTAATTTCAAATACCTTCTTAGACCTATCCATGATTTGTTCTTCATTGAAATCTGGAAACAGTTTTCGCTGTTCGCTAATTATTCTATCTAGATCGGGTTGTGGTAGCCAAACTTCTTTCTGAGCTCGATAGGATATAATCGCCTCACTGACAATTAATGATTGTAACATCTCACAATCGATCATATACCGCAATAACACTATTGGCATCCAGGCCTTTTCAGATAGGTGTCTACCAAGCCAAAGATAACTACACGGATGTAACCCTGTAGCGAGTTCAAATGATATCACACGAGCGAATCCAGTTAAATCAAAATCAGGCAAACGACCATTAATCGCAACACGAGTCATTTCATGCGTGGGGTGTCCAAATCGTTTAAAATAGTTACTACATTCCCCATACCCGAGAAAACTTCCAGGATAACATGCGGATATATCAATTGAAATCATACCATCGCGTGCGTATTTTGTATTCCACAGTCCTCCATGACTAAATTCGACGCAACTCAATTTAACATGTTCGAGAAAATCACTTCGTGTTGGACGCCATGAGTTTTTTTCTCTTGCAAAGTGAGCTACCACTGATGGAATAGTAAAACTATCCGTGAGTAGTTTTTCATGGAAACTCTCCGGTGAAAAATCATTTGCAATTTTTCTCATTCTGTTATCTAACTCTTCAACGCGATATAATTCACCATTTGGTCTTACAAATTGATTGAATCCTATTTCGGGATCTTCATCACTTCTAAGTAACCACACTGACACAGGATCATCCTTACACAGCGTCTGAATAGCATCGAATAATTTCTCTTCATAGAAAACATCCCCGACGAACTCCTTGGGGATATATTTCACGATTCGTTCTCGTGGAAATATTGTTACTGCAGCCGTCCACGCGTGTTCGTTATGATCAATAATTTGTATTGGCGCTCCTTGTAATTTATATTTCGGTTCGTGTAATACTTCTCCGGTTATCGTCATAACGGTTATTGGGAATTTTAATGATGTTTCTAATTTAGCTATATCGGAAATCTTTGCACCGTTCTGTTTCACTGTCAGTTCCCATTCGGTTATTTTCCTACGTCGCAGATCAGTTAGTTTATTTCCTCGGGGGGAATTTATGTAGTGTTCCATTACCCGTGTTGCTACACAATTCAACGTCGAAGATAGTTTCATAGAAGCTAGTTTTGCGATATCGGGTTTATCATTTAGCGGGTATATTCCATAAACGACTGCTGATACAGGATAAGATCTCTCGTAGTATGGTTTGTCGATTCCAGTTAGAATTCCTGGTTTGGAATCTCTACTCAGTGTGATCGTTTTTTTATTCTTGAGGATTGGTTCAAATTTATCCCTAATAATCCATTTACCATCGACTTCGATAATGAATTTTATTCGGAAAAAATACCTTTTTTCCCCAACACGTGAAATTATCACTGCTGCTTTTTCATCATTCATGGTAGCGTCAACAACACCATCAATTCGAAATGTTGACCAACAATAAGATGCTCCATCACGCTTGAATTCATTAAAACAGTCTCTGATTTTACTAATCATGGCTTTATCAAGAATTGTATTCTTTGGTGTATTAGAAACTATATCAAGATTGAATTGAGCATCTTTCCAGGGTAATCTCTTGGATGTTTTATTTGGTTTATCGAGATTAAATTTAGGATTAATTTTTAATAATCTCTTAAACTCTTTCATGTTTCCGTCTCTTGGACGTTTGAGATTAATTTTGTTACGTTTTTTGGGTTTATCGAGATTAAATTTAGGATTAATCTTCAATAATCTCTTAAACTCTTTCATGTTGCTGTCCACTAGACGTTTTTTTGGTTTATCGTTTACTAGACGTTTTTTTGGTTTATCGAGATTAAATCTAGGATTAATCTTCAATAATCTCTTAAACTCTTTCATGTTACCGTCCACTAGACGTTTTTTTGGTTTATCGAGATTAAATCTAGGACTAATTTTTAATAATCTCTTAAACTCTTTATCAGGATTGAATTGAGCATTTTTCCAAGGCTTAATTTTCGATAATCTCTCGAACTTCTTCATACTATAATTAAAACAACCATTTAAATGAAAGATTTATATATAATGAAACACTGCAAATGGCTCATGATTGGATCAACGACTCCATGTAACAAATCATGTAGAAAGGAATTCTGTGGGTATCATATGCAAAGCTTTCGTCGTGGAAGCCTTGGTCCGTTACCCTGCATACGATGTGGGGTCGGGGTCAGGGGAGAATCGCAGTTGTGTTTGAGTTGTTGTGGTAAACGATACAGGGAATTGAAGCGTTATTATGACAAAAGAATAAAAAATGGACAATCAATCAGAAATTATGACCCTGAAAAAATCCTTGATAATGTCAGTATCAAAAATAAAGTCATACGAACCCCACAAGACTACATCGAAAGATTTTCCAAAGATGTAATCATTAGACCAAACAATGAATTAGACAAACAATAGTATAGTATATAAATGAACCAAGAATTCAGACCACACCCTGTGATCACAAATTATGAAGCATCTAGTGATGGTGTTGTAAGACACTGTAGACTGAAGAAACCAGTTGGTTCTGACAATGGTGGGGGATATTTGAAGTTTGGCGCTGGAAGGAAATTTTATTACTGCCATCGTTTCGTGTACGAGTGTTTTTATGGATTGATCGAGGATGATTTTGTTATTGATCACAAGGATTCTAATCCAAAGAATAATTCTTTATCAAATCTAGAAGCCGTTACTCAAAGTGAGAATACCAAACGAGGGAAGACTGGCACTTGCAAAACGGTTGGGATTAGACCCGTAAAATCTTTTAATATGATAACTAACGAAGAAAAAATATTTCAATCGATAGCTAGCGCCGGAAGGCATTTCGATATTTGTGGACCCTCAGTACGAAAAGTTGCAGAGGGGATTTATCGATCTGCGATTTCAAAAGGGACTGGACAGAAAAGTCGATTTAGTTATGTCTGATGCGTCATATTTTTCATTTAGAAATATATAATTGTTATAGAATAATGAATTCTGAAAAAATGAATAGCATTATTGATGAAATTTCAAAATTGAAAAGTCAGGATATCAAACTATCAGATGGTTTAAATCCTGATCAAATCATGTCTGATTTTCAGGATATAGAATACGGAGTTAACAACAATAAATATATGCTGCCAAAGCAATACGCGCTCATCAAAAGAATTCAGAATTCTATTCGGGACTCTCTTGCATTCTCCAGTGACGTAAGTGTGTTCGCTCCGTTATATACTATCGTAGAACGAATACGAAAAGAATTGGGTAGCGAATACGAATTGAAAAAGGAGGTTAATTCTAAAATTAGAAACCTACGGGCGTTAATTTTAGAAAATGAACAATTTTGACCGTGACCGATCTTCAAAGAGATTTTGATTGTGACTGACCCTCAGAGAGATTTTCATTTTTTTTTTAGCATTGTTTGATTGAAAACAACAAAATCGATAGGCCGTTAATGGTTGGTTTAGTCGATATGATGATTCCGATTGATCAATGGAAAAGTGGGGAAAGGGTGAAATTCCTGATAAAATAAATAATATCACCCTTTCCCCATCAATAATAACGCTGTTAAAACGCTTCCATGATCGTGTTAAAAATCATCTGACATGTAACAAGAATGAAGGAAGTGTGATATTAATTATTTAATATACAATTTCCACACTTCCTTCATCAATGATAATGCTGTTAAAACGCTTCTACGGTGGTGTTAAAAATCATCCGAAGTGTTGAATTAACTGAAAATTGTTTTACAATTGAAAAATTGTTTACGATTTCAAATAATGGTCAATGAAGAATTAACGACCCGATTGGCTCGTGAACGACTTGATGCAATCAAGAAATTTATACCAATTCGCGACTCTGTAAGAAATAAACTGCAACAACGACAGAGTTTACAAACTGATTTTGCTGTGGGATCCGAAGAATTGTTTAAACCAGTAACCACAGCGACGAAAGGGATAGAGCGTGCTATACTGGGAGATGTTCCCGAGACGGGGAAATCTGTTATCGGTGAACTCGGAAAAATAGCAGCGAAAACTGAACAAACAAAACAGGCTGTACAAAAAACAGAATCAAAAAGAACAGTAGACGATTTACGCGTGAGGTTTAACGAGGAAGGGTTAGCAACAATCGATAAGACTGATTTAACAGAAATTCCTGCGCTTGTTGTTACGACTTATGAAGACAGGAAAAATATGTTGAAACCAGAATATCATAAGTTTGTTAAGAATTTAACTCATTGGGCTGATATATTCTACAAAATCAAAACTAAAAAAAGTCAAATTAAGACAGATAGTGCATCATACATTGAATATATCAATGCGGTGGGTATAGTGTATAAACAATATGAAGAGTTTAAACAACAACAAAAACCGCGAAAATTGCGAGGAAAGCGACAGCAACCTGCAAAGAAAGTAGTCTACTCGCCTAAAAAACAACAACAACTACCACCTGATGATGATGATGATCCTGATTATTTACAAGAAACCTATTTAGAAAAACTGGATAAAGCAACTGGTTTTAGCGGAAGTGGATTACCAGATTCCAGTGAAAACGCTAGCGTTGGAAACTCAAAGAGTTTCTGTCCTGGTAGTGTTCTCAGTGATATATCACGATTAGAAGTTCTTGTAGGAGGTTTCCGAGCTGGAAACAACTCACCGGAAATAATTAATGAAGCATCTGATATCTGTAGACGTTTATTTCAAGGCGGTATCATAGATATCAGCACATATCGAGATTTCATTGGCGAGTTAGTAGAGGATTATCACAGTGATTAATCACCGGGATTGAATAAAAACGCTAGCGTTTCCAATTGAAAAATGGTTTCTGATTTCAAATAATGATCATACACTACAATCATGATAAACCAACCCCCGTCTATGTAGTTAATTCACGGTTTCCAGTTTATAGAGCATACTATGGTGATGGTTTAGGTAATACCATTGCGGGGTTATTTGCAAGAATGGCTCCAAAAGTGATGCCGTTAGCTAAACAATTATCAATGAAAGCAATTGATGTTATTCGTGATAAGGGGATTAGTGCTGTTGGAGATTTTGCCGGGAAAGCGTTTTCAGCCGCGAAGAATAAATTAACATCATTGGTGAAATCACGAAAAAAGAAACCGTTACCGTCTACCGCGGAAATGCCTTCACGGGTTAGTAAAATAATAAATAACGCAGTAGACGAAAAACTAGCGTCGATGGCTTTAACCCCCGACGCAAATATGATAGCAGGAAGCGGCTTTAAAAAACTACGTCGATGAAAATCGTTTATGATTTCACGATTTAGACTCTGATAAATAGAATAAAATGTTCAAAAAGGTCACATGATCCGGCGTTTGATATAGACGCCCCAGTTGGCAAGGATGATTCTGTACGCGATTATCAATATTACGCCTATCATGCAATAGACCCAGATAGTCGATCGCGAATTGAACTTCAAGTTCATGATACCAGTAAATATTTTTTGCCTTGTGAAGCGTTTATCGAAGTAGAAGGAAAACTTGTAACAGCTGCTGGAGCATCATATCCAGCTGGTACTCAAGTCGGTTTTGTCAATAATGGTATTATGGCGTTATTTGAGAGTGCAAGATACCTCATTGATGGAAAAGAAATCGAGTCGATAGATCGCGATGTTGATGTGGCTACAACAATAATCGGGTTAGCGAGATATTCTGATGATTATACAAGATCGGCGGGACCTTCTATGATGTTTGCAAAAGATGTTAAAAATACCGCTGGAGGAATTCAATTTGTTGTAAGACGACCAAAGAATAATGCTGGCACTGCTAATATTGATGCCGAGGATATGATTATAAGCAGCGACGTTAATTTCAATCTAGGAGCCGCGACACGTATTTCAATGTTGCAAGGGGAGAGTAAATCATTTTCATGCGCGATTCCACTGCATCACATATTTGGATTCTGTAGAAACGTCCGAAAAGTTATCTACGGGGCGAAGCATACAGTAGCGCTTGTACGAAAGGGTGATGATAATGACGCAATTTGGAGGATTCCAGCAGACAAGGCAAATCCCAATGCTGATGCCGGTAAAGTTATTTTAACAAAAATATCATTGTGGATGCCAATGTTGACTCCAGCAATCACCGCAGAAGAACGATTACTATCATTTATGGGCCAAGGAGGAAAGTCGTTGTTGAGTTGGTTAACCGTGAGTACAGATGTTAAACAATCAAATCTCAGCGGGTTATTCACGTGGAATCTAGCATCAAAACAAGGCGTTGTTGCTCCACGTCATATATTTGTAGCGCTACAGGATAACACACGAGTTGGCGATCAACGTTTCAATCATATGATATTTGATCAATTAGGTGTGAAAGACGTCTCGCTGAGAATAAACGGCCAGCAGGAACCATCCGAAGATGTGCAACTTGATTACACAGAAAATCATATTGCACGCGTGTATCATAGATTGTTGTCGTTCATGGCACGTGATCAAAATGTCGATACTGGTCTACAAATATCACAATTAGATTTTAAGAATCTGTATCCGATCTATTACTTTTCGCTGGAACATCTTGATTTAACAAGACAGTCTGTCGTTGATATACACTTTAGAGCTAATGTAACCCGTCCTGGTATTACTAATTATAGAGCGGTTGCTGTCATTCTCAGCGACAAATCAATGCTACTCGAAGGTGTTGGAGGAAGAATGAGAGTGGTAGATGCGCCAGTAGAAAATCTATGATTTCCAAAAACATGTAATTGAAATCCTCTATTTAGAATTAATCTGTTATTATATAATGTCGTATAATAATATCAATGTGTCGTTGACACCTGGTCAATTAAAAAAATTACAATCCAAATCAGCTAAGCAATGTGGAACCACAATTACGCTGAAACCCAATCAAATGACTGGCGGGGCGAATAAACTATCGCTTACAACTCGTCAAGTAAAACATTTCAATGATGCACTTGTAGCAAAAAAGGGTGTTCAGATTACTATTTCTGCGGCTGCTATCAAAAACATGGAAAAAACAGGCGGTATATTCCCGTTGCTAGCTGCGATTCCAGCGTTGATTGCGGCAGCAGCCCCAGCGGTGGCTAAAGCGGCAGCGTTAGGGGCTGTTGGTACCGCGGCAGGAATGGCATTAAAGAAAGCAGCGGGGAAGGGTTATAAAAAAAGTGGAAAGGGTCTAAGACTACCAGGAACCCCGTATTCGTGGTACAGCGGAAAAGGTCTAAGACTAGGACCGGTTTATTAACCCAGAAATCTTCGATGGTTCCTATGTCCAATTTTGATTTAATTGATGCTGCTAAAAAACTCGCCATAAAAAACTTCAGAGGTGTTTTTATGAAGGATCAATTACCGACACAACCCAACAGCGTTGAAACCGGTATCATTAATCTCGATAACAGCACCGGACCTGGTACTCACTGGGTTGCATACGCTATTGATCCACGTGGGATTGTCTATTTTGATTCATATGGATTAGCACCGCCGAAGGAATTCATGCGTTATATAAAAACTTTTCCAATGAAGACTTGGTATTCTACGCTACCAACACAACAAATGAATGATCCACCAATATGCGGCAGCGAAGTATTAAATGTTCTTGATGCTATTTCTAACTCCTTGGGTAACCCAAGAGGGAAACCACCTCATATTGTCGTGAATGAATACACTAGCAATCGCTGGCGAAAATCGTAGATTTTTCAACGAAACGATTTTAGAGAGAGAGTTTTACAATAATATGATTGATATTTGGGGAAGACCTCTGAAACCTAAACCCGATGGCGTTGCAACCGGTGATTCTAACAAGGATATAAAAAAACTAATCGAAGATGAAATCGCTGAGACGTTAAATTTAATAGATGTTGATCCCGGGGAAATAGTTGTATTTCAAGATCGCCAGGGTAAATTAAAAAGCAGTAATGTGTCGTTGAATGATATTTTGATACGAAAACACGACGCCACTGAAAACTCTATTGCGCTGTATTCCAGCGGCGGACGACTTAAACCAGGCGCACTTGTGTCTACGATCACCGACGCAATTGCCGCCCAAGACAGCATGATTGCCACCCGCGGCCGTGAGCTGGATGATCATATACGAGGTTATAATAATTTTCGCAAAAATGTCGTACATAAATTCTTTGGAACCCCGCTTGTGGTTGGCATGACTCTCGCTGAAATTAAAAACTTTCTATCTTTATTCTTTTTTAACAAGGACGCGGAGAGGATGATGAATGAAAATGAAATCAAGGCAAATTATCTTGATATTTACAATGATATTTCTAAACTAATAGATAATCTTGAAAAAGTACAAAAACCCACTAACGACGTCGTTGTTAAGTTTTTTGGAACCCCACTTGTGGCTGGCATGACTCTCGCTGAAATCAACGAGTTTATTGGCAAGCATTCTCATAATGCCTACGTCGCTAATAATTTCTTTGGTGTCCCGGTTACATCTACAATGACTCTCAAAGATATTAATATGTTTATGGTGAGACAAACAACACTTAATACCATCGTTGATAAATTTTTAGGGAGAACACCTGTCTCTGAAACCACATCGTTGACAGGCCCGACTCTCGCTGAAGTTAAAAGCGCGTTTGACGAACAAAAACGCATCAGCGAAATGGCTAATAAGTTCTTTGAGGGCTCTGAAAATTACAATATCACGAAGACATATTCTCAACTCAGCCAGTATTATGACATGCAAGAAAGTTTGGGAATAGACCTCCTTTGTTTTCATTTTTTTAATAGCCGCGATAAAAGATTGATGATAAAATATACCGAAATCAAAAAAACCTATCTCGACGTCATCAACGATATTGCTAAACTAAAAGAAACCTCTGAAAGGGTAAAGCATGGGACCTTTGATTGGGTAAAAGAATCTAATGCTAAATTGAAGGTCAATATCGAGAAGTGGCCCCATGGTATCTACAGGATGACGTTAATCTCTAACAAGCAATTTGATATCATCGTAAGCGGTAAAACCTACTTTGGTGGCACCGCAACAGTAATTATCGGAGGTGAAGATGTTTGTTTGTTTACTTGAATTTTAACGGCGCACCAGCACTTTTAGGCTATTTAGCGCCATACAATACGTTACATGTTCAAAAACAAGAAAGGTTTAACATCGACCAGCGATATATAAAAAAAAACAATAGTTAAATATAAAATGGTAAGATGTTGGTAACAGGAAAATATGAAGCTTCCCAATCAACGGGAGATGTAAATGGTGTTATGTTGATGATAAGATGTTGTAAATAAAAGGTGATATTTGCATTAGATAAAAATATTCTACGTGATGGTATACAAGTTATAGTTTAAAATAGAGATTTACTTCCTTTAGGAAATCTAAAATACAAGTGGTTTGTATTGTATCAAAAAGTTCCTTCATGTCATGTACATTATAGTATTTAACACGCGTAGGTTGCAGGTCGGAACACTCGGTCATAAAGTGTTTAACAGTGAATGGCTCATTGCAAGAAAAGCACTCTGGTGGATCTTCACCTTTTAGTATGTGGGAGTGGGTAATGTATGTATGACCGATTCTGATTCTTGCAATGACAACCTCCTCCCTGCGGATAGTTCTATAGGAAGGAGTCCATTCTCCCAGGGTTGGTTTGATGGCATGAAGTTTGTTATTGACTGCATCATCCCATGACGCCTGCCACTTCTGACGTAGGTACTTTTTGATACAAGGTTTAAAATCAGTAAAAGGTAATTTAAAATCCGATGGTTCTTGGGATAGAGCCATCTTAGCAGCCCGGTCTGCTTCTTCATTACCTTTAATACCAATATGGCTAGGTAGCCAACAGTATACTATGTTGTAGGACTTACTAAGCTCAGAGTTTGTGACGAGAATATCGACTAGTAATGGATTATCCAGTTTTCTATGGTGTAGCGACTGAAGTACTGACAGAGAGTCACAGAAAATAATGCTATTTAAAATGCGCTTTTGTTCAATAAATTTCAGAGCAAGATCTATTGCTCTGATTTCCGCTGAAAATATGGACGCATCGTTTGGCAAGCGCACTTTGGTTATGTGCTTGCCACTAACAAAGGCTGCAGCAGCCTTGTCATCAACTTTTGATCCATCAGTAAAAAATTTTGTGTAGTTTTTAAAATCGTTGAGGAGTTCATGATAAGAGTTCTGGAAAACGGCAGGATTCGTCTCAGATTTTCTCCCATCGTGCAACGTAAAAATCACTTTGGGTTGCTTAAGGAGCCAAGGTGGTGTTTCCGAGACAAACGTATTCTGAACTGTAGGGAGATTAATTTTGATAGTGTCAAAACTGGATGATATTCTGATGCCAAATGAAGGTATGGCATTTGGTTTGTTTTCGTACAAAGTTTTGTATTTTGGTTGAAAAACAGCCGAAAAAGCAGGGTTCAGAGGATTTGATCTTAACCTAAGAGCGTACTGTATAGAAAGCATTTCTCTGCGGTGCGATAAGGGTGGTTCATTCGCTTCCGCGAGAAGGCTTTCGCATGGAGATGTCTTGAATGCTCCTAGAGCAAGTCTTATTCCCTGATGATGAATTGGGTCAAGCATTTTCAAATAAGACTTCCTAGCTGAACCATAAACAATGCACCCATAGTCTAGTATAGAACGGATAAATGTTCTATACAAATTGAGGAGGACTTTTTATCAGCATCCCAGTCAGTGTGCGCAATTACTTTTAGTAAATTTAAAGCTTTTAAGCATTTAGCTTTTAAATTCTTGATGTGTGGTATAAAAGTCAGTTTTCTGTCGAAGATAATACCCAAAAACTTCGTTTCCTCAACAACTGGAATAAGTGTTCCGTCCAGCGTGAGTTTAGGGTCATCATGATGTCTTCGCAATTGACAGAAATGCATGCATACTGTTTTCGATTTAGAGAATTTAAAACCATTATTACTGGCCCAATGGTGGATCTTATTGATATTTTGTTGAAGTTGCCTTTCAATTGTATGCATGTGCTTTGATCGATAACAAATTAAAAAATCGTCTACATATAAAGAGCAGTCCACACCGGGAGTTAAGCACTTAGTGATGCTATTGATTTTGATATTAAATAGCGTCACAGATAAAATACTGCCCTGGGGCACACCCATCTCTTGCTGGTGCATATCGGAGATGGTAGCGCCCACGCGTACTTTGAATTCTCTGTCGGAGAGAAAACTGGAGATGAAAGCGGGCAGACGGCCTTTTAGACCTAGATCGTGCAGGTCATCTAGTATCCCGTACTTCCATGTTGTATCATAGGCCTTTTCTAAATCAAAGAAGACCGCTACTAAATGTTCCTTCTTGATAAATGCATCGCGAATAAATGTTTCCAGTCTAACCAGATGATCGGAAAGGAGAAATTAAATTATTACTTTCCAAGTACCATACAAGCCGAGAATTAATCATTCGTTCCATTGTTTTGCATATGCAGCTTGTCAATGCAATAGGCCGATAGCTGTTAGGATCTTCGTTATCTTTGTCTGGTTTGGGAATCGGTATCACTGTTGCTTCTTTCCAGCTCTTAGGTACATTACCAGCAATCCATAAATCATTAAAGATTTTAAGAAGCAATGTCAGAGAAGATTCTGGGAGGTGTTTCAAGAACTGGTAATGTACTTCATCAGGCCCAGCGGATGTATCATGGGCCTTGTCTAATGCCTCCCTAAGCTCCAATAAAGAAAACAGCTGGTTATAATTTTCAGTGTTGTTCGATGTAAATTTTAAACGCGACTTTTCTTTTTGAGATTTTAATCTTCTAAAGGCATCTGAATAATTAGATGATGATGAGTTTTTCGAAAAACTATCGGCAAGAATATTTGTTATGTCACGTTTCGAACTGAAATTGATATTGTTTATTTTTAGGTGTCGAATAGAATTGTGTTTCCTTTTTCCATTTATTTTCCGAATAGTATCCCAAACTTGTTTCATTGAGGAACGAGAGTTTAAAGAAGAAATATATTTCTTCCAGGATGCACGCTTACATTCTTTGATTGTGCGTCGAGTTTTAGCCCGGGCAATACGATATTTATTTAAATTTTCGGGCGTTGGACGAGTGTTGAATGTTTTTAATGCTTCTCGGCGTTGTCTAATGGCTTCTTTGCATTCCTTGGTTACCCAAGGTTTTTGCGATCTCTTACTGTTCGTTGAGGACATGGGAATGGATTCATCTGCAATTGAAATTAGAACGCAGGTAAAATGCTGTATAGGATTAACAGCGTTGAATACTGTATCATTATTTAGTCTAGTTTTACATAATGCTTCAAACATAGCCCAATCGGCCTTCTTTATATTCCATTGTGGAATTGTATCATCAATTTTAGTGTTATTTTCAAGAGTGATTGGAAAGTGATCACTGCTGTGAAGGTCATCAGCGACCTTCCATTCATAGTCCAAAAGCAGTGAGGGAGAGCAAATTGTCAAATCTATGCATGTGTACGTACCCGTTCCTGGGTGTAAATATGTTGATGAATTAGTGTTATATAGACACAGATCGTGTCTAGAAATGAAATCTTCTATTTTATGGCCTCTGTCGTTTATGTGATTTGATCCCCATAAAATGTTATGGGCATTAAAATCCCCGAGTAAAACGAAGGGCGCGGGAAGTTGTTCAACAAGATTGTCTAATTCCTTTTGTACTAGGTTGGTGTTTGGTGGTAAGTAAATGGAACAAAAAGTAATCACTCGATGTAGAGTGACACTTACAGCAATGGCTTGTAAATTTGTGTTTAAAGGAACGACTCTGTGAGGGGCTCTATTGTTCACAGCAATAGAGACTCCTCCTGAGGCCCTGTCTGCGTTTTGAAAGTACGCATTAAACAGGGAAAAGTTTTTAAAAGTAATTTTATCTGTCTCTTTCAGGAATGTTTCCTGTAAACATAGTACAGCAGGATCGTGTTCATTTAAAAGCAGAAGAATATCATTGTAGTTTGTTTTAAGTCCTCGACAATTCCATTGTATGATGGTGTTCTTCATTCTAATGTTATGCTGGAGATTCTGGAACTAGGTTAGACTATTCGCGGTGGAAGCATGTGTTGTTATTTGTCTGGAGGAAGTACGGGAGTATATTTAGTTTTATTAGGTTTGGAGCTACTTTGAGTACACGGAGCAGTTTCTTCTGCATCCATGCTCTCAAAGTCTCCAAACCTGTTGTACAGTTTAATGGGGTCATCTGACCCCTTTTGCTGTTTATTTGTTTGTGCTTTGTGTTTCTGTCTTGGTGATTTTGGTGGTGGATTGTTATTAGTTGTTGTCTGAGTTGATGATGTGCTTTTCTGTGGCTTATAATTAGGGATGTTGGCACATGTGGTTGAATCGGGCTGATCCGTCTGTGTTTGGGCGTCCTTCGTGCTTTTTGGATTGTGCTTTACGACTGTGGAGAAGGATGGGCCAGGAAGGGATGTTTTTGCCTGGACAAGCTTTCTGGCCTCTGGGTAGGGAATGTTCGAAGTAAACTTTACCCTCTGAATTTCCTTCTCCTGTTTCCATGTATCACAATCTTTGGAACTGGCGTGATGTTCCTTGCCACAGTTGACACAATGCGGAGTTGCTCTACAATCAGCTTCATGATGAGAGTGTTCTCCGCATCGGCCACATACCTTGGCTCTGGAACATCGATCTTCGTGATGGCCGTATTTTTGACACTTATAGCATCGAAGGGGGTTTGGAATGTAGATCTCGACCTTTACTTGTAAAAACCCAACCTTGACCACTTTGGGCACTGTCGGTTTATTAAAGGTGAGTACAAATGTATTGGTGTCCTGCAGGGCGTTATTACGTTTAATACGTATTCTTCGCACTGCAGTGACATCTTCATGTTTCATCCCTTCGATGATATCTGCGTCGGTGACTCCAGCCAAGTCACGACATCGTATTACGCCTTTGGACGAATTCAGTGTAGTGTGGGCGAATGAGGTCACTGGAATATCAAAGAATGTTTTCATTTTCATGATATTGTCTGTTTGCCCCTTTCGCTCACACTCTACAAGAAGGCAACCCGATTTTAGTTTTTTCACGCTTTTTGGTGTGCCAATCGATCCCGTAATGGTTTTCTCGATAATAAATGGAGATAAACCTGAAAGCGGTTTAGCATCATCTTTTGATTGAATAACCATGAAGCGTGGAAATGATTCCACGCCACGTGGTTCTTCATCAGAGTCAGACAGTGGTTTAGTACGTTTATTGGATTTTTTTTCCATGATGGCAAGATTTTAAAATTCAGCACCCGTGCTCCCCACCCACCAAGGAGCCCAACAAGGGGACACTTTTAAAGTGCCAAGGATACACAGATGCCATACTCAGTTGATAAAATTACCTTTGGATGACCCTGAAGTCGCCAATTTCTAGGGTCAGTAAAATTACCCCCCGATTGACCCGTTGAGCCACCGCCTTCTAGGAAGTCTTCTAAGATTTGGAAAAGGGAAAGATATAGGAATAGAATATATGGGCAACGGTGGTATCAAAAGAGATACAAGGAGAAAGCAAAAGGAGGTGAGAGAGTTAATAAAGACTTCCTAGGGCTCGGCGTGACCAGCCGATTTGTCGAGACCGGGCCCATCTCGACCACCCGTCTAAGAGAAGTAGAGGCCAAAGTAGTGTGTTGCAACTACCAGGATCCTTTCCTCCCCCGACACGGGACGCAACCCACGGCAAACAGGTTGCCTCTACTTAGTCGCCTTTTACGACACGTGGCGAGGCACGTCGGGCCTATTCTACAACCCCGAACCCGCAGAGGGGTCGGAGGTGAAGAAGAATTTGAGATTATCGCGGTTGATGACACCGTTAGAAAAGAAATATCCTGGTGCTTAGAATTCGTATGCGAAATAAATAACTAAATTGAAAGGAAAATCCTTTAGATTTCACAATTGAAAACGCTAGCGTTTTTAAAATAAAAATGATTTCATCAACGCAATGTCGCTATTATCAGGTCAGAGAATTTCAAACTAGACTCAAAACCCTCGCCGAGGAGTATCAAATAAACATAAAAAAATACCGACGAAGAATCACCGCGATTGATATTACTATGTACTCGGTGTCAAGCGTTCTCACTGGTGCCGGAATAATACTAGCATCTGTTACAATGATTGCCCCGGTCGTAGTTCCAATTTGCATTTCTGCGGTGGCTACAATCGCGGGTATATCAACCGGGATAACAAAAAAGATATCATCATGCAGTCAGAGTAAACTGCAAGATTACTTAATTCAATTTCATACTGTATCAACCGCGTACTCGCAATTATCCTCGATGATATCGTCGTCACTCGATAATACAAATATATCAGATAGTGAGTTCTCAGCGATGCTCAGTATTTTTGATTCCGCGATATCAAAATTAGAGAGACAACAACAGTATAACAACGATGGAATTAGAAAACACGAACCCAAAAACCAAAATGATCTCAATAACATCAACGATATCGGATAGTGAGTTCTCAGTGATGGTCAGTATTTTTGATTCCGCGATGTCAAAATTAGAGCGACAGCATGAGTATAGCAACGATGACAACACCGATAGAATTACTTCAACAAATAGTAGAAAATACAAACCCAGTACAAACAAGTATGATATCAATAACATCTACGAAACCCGAGTTTAGTGTAAATTTTCCTAGCCCAGTCCCGGTGAAGGAGATAGCGCTTGCAAAACTACGAGTGTATCACAGTTGGCCTAATATCAGATCAAAATCATTTGGTGGTCAACAACCGAATAATTCCTTGGTTTTCGCGAATAAGAATAAAGAAGACGGGACTCCAGACTGGAACGTCGTTTCAATACCAACAGGGTCATATCAAATTGAACAAATCAATGATGAATTCGCTCGTAGAATAAAATCGATTACTGGAAAAGAATCAAAAATCGCTATAACGGTTCATGAGCCGACGCTATCATCCGCAATTGAAATAAGCACAGAAGGATACATCGTAGATATCTATCAGAGTTCTATTAGAACCGTACTAGGATGGCCTGAATTACCACCCCGGGGGGAAACCGTTGATATACCACCCGAACCTAAAAAATCTGATTACGTCACAGACAGGATAAAACCTGATAATCCAATAAAAAGTTATAAAGATTACCAATTCAGTGTAGAATTTTTGAGTATCGGATACCACGCAACTGGGAAAGAGAAGGATGGGGATATCATAGAGAGATATCATTTTATTGACGAACCTAAAATTAATAAAAATTTCATAGCGATGAATAATGATATTTCATTGTTGTTAATATCTCTTAAATCCGGCTCTCTTACCCGAGATGAATTTATCAGCGTTGTAGAAACATGCAATAAAATCATCGACGATATGGAAAAATTTAATTTAAAAATTATTCAGGATATATTAGATGACAGTAATCCTATAACGAGAAAAAATTTTGCAATAGACTATAAAATTCCCGTCAATGATATTTCAACATTTAAACTACCAGGATATAACGTACCAGAACTAAAAAAACTTCTCAGTGATGCCATCGATATCGGTTTTAAAATAATTCATGATGAATGGAAAAAACAGCATCATCGGAAATAAAAATTCTCAAACATAATAATGACCCAGACGGTGGCGGCAGACATATCGCTCCGTTCAACGTGAATATATCCTCAGTGATTGCAATCAATTTAGTATGCGATGTTATCGAAGGAAGCTATGAAATTAATGTCGAACGATCAAATCAAGCTCAGCAAGGGTATATTCTATACTCATTTGCACCAATAGCCCCTCCAGGATATTTAATTATTGAGTCTCCGGTTAATCCTGTCTATATGCGATGCCATAATGATTCGCTAACGAGAATTAATTTCAAACTCACTGACCAGTCCAATAATCTGATTGATCTACAAGATGAGGTGTTAGCGATTAGTCTGTTTGTAAAGTCCTAAGGACTTTCATCTTAGTGATTTTCATCGTAAAAAAATTATTAACCAGAACTGAAAATTTCAGCAGCAGAGAGGGTGAGTGACAACGACGTTGCGACCAAAATTAATTAAAAAATCGTAAAATCTCCATATGGTAAATGGAGATATTTTTTTTGCCGGAGCGTTGTGAGGTTCGCCCCTTTTTTGGTTAAAATGAGATCGTATGAAGGCTCGTTTTAAGATTTCAATCAAAATTTTGTCTAAAAAGGTTGTGAGGTTCGCCCTCTCTGCTGCTCCTTGATTAATCACAACACCAGCTGGATTCTTTAGTCTTCGGTGTCTGATAATACCGTCACGAGACGCCTCGTAATTGCTGACCACAGGGTGTGGTTGAAATTATTGGTTCATTTATATACTATAATACTATTTGTCTAATTCATTATTTGGTTCAAGTATTACTTTGGAATCTATGAATATAGTCTTGAGGTGTTGTTATAATTTTAGCCTTGACATAGTCAAGGACGCTGACACATTCAGAGGTAGAGTCATTGATGGAGTTTTTAACTCTATTATCATAATAGCGCCTCAACTCTCTATATCGCTTACCACCACTATTGAGACACAACTGTGATTTTCCTCTCACACCGATACCATCGAACGCTTTGCATATGATATCCACAGAATTCCTTTTTGCATGATTTGTTACATGGGGTGACTGATCCAATCAGGAGCCATTTTCAATGATTCATTAAATATAAATTTCTTATTTAAATATTTGTTTTAATTATAATATGAAGGAGTTCGAGAGATTATCGAAAATTAAACCCTGGAAAAATGCTAAATTCAATCTCGATAGAGTTTCCAATACACCAAAGGGTCTAATAGGTGATAGAACCATAATAAGTAGAATCCGCGATTATTTTAATGAATCCAAACACGATGGAGCATCCCAATGTTGGTCCACATTTCGAATTGATGGTAACGTTGATGCTACCATGAACGACTAAACAGCAGCTGCGATAATTTCACATCTTGAGAAGATAAAGTATTTTTTTAAAAATGAAATTTATTACCCGCTCGGAAACACGAGATTGGATTATCAAAGATAAATATAACCCCATCCTGAAAAAATAAGAAACTGTCACTGTGAGTAGAGATTTCAAACCAGGAATTCTAACTGGAAATGACAAACCGTACTACGAGAGATCTTATCCCGAAACAGCAGTTGTTTATAGGATTTATCCGTTAAATGATAAACCGAGTATTGAAAAATTAAAACCAATGAAACTATCATCGCTGAATTGTGTAGCAGAACGAATATTAGAACACTTCACAAATGCGTTGCGTGGAAACAAACTGACTGAACTAAGACGCAAAAGAATAAATGGATGGGGACTAACAGTGAAGGAGCGCGGATCAACCATTCAAAATGTGGCAGCGTTAGAACGAATACTAAAATTCCCAATATCGGTAACGACGATAACAGAAGAAGTAATATATGAACCGAAATATAAATCGAGAGGAGCTCCAATCAAAATTATTGATCATAATGAACACGCGTGGACAATTGCGGTAACAATATTTCCCCGGGATAGAACAATAACATATATACCCGCGGAGTTCTCCCCAGAATTCTCCCCGGAGGAGAAATTATTTGATTTTATTTATCAGTTGAGTAAAAACAATCCTGTGTCAGTGTAGTTACTTCACAGTTTTGAGAACGAAGAGGGCAAATCCGATCAATTTGTAAGACCCAATGGCGAATTATACCGTACTAAGGCCCTCCATGACGTCATGAAAAAACTAGCTAGCGGTTTTTCAACAGAACACGATGAACAACTATTAACAACTGTTTTATAATTCCGTCGGTAGCAGCTCATTTTGCGAGAAAGAAAAACACGTGAAAACCAACAAGAGCTGAATATCTGTCAGATATCAAATCAAGCTGTATCGAGTATGGCTATGGTGAATTATAGAATACAAAATATACCACTGAAAATATTATTTCGGTTAATATGGTCGCGTGTTACCACGGGAATGACTCGTGTTGAGATTAATGGCCCACTACCCGATTTTGATTTAACCGGATTCGCTCGTGTGGTATCATTTGAATTGGCTACAGGACTTCATCCGTGCTGTTATGTTTGGATTGGTAGACACATATCTGAGAAACACCGGATACCAATAGTGTTATTACGGTATATGATTGATTCTAAAATGCTGATATCGCTGATTGTAGGTGAAGCGATTATATCATATCGAGCTTAGACTGAAGTCTGGTTACCACAACCTGATAGTTTAGATAGTATAATCATCGAAAACAAAAAACAATTTCCCGATCTCGACGAAGAAAATATCACGAAATGGTCCAAAACAATCTTTGAAGTTAGAAATAAAGACGCAAAAGAACACGGTGGAAGAATAATTGGTAAGTTCACTCAGGGTGGCAAATACGACAATACAAGATATTCACGGCTGATTATAGATAGCGTCGAATACGATTTTATAATCGCGGATGTAACATCTAAGAGTATATACGTCAATCGTAAAGACGCTTTCTTGTCCAATGGAACCAAATTGGGTACAACTGTTACTTACAACGATGGATACAGTCTTCAGTATACACATTTGAGGAATTCTATGTTGGCTTATGCCTCCATCAATTAATTTTCGATGATAAATAGATTTCCTGACACCGCAGTTAGAGTAGCCACTGATTCATTTTATATAAACGCGAAACACAGCGAAGCAGTGGCCGAATTTACTAATTCAGACGATAGTTGGGGATCATGGAGAATTAAAAAGGAAATACTGCGTGATTATTCTAAATCAGCAGATGTTACTATTAAAAACAATTACTTGAAAAATAATCAGATATCAGAACTATCTAATGCACCGCAGATATCTGATCCAATATGTAGATATGAAACCGTTTACTTAAATGGCTGTGGTGGGTCAGGAAAGACGACTTGTGCAATTGAGTTATTTCGTGGAAACGCTGGCGTTTCCAAATCAAACATGATTGTACTATCACCGACCCACAGACTTGCCAGAGAGAGGAAACAACGAAGAATTAAGGCTTGCACTTATCACATTTTTTTTTCGATAGAAAGGTGACGAATGGACTCCTGATCGAATGGGTGAGAAATTTATTTGGGATGAGATATGCACGGTGTCAATAGATGTATTAAAAAGATTTCTTGATTGGTTATTGCTAGCGAATACAAAAGTGATATTCTGCGGCGATCATGGCCAACCACGTCCATGTGTGGGTTTATCCCCGCATGATTGGCTAAATAATTTTGTAGACTGCTATGAAGAAATTAATACGGTTCATAGAGCACTTGATGAACAATTACGCTAGTTCAGGTAACTAATTAGATTACAACCAGATAGAATCCAATGTGAAATAACGCGTGAAATAATTTCAGAAACACCATTAAATGACACTACAATAAGTGATATTGTCAGCAATGACATAATCAGAAAAAAACTCTGGTTATAAACAACAGGATAAAAAAATAAACAAGAATTTGACATTGATGCTAAATTAATAATTACACTGAAACAACAACAGAATAATCACTGCGCGAGTTGCAATTGTATAATGAGTTGTCGTTGGTCGGATAAAGATCTTCGCCAATTTATCGTAGACAGAAAGCATAGCAGTGTTGGTCATATCAGAGATAATATGATGCTGACTTGACTTGAGAGCAACAGACGAAGAGGTGCTACTTAAGACCACGCGGCGGTAATTGAGTATCTTCGGGTATCACTTGCAATTGTTCACGACTAAATCTTCGCTGAGGAGCAGTTGAATCCAGTCTCTAGATAGATGGTCTACCCGTAAATCGTGTTATACTAGATATTTTATGCGCGGTGCCACTACAAACAGGATCAGTAGCTCTTTTTTGCCACCTTCGAGCTCTCCTGGTTCATATAAATACCTAACAGTGACATTACAGTGTATTGGTTGTTTTGAAAAATCTTTTTGCGGTTTTTCAGGTATATACTTTCTCTTAATCGCGTTGTTAGGTTTCATGTTGATTGTTCGAGTAATCTCATTATTCAGCGCGGTAATTACACCTGGTAACCTCTTGACCCATTCACGGGATCGTTTATCCTGAATAAATTCCTTCGCGTATTTATATCCAAATAACAGCTCAGCAAGCGTCCGATTAAATCGTTCAACAATTGCCTGATCATGATGTAGCGCAGTATGTCCTCGTCGTAACGCGGTATTATGATTTTTCATTATTGATAGAACCGCACCCTGAAATTCCTTGCCAGGGTCAACTTGTAATAGATTTGACCAGCGCAGAGGACCCCGCCGATAAATTCTTTCAAACGCAGAAGCCACTTCAGTTGATGATTTTGTCTTTAGCAGCTCTGCTTGTTTGTATCGACTCGCAACATCAACTACAGTTAGCGCGTATTTGTAAACACCATCATGCGGCAGAAATAATATATAAGCTTAATGAACCTCATTAGGGACGCTGACATCAAAATGTTGCTCGTTAATTTGTTTAGGCGCCGGTAGATAAATTTGCCATATCACCTGTTTGGATAACCAATTCGCTGCAGTGGTATTTTTCACCTTTGCTGCACTAGCGAGTTTACCAATTGCTGCTTTACCCCTCTAGTATCCTCTTGAAGAATAATAAATAGATTCGATGATATTATTAATTACCAGCACCCAACATTAATTTACCTTTCATTGCCGATTTTACTAACCATGAAGCCAATTTTTCTTTGAAGGATTTATCAGTGATATAATTAAACGCATGAATTAATTTCACATATGCGATATGTCTGTGTTGCAGATTGCTGCATTTATAAGCAACACCATGAGCATGACACGCCTTATCAATAGCGTTTATTGGGTTTTCACTGGACAAAGCTTGGTTTTGATCATCTAGTCTGATATCGCGTCTGGTCCCGGGTCCACAATAACTATGCCCTGGAAGATGTTTTTCTCCTGGATACTTCGCCCATGGTGTTCCTGGGAGTTTAAGTAACTTGGCTGCAATATCACCTCGTTTTTTTTAAACGCTTGGAAACAGATCTAAATTTTTTTGTACTACATTGTACACACTTACCAGAAAGTGCTGATCTGTTATTGCTAGTTGTAATCGTAGTCAAGTCATCTGTGCCAGTACACTTCTTACATTTCACATAATATAGATCCATAATATATTATGTCATATGGGTATGAATGTAATTGATTATTCATCAACACGAGAACAACAACCTGTAAAACATCATACAAAACTACCAAATTCTGGACCGATGATTGTTCAACGAATTGTTGATGTACGCTTTATGCCCCATAAATCCATAATAATAGTATCTTATGCTGATGGAAGTAATAGTCAGACCTATTACCAGTGTACGCCTTATACCCCTCACACAATATAAATCTATAATATATTTATGTTATATGGATATGAATGTAATTGATTATTCAGCAACACGAGAAGCAGAACCCGTAAAACGTCATGTCATGTTACCAAACTCTATTCGAATGATTATCGTTGGAACTTCAGGGAGAGGTAAAACACAATTGTTAATTGATATGATAATGAGACATGAAATGGGACAAGTTGTATTTAGTATCCCCGATCGTAGATGATCAACGATGTTACCGGGTATAAAAAGATTACAACGAAAGAGCCGCATATTGCAGGCGAGGGTATTATGAAGTTTATAATCGATATCGAGGAAGCACCGGGCATTGATGATATCGATGTAAGTATTAACAATTTGGTCGTATATGATGATGTGATGTTAGACAATCAAAAGAATCCAGCTAGGATATTTTCCAGAGGTAGGCATAAAAATACTGACGTGATATATGTCACTCAACGGTACACGCAAATACCTAAAGTGATCAGAGATAACTGCAGTTTGTTATGTATGTTTAATGGAGTTGACATTCATACACAACGAAATATTTGGCAAACCTGGTGCAGT
The DNA here is from genome assembly GCA_029339505.1 of Unio delphinus. NCBI lineage: Eukaryota > Metazoa > Mollusca > Bivalvia > Unionida > Unionidae > Unio > Unio delphinus. The sequence continues at coordinate 3,392,750 of JAQISU010000064.1, forward strand.
GATATGGATTTTAATCAATTTAAAAATTTCTTTAGACACGCTCAATTAACTTCACATGAATTTGTAACGATAAATCTAGCAGATCCTAAAACAAGATATCGAATCGGATTAGGTCAAATATTCGGTTAAAACAAATTGTTAACCCATAGCAGCACAGGGGGCGAGTGCCAACGACTTTGGCGTCCTTTTTTCACCAAACGGACGCTTCTATTTAGCATTTACGAACAAACCTCGGGTTGCCGAATCGACGCCTAAAAAAGTTGGTCTGTTCCTCCCTCCGTGCTGCTACATGACTGCGTGTTATTTGTTCAGTCTCTCCAAACATAAATGCTTTTGACAAGAACTTCACCGTGATCTCATCTTTGAAGATGCTTTTAAATATCAATCCAATTTATTATGATTTAGACAGAGTGACCTGCATTTGAAAAATGTTTCAGGTCTGACCCTATCAGTGTCTGGGTCATGCAATAATTAAATTGAAATCCCATGTTTATTATTTGATAGACTGATTGCGAATTCTATGGCATACCATTACTGTAATGTTATATAGAGAGACATTCATGTTTGATAATTAGAAAAGAAGTATGAATACTGATACTATTTCAAGTAAAGTGTGATACTCCATGAGTTAAATTTCCCATGCATCATCATCACAACTCTTTCATTAATTTGTTTTTCTTTCCACATGATACCGCATAAGGATCCAGATAGAAAAATCACAACTTTAGATTACGAAATCTCTTTTGATATTAATATTAACAGTCATCTCATTTTTAACGTACATTATCAATTACATCAGAACAAAGTTATTGTATTTGGCTCCATTAATTTGTGTCACGTGTCTAAATGTAAATGGGCTTTTCGTTTCCAATAACCTCAATTTCTTACAATATTGCCAGAATGGATCACATTGGATATAATGTTGTGTATGCGTTTCTCTGCCGGCGCATGTGATGTAACCCATCGAACACTTTTATTATCAACTGTATACGACTTTATTTAAAGTACAGTCAGGCGAAGTAGTCTTTTAGTTTACAAATCCGTTGGCATATTGATTTTGGTTTTATTGACTTATTTTTACTGTTTTGAATTTTATTGCATTATTTTGTTTCACAATGGAGACATACATACATACATACATACATACATACATACATACATACATACATACATACATACATACATTAGTTATTGGTGGGTGTGAATATTAAGCAGATACAGTGGTATCGACTAAAATGGTCTGCATAGTTTTGGTCCTTTACGGCACAAGAGAGAGAGAGAGAGAGAGAGAGAGAGAGAGAGAGAGAGAGAGAGAGAGAGAGAGGTTGGGTTTGGGGTCAACCGCTTACATTCTGGAGAAGCCTCGTACGATTAAATTGTGGAGTACTTCGTACGAATGTCCATTGGTCTTAATGTGTTTTGTAACGAGAAACATTCATTTTGTTTGCTGAGTCTGACCGGTTGGGATACAGGATTGTAAGCTGTGGTTTTATTAGTACTTATCGGTTGTTTGCTTTTGGGATTGACCCTGTACAGCAAGACACTCGGATACTTAGGTTTATTCTCACACCCACTACAGTCATAACAATAAAATCACAAGATTATAAAATAAAACAACTCAAATTGACGCAGTCATAAAATAGAGTAAAGAATAAAAGTACAAAGCTCTTTGTACTGAATAAATCAGCTATAAAGTTGTAATAGTATATCCGGGATGTAATTATTAGAACATAAAACGACGTTATGCTAGATGGCACTTACTGCCATATGGAACGAGTAGTAGTATTTAGGGTTGTAAGTGAAACGGTCACGAAACCCACACCTCTTCTATACACATCTAACATGGAAGACAGAATATGAGAATAAAACCAAATGTTTCCTTCGTTATTCAAATGAACTCCATCATCACTCATGAATCTCCTACGAAAACCGGAGGGTTGACACAGAACAATCCTATCCTCACTAAGTAGAGTCCTGGCCAAACGACGGTTAATGTCCCGGCACTTCCGGTTATAATACTGGATGGTCATTCCCCTTGGCCTTAATCGGGGCAAAAGGCTCCCAATACATACATATTGCACTCCATGCCTCAAAAATACACGGCAAATAGAAATTAAATCACGCACTATTGATGCAGGATCCCGCTGACCAATATCATTCTCCCCCAATTTGACGTAAATAACGTGGGGCAATTGATTCATCAATGGCAAACTGCGCAGAAAGCTTGAGCAACATGCTCCAGGGCGCCCATCAAATCTCATCAACATATCTCCTGGTTGGTGACACGCTTCACTCGGCCAACTTAATCTCTCTATCCTCCTCACAAAACTATGTCCACACAACAAGAAACTCATTTTGCAACTGTACTGCAAATCAGCATAACTAGCCTAAATATGCCAAAAGGAAATCTCCATAAAGTATCCAATTACTACCATTCGAAATACCGTATATTACTATGAAAAAAGCGTATTGGTAAAATTACCGTACATTAACGCATAAAAAGCGCACTAAAAGAAATAACATTAATTACCGTATCTTACTCACAATTAAAGTTGTTAAATTAAAACTAGGGAAATCTTAGGCAAATAATAACAAATTATAAACCAAAATAAATCAAAATAATCTATTACAAATTAACTTAAGGGGTCTAAAATTAGCCTGTGACTCTGATTGACTCAGAATGGAAGGGGGGTGTAGACATTTAGTTCGAATGAGCTGATACGTTATCACGTTTCCACATTCTCACACTATTGTGATCTTCAGAGATTACCGCTACAATTTAATTAAAAAAAAAAAAAAAATTGGGGGTAAACTTAAATGGCCTGTGACTCTGAAACATTATATGGGTGGTTATAGACATTTAGTTCATAATGAGCTAATACGTTATCACGAGTCTATATCTGCTTATTATAGTGCGATACAGAGGTTACCGCTGTAATCTACTTATGATATTCAACTGGCCTGTGACTCTGATTGATCTATGATATGGGTGGGTGTAGATATGGAGTTCATAATGAGCTTTTACGTTTATCACGGACCTACACTCATTTCATAACGTGCTCTACAGAGATCATCGCTTGAACTGTCAGACAATTAAAACTTAAAATTTTATTTTAAACTGTAGTCTGTAATCAAAATCACTAACACCTATACTTACCACTTCCAACTTAGAACAAAGTCATTGGCACTTGATATTCAAAAAGCATAATAAACTTTATACAAAAAGTGGACAGCTTAAGAATATCGACGGAATTCATGGTGCTATCTCTGAAGTCGGTGGAAACGTGGAGGACGGACTACAGATTCATAGGAATATCAAACAGCCCTTCTCAGGGCTATTAGTTTTAGTTTTTGTTATATTTGTTTCTGTTTTTAAGTTCCTGTTGCTGCTAATATTACTTGTTTGTATTATGACTTTCTTGTTGCATGACACTTAATAATACTGTTTAAAGTTAACACTAATTTGATAGTAGTCTTGTTTGTAAATAATTACATGTTATTGTTGTTTTACTAATACTACTTATAGACATTTAAATTAATTTCTTTTTATTAATATACATGTTTTTGCTATTTAACATTTTATATTATTATTAATGTTCATATCTGTTCTTGTTAATACTAAAATTATTCGTTGATTGGGAAGCTTCATATTTTCCTGTTACCAACATCTTACCATTTTATATTTAACTATTGTTTTTTTATATATATCGCTGGTCGATGTTAAACCTTTCTTGTTTTTGAACATGTAACGTATTGTATGGCGCTAAATAGCCTAAAAGTGCTGGTGCGCCGTTAAAATTCAAGTAAACAAACAAACTAAAATTATTATTGTTACGTTGATATTAATACTAAATATAAATGTTGTTATTACTAAAATTACTATTGTTATGTTGATATTAATACTAAAACCAATGTTATTGTTACACTTGTGTTGTTAATGTGATGTCTCTATTCCCTACCTTGTATCTCTTTGAGAAATTGAGAAGATCAGTGGAACAGCGGAGATGCGGGCTTTCCTTTTGTGGGCAAACCTGGATTGGAGAGATATATGTGTACAGCCTAGTACACCTCTGTAATTCTCCTTTCAAACAGTCTCTCGGGGAAACTGATGTTGACCCTTTTCTCATTACCCTTTTCTGGACACTATGTATCGGTTTCTTGTTATATGTCATCATAAGCTGAGTTCTCTTAATTTTGATTGGAAAGAGAATTCAATTCGATCAACCATCAACGACTCTAACTTGATCCTTTTGGAACACACCCAGCAAAATTAATAACCTATATTCATCAAACTTGTACAACTTTTAGTCACCTTGACTTATTAGATTAGGTTTTTTGTTTTTTCATAGGGTGAATCACCCTCGAAAGAAGGGCCTTTCACCGGTCAATAGGTTGGTGGCAATATATATAGTACACCTTGTACTTACTTACTGATATAGTGCTAGGCAAATAATAACTCCGTAACTTAAATTTTTGATACAATTGCACAGGTGGCTTACACATTATTGGTGAGTAGGATTTTCCGCTAGTACAACTGGACTGATTGTGACAAATAACATTAAGGGAATGCAACTTCATCGACAGAATGTATATACGTACACCCATATATGGCCCCCTTAGTTATTATAAGGTAGTCTTAATCCAGGACTATCAGATCCCCGCAACACAATGTTGCAAATTAAGTAAATTAAAATAATAACATAAAAAAGAATACACAACACAACTTGTATAGCACATACATCTTGAAACATGTCATATGAAGTTGCATATTAGCAAAAACACTTAGGGTGTGGTTTCTTCGTGAATGGGCCAGATGTGCGTTCTCCTCCTCTCCGTGCGGGACTTCGGTTGCTGTACCTTGGATGGACCCTTCGGCCTTGGCCTTTTCCGCCCTTTCCTCTTCCGGACATGCCATTACTAACGAAGTGTGTTAACTTCCCTTCGTTACCATTGCTGCTATGATTGGTATCTAGAATAGGGGTGGGTGTGTGTAGCTCCATTCCTACCCACCCTATAGGCTTTCATTTTCCCTGTTAGTTACTTTTTAGTAATACAGTGAAATGCCTAACTGACTAAATAATAGTGCAATCAAGCACTTTAATCCTAAGGGGAGGGAGTGCTTTTTCCCCTCTTCGAGGGAACCAAATGGACACCGATATGGTGTCTATAAAAGCTGCACATATGTCTCTAGTAGACGGTTGCAGCTATAAAACAAACAAGTCGGTCACGAAACCACGGTTTCGCACAAAATACATTCCAGGAGTGGCAGTTGTCACACTTTCTATAGTGGATACTGCCAACATACCAGGTATTCACAATAAACCCGAAAATTTTGAAAAATTGAGGAACCTTGGTAGCGTCCCTAGCGTCAACCTTAACAATAATTTTCCCTGTATCAATGTTGGGGAATGTTTTGTAAGTTTCTCTGCGGACATTTAAGACGTTTATTTGCATCCGCTGTTCGAAGCCTTCTCGGAAAACCGTTAATGGTATTTCATACGGAAACTGAGAGACAAAAATGTCCACCGTTTTGCGCTCGAATAAATGATCTATTGGTGGTGCCGGTGTTACATTCGCAATGAATTTTCCCACGTCTATCTTTCCTGTGGGGAGTAAAAAAAAACCTTTCCCTTGGATAGATCAGGAAGATCCCTCTCCCGTTATACGTGAAGGATTCAACTGTCGTTTCATTGATGTTCCTGGCGCCTAGCAACGCTAGCAGTGCCGGTGCACTGGGTCTTTCGTTGGCCTGTACATGAGAAAGGTCAATGGCTTGGACCCATTGCCATCTGTGTGCCTTGAGTAGCGTGCCTTCTTCCTTTTCTTCAGTTTCGCACCTGAAGTGTTTTCGATATAATTGCTCCATAGTGGATACTGCGCCTGCCATCTTCGCGAGTTTCTTTATATGACTCGCTCGTTTGATAAGGTTTTAGTTTTCAAACGTAAATTAAGGTATTTAGTATCAACAAAACTTTAAGCGGTGATTGAGAATAAGTAGTCAATAACAAGATAACTGATTGTTTACATGATAAAAAAAAACAAAAGTTTTAATTAACAAATATTCCAAAAACACAAAATAATTTTTTTTTACATAGGACATAAACTATGTGGATTTGATCTAGATAGTGCCGTCCATACATAGAAACCCTACAACATACAGTATAAAAAAACACAAACAACACTTATCATGGACAAATGACTCTGGCACAGTCAACTGGGAAAGAAATAAATAATCTCTATAATTCAAAAGGAATGGAAATTGGCCCTGAGACTTAATAGTCCCAAGGGACGAGAGTACAGTCCTATGTTCGAGGGCCAGATTGTAAAGAAATCAATTCACCACCGCCCATGGAGAATATATCAAGGGTCATTACTGACTCTTGATAGAAAGTATTATCAATCTGACTCTCATAGAGGGATAAAGAGACTTACTTATTTGATGAACAAAGCAAAGAGCAACCGTCAGCAAAATTTCTAAAATTATAGTAATAAAAAAAAGAAACAAAATATACACACAAAACGCACTCATGGGAGGACAAGGGAAACAATGCACCAACGATAAGACACATTTAACGGAAAGACGGTGTACCTCAATCAACTCGAACCAGCTTGTGCTGGGGAGAGTAACGAGGTTCAACACCAGTACCCCTCATGAATCCCCGCTGGACTTTTCAAATGGACTTCGTAGCTCGTTTTCTCCTAATTGAATGAATGAAAAGTATATCGGGGATCTGACAAGGAAACCCCAGTTCCAAGAAACTGCCAATCCAGGCACCGGTCATACAATAGAAAACAAACTCTAATCCAGGGGGCAACCCCAACACAATACAGGAATGAAACCTGGCAATCAGGGCAGGATCTAGGAAGTGTGGGGCCCCCCATTTATGAAGCTATGATAATAATACTATAGATAATAGCAGTATAGATATTCAGTGGGTTGAAAAAGTATTTGCCTCCTCAATATTTTTCCTTTGACTCCAATAGAACCCGGCTCTAACTCCACTAACTGTAATTAACTTAAACTCATCCCATTTGTTTTTATAAATTGTGGTTCTATTTAATAAGTTTATTTTATATTATTTTATGTACGATTAAATGCACGACTCTGGTTCATTTTGCATAGGGGTCATAAAATTGCAAAAGTTATTGGTTATTTACACTTTATTCAATGGTAGTAAAACAAAATTCACTGAGTATTTCAAGTGAAGAATAAAGGTCTGTTATGTTATTCATCCCCACCCCTCTATTGCTATTCCATTGGGATCCAAATGCAAAATATAGCATAACTGTATTTTTCAGTTATGCCTGATATAATATACTGACCACCGAAGTCTTGAATCATTAAACAGCACTACAATTTATATAGCTAAACAGATTGTGATGAAGTTACACTTGATACAGTGAGAGCTGTTTTCTATAGGAATCATTGAAAAAATGTTGAGGGGGGCCAACACTTTTGCAACCCACTGCACTTGGCAAGCAGAAGTGCAAGACAGGTGATTCACCAGGCCCAGTCTAGGAGACAGCATGTCAATCTGCAAATTATGAACCTAAATTAAACTGTCTAAACAAAAACAAAGATACTATATTGTCTTTATTTCATTTATTAATTAATATGTTCTAGTCACTGGGAACCTTATACATTTATATTCAACTCAATGTATGGAAATATGGAACTTGTCACTTGAGAAAAGCACATCAACTAGTAAATACATTAAGCTTTCAAAAGCTAATTTTTCTTGCTTTTTTCATTGCAAAGTCTTTCAGGATTTCCTCAAAGTTCAATTTAATGGCCACATCGCACTCTATTGACATAATACCCAAACTATTTAGGCGTTCTTGGGTAAGTTTTAAGAAGTTTGAGCTTAGAAAAGGATCTTTCGCCAGATACAACTGTAACTGGGATGGTAAGGTAAATTCCAAGTGCCACAACAAGATTTGGAAAGGCTGTAGACCTGTTATTGCAAGCTAGAAACTCGAGCATTTTGCAGGATTTTGTAACGGTTCTAAAGGGAGAATTGGCTTTATTGCTTCTATCTCCTCACAAAGCATGAAACCATCAATATCAGCCATTACCAGTTTTTGAAACACCTCCCAGAATCTTCTCTGACATTACTTCTGAAAATCTTCAATGATTTATGGATTGCTGGTAATGTACCTAAGAGCTGGAAAAAAGCAATAGTAATACCGATTCCCAAACCAGGCAAAGACATCGAAGATCCTAACAACTATCGTCCCATTGCACTGACAACCTGCGTATGCAAAACAATGAAACGAATGATTAATTCTCGGCTTGTATGATACTTGGAAAGTAACAATTTAATATCTCCTTTCCAAGGTGGCTTCCGTTCTGGTCGTAGTACAAACGATCATCTGGTTAGACTGGAAACATTTATTCGCGATGCATTTATCAAGAAGGAACATTTAGTAGCAGTCTTGGAAGTACGGGATACCAAATGACCTGCACAATCTAGGTCTGAAAGGCCGTCTGCCTTCTTTCATTTCCAGTTTTCTCTCCGACAGAGAATTCAAGGTACGAGTGGGCTCTACCCACTCCGATATGCACCAGCAAGAGACGCGTGTGCCCCAGGGCAGTATTTTATCTGTGACGCTATTTAATATCAAAATCAATATCATCACCAAGTGCTTAGCTCCCGGTGTGGATTGCTCTTTATATGTAGATGAATTTTTAATTTGTTATCGATCAAAGCACATGCATACAATTGAAAGGCAACTCCAGCAAAATATCAGTAAGATCCAAAGTTGGGCCAGTAATAACTGTTTCAAATTTTCTAAATCGAAAACAGTATGCATACATTTCTGTCAATTGCGAAGACATCATCATGACACTAAACTCAAGCTGGATGGAACACTTATTCCAGTTGTTGAGGAAACAAAATTTTTGGGTATTATCTTAGACAGAAAGCTTTCATACCACACATAAAGAATTTAAAAGCTAAATGCTTAAAAGATTTAAATTTACTTAAAGTAATTGCGCACACTGACTGGGGTGCTGATAAAAAAGTACTCCTTAATTTGTATAGAACATTTATCAACTCCATACTAGACTATGGATGCATTATGGTTCAGCTAGGAAGTTCTATTTGAAAATCCTTGATCCAATTCATCATCAGGGAATAAGACTCGCTCTAAGAGCATTTAAGACATCTCCATGTGAAAGCCTTCTCGCGGAAGCGAATGAACCACATTTTTCGCATCGCAGAGAAATGCTTTCTGCACAGTACGCTCTTAAGTTAAGATCAAACCCTCGGAACCCTGCTTTTTCGGCCTTTTTTCAACCAAAATAAAACTTTATATGGTAATAAACCAAATGCCATACATTCATTTGGCATTAGAATATCATCCAGCCTTGACAATATCAAAAGTAATCTCTCCACAGTTCAGAAAACGTTTGTCTCGAAAACACCACCTTGGCTCCTTAAGCAACCCAAAGTGATTTTTACGTTACACGATGGGAATAAATCTGAGACCAACCCTCTCATATTCCTGAACTCTTATGAACTTCTCAACGATTTTACAAATAATATACTGATGGATCAAAGGTTGATGAAAAGGCTGCTGCAGCCTTCGTTAGTGGCAAGCACATAACCAAAGTGCGTTTGCCAAACGATGCGTCCATATTTTCAGCGGAAATCAGAGCAATAGACCTTGCTCTCAAATTTATCGAACAAAAACGCGTCTTAAATAGCATTATCTTCTGTGACTCTTTATCAGTGCTTCAGTCGCTACACAATAGAAAACTGGATAATCCATTATTAGTCCATCTCCTCGTCAAAAATACAGAGCTTAGTACCTCCAGCAATATAGTATACTGTTGGTAAACTAGCCATATTGGTATTAGAGGTAATGAAGAAGCAGACCGTGCTGCTAAGATGGCTCTATCCCAAGAACCATCAGATTTTAAATTACCATTTACTGATTTTAAACCTTGTATCAAAAGGTACCTGCGTCAGAAGTGGCAGACGTCATGGGATCATACAGTCAACAACAAACTTCATGCCATCAAACCAACCCTGGGGGAATGGACTCCTTCCTACAGAACTATCCGTAGGGAGGAGACTGTCATTGCAAGACTCAGAATCGGTCATTCATACATAACCCACTCCCACATACTAAAAGGTGAAGATCCACCAGAGTGCGTCTCTTGCAATGAACCATTCACTGTTAAACACTTCATGACCGAGTGTCCCGACCTGCAACCTACACGTGCTAAGTACTATAATGTACATGACATGAAGGAACTTTTTGATACTGTATCTATCACTTGTATTTTAGATTTCCTGAAGGAAGTAAATCTTTATCTTAAACTTTAATTTGTATGTCATCACCTAGTGCATTTTTATTTAATGCAAATATCACCTCTTATTTACAACATATTTTCATCAACATACACCATTTACATCTCCCGTTGATTGGGAAGCTTCATATTTTACTGTTACCAACAACTTACAATTGTATATTGAACTATTTGTTGTTTTTTTTTTATATCGCTGGTCGATATTAAACCTTTAGTATTTTTTAACCATGTTTAAATACAACCTGTTGTATGGCGCTAAATAGCCTAAAAGTGCTGGTGCGCCGTTAAATATCAATCAATCAATCATATTTTAGTGTTACCAACAACTTATAATTTTATATTGAACTATTTGGGTTTTTTTATATCGCTGGTCGATATTAAACCTTTTGTATTTTTAACCATATTTAAATACAACCTGTTGTATGGCGCTAAATAGCCTAAAAGTGCTGGTGCGCCGTTAAATATCAATCAATCAATCAACCTCCTCAACAGTTGATTCCTCCACGTCTGTATCGTCTTCAAAAACCATGTCATTATTCGTCGATCTATTTAAAAATTAAAAAAAGTCAAGTCAAATATAGTTATTACAGATAAGAATGTACTATGATTTACAGTTTATTGTAATAAACTTATTTTTGGATACATTATTGAGTAAAACTTTTCTTTGATTCAGATCCATTAATTTTATTTACTCTTTGTCTACCCTACGCATATGCACATCACCTACAGCCAGTCTACACGCAGTAAGCTGATAATATTTCACAAATTATTGGTTAGGAAACAAAAAAAAAAAACTTAAGAGTGTTTACAAAATAATATACCTTATTGTAAGGTTAAAATTAGGTTCATAATCCTCATCAGAAAGGTGATCATCATCAAGATATGATTCTGTAACATCAATGGTTAAACTGAAAATAAAGGAAAAAATAATTCAGGACATGAAATGGGAAATAGAAATACATGACCTTATAAAAAAACTATTACTTAGACATGTTATGAAGATATTTTTACAGTAAAATAACAAATCTAAAAATAAGACTGCTACATGTAGCCTTATGTCCACCAGTCGCTGATGAATGTTAAAAGATAGTAGTATGTCCCTAACTCCTACAAATGTTGAATCGAAATAACAAATATGCATATAGATATTGTGTGTAAAATAGCTGCTTAGTTTCATAAAAAATAGGGCAAACAGTTTCAGAGACGTTTGCAATTACAGAAATGTTGCAGACACATGGACAGGGACACCATTACCATGTCCACCATTACCATGTCCACCCAATGCTTCACTGTTGGAAACAAAGATACTCGAAAGGATTTACAAAAGTACTGGACATGTTACAAAAGGTGTTCTTTTGGTGACACTTTGTTGTTCCTTCTGTGTGACTCACTGAATGCATCTCTTCTACACCCGACATTTCATGATTACTGAAAATTTAAATATATTTTTTATAAATAATTATCAATTTGACATTTATCGTGTTACCTAAATGTGCATGATGCTAATGAAGGGTTAAGTAAACTTGTGTTACCATCACATGACCTTTGTACATATTACATGTATATTTATATGGGCCATGGGATCACAATCAGTGCATTTTATGAAATTGACGTAAAAATATGTTGTTTAAAATAATAAAGTTATAAAATTACTTACTCTTTATGATTTTCTCGCTGTAAACGAATTTGGCTGTAGTTGTAACTAGTGTTGCTTTGCTTAATTATGCGTGGCAATGTGTTTCCTTGGGCACTAGTGTTGCCTTTGATTTGACATCATTGTAATCTGCGTGTCTATTGGCATCAGCTGGATATATTTTGCAAGTCATATATTTCGTCATTTTCTCGAGTAAATGGCCGTTTGGTGGATACTCTTTCTGATAAAGATAAATATTATCTTCATGTTTGTCCGCTGTCGTGCAAGTGGCATCATCGCCCACGCGTTCTTCAATCCTAGATGAAAGAACTTCCGGTTGATTTTGGTTCATGTACCACTTTCCTATCATCTTATGCTTACAGGTCTATTTTTCAGGTGAACATTGGCAATCAATGCACCTACCTTTCTTGTCTATTATTACTACTGTTCTTTTTAGTCTACTCCAGTATCGCGTTTGTCCGGAATAGACAGATAAATAAATATATCTTTGGCTAGACCTATCCAGAGACATGTAAACGAGGAAAGGTGTGTTTTGTTGTTGAGCCTCTGCTTGCAACTTTAGTGCCCCGTGTGCTTTCTCCGGCGTAATGAGTTTGCCTGTGATTAAGGCCTGAAGAGATCTGGTTGTTAGATATTGTGCGATCCCTGGTTTTGCATACTGTACGGACTGTACATGTGGACAATACTACTTTCACAGAACGTACCGCAGTGAGGACCAGATAATGCCTTTTTGATATGTATGAAGCCACCACCATGCAAACCCTTCCGTGAGCAAAATACACCCTTTGCAAGCTCGATGATATAAGCAGCATGGTGTCGTCTGTTGATACCTTTAGAGGCACTTACATCATGTAGTGTCATATGCCTCTTGAACCATACTTTTCTGATCCACTATCCGCACGTATTACATTTTCTTTTGGATAAAGAATTTCCAGATTCATACAACTGGTCTTCACAGGACCATAATAATAATAATAATAAGAACAATATTAATAATAATAATATGTTTAAATTCCATATTAAATTTTGATAACTACGAAACAGAAGGCATATCTTACAAACATTTTTCACATGTACGAGCGTCTTTTGTGGACAATGTTTTCCGAATATTTAAATCTTTTTTTTGTATAGCATTTTTATATAGAAGAATACAAAAAAATTCAGCATAACTCGACGTCGATCTCTTTTTCCCCATATGAACATAATTGAAATTACCTTGCATATTCATGGTCCATAGGTTCAGATTCGGTCTTGTGGTTGCCATTTCTCTCAAGCTCAACATCGTGATGTTCGCTGAAATGTGATTTTGTAAGTGTGAATTGTAAACCCTATAAGAAATAGTAACATTTAGAATACTACTTTTGCTTCTGTAACTTTATAGAATGAATTGTACCTAAGAGCTGGAAAGAAGCAACAGTGCTACCGATTCCCAAACCAGGCAAAGATAACGAAGATCCTAACAGCTATCGGCCTATTGCATTGACAAGCTGCGTATGCAAAACAATGGAACGAATGATTAATTCTCGGCTTGTATGGTACTTGGAAAGTAACAATTTAATTTCTCCTGTCCAAAGTGGCTTCCGTTCTGGTCGTAGTACTAACGATCATCTGGTTAGACTGGAAATATTTATTCGCGATGCATTTATTAAGAAGGAACATTTAGTAGCAGTCTTCTTTGATTTAGAGAAGGCCTATGATACAACATGGAAGTACGGGATACTAAATGACCTGCACGATCTAGGTCTAAAAGGCCGTCTGCCCTCTTTCATCTCCAATTTTCTCTCCGACAGAATTCAAAGTACGAGTGGGCTCTACCCTCTCCGATATGCACCAGCAAGAGATGGGTGTGCCCCAGGGCAGTATTTTATCTGTGACGCTATTTAATATCAAAATCAATAGCATCACCAAGTTCTTAACTCCCGGTGTGGACTGCTCTTTAAATGTAGACGATTTTTTACTTTGTTATCGTTCAAAGCACATGCATACAATTGAAAGACAACTTCAACAAAATATCAATAAGATCCACAATTGGGCCACTAATAACGGTTTCACAATTTTCTAAATCGAAAACAGTGTGCATATATTTCTGTCAATTGCGAAAACATCATGATGACCCTAGGCTCACGCCGGATGGGACACATATTCGAGTTGTTGAGGAAACAAAGTTTTTGGGTATTATCTTCGACAGAAAACTGACTTTTATACCACACATCAAGAATTTAAAAGCTAAATGCTTAAAAGCTTTAAATTTACTTGAAGTAATTGCGCACACTGACTGGGGTGCTGATAAAAGTCCTCAATTTGTATAGAACATTAACCGTTCTATACTAGACTATGGATGCATTGTTTATGGTTCAGCTAGGAAGTCTTATTTGAAAATGCTTGACCCAATTCATCATCAGGCATAAGACTTGCTCTAGGAGCATTCAAGAAATCTCCATGCGAAAGCCTTCTCGCGGAAGCGAATGAACCACCTTTATCGCACCGCAGAGAAATGCTTTCTATACAGTAAGCTCTTTGGTTAAGATCAAACCCTCTGAACCCTGCTTTTCGGCTGTTTTTCAACCAAAATACAAAACTTTATACTAAAACAAACCAAATGCCATACCTTCATTTGGAATCAGAATATCGCCCAGTTTTGACACTATCAAAATTAATATCCCTACAGTTCAGAACATGTTTGTCTTGGAAACACCACCTTGGCTCCGTAAGCAGCCCAAAGTGATTTTTACGTTGCACGATGGGAAAAAATCTGAGACAAATCCTGAACTCTTCAACGATTTTAAAAAACTACACAAATTTTTTTACTGATGGATCAAAAGTTTATGAAAAGGCTGCTGCAGCCTTCGTTCAAGCACATAACCAAAGTGCGCTTGCCAAATGATGCGTCCATATTTTCAGCGGAAATCAGAGCAATAGACCTTGCTCTGAAATTTATTGAACAAAAACGCATTTTAAATAGCATTATTTTCTGTGACTCGCTGTCACTACTTAAGTCGCTACACCATAGAAAACTGGATAATCCATTACTAGTCGATATCCTCGTCAAAAACTCGGAACTTAGTAACTCCTACAATGTTCCCTCTAAGGATTGTTGAGGTGTGTGCGAAAAAAAATATGCATGAGCGACAAGTTACATACGATTGTGGGAAGGTTAAATACTCAAAAACTTAGAAGAATAACAATTCACTTAAATATTTTTTAATTATGTAATATCATCAGTTCATTGTTCACAAATATTCTCTTCGATTCTTTTCAGTTTTCCAAACATTGTAGACATTTTCAGCATTTACAGTTCGTCCAGAATTTAAAAAGCGCTTTATTCTCATTAAATTGTCCAGATGCTCAACATCTAGTCTATTTCTGGCTTTTGTCTTTATGTTGTTCATCAGACTGAATCCTCTTTCGCAGTCCGCACTTGAAGCCTGGAATGTACCGCAAATATCCAGATGCAAAAATAAGTCTTGAAGTTGATCCTGCTGTTTTGTGAATGCAACTAGATCTGCAAATGTCTTAATTGCTCCAGTTTGCAATTTCTCATTAAGAATCAATTTAAATTCTGGAAACTGATTACTAAGTTCTTTCTGGAATGCTTCGTTGTCTTTTTCCAGAAAAACATGATATTGGTTTCCAAGCCTCTTAATCTCCTCAAGACCAAATGCATAATCCTGTAAGTTCACATTCTTTGTCAAAAACTGCCCAATCTTCTAATTGATGATCTGGAAATCTATGATCCAAATGTTCACATGTCTGCTGAACGAACTTAATTATTGACTTTGTGTTCACTGGGTGCTGAAATGATGAAAGCAAATGGCTGGCATTTTCAGTGTAGTGAGGTTTCCCTCCAAGATACTGTGATCCGAGTTTCTTTATTTTTTGCCTTTGCAAACTGAAAGGCTTCCACAGTAGACAGCAAACTTCTTTGAAAAAGTTTACACAAGTCGCCTAATTCTGATAATACATCATTCAATATTGTAATTGCAACACGGTGTTCTGGATTCTGTAGTTTCTGTAAGCAGTATTTATGGACCGGGTTATCCTTCTCATCAACCTGTTTTCTTCAGTGTTCCACTAAAATATCATAGTTCAAAACCAAAGCATTGACAGCAAAATGCCTGGATAACCACCGAACTTTGTTGAGTGGTCTGAAACAGCTTTGGCCAAATATATTCTTCATGACCGATGACCTGCAGAAAATTGTGTAAACTGTTCTCAGCAGAGTTTCCGTCTCCTTCATCAATGGTATATCTTTCCATGCATCATCTAATCCCAAATCCTTCATGACCGATGACCTGCAGAAAATTGTGTAAACTGTTCTCATCAGAGTTTCCGTCTCCTTCATCAATGGTATATCTTTCCATGCATCATCTAATCCCAAATCCTCTCTGTGTGCCACACAGTGTTGTTCAGACAAATGTGGAATTAACTGGCGAAGAAGTGCTGCTACCCCTCTCCGCTTGCCTAGCATAACTGAGGCTCCATCAGAGGTAAACATGACCATCTTGTTCAAATTTAATTCATTGTCTGCATAAAATTTCTGAATGGCTCCAAGGATTGACAAGCTATCACAAGCTGTTAATTTAACAATTCCAGCGAATACAGTTTTATGGACTGAATCATTGGCATTTCTAAATTTCATGTACAGAATTAACATTTTGGAAACCGAGATATCGGCTGATTCGTCCACGATCAAGGTATGATAAGCTGCATTTTTAATCTCCAATATTTCCGACCTAATGGTTGAATTTATACACTCGATAAATTCAAAAGCATAATTCTTGCTTCTCCAGCTTTCTGGTATCTTTACATATTTCGCAACATGGTCATTAATAGCCTGCACCGATAGCATTGAAGAATTTATTTTAACAACAAGCAGAACGTTATCAATGAGTACCTCATCAGGAGTCGCTTGTTGCTGATTAACTAATTCTTTTCTGTTTTCACGATCTTCTTTCGATTCCATCAGCATGTTTTTCACCAGACCTTTGTTTTTCAGTTTCGTGACTGCTTCAGTGTGCGATTTTTGGCTCAAATGCCGTTTTAAATGATCAACTTTCCAATCGGTCCACTTTTTTCCTGATGTCCAGTCGCTTTTGTATTCCGCTTTCATGCAAATTTTGCACTTAATACCAACAGTTTCTGAGTAATTAAAAATTTCCTCAAGTAGCACGTGCTGTCCGGTGCCATGCGGTAAATCCGTTTCAACATAGCATTCAGTCCACCACTCTGTTTTAAAACGCAAGCACCTCTTCTTGCCTGAGTTACATAAACTTCATCAAAGAAGTTTACATCAACTTCAACAAGAAGAGACAAGATGGTAGCAGTATTTGACCTGATGTTGGCCGGCACAAAGGATAAGTCTATCCCCTGAGCGAACTCAGGGCAGAAAGCAGTAATCTTTCTCCCATCGGGGTTGTCTTCTACCTCCATTACAAAATGTCTTTCTATAATAGTTTCCATTGGCGATTTCAAAGACATTTTTAAAATCACAAATGTAATAAAATTTAATTAAGGAAAAAGAAGAAAGTTGAAAAACTAAAACACTAAGAAAGCGAATGAAACTTGAAAAATTAAGGATAACGTGATTAGGTTAATTAGACATTTATGGTAAACGAAAGAAAGTAAAAGTTACATGAAATCAATGGTCTCTACTTACAATTGTTGAGATATGGTATGCTGCTGAAGTGGGTTAGTTTCTTTTCCCGCCTCCAGCCATGCTCTCTAACAATTAGTGTATTACGCGCCCTTGCTACCCGCTGCATGCTTTCGTGGCATGTTGTATAAATTTTGATTTAAATGAAATCAACTAATTTGATATACATGCATTTAAGATACAACATATCTTTGTAAACTCCTAAAGAACTAAATAAGAAAATTTGTTACAAACATCTATCACGGAAACAACACTAGATCACGTGACCACTTAGGAATTCCATTCACAAATTAGTGATTACAAAAACTACAATAAGAACAGCCTTCTTTTTGAGTACTAAATTCGGATTCATCTAAATAAAACATAGAATAAAACAAATTGACATTGTAACAATGACTAATATGGAACTAACCATTCAAAATGATACAATTGAAACCTATCACGTGACTTCTCATTCCGTAGTAAAAATCATATGACTGACAAGAAATACCACGGAACGTTACAAAATAAACAAAATCTTTACTAGCATGATTATACATTTAGATAAATTTAATACACTACTGACTATAACGAATAACTACACATACCATATTTTACAACTATTGGACAATGTTTCTTTTGTCACTTTCTTCTGTTCAGTCAATAGATATGGTCCATAATGAATACAAATAGTCTCTGGATAAACCATCGATTTCCCCTTCTGTTCAAGTGCACTCAGTCACGGTGAAGGAAGCGGGGATGAAAACCATGATTCCTCACAAAATAAAATCGAGGATTTGATCTCATAAATCGTGTCATTTCGACACGGATATACATGGCTGCTAAATCATATTCACGAGGAGATACTCTTCGGTGTATTCTTCTCACCAGTGGGCAGCCCACCAAAATATATCGAACACCCATATTTTGAAATTCATAGCACAAATTCTGTAAATCTGCCACTATTTCAGCAGGAGATTTCAGTCCAATTTCATTCTCCCCAACCTGGAGAAACACGATATCAGGATCAACATTATACTGCAATCCCAGGAAAGTTGATGCCCAGGCACCAGAGACCCCAAAATAACCCATTAAAAGGCCAGGCGGTCTCATCGAATCCGCAACGGCGCTCCGCCTCAATCTATTAATGATACCGTGTCCAACAAGTAAGAGACGCATTTTGACTATGATTTTTGTAATGGTCGGGCTTGGTATTTATATATATATATATATATACAACCCATTATGTAATTTTGACTGATTTTTGTAATGGTCGGGCTTGGTATATATATATATATATATATATATATATGTACAACCAATTATGTAATTTTGACTATGATTTTTGTAATGGTCGTACTTGGTATATATATATATACAACCAATTATGTAATTTTGACTATGATTTTTGTAATAGTCGGGCTTGGTATATATATACAACCAATTATGTAATTTTGACTATGATTTTTGTAATGGTCGGGCTTGGTATATATATACAACCCATTATGTAATTTTGACTGATTTTTGTAATAGTCGGGCTTGGTATATATATACAACCAATTATGTAATTTTGACTATGATTTTTATAATGGTCGGGCTTGGTATATATATACAACCCATTATGTAATTTTGACTATGATTTTTGTAATAGTCGGGCTTGGTATATATATACAACCAATTATGTAATTTTGACTGATTTTTATAATGGTCGGGCTTGGTATATATATACAACCCATTATGTAATTTTGACTATGATTTTTGTAATGGTCGGGCTTGGGCTTGGTATATATATATATACAACCCATTATGTAATTTTGACTATGATTTTTGTAATGGTCGGGCTTGGTATATATATACAACTAATTATGTAATTTTGACTATGATTTTTGTAATGGTAGGGCTTGGTATATATATACAACCAATTATGTAATTTTGACTATGATTATTGTAATGGTCGGGCTTGATATATATATATATATATATATATATATATATACAACCAATTATGTAATTTTGACTATGATTTTTGTAATGGTCGGGCTTGGTATATATATATATATATATATATATATATATATATATACAACCAATTATGTAATTTTGACTATGATGTTTGTAATGGTCGGGTTTGGTATATATATATACAACCAATTTATGTAATTTTGACTATGATTTTTGTAATGGTCGGGCTTGGTATATATATACAACCCATTATGTAATTTTGACTATGATTTTTGTAATGGTCGGGCTTGGTATATATATATATATATATACAACCCATTATGTAATTTTGACTATGATTTTTGTAATGGTCGGGCTTGCTATATATATATATAACCAATTATGTAATTTTGACTGATTTTTGTAATGGTCGGGCTTGGTATATATATACAACCAATTATGTAATTTTGACTGATTTTTGTAATGGTCGGGCTTGGTATATATATATATATATATATATATATATATATATATATATATATATATATATATACAACCAATTATGTAATTTTGACTATGATTTTTGTAATGGTCGGGCTTGGTATATATATATATATATATACAACCAATTATGTAATTTTGACTATGATTTTTGTAATGGTCGGGCTTGGTGTATATATATACAACCAGTTATGTAATTTTGACTGATTTTTGTAATGGTCGGGCTTGGTATATATATACAACTAATTATGTAATTTTGACTGATTTTTGTAATGGTCGGGCTTGGTATATATATACAACCCATTATGTAATTTTGACTGATTTTTTTAATGGTCGGGCTTGGTATATATATATATAACCAATTATGTAATTTTGACTGATTTTTGTAATGGTCGGGCTTGGTATATATATATACAACTAATTATGTAATATTACACTAAGACAAAGGAGCCTTCAGCAGCTCCCTTGAAGAATACAACAGAATGTTTGCTAACATTTGAAGCTTTTCTTAATTATATAAGATATTCAATTTACTCTTGTTTCGTTTCTACTATATAATATTACTTAATTTGTACAAACACAAAGAAAGCGAATGGAAATTTTTCTTTTTCTCCCTTAGTGCTAAGGCACTTAAAATATTAAAAACTTTCCAAAAAGGGACTAAGGTCTCATAAATAACTTAGCAAAATATATTAGTTTACTTCAAACTATATCTAATGAAATTTTTCTTTTTCTCCCTTAGTGCTTAGGCACTTAAAACATTAAAAACTTTCCAAAAAGGGACTAAGGTCTCATAAATAACTTACCAAAATATATTAGTTTACTTCAAACTATATCTAAATTCTGCAGTTTTATCTTAAGAACTGGATGCTTACGACTGGAACGATCTTGATCATCCACGACTAACGATAAAACATATCACTTTTAGACATAAATTTTTATATCTAAAAATCCCACAGCATTCAAAGAAATTAATAGAGAACACAAACATATAAACTATTTAAATAATTTGCACCTTTTTGGAATGTAATCTTGATTGAATGGGTCTTCTTCAAAATCTTTCCCCCTGCGGGTTCGGGGTTGTAGAATTGGCCCGACGTGCCTCGCCACGTGTCGTAAAAGGCGACTAAGTAGAGGCAACCTGTTTGCCGTGAGTTGCGTCCCGTGTCGGGGGAGGAAAGGATCCTGGTAGTTGCAACACACTACTTTGGCCTCTACTTCTCCTAGACGGGTGGTCGAGATGGGCCCGGTCTCGACAAATCGGCTGGTCACGCCGAGCCCTAGGAAGTCTTTATTAACTCTCTCACCTTGTACTTTCTCCTTGTATCTCTTTTGATACCACCGTTGCCCCTACTTTCTATTCCTGTCTTTCCCTTTTCCAAATCTTAGAAGACTTCCTAGAATGCGGTGGCTCAACGGGTCAATCGGGGGGTAATTTTACTGACCTTAGAAATTGGCGACTTCAGGGTCAACTAAAGGTAATTTTATCAACTGAGTATGGCATCTGTGTATCCCTGGCACTTTAAAAGTGTCCCCTTGTTGGGCTCCTTGGTGGGTGGGGAGCACGGGTGCTGAATTTTTCAATCAAGCCATCATGGAGAATTCCCAAAAAAACACTTAAACGTACCAAAACTGTGTCATCAGAGTCGGATGATGAACCATGTAGTGTGGAATCTTTTCCTCGCTTCATGGTCATCCAATCAAAAGACGAAACTAAACAACTTGCTAAATTATCGCCATTTATAGTCGAAAAGACTATACTTGGATTAGTCGGCAAATCGAAAAGTGTCAAAAAACTCAGATCAGGCGGCCTACTTGTAGAGTGTGAGCGCAAAGCACAAACTGAAAATGTACTGAAAATTAAGACCTTTCACGATATTCCAGTAACCTGCTCCGCCCACTCTACACTTAATACATCAAAAGGCGTCATTCGTTGCCGTGACCTTGCTGGAGTCAGCGACAAGGAAATCGTCGAGGGCATGAAAAATGAAGGTGTCACTGCAGTCCGTTGAATTCGTATCAAACGAAACAACAATCTGCAGGACACCAACACTATTATACTCACCTTTAATAAGCCAACATTACCTAAAGTGGTCAAGGTTGGCTTCCTACAAGTTAAGGTTGAGGTATACATACCAAATCCCCTCCGATGTTACAAATGTCAAAGATACGGTCATCATGAAGACAGATGCTCTAGAAGCCAAATATGTGGCCGATGCGGCGACCCCTCCCATCGGGAATCAGAGTGCAAAGCCACTCCGCATTGCGGCAAGGAACACCATGCTAGTTCAAAAGAATGCGACACATGGAGACAGGAGAAGGAAATCCAGAGGGTTAAATACACTTCCAACATTCCCTATCCAGAGGCCAGGAAGCTTGTTCAAGCTAGATCACTCCCCGGCCCATCCTTCTCAACTGTAGTGAAGAGCAGCCAAAAAGCAACGAAAGACGCACAAACTCAAACAAACCCACCTGAAGCCCATTGCGACCCAAACATCCCGCACTTCAAACCGCAGAAAAACTCGACATCGACACAAACAACATTTAACAATACTCTACCACCAAAATCACCAAAAGGCAAGAAAAAACTACAAACAAATAGGCAGCAATAAGGATCTGATGACCCTATAAAGATGCACAACAGGTTTGGAGACTTGGAGGACATGGATGCAGAAGAATCTGCTTCATGTCCTCAGGGTAGCTCCAGACCTAACAATAAAAAATACACTCCCGTACTTCCTCCAGATAAATAACCAAACAGTTTGCCTCCGCGAAAGGTCTAACCTAGCTCCAGAATCTTTAATATAAAGTTGTAATGAAAAACACCATTTTACAATGGAACTGTAGAGGACTTAAAGCTAACTACCATGATATTCTTCTGCTTTTAAACGAACATGATCCAGCAGTACTATGTTTTCAGGAAACATTTTTGAAAAATACAGATAACATCACACTTAAAAACTACTCCCTGTTTAACAACTATTCTCAGAATGTTGACAGGGCCTCAGGAGGAGTCTCTGTTATTGTGAACAACAGAGCCCCTCATAGGGTCATACCTCTAATCACAAATTTACAAGCCATTGCTGTAAGCGTCACTCTTCATCGAGTGATTACATTTTGCTCTATTTACTTACCACCAAACACTAACCTAGTTCCAAACGATTTAGATTCCCTTGTTCAACAACTTCCCGCACCATTTGTTTTACTCGGGGATTTTAATGCCCATAACATTTTATGGGGATCAAATCATATAAGTGACAGAGGTCACAAAGTTGAAGACTTTATTTCTAGACATGATCTGTGTCTATATAATACCAAAACACCTACATATCTACACCCAGGCACGGGTACATACACATGCATTGATTTGACAATATGTTCTCCCTCGCTGCTTTTGGACTATGAATGGAAGGTCGCTGATGACCTTCACAGCAGCGATCACTTCCCAATCTCCCTTGTAAATCTTAACTCAACAACTGATGAAATAACTCCACAATGGAATTTAAAGAAGGCCGACTGGACCAAGTTCGAAACACTCTGTAAAACTAGGCTGAATGAGGATACAGTTTTCAATGTTAACGACCCCATTCAGCTCTTTACATCTTTTTTAACAGAAATTGCAGAAGAATCTATCCCCAAATCCTCCACAAACTGTAACAGAACCCTAAAACCTTGAGTCACTAAGGAATGTAAGGAAGCCATTAGACTACGCCGAAAAGCATTAAAAAAATTAAATAATCATCCGACGCCCGAAAACTTAAATATATATCGCATTGTCCGGGCTAAAGCTCGCCGCACAATCAAAGAAAGTAAAAGAGCATCATGGAAGAAATATGTTTCTTCTTTAAACTCTCGTTCCTCTGTTAAGAAAGTTTGGGATACTATACGCAAAATAAAACGGAAAGAGCAAACAAAACCCTCTCCGACATCTGACACTGAACAATAACAACTTTAATTCAAAACGTGACATTGCAAATACTCTTGCTGACAGTTTCTCCAAAAATTCATCATCATCTAATTATCAAGAAGCTTTCCAAAAACTTAAAACTCGAAAAGAAAAGACGTTTAAAATTCACATCCAACAACTCGGAAAGTTATAATCAGTTGTTCTCATTATCGGAGCTTAGGGAGGCTTTAGATAAGGCCCATGATACATCCACTGGGCCTGACGAAATACATTACCAGTTTTTGAAACACCTCCCAGAATCATCATTAACATCTCTTTTGAAACTCTTCAATGATTTATGGATCACTGGTAATGTACCCAAAATCTGGAAAGAAGCAACTGTAATACCAGTCCACAAACCAGGTAAAGATAGCGAAGACCCCAACAGCTATCGACCAATTGCACTGACAAGCTGTGTGTGCAAAACAATGGAACGAATGATCAATTCTCGACTTATCTGGTACTTGGAAACGAACAATTTAATATCTCCTTTCCAAAGTGGCTTTCGTTATGGACGGAGCACCAATGATCGTCTCCCCCGGCGTGTTCGAGGTTGTAGAATAGGCCCGACGTGCCTCGCCACGTGTCGTAAAAGGCGACTAAGTAGAGGCAACCTGTTTGCCGTGGGTTGCGTCCCGTGTCGGGGGAGGAAAGGATACTGGTAGTTGCAACACACTACTTTGGCCTCTACTTCTCTTAGACGGGTGATCGAGATGGGCCCGGTCTCGACAAATCGGCTGGTCACGCCGAGCCCTAGGAAGTCTTTATTAACTCTCTCACCTCCTTTTACTTTCACCTTGTATCTCTTTTGATACCACCGTTGCCCATATATTCTATTCCTATATCTTTCCCTTTTCCAAATTTTAGAAGACTTACTAGAAGGCGGTGGCTCAACGGGTCAATCGGGGGGTAATTTTACTGACCCTAGAAATTGGCGACTTCAGGGTCATCCAAAGGTAATTTTATCAACTGAGTATGGCATCTGTGTATCCTTGGCACTTTAAAAGTGTCCCCTTGGTGGGTGGGGAGCACGGGTAAAAGTGTCCCCTTGGTGGGTGGGGAGCACGGGTGCTGAATTTTAAAATCTTGCCATCATGGAAAAAAAATCCAATAAACGTACTAAACCACTGTCTGACTCTGATGAAGAACCACGTGGCGTGGAATCATTTCCACGCTTCATGGTTATTCAATCAAAAGATGATGCTAAACCGCTTTCAGGTTTATCTCCATTTATTATCGAGAAAACCATTACGGGATCGATTGGCACACCAAAAAGTGTGAAAAAACTAAAATCGGGTTGCCTTCTTGTAGAGTGTGAGCGAAAGGGGCAAACAGACAATATCATGAAAATGAAAACATTCTTTGATATTCCAGTGACCTCATTCGCCCACACTACACTGAATTCGTCCAAAGGCGTAATACGATGTCGTGACTTGGCTGGAGTCACCGACGCAGATATCATCGAAGGGATGAAACATGAAGGTGTCACTGCAGTGCGAAGAATACGTACTAAACGTAATAACACCCTGCAGGACACCAATACATTTGTACTCACCTTTAATAAACCGACAGTGCCCAAAGTGGTCAAGGTTGGGGTTCTACAAGTAAAGGTCGAGATCTACGTTCCAAACCCCCTTCGATGCTATAAGTGTCAAAAATACGGCCATCACGAGGATCGATGTTCCAGAGCCAAGGTATGTGGCCGATGCGGAGAACACTCTCATCAGGAAGCTGATTGTAGAGCAACTCCGCATTGTGTCAACTGTGGCAAGGAACATCACGCCAGTTCCAAAGATTGTGATACATGGAAACAGAAGGAAATTCAGAGGGTAAAGTTTACTTCGAACATTCCCTACCCAGAGGCCAGAAAGCTTGTCCAGGCAAAAACATCCCTTCCTGGCCCATCCTTCTCCACAGTCGTAAAGCACAATCCAAAAAGCCCCCCCTGCGGGTTCGGGGTTGTAGAATAGGCCCGACGTGCCTCGCCACGTGTCGTAAAAGGCGACTAAGTAGAGGCAACCTGTTTGCCGTGGGTTGCGTCCCGTGTCGGGGGAGGAAAGGATCCTGGTAGTTGCAACACACTACTTTGGCCTCTACTTCTCCTAGACGGGTGGTCGAGATGGGCCCGGTCTCGACAAATCGGCTGGTCACGCCAAGCCCTAGGAAGTCTTTATTAACTCTCTCACCTCCTTTTACTTTCTCCTTGTATCTCTTTTGATACCACCGTTGCCCATATATTCTATTCCTATATCTTTCCCTTTTCCAAATTTTAGAAGACTTCCTAGAAGGCGGTGGCTCAACGGGTCAATCGGGGGGTAATTTTACTGACCCTAGAAATTGGCGACTTCAGGGTCATCCAAAGGTAATTTTATCAACTGAGTATGGCATCTGTGTATCCTTGGCACTTTAAAAGTGTCCCCTTGTTGGGCTCCTTGGTGGGTGGGGAGCACGGGTGCTGAATTTTAAAATCTTGCCATCATGGAAAAAAAATCCAATAAACGTACTAAACCACTGTCTGACTCTGATGAAGAACCACGTGGCGTGGAATCATTTCCACGCTTCATGGTTCTTCAATCAAAAGATGATGCTAAACCGCTTTCAGGTTTATCTCCATTTATTATCGAGAAAACCATTACGGGATCGATTGGCACACCAAAAAGTGTGAAAAAACTAAAATCGAGTTGCCTTCTTGTAGAGTGTGAGCGAAAGGGGCAAACAGACAATATCATGAAAATGAAAACATTCTTTGATATTCCAGTGACCTCATTCGCCCACACTACACTGAATTCGTCCAAAGGCGTAATACGATGTCGTGACTTGTCTGGAGTCACCGACGCAGATATCATCGAAGGGATGAAACATGAAGGTGTCACTGCAGTGCGAAGAATACGTATTAAACGTAATAACGCCCTGCAGGACACCAATACATTTGTACTCACCTTTAATAAACCGACAGTGCCCAAAGTGGTCAAGGTTGGGTTTTTACAAGTAAAGGTCGAGATCTACATTCCAAACCCCCTTCGATGCTATAAGTGTCAAAAATACGGCCATCACGAAGATCGATGTTCCAGAGCCAAGGTATGTGGCCGATGCGGAGAACACTCTCATCAGGAAGCTGATTGTAGAGCAACTCCGCATTGTGTCAACTGTGGCAAGGAACATCACGCCAGTTCCAAAGATTGTGATACATGGAAACAGGAGAAGGAAATTCAGAGGGTAAAGTTTACTTCGAACATTCCCTACCCAGAGGCCAGAAAGCTTGTCCAGGCAAAAACATCCCTTCCTGGCCCATCCTTCTCCACAGTCGTAAAGCACAATCCAAAAAGCACGAAGGACGCCCAAACACAGACGGATCAGCCCGATTCAACCACATGTGCCAACATCCCTAATTATAAGCCACAGAAAAGCACAACATCAACTCAGACAACAACTAATAACAATCCACCACCAAAATCACCAAGACAGAAACACAAAGCACAAACAAATAAACAGCAAAAGGGGTCAGATGACCCCATTAAACTGTACAACAGGTTTGGAGACTTTGAGAGCATGGATGCAGAAGAAACTGCTCCGTGTACTCAAAGTAGCTCCAAACCTAATAAAACTAAATATACTCCCGTACTTCCTCCAGACAAATAACAACACATGCTTCCACCGCGAATAGTCTAACCTAGTTCCAGAATCTCCAGCATAACATTAGAATGAAGAACACCATCATACAATGGAATTGTCGAGGACTTAAAACAAACTACAATGATATTCTTCTGCTTTTAAATGAACACGATCCTGCTGTACTATGTTTACAGGAAACATTCCTGAAAGAGACAGATAAAATTACTTTTAAAAACTTTTCCCTGTTTAATGCGTACTTTCAAAACGCAGACAGGGCCTCAGGAGGAGTCTCTATTGCTGTGAACAATAGAGCCCCTCACAGAGTCGTTCCTTTAAACACAAATTTACAAGCCATTGCTGTAAGTGTCACTCTACATCGAGTGATTACTTTTTGTTCCATTTACTTACCACCAAACACCAACCTAGTACAAAAGGAATTAGACAATCTTGTTAAACAACTTCCCGCGCCCTTCGTTTTACTCGGGGATTTTAATGCCCATAACATTTTATGGGGATCAAATCACATAAACGACAGAGGCCATAAAATAGAAGATTTCATTTCTAGACACGATCTGTGTCTATATAACACTAATTCATCAACATATTTACATCCAGGAACGGGTACGTACACATGCATAGATTTGACAATTTGCTCTCCCTCACTGCTTTTGGACTATGAATGGAAGGTCGCTGATGACCTTCACAGCAGTGATCACTTTCCAATCACTCTTGAAAATAACACTAAAATTGATGATACAATTCCACAATGGAATATAAAGAAGGCCGATTGGGCTATGTTTGAAGCATTATGTAAAACTAGACTAAATAATGATACAGTATTCAACGCTGTTAATCCTATACAGCATTTTACCTCCGTTCTAATTTCAATTGCAGATGAATCCATTCCCAAGTCCTCAACGAACAGTAAGAGATCGCAAAAACCTTGGGTAACCAAGGAATGCAAAGAAGCCA
Organism: Unio delphinus; assembly: GCA_029339505.1. Classification (NCBI taxonomy): domain Eukaryota; kingdom Metazoa; phylum Mollusca; class Bivalvia; order Unionida; family Unionidae; genus Unio; species Unio delphinus. The sequence continues at coordinate 3,421,326 of JAQISU010000064.1, forward strand.
TTAGACAACGCCGAGAAGCATTAAAAACATTCAACACTCGTCCAACGCCCGAAAATTTAAATAAATATCGTATTGCCCGGGCTAAAACTCGACGCACAATCAAAGAATGTAAGCGTGCATCCTGGAAGAAATATATTTCTTCTTTAAACTCTCGTTCCTCAATGAAACAAGTTTGGGATACTATTCGGAAAATAAATGGAAAAAGGAAACACAATTCTATTCGACACCTAAAAATAAACAATATCAATTTCAGTTCGAAACGTGACATAACAAATATTCTTGCCGATAGTTTTTCGAAAAACTCATCATCATCTAATTATTCAGATGCCTTTAGAAGATTAAAATCTCAAAAAGAAAAGTCGCGTTTAAAATTTACATCGAACAACACTGAAAATTATAACCAGCTGTTTTCTTTATTGGAGCTTAGGGAGGCATTAGACAAGGCCCATGATACATCCGCTGGGCCTGACGAAGTACATTACCAGTTCTTGAAACACCTCCCAGAATCTTCTCTGACATTGCTTCTTAAAATCTTTAATGATTTATGGATTGCTGGTAATGTACCTAAGAGCTGGAAAGAAGCAACAGTGATACCGATTCCCAAACCAGACAAAGATAACGAAGATCCTAACAGCTATCGGCCTATTGCATTGACAAGCTGCATATGCAAAACAATGGAACGAATGATTAATTCTCGGCTTGTATGGTACTTGGAAAGTAATAATTTAATTTCTCCTTTCCAAAGTGGCTTCCGTTCTGGTCGTAGTACTAACGATCATCTGGTTAGACTGGAAACATTTATTCGCGATGCATTTATCAAGAAGGAACATTTAGTAGCGGTCTTCTTTGATTTAGAAAAGGCCTATGATACAACATGGAAGTACGGGATACTAAATGACCTGCACGATCTAGGTCTAAAAGGCCGTCTGCCCGCTTTCATCTCCAGTTTTCTCTCCGACAGAGAATTCAAAGTACGCGTGGGCGCTACCCTCTCCGATATGCACCAGCAAGAGATGGGTGTGCCCCAGGGCAGTATTTTATCTGTGACGCTATTTAATATCAAAATCGATAGCATCACTAAGTGCTTAACTCCCGGTGTGGACTGCTCTTTATATGTTGACGATTTTTTAATTTGTTATCGATCAAAGCACATGCATACAATTGAAAGGCAACTTCAACAAAATATCAATAAGATCCACCATTGGGCCAGTAATAATGGTTTTAAATTCTCTAAATCGAAAACAGTATGCATGCATTTCTGTCAATTGCGAAGACATCATGATGACCCTAAACTCACGCTGGACGGAACACTTATTCCAGTTGTTGAGGAAACGAAGTTTTTGGGTATTATCTTCGACAGAAAACTGACTTTTATACCACACATCAAGAATTTAAAAGCTAAATGCTTAAAAGCTTTAAATTTACTAAAAGTAATTGCGCACACTGACTGGGGTGCTGATAAAAAAGTCCTCCTCAATTTGTATAGAACATTTATCCGTTCTATACTAGACTATGGATGCATTGTTTATGGTTCAGCTAGGAAGTCTTATTTGAAAATGCTTGACCCAATTCATCATCAGGGAATAAGACTTGCTCTAGGAGCATTCAAGACATCTCCATGCGAAAGCCTTCTCGCGGAAGCGAATGAACCACCCTTATCGCACCGCAGAGAAATGCTTTCTATACAGTACGCTCTTAGGTTAAGATCAAATCCTCTGAACCCTGCTTTTTCGGCTGTTTTTCAACCAAAATACAAAACTTTGTACGAAAACAAACCAAATGCCATACCTTCATTTGGCATCAGAATATCATCCAGTTTTGACACTATCAAAATTAATCTCCCTACAGTTCAGAATACGTTTGTCTCGGAAACACCACCTTGGCTCCTTAAGCAACCCAAAGTGATTTTTACGTTGCATGATGGGAGAAAATCTGAGACGAATCCTGCCGTTTTCCAGAACTCTTATCATGAACTCCTCAACGATTTTAAAAACTACACAAAAATTTTTACTGATGGATCAAAAGTTGATGACAAGGCTGCTGCAGCCTTTGTTAGTGGCAAGCACATAACCAAAGTGCGCTTGCCAAACGATGCGTCCATATTTTCAGCGGAAATCAGAGCAATAGATCTTGCTCTGAAATTTATTGAACAAAAGCGCATTTTAAATAGCATTATTTTCTGTGACTCTCTGTCAGTACTTCAGTCGCTACACCATAGAAAACTGGATAATCCATTACTAGTCGATATTCTCGTCAAAAACTCTGAGCTTAGTAAGTCCTACAACATAGTATACTGTTGGCTACCTAGCCATATTGGTATTAAAGGTAATGAAGAAGCAGACCGGGCTGCTAAGATGGCTCTATCCCAAGAACCATCGGATTTTAAATTACCTTTTACTGATTTTAAACCTTGTATCAAAAAGTACCTACGTCAGAAGTGGCAGGCGTCATGGGATGATGCAGTCAATAACAAACTTCATGCCATCAAACCAACCCTGGGAGAATGGACTCCTTCCTATAGAACTATCCGCAGGGAGGAGGTTGTCATTGCAAGAATCAGAATCGGTCATACATACATTACCCACTCCCACATACTAAAAGGTGAAGATCCACCAGAGTGCTTTTCTTGCAATGAGCCATTCACTGTTAAACACTTTATGACCGAGTGTTCCGACCTGCAACCTACGCGTGTTAAATACTATAATGTACATGACATGAAGGAACTTTTTGATACAATACAAACTACTTGTATTTTAGATTTCCTAAAGGAAGTAAATCTCTATTTTAAACTATAACTTGTGTACCATCACGTAGAATATTTTTATCTAATGCAAATATCACCTTTTATTTACAACATCTTATCATCAACATAACACCATTTACATCTCCCGTTGATTGGGAAGCTTCACATTTTCCCTTACCAACATCTTACCATTTTATATTTAACTATTGTTTTTTTATATATATCGCTGGTCGATGTTAAACCTTTCTTGTTTTTGAACATGTAACGTATTGTATGGCGCTAAATAGCCTAAAAGTGCTGGTGCGCCGTTAAAATTCAAGTAAACAAACATTACGGGATCGATTGGCACACCAAAAAGTGTGAAAAAACTAAAATCGGGTTGCCTTCTTGTAGAGTGTGAGCGAAAGGGGCAAACAGACAATATCATGAAAATGAAAACATTCTTTGATATTCCAGTGACCTCATTCGCCCACACTACACTGAATTCGTCCAAAGGCGTAATACGATGTCGTGACTTGGCTAGAGTCACCGACGCAGATATCATCGAAGGGATGAAACATGAAGGTGTCACTGCAGTGCGAAGAATACGTATTAAACGTAATAACACCCTGCAGGACACCAATAAAATTTGTACTCGCCTTTAATAAACCGACAGTGCCCAAAGTGGTCAAGGTTGGGTTTTTACAAGTAAAGGTCGAGATCTACATTCCAAACCCCCTTCGATGCTATAAGTGTCAAAAATACGGCCATCACGAAGATCGATGTTCCAGAGCCAAGGTATGTGGCCGATGCGGAGAACACTCTCATCAGGAAGCTGATTGTAGAGCAACTCCGCATTGTGTCAACTGTGGCAAGGAACATCACGCCAGTTCCAAAGATTGTGATACATGGAAACAGGAGAAGGAAATTCAGAGGGTAAAGTTTACTTCGAACATTCCCTACCCAGAGGCCAGAAAGCTTGTCCAGGCAAAAATATCCCTTCCTGGCCCATCCTTCTCCACAGTCGTAAAGCACAATCCAAAAAGCACGAAGGACGCCCAAACACAGACGGATCAGCCCGATTCAACCACATGTGCCAACATCCCTAATTATAAGCCACAGAAAAGCACAACATCAACTCAGACAACAACTAATAACAATCCACCACCAAAATCACCAAGACAGAAACACAAAGCACAAACAAATAAACAGCAAAAGGGGTCAGATGACCCCATTAAACTGTACAACAGGTTTGGAGACTTTGAGAGCATGGATGCAGAAGAAACTGCTCCGTGTACTCAAAGTAGCTCCAAACCTAATAAAACTAAATATACTCCCGTACTTCCTCCAGACAAATAACAACACATGCTTCCACCGCGAATAATCTAATCTAGTTCCAGAATCTCCAGCATAACATTAGAATGAAGAACACCATCATACAATGGAATTGTCGAGGACTTAAAACAAACTACAATGATGTTCTTCTGCTTTTAAATGAACACGATCCTGCTGTACTATGTTTACAGGAAACATTCCTGAAAGAGACAGATAAAATTACTTTTAAAAACTTTTCCCTGTTTAATGCGTACTTTCAAAACGCAGACAGGGCCTCAGGAGGAGTCTCTATTGCTGTGAACAATAGAGCCCCTCACAGAGTCGTTCCTTTAAACACAAATTTACAAGCCATTGCTGTAAGTGTCACTCTTCATCGAGTGATTACTTTTTGTTCCATTTACTTACCACCAAACACCAACCTAGTACAAAAGGAATTAGACAATCTTGTTGAACAACTTCCCGCGCCCTTCGTTTTACTCGGGGATTTTAATGCCCATAACATTTTATGGGGATCAAATCACATAAACGACAGAGGCCATAAAATAGAAGATTTCATTTCTAGACACGATCTGTGTCTATATAACACTAATTCATCAACATATTTACACCCAGGAACGGGTACGTACACATGCATAGATTTGACAATTTGCTCTCCCTCACTGCTTTTGGACTATGAATGGAAGGTCGCTGATGACCTTCACAGCAGTGATCACTTTCCAATCACTCTTGAAAATAACACTAAAATTGATGATACAATTCCACAATGGAATATAAAGAAGGCCGATTGGGCTATGTTTGAAGCATTATGTAAAACTAGACTAAATAATGATACAGTATTCAACGCTGTTAATCCTATACAGCATTTTACCTCCGTTCTAATTTCAATTGCAGATGAATCCATTCCCAAGTCCTCAACGAACAGTAAGAGATCGCAAAAACCTTGGGTAACCAAGGAATGCAAAGAAGCCATTAGACAACGCCGAGAAGCATTAAAAACATTCAACACTCGTCCAACGCCCGAAAATTTAAATAAATATCGTATTGCCCGGGCTAAAACTCGACGCACAATCAAAGAATGTAAGCGTGCATCCTGGAAGAAATATATTTCTTCTTTAAACTCTCGTTCCTCAATGAAACAAGTTTGGGATACTATTCGGAAAATAAATGGAAAAAGGAAACACAATTCTATTCGACACCTAAAAATAAACAATATCAATTTCAGTTCGAAACGTGACATAACAAATATTCTTGCCGATAGTTTTTCGAAAAACTCATCATCATCTAATTATTCAGATGCCTTTAGAAGATTAAAATCTCAAAAAGAAAAGTCGCGTTTAAAATTTACATCGAACAACACTGAAAATTATAACCAGCTGTTTTCTTTATTGGAGCTTAGGGAGGCATTAGACAAGGCCCATGATACATCCGCTGGGCCTGACGAAGTACATTACCAGTTCTTGAAACACCTCCCAGAATCTTCTCTGACATTGCTTCTTAAAATCTTTAATGATTTATGGATTGCTGGTAATGTACCTAAGAGCTGGAAAGAAGCAACAGTGATACCGATTCCCAAACCAGACAAAGATAACGAAGATCCTAACAGCTATCGGCCTATTGCATTGACAAGCTGCATATGCAAAACAATGGAACGAATGATTAATTCTCGGCTTGTATGGTACTTGGAAAGTAATAATTTAATTTCTCCTTTCCAATGTGGCTTCCGTTCTGGTCGTAGTACTAACGATCATCTGGTTAGACTGGAAACATTTATTCGCGATGCATTTATCAAGAAGGAACATTTAGTAGCGGTCTTCTTTGATTTAGAAAAGGCCTATGATACAACATGGAAGTACGGGATACTAAATGACCTGCACGATCTAGGTCTAAAAGGCCGTCTGCCCGCTTTCATCTCCAGTTTTCTCTCCGACAGAGAATTCAAAGTACGCGTGGGCGCTACCATCTCCGATATGCACCAGCAAGAGATGGGTGTGCCCCAGGGCAGTATTTTATTTGTGACGCTATTTAATATCAAAATCAATAGCATCACTAAGTGCTTAACTTCCGGTGTGGACTGCTCTTTATATGTAGACGATTTTTTAATTTGTTATCGATCAAAGCACATGCATACAATTGAAAGGCAACTTCAACAAAATATCAATAAGATCCACCATTGGGCCAGTAATAATGGTTTTAAATTCTCTAAATCGAAAACAGTATGCATGCATTTCTGTCAATTGCGAAGACATCATGATGACCCTAAACTCACGCTGGACGGAACACTTATTCCAGTTGTTGAGGAAACGAAGTTTTTGGGTATTATCTTCGACAGAAAACTGACTTTTATACCACACATCAAGAATTTAAAAGCTAAATGCTTAAAAGCTTTAAATTTACTAAAAGTAATTGCGCACACTGACTGGGGTGCTGATAAAAAAGTCCTCCTCAATTTGTATAGAACATTTATCCGTTCTATACTAGACTATGTATGCATTGTTTATGGTTCAGCTAGGAAGTCTTATTTGAAAATGCTTGACCCAATTCATCATCAGGGAATAAGACTTGCTCTAGGAGCATTCAAGACATCTCCATGCGAAAGCCTTCTCGCGGAAGCGAATGAACCACCCTTATCGCACCGCAGAGAAATGCTTTCTATACAGTACGCTCTTAGGTTAAGATCAAATCCTCTGAACCCTGCTTTTTCGGCTGTTTTTCAACCAAAATACAAAACTTTGTACGAAAACAAACCAAATGCCATACCTTCATTTGGCATCAGAATATCATCCAGTTTTGACACTATCAAAATTAATCTCCCTACAGTTCAGAATACGTTTGTCTCGGAAACACCACCTTGGCTCCTTAAGCAACCCAAAGTGATTTTTACGTTGCACGATGGGAGAAAATCTGAGACGAATCCTGCCGTTTTCCAGAACTCGTATCATGAACTCCTCAACGATTTTAAAAACTACACAAAAATTTTTACTGATGGATCAAAAGTTGATGACAAGGCTGCTGCAGCCTTTGTTAGTGGCAAGCACATAACCAAAGTGCGCTTGCCAAACGATGCGTCCATATTTTCAGCGGAAATCAGAGCAATAGATCTTGCTCTGAAATTTATTGAACAAAAGCGCATTTTAAATAGCATTATTTTTTGTGACTCTCTGTCAGTACTTCAGTCGCTACACCATAGAAAACTGGATAATCCATTACTAGTCGATATTCTCGTCAAAAACTCTGAGCTTAGTAAGTCCTACAACATAGTATACTGTTGGCTACCTAGCCATATTGGTATTAAAGGTAATGAAGAAGCAGACCGGGCTGCTAAGATGGCTCTATCCCAAGAACCATCGGATTTTAAATTACCTTTTACTGATTTTAAACCTTGTATCAAAAAGTACCTACGTCAGAAGTGGCAGGCGTCATGGGATGATGCAGTCAATAACAAACTTCATGCCATCAAACCAACCCTGGGAGAATGGACTCCTTCCTATAGAACTATCCGCAGGGAGGAGGTTGTCATTGCAAGAATCAGAATCGGTCATACATACATTACCCACTCCCACATACTAAAAGGTGAAGATCCACCAGAGTGCTTTTCTTGCAATGAGCCATTCACTGTTAAACACTTTATGACCGAGTGTTCCGACCTGCAACCTACGCGTGTTAAATACTATAATGTACATGACATGAAGGAACTTTTTGATACAATACAAACCACTTGTATTTTAGATTTCCTAAAGGAAGTAAATCTCTATTTTAAACTATAACTTGTATACCATCACGTAGAATATTTTTATCTAATGCAAATATCACCTTTTATTTACAACATCTTATCATCAACATAACACCATTTACATCTCCGGTTGATTGGGAAGCTTCATATTTTCCTGTTACCAACATCTTACCATTTTATATTTAACTATTGTTTTTTATATATATCGCTGGTCGATGTTAAACCTTTCTTGTTTTTGAACATGTAACGTATTGTATGGCGCTAAATAGCCTAAAAGTGCTGGTGCGCCGTTAAAATTCAAGTAAAGAAACAATCCAAAAAGCACGAAGGACGCCCAAACACAGACGGATCAGCCCGATTCAACCACATGTGCCAACATCCCTAATTATAAGCCACAGAAAAGCACAACATCAACTCAGACAACAACTAATAACAATCCACCACCAAAATCACCAAGACAGAAACACAAAGCACAAACAAATAAACAGCAAAAGGGGTCAGATGACCCCATTAAACTGTACAACAGGTTTGGAGACTTTGAGAGCATGGATGCAGAAGAAACTGCTCCGTGTACTCAAAGTAGCTCCAAACCTAATAAAACTAAATATACTCCCGTACTTCCTCCAGACAAATAACAACACATGCTTCCACCGCGAATAGTCTAACCTAGTTCCAGAATCTCCAGCATAACATTAGAATGAAGAACACCATCATACAATGGAATTGTCGAGGACTTAAAACAAACTACAATGATATTCTTCTGCTTTTAAATGAACACGATCCTGCTGTACTATGTTTACAGGAAACATTCCTGAAAGAGACAGATAAAATTACTTTTAAAAACTTTTCCCTGTTTAATGCGTACTTTCAAAACGCAGACAGGGCCTCAGGAGGAGTCTCTATTGCTGTGAACAATAGAGCCCCTCACAGAGTCGTTCCTTTAAACACAAATTTACAAGCCATTGCTGTAAGTGTCACTCTACATCGAGTGATTACTTTTTGTTCCATTTACATACCACCAAACACCAACCTAGTACAAAAGGAATTAGACAATCTTGTTGAACAACTTCCCGCGCCCTTCGTTTTACTCGGGGATTTTAATGCCCATAACATTTTATGGGGATCAAATCACATAAACGACAGAGGCCATAAAATAGAAGATTTCATTTCTAGACACGATCTGTGTCTATATAACACTAATTCATCAACATATTTACACCCAGGAACGGGTACGTACACATGCATAGATTTGACAATTTGCTCTCCCTCACTGCTTTTGGACTATGAATGGAAGGTCGCTGATGACCTTCACAGCAGTGATCACTTTCCAATCACTCTTGAAAATAACACTAAAATTGATGATACAATTCCACAATGGAATATAAAGAAGGCCGATTGGGCTATGTTTGAAGCATTATGTAAAACTAGACTAAATAATGATACAGTATTCAACGCTGTTAATCCTATACAGCATTTTACCTCCGTTCTAATTTCAATTGCAGATGAATCCATTCCCAAGTCCTCAACGAACAGTAAGAGATCGCAAAAACCTTGGGTAACCAAGGAATGCAAAGAAGCCATTAGACAACGCCGAGAAGCATTAAAAACATTCAACACTCGTCCAACGCCCGAAAATTTAAATAAATATCGTATTGCCCGGGCTAAAACTCGACGCACAATCAAAGAATGTAAGCGTGCATCCTGGAAGAAATATATTTCTTCTTTAAACTCTCGTTCCTCAATGAAACAAGTTTGGGATACTATTCGGAAAATAAATGGAAAAAGGAAACACAATTCTATTCGACACCTAAAAATAAACAATATCAATTTCAGTTCGAAACGTGACATAACAAATATTCTTGCCGATAGTTTTTCGAAAAACTCATCATCATCTAATTATTCAGATGCCTTTAGAAGATTAAAATCTCAAAAAGAAAAGTCGCGTTTAAAATTTACATCGAACAACACTGAAAATTATAACCAGCTGGTTTCTTTATTGGAGCTTAGGGAGGCATTAGACAAGGCCCATGATACATCCGCTGGGCCTGACGAAGTACATTACCAGTTCTTGAAACACCTCCCAGAATCTTCTCTGACATTGCTTCTTAAAATCTTTAATGATTTATGGATTGCTGGTAATGTACCTAAGAGCTGGAAAGAAGCAACAGTGATACCGATTCCCAAACCAGACAAAGATAACGAAGATCCTAACAGCTATCGGCCTATTGCATTGACAAGCTGCATATGCAAAACAATGGAACGAATGATTAATTCTCGGCTTGTATGGTACTTGGAAAGTAATAATTTAATTTCTCCTTTCCAAAGTGGCTTCCGTTCTGGTCGTAGTACTAACGATCATCTGGTTAGACTGGAAACATTTATTCGCGATGCATTTATCAAGAAGGAACATTTAGTAGCGGTCTACTTTGATTTAGAAAAGGCCTATAATACAACATGGAAGTACGGGATACTAAATGACCTGCACGATCTAGGTCTAAAAGGCCGTCTGCCCGCTTTCATCTCCAGTTTTCTCTCCGACAGAGAATTCAAAGTACGCGTGGGCGCTACCATCTCCGATATGCACCAGCAAGAGATGGGTGTGCCCCAGGGCAGTATTTTATCTGTGACGCTATTTAATATCAAAATCAATAGCATCACTAAGTGCTTAACTCCCGGTGTGGACTGCTCTTTATATGTAGACGATTTTTTAATTTGTTATCGATCAAAGCACATGCATACAATTGAAAGGCAACTTCAACAAAATATCAATAAGATCCACCATTGGGCCAGTAATAATGGTTTTAAATTCTCTAAATCGAAAACAGTATGCATGCATTTCTGTCAATTGCGAAGACATCATGATGACCCTAAACTCACGCTGGACGGAACACGTATTCCAGTTGTTGAGGAAACGAAGTTTTTGGGTATTATCTTCGACAGAAAACTGACTTTTATACCACACATCAAGAATTTAAAAGCTAAATGCTTAAAAGCTTTAAATTTACTAAAAGTAATTGCGCACACTGACTGGGGTGCTGATAAAAAAAGTCCTACTGAATTTGTATAGAACATTTATCCGTTCTATACTAGACTATGGATGCATTGTTTATGGTTCAGCTAGGAAGTCTTATTTGAAAATGCTTGACCCAATTCATCATCAGGGAATAAGACTTGCTCTAGGAGCATTCAAGACATCTCCATGCGAAAGCCTTCTCGCGGAAGCGAATGAACCACCCTTATCGCACCGCAGAGAAATGCTTTCTATACAGTACGCTCTTAGGTTAAGATCAAATCCTCTGAACCCTGCTTTTTCGGCTGTTTTTCAACCAAAATACAAAACTTTGTACGAAAACAAACCAAATGCCATACCTTCATTTGGCATCAGAATATCATCCAGTTTTGACACTATCAAAATTAATCTCCCTACAGTTCAGAATACGTTTGTCTCGGAAACACCACCTTGGCTCCTTAAGCAACCCAAAGTGATTTTTACGTTGCACGATGGGAGAAAATCTGAGACGAATCCTGCCGTTTTCCAGAACTCTTATCATGAACTCCTCAACGATTTTAAAAACTACACAAAAATTTTTACTGATGGATCAAAAGTTGATGACAAGGCTGCTGCAGCCTTTGTTAGTGGCAAGCACATAACCAAAGTGCGCTTGCCAAACGATGCGTCCATATTTTCAGCGGAAATCAGAGCAATAGATCTTGCTCTGAAATTTATTGAACAAAAGCGCATTTTAAATAGCATTATTTTCTGTGACTCTCTGTCAGTACTTCAGTCGCTACACCATAGAAAACTGGATAATCCATTACTAGTCGATATTCTCGTCAAAAACTCTGAGCTTAGTAAGTCCTACAACATAGTATACTGTTGGCTACCTAGCCATATTGGTATTAAAGGTAATGAAGAAGCAGACCGGGCTGCTAAGATGGCTCTATCCCAAGAACCATCGGATTTTAAATTACCTTTTACTGATTTTAAACCTTGTATCAAAAAGTACCTACGTCAGAAGTGGCAGGCGTCATGGGATGATGCAGTCAATAACAAACTTCATGCCATCAAACCAACCCTGGGAGAATGGACTCCTTCCTATAGAACTATCCGCAGGGAGGAGGTTGTCATTGCAAGAATCAGAATCGGTCATACATACATTACCCACTCCCACATACTAAAAGGTGAAGATCCACCAGAGTGCGTTTCTTGCAATGAGCCATTCACTGTTAAACACTTTATGACCGAGTGTTCCGACCTGCAACCTACGCGTGTTAAATACTATAATGTACATGACATGAAGGAACTTTTTGATACAATACAAACCACTTGTATTTTAGATTTCCTAAAGGAAGTAAATCTCTATTTTAAACTATAACTTGTATACCATCACGTAGAATATTTTTATCTAATGCAAATATCACCTTTTATTTACAACATCTTATCATCAACATAACACCATTTACATCTCCCGTTGATTGGGAAGCTTCATATTTTCCTGTTACCAACATCTTACCATTTTATATTTAACTATTGTTTTTTTTATATATATCGCTGGTCGATGTTAAACCTTTCTTGTTTTTGAACATGTAACGTATTGTATGGCGCTAAATAGCCTAAAAGTGCTGGTGCGCCGTTAAAATTCAAGTAAACAAACAAACAAACTTTCCAAAGTGGTTTCCGTTCTGGTCGTAGTACAAACGATCATCTGGTTAGACTGGAAACATTTATTCGCGATGCATTTATCAAGAAGGAACATTTAGTAGCAGTCTTCTTTGATTTAGAAAAGGCCTATGACACAACATGGAAGTACGGGATACTAAATGACCTGCACGATCTAGGTCTAAAAGGCCGCCTGCCCGCTTTCATTTCCAGTTTTCTCTCAGACAGAGAATTCAAAGTACGAGTGGGCTCTACCATTTCCGATATGCACCAGCAAGAGATGGGTGTGCCCCAGGGCAGTATTTTATCTGTGACTCTATTCAATATCAAAATCAATAGCATCACCAAGTGCTTGGGTCCCGGTGTGGATTGCTCTTTATATGTAGATGATTTTTTAATTTGTTATCGATCAAAGCACATGCATACAATTGAAAGGCAACTCCAGCAAAATATCAATAAGATCCAATGTTGGGCCACTAATAACGGTTTCAAATTTTCTAAATCGAAAACAGTATGCATGCATTTCTGTCAGTTGCGAAGACATCATGATGACCCTAAACTCACGCTGGATGGAACACTTATTCTAGTTGTTGAGGAAACAAAGTTTTTGGGTATTATCTTCGACAGAAAGCTGACTTTTATACCACACATCAAGAATTTAAAAGCTAAATGTTTAAAAGCTTTAAATTTACTAAAAGTAATTGCGCACACTGACTGGGGTGCTGATAAAAAAGTACTCCTTAATTTGTATAGAACATTTATCCGTTCTATACTAGACTATGGATGCATTGTTTATGGTTCAGCTAGGAAGTCCTATTTGAAAATGCTTGATCCAATTCATCATCAAGGAATAAGACTCGCTCTAGGAGCATTTAAGACATCTCCATGTGAAAGCCTTCTCGCGGAAGCGAATGAGCCACCACTATCACTTCGCAGAGAAATGCTTTCTGCACAATACGCTCTTAAATTAAGATCAAACCCTCGGAACCCTGCTTTTTCGGCTGTATTTCAACCAAAATACAAAACTTTATACGAAAACAAACCAAATGCCATACCTTCATTTGGCATTAGAATATCATCCAGCCTCGACAATATCAAAAGTAATTTCTCTACAATTCAGAAAGCGTTTGTCTCGAAAACACCACCTTGGCTACTTAAGCAACCCAACGTGATTTTTACGTTACACGATGGGAATAAATCTGAGACGAACCCTGCCATATTCCTGAACTCTTATCATGAACTTCTCAACGATTTTACAAATTACACTAAATTTTATACTGATGGATCAAAGGTTGATGAAAAGGCTGCTGCAGCCTTCGTTAGTGGCAAGCACATAACCAAAGTGCGCTTGCCAAACAATGCGTCCATTTTTTCAGCGGAAATCAGAGCAATAGACCTTGCTCTCAAATTTATCGAAGAGAAACGCGTCTTAAATAGTGTATCTTCTGTGACTCTTTATCAGTGCTTCAGTCGCTACACAATAGAAAACTGGATAATCCATTATTAGTCCATCTCCTCGTCAAAAATACAACGCTTAGTACCTCCAACAATATAGTATACTGTTGGTTACCTAGCCATATTGGTATTAGAGGTAATGAAGAAGCAGACCGTGCTGCTAAGATGGCTCTATCCCAAGAACCATCAGATTTTAAACTACCGTTTACTGATTTTAAACCTTGTATCAAAAGGTACCTGCGTCAGAAGTGGCAGACGTCATGGGATCATACAGTCAACAACAAACTTCATGCCATCAAACCAACCCTGGGGGAATGGACTCCTTCCTACAGAACTATCCGTAGGGAGGAGACTGTCATTGCAAGACTCAGAATCGGTCATTCATACATAACCCACTCCCACATACTAAAAGGTGAAGATCCACTAGAGTGCGTCTCTTGCAATGAACCATTCACTGTTAAACACTTCATGACCGAGTGTTCCGACCTGCAATCTACACGTGCTAAGTACTATAATGTACATGACATGAAGGAACTTTTTGATAACTGTATCTATCACTTGTAGTTTAGATTTCCTGAAGGAAGTAAATCTTTATCTTAAACTTTAACTTGTATGTCATCACCTAGTGCATTTTTATTTAATGCAAATATCACCTCTTATTTACAACATATTTTCATCAACATACACCATTTACATTTCCCGTTGATTGGGAAGCTTCATATTTTACTGTTACCAACAACTTACAATTATATCGCTGGTCGATATTAAACCTTTAGTATTTTTAACCATGTTTAAATACAACCTGTTGTATGGCGATAAATAGCCTAAAAGTGCTGGTGCGCCGTTAAATATCAATCAATCAATCAACCACCTTGGCTCCTTAAGCAACCCAAAGTGATTTGTACGTTACACGATGGGAATAGATCTGAGACAAACCCTTCCATATTCCTGAACTCTTATCATGAACTTCTCAACGATTTTACAAATTACACTAAATTTTATACTGATGGATCAAAGGTTGATGAAAAGGCTGCTGCAGCCTTCGTTAGTGGGAAGCACATAACCAAAGTGCGCTTGCCAAACGATGCATCTATATTTTCAACGGAAATCAGAGCAATAGACCTTGCTCTGAAATTTATCGAAGAAAAGCGCATTTTAAATAGCATTATCTTCTGTGACTCATTATCAGTGCTTCAGTCACTACACAATAAAAAACTGGATAATCCATTATTAGTCAATATGCTCATCAAAAACTCGGAGCTTAGTACCGGATACAATATAGTATACTGTTGGCTACGTAGCCATATTGGTATTAGAGGTAATGAAGAAGCAGACCGGGCTGCTAAGATGGCTCTATGCCA
This sequence comes from Unio delphinus, assembly GCA_029339505.1. Lineage (NCBI taxonomy): Eukaryota > Metazoa > Mollusca > Bivalvia > Unionida > Unionidae > Unio > Unio delphinus. Next base: position 3,436,589 of record JAQISU010000064.1, read on the forward strand.
AGAACCATTGGATTTTAAATTATCGTTTACTGATTTTAAACATTGTATCAAAAAGTACCTACGTGAGAAGTGGCAAGTGTCATGGGATGATGCAGTCACTAACAAACTTCATGCCATCAAACCAACCCTGGGAGAATGGACTCCTTCCTACAGAACTATCCGTAGGGAGGAGACTGTCATTGCAAGAATCAGAATCGGTCATTCATACATAACCCACTCCCACATACTAAAAGGTAAAGATCCACCAGAGTGCATCTCTTGCAATGAACCATTCGCTGTTAAACACTTTATGACCGAGTGTTCCGACCTGCAACCTACACGTGATAAGTACTATAATGTACATGACATGAAGGAACTTTTTGATACTGAATCTATCACTTGTATTTTAGATTTCCTGAAGGAAGTAAATCTGTATTTTAAACTTTAACTTGTATGCCATCACCTAGTGTATTTTTATTTAATGCAAATACCGCCCATTATTTTGCAACATCATTTCATCAACATACACCATTTACATCTTCTGTTGATTGGGAAGCTTCATACTTTACTGTTACCAACAACTTATAATTTTATATTGAACTATTTGTTTTTTTTATATCGCTGGTCGATATTAAACCTTTAGTATTTTTAACCATGTTTAAATACAACCTGTTGTATGGCGCTAAATAGCCTAAAAGTGCTGGTGGGCCGTTAAATAATCAATCAATCAATTTTCAACACTACACTGCACAGCAACAGTAATGCTGAGGGAGCATTCTCAATGGTCAGAAGAAAAAAAAAAACAACTAGTCTAAGAGCCAGCCCGTCATGATCAACCCTGGAAACTATTATTGTTAGAAAATCTGGCACTCAAGGACAAGTAAATTATGAACTTTTTCAGAAATACCAATCGGCAACATACAATAGTCTGAAATAACACAAGTAAACATGTTTATCATGAAATGTACACCTTACTCTTGTGCCCCCTGATTTTGTACTATACCTCCTGATTTTTACTGGTAATTTGGGTGACAATTCCTGATTTTGATTTTTGCAATGTTGGCATGTCTGATAAAGGACAATAACTTTTATTAAGCTTTGATTTCAAATACAAGATGTGAGTCATTGTTTGCAAGTTAGAAAAGTAATTTAATACGAAATATAGATTGAAATTTATATAATCATTATTTTTCTTGAAAAATTTATGATAAATTTTATTTCATCACCTGACCACATGAATGGTTTTGTTACTAGTCCAACTGTGGTGGACAAATTCAAGCAAGTTTCTTTAGCTCGGCTGTGCATGCCCAGTGAAGGAAAAGGTTAGTTATCATAAATATTTTTACCATGCACAGTTACTTTATAGATTTGAGGAAATCGTGAAAATGATGTTTGAAATGCTGGTTGTTATTTAGTTTTCTTCGTACAAATTTTAGAAACTATTGCTCAGCACTAGGCATGACTAACATTTTGTCTATCAGCGAGATACAACTATTTTTGTAATCAGATTGGTTGAGAGTTTTATATTTTTTTTAATGGGTGATGAGTGCAGATGTTTTTTGCCACTACAAAGATTGCTGCTGAACAAGTTTAACAGTGTTTGAATGTTCCTATTTTTTTATCATGTTAATATTAGTTCATACAGTGAGAATAATCTGGTCAGCACTTATCAAGCTTTTTTAATATCTGTTCATAGATGTTGCAAGACAAACAGAGGAGCCTCTTGAATTGCCATATGCTGATTCATCCAAGTACAGTTCGGATATGTTTGTTTTCCTAATACCAGCAATACTCAGGAGGAATGGAATTTATGGTGAGTATAAGGATATGTAATTAATAAATTTTTGTGGAGATCAAAGAATCAAAGGAAAGCCCTGATGTGCACAGCATAAATATCTTATTCGTTTTTATTGGTTCTTTTTTTTTTGGCCATAACAAATCAAATACTTTTCCCGTCAGAAATTATTAACGACAATTATGCATATCATTAGATGATGACATATTGAAAACATTGTTAAAATTATGATCAACCCTTTCGAGCTTAAAAAAAAATATCACAAGCCCTGACTGAAGTTCCACAAGCCTGAGCTCCAATTTCCATATACCCAATTTATTTCTCCTGTTTTAATAATATTTTTTACACAAAATTGCAGACCGCTTCGGTGGCCTAGTGGTTAGAGCGTCCGCCCCGAAAGCGGGAGGTCGTCGGTTCGATCCCTGGCCGAGTCATACCAAAGACTTACAAAAATGGTACTAAAAGCTGCCTCGCTTGACGCTCAGCATAAAGAGGTTAGTGTTAGGACTGGTCGGCCTGGTGTCAGGATAATGTGACTGGGTGAGACATCATGCTACATGTCTGCGGCATGATGTACTGCCTCACTGCAGACATCGTAGCGATATGACTGAAAAATTGTTAAAGCTACGTTAAAAATCCTAATCAAACAAACAAACAAACAAAACAAAATTGCAATTGCTACAATTCAAATTCAAATTTAGATAGGTGGTTTTGAAGGTAATGCATGTCTAGTTAGTGTTAGTCACTACACTCAGTAGAAACTGGATTGTCCTTTGGTTCAAACTTCTCTGTTAGTTTCTCTTAGGCAAACATGGTCAGAACCAATTTGACATGTGTCAATATGTTGTTTAAACTGGGTGCAAAGAATTCAGTGCCGCCCCCTGCCATATTTGAATATTTTTTGGTAGCTTGTTTTAGAAGCTAAAACTCCATCTGCGAGTTATTAAATTTATGTTTGTTGGGCTTTGCTGTTACTATTGATAATAATTGCTTTCTAAATCAACTTCAGATATGAATCAAGACTCGATTACTATTCTGGCAGTTGAAATGATCATGCTTTGCATTTTATATGTGGTTTGTTTGTTTGATTAGGATTTTTAACGTAGCTTTAACAATTTTTCAGTCATATCGCTACGATGTCTGCTGTGAGGCAGTGGCCATTTTAAAAAATCTTGTTACTGCTAAGTCGCCCGAAGAAATTGTCATATCGACACGATTTAATAAATATAGTTTATCCTAAATGATGAAACGTTGAGTGCCACAACTGTGGCCGTCATTTTTAAATATCTTATTATTTCTGCCCTGTCCATCAAATTTGGTTGTTGTGACAGCTATTTTAAACAAATCTTGTTATGGCTACTCCTGAACTTAAGGTTATCTCGACATTATATTCTCAACAGAAGACTTCCTATGGCAAGTTGGTTCTAAAAGAGAATGGTCTTAAATCGTTGTGTCCATGTGCAAGGCACTTTACTTGCCTTGGCACCATCTAACCGTCGCCGTGTTCTCTCCCATAATACACAAAAATACGAGCCTCAACATGCTATATCGTTGCAGAATACAACGTGCTTCCTGTTATTCATGACAATACCTACTCTGTGTTTGTGTGTGTGTGTGTTTTATACAATATGCAAATCGAGTAATCAGCAGAAATAAGAAAGGAATAAATCATAAAATAGTTACTTATTCAGAAATAAAGGTCCTCTGTTTTCTCAATAACATTCCATGCAATATAAAAGTCTAAGAAAATAGGCAACGCAAAGAAGGTCTTCACGTAACAAGTGTATCAAACGCGCACGTGTTACATTAAATTATGAATTCTGCGATTTAATCACTAAAAATATCAGGAATTTCATTACTGACAACAATTTCATTAAATTTTATCACGTTTGTATAAAACCATGTAAATTTACTGCTTTAATGAATCCAGAAATGCTGCTGACAAGTCGTAACACTATTTTTCATTTAATAAATACACCTTATTCGTTTACAATTGGTTCCAGTGACCATATGTGTATCCGATCAAGACAGAAATGAACCAGAAGACTCGCCTGTTTTGGAGTTAAGTGTAAGTGTTTAAAATTCATAAGGCGACACAAGAAAAAAAATATAGTTGATTCATTTCACACACAATTCAAGACGGTTATTCAAGAAATGCTGCTGACAATTCGAAACACTATTTTGTTCATGATGAGCGTTTATCGAGGCAAATTTTGTATTAATTAAATAAATCCTTAATCGTTTACAACAGGTTCCAGTGACCATAGGTGTATACAGTCAAAACCAAGATGAGCCCGAAGACCCGCCCTTTTTAGAGTTAAGTGTAAGTGTTTAAAATATACAAGGCGACACGAGAAATTTTCAGAACGTTTGTAATAAGGTAAAATAATAATACAATCATGTTCATGTCATATATATATATATATATATATATATATATATATATATATATATATATATATATATATATATATATATACTTATTTATTTCAGCACAAGATATAGGCTGTCCATGGCATGCAGTATTAATTAAAAAAGATGGGATAGTTATTACTGTATTAACAACAAATCAATACAGCCATAATAGTACAAAATAAATCATTACATGACTGTTTTGCACTACTTACATGGTCATTGTATACCGCATCAGTGTATAGGTTTGACCGTTGTCACTTGAAATAAGTGTATTATCAAATGTAAAATATCTACTTTCCTGATATTAACACACACTCTCTCTCTCTCTCTCTCTCTCTCATTTTTAATAGAAACATCAGGTATTAAGCAACTCTATTATACATATTATTTTCCAAATAATAGTTTCGTAAGGAACTTTAGTTAATAACATTTTAATACTAAAACCCTACGATCATACTTTGAAATATAAAACAAGTGACGTATAATGCGACCGTCGATTTCATGCATTCAGGAAATAAATGAGCCCCCCCCCCCCCCCCATTTATGTCTAGATTCACAAAGTACATCTGCAACCAGGAGTTATATTAGTACCCTTATTAATACTTTGTGGACAACCATTACAAATCAAGTTGAGACTACGACATCGTAGCTACCACCATGCCAAATGCTAAAATTTGTGGCACACTGCGTGCAAATAGTATGATGTATATATGTTTGATGGCTAAATGCACGTCCGATTTTTGGTATATTCCAAACTAAACTTCACTTTTTGTGCAATACATTTCTTTTTCTTTGGTGGTGAATACATTTTCAAGTAGTCCGAGTTTCATCTGACCCCTGCCACCCTCTTTTTCATATTTGTACATTTATGTTGGGGTGTAGTGAAGTACTTTCCTATCGAAAATCTTGATTTCGCCAAAACCATTTTGTTCCTGATGAGCGTTTATCGAGGCAAATATTGTATTAATAAAATAAATCCTTAATCGTTTACAACAGGTTCCAGCGACCATAGGTCTATACGGTCAAGACCAGGATGAGCCAGAAGACCCGCCATTTTTTGGAGTTAAGTGTAAGTGTTTAAAATATATAAGGATAATGATGAAGCTAAATTAAACGTTATTATCTGGTGCGAAGAATTTTTTTTTAAATGTCTTTTATTGTTTCATTTATTTCATAGATCCCTAGTATTGCCGATTTATCGACTGATATTCCGGTGGCCGAGTCAACGGAAATTGAAGTGGATCCATATGGGGCGATTACTATTTCCGACATCCCCGACGCAGACACTTCATTCGATACAAGTGACCGAAACATTGATCAAATGAATATTATTGAAGAAGAGTACGTATATGCAAGTAATACTAGTTTTATTTGCACAGAGTATGAGACACGTTATTATAAATATTAGGAATTGATTTTTTAGTATAATTAATAAGATTGTTATTTTCTTTAAATTGTATTAAAGTAATGTTTTATTCATTTATATTAAGTTCTAAAGTGTGTTAAGATTAATTTAATTTAATTTCCAAAGCACAACTTTATATTAATCGAAGGAAAATAGTTGATGTGCAAAGCATAACTTGGCAACGTAAATCATTAGCTATGCGAATGTACATTATTGGAATTAGGTTATAAAGCAAAAAATCTTACCGAGTCAGGTCACCTCCTAAGTCTTATCAGTGAAACATTCTGTAAAACCAGGCATTGGCAAAAGTCTAATTCGGTTAATAAAAAAATTAGAACAAACTTCCGTGCTGACGTAAATACAGAATGGTTCTTATCTAATGATGGACAGTCGTCGCTACAAAATGGTTCTTATCTAATGATGGACAGACATCGCTGCTGGCTTAGTATGTTAAAACATTGTTGCTGGTTTAGAATATCAAGGAATTATCATATTTGGACCTAACTAATGCCAAACGCATATAGATAAACTACAAATTTGAGTTGTACCTTATGTCAGATGACGTCAAATTAAGCCGGTTTTGACCAGGAGAAACTGATTCTTACCTGAAGAGAGCAGACATATTTTCTCTCCAATACCTTAAACCTGACACAAGATGCGTATAAATAGACCACGCATTAAAGGGTCAAGTCAGTTCCGTATCGACGAGAGAATAGACTTTTGTCTTCTCATTTCAGGTAAAACAATTGTATATGTCGTAACTTCTTTAGGAATAAGTACTTTTAATGTTTCAGGTTTTGGTGGTAACATTGTTATGTTAGCAACATTGTTCACCTAATACTTTTATTTTATAATATATTGTAACGGAATGTTTAAATGTTCTGAAGAATTATTACTTAATTATATTTATGTAATTTTTATTGTAAAGGTTGAAGTCGCTACCAACTTCATATTTTGATTTAATGATTAAAATAAAGTATTCTTTAAGCAAAAAAGAGTAATATCTAGCAATATATTTTAAATCTATATTCTATTTTAAAATAAGTAAAATGCATTTCTTTAAATTAACTGTTAGTTATTACATTTTATAATTTAGGCTATCTTGAAAATGATGCAGAAGTTATACGAATGAATGAGGTTGGAAAGCTTAAAAAGGAAAAAATAATATGTATTGCATGAATTTTTATTATTAAGTTTTTAGATGTGTTTCTAGAATGTAGTCAATATATGTGTGTTGTTTAATTAAATAAAGTCAGTTCCGTATCGACGAGAGAATAGACTTTTGTCTTCTCATTCCAGATGTAGTGTAGCTGTTTTAACATCGTGGCGACACTCTTTTAAGAGAGTCTGAACTCTTTCTTCTCTCTCTCTCTCTCTCTCTCTCTCTCTCTCTCTTGCTATGGATGTTGATGCTCCCTAACTTACGAGTAATTCCTTCTCATAGCAAGAAATGAGAAGAAGGTTATGAAAAGCTAATCACAACATACATAACAGAAAATCTTCATAACATGAACATGATTTTGAATTCCTTGGTAATCATATACAAACATGAAACATGTACAACTGCAATACTTCCTTACAACATAAATGCAAACATTGCTTGCATAACATTATTTCAGGTCAGTGCACGATGTTATGACTGAGACGATGATCGAATACCAAGGTATAACGTATTCAATCCTAGAGGGATCGTCACAAAAACATACCAGGCTATTGGTGTCCAGTCTTGGATATTCGTATGGGGTTAAGGTGTGTGAAAATGTGTCGATATTAACAGTATTTACATCAATTATTGTAAACGTAGACAAATACATACGATTTATTTTCAATTCTGACAAAACAATTTCTTCAAAATCCTGGACAAACATTTTTAATTATATCGACAAATTCCACATGATAATTTAAATTTAGTTTGTTAATATGGATGTGAACCTGTGTATTGAATGTCACCTTATTGATTGTATAATTTCTAACACTGAATACTGTTGTTTCTAGGAAATTAATCACTTATCAATTACAAATGACATGCATATATTAAATACGCAGTAAAATACATCTTTCTCGACCTTACTTTGTTACAAATACAATTGGTGTGTGTGTGTGTGTGTGTGTGTGTGTGTGTTCTCGGATAGACGGCGTTGTGGACATTGATCCAAAGTATAGACCTTCGTTGTGGACACATTTTACATTGTGGACACTAAAAGTTGGTGTCCAGACTGTACACACTTGTAAATTATTATTTTGATTCACGTACATGAATTTAGTACCAAAAGAGCAGACCTACGTTGTGAACCATTTCCCGCCATGAGTGTGTATTTTGCCGCGATTCCGCTCAGCATCTATTTTGTGTGAATCCCACCTCACATACACACATTGCGGTTTGCGCATGTCATTACCATTGGATACCGTGATCTCTCACTTCTTTTGGGCATTCTCGCCTCGCGCGTTGGCAGGGAGGGATAAAGAACTATATCGGAAGTAGCAGTAGCAGTGAAAAGATCTACAGACTCAAAAAGGTAAGAATGATTTTTTAATAATATGTGTGGAATTAGCGCCAAGAATCTCTTATATTACTTTAGTTTTTATGGATAGGTTTATGAGGGCAATATACACTGCCGTCATTCTAATAAATGTGTAATGCTTGGTATAAATTGAAATTACTTGCAAACTCGTATTTTTATTTCTTACACATAATACATACTATTTCAACAGAATTATTCTGCAGTTCTTGTTATCAAATTCGGAACGTTGAATATTCTAAAATGCATTATATCTATTTTACAAGTATTTTCCGTCTAGATATTTCGCTATGTTAGTCGCGATCAAGTCATGCTTCATCATAATGTTTGTTTAATTAGGTATAAGAAAATATATGACCGAGTTTCAAATTTTCTCTTAGTACTGTCTGGTTCAGGCAAATTATTATGATAATTTAGTGTGTAAAAGAGACGATTTGTAATTATCTAAAAGGCCTAATACTTATTTGATTAAAACTGTTGAGCAAGGATAGTAAAACGATAATAGAAACAAGTTATATTTATATACATTGGACGTTTGTTTGTTTGTTTACTTGAATTTTAACGGCGCACCAGCACTTTTAGGCTATTTAGCGCCATACAATACGTTACATGTTCAAAAACAAGAAAGGTTTAACATCGACCAGCGATATATATAAAAAAACAAAAGTTAAATATAAAATGGTAAGATGTTGGTAACAGGAAAATATGAAGCTTCCCAATCAACGGGAGATGTAAATGGTGTTATGTTGATGATAAGATGTTGTAAATAAAAGGTGATATTTGCATTAGATAAAAATATTCTACGGTATCAAAAAGTTCCTTCATGTCATGTACATTATAGTATTTAACACGCGTAGGTTGCAGGTCGGAACACTCGGTCATAAAGTGTTTAACAGTGAATTGCTCATTGCAAGAAAAGCACTCTGGTGGATCTTCACCTTTTAGTATGTGGGAGTGGGTAATGTATGTATGACCGATTCTGATTCTTGCAATGACAACCTCCTCCCTGCGGATAGTTCTATAGGAAGGAGTCCATTCTCCCAGGGTTGGTTTGATGGCATGAAGTTTGTTATTGACTGCATCATCCCATGACGCCTGCCACTTCTGACGTAGGTACTTTTTGATACAAGGTTTAAAATCAGTAAAAGGTAATTTAAAATCCGATGGTTCTTGGGATAGAGCCATCTTAGCAGCCCGGTCTGCTTCTTCATTACCTTTAATACCAATATGGCTAGGTAGCCAACAGTATACTATGTTGTAGGCCTTACTAAGCTCAGAGTTTTTGACGAGAATATCGACTAGTAATGGATTATCCAGTTTTCTATTGTGTAGCGACTTAAGTACTGACAGAGAGTCACAGAAAATAATGCTATTTAAAATGCGCTTTTGTTCAATAAATTTCAGAGCAAGATCTATTGCTCTGATTTCCGCTGAAAATATGGACGCATCGTTTGGCAAGCGCACTTTGGTTATGTGCTTGCCACTAACAAAGGCTGCAGCAGCCTTGTCATCAACTTTTGATCCATCAGTAAAAATTTTTGTGTAGTTTTTAAAATCGTTGAGGAGTTCATGATAAGAGTTCTGGAAAACGGCAGGATTCGTCTCAGATTTTCTCCCATCGTGCAACGTAAAAATCACTTTGGGTTGCTTAAGGAGCCAAGGTGGTGTTTCCGAGACAAACGTATTCTGAACTGTAGGGAGATTAATTTTGATAGTGTCAAAACTGGATGATATTCTGATGCCAAATGAAGGTATGGCATTTGGTTTGTTTTCGTACAAAGTTTTGTATTTTGGTTGAAAAACAGCCGAAAAAGCAGGGTTCAGAGGATTTGATCTTAACCTAAGAGCGTACTGTATAGAAAGCATTTCTCTGCGGTGCGATAAGGGTGGTTCATTCGCTTCCGCGAGAAGGCTTTCGCATGGAGATGTCCTGAATGCTCCTAGAGCAAGTCTTATTCCCTGATGATGAATTGGGTCAAGCATTTTCAAATAAGACTTCCTAGCTGAACCATAAACAATGCATCCATAGTCTAGTATAGAACGGATAAATGTTCTATACAAATTGAGGACTTTTTTATCAGCACCCCAGTCAGTGTGCGCAATTACTTTTAGTAAATTTAAAGCTTTTAAGCATTTAGCTTTTAAATTCTTGATGTGTGGTATAAAAGTCAGTTTTCTGTCGAAGATAATACCCAAAAACTTCGTTTCCTCAACAACTGGAATAAGTGTTCCGTCCAGCGGGAGTTTAGGGTCATCATGATGTCTTCGCAACTGACAGAAATGCATGCATACTGTTTTCGATTTAGAGAATTTAAAACCATTATTACTGGCCCAATGGTGGATCTTATTGATATTTTGTTGAAGTTGCCTTTCAATTGTATGCATGTGCTTTGATCGATAACAAATTAAAAAATCGTCTACATATAAAGAGCAGTCCACACCGGGAGTTAAGCACTTAGTGATGCTATTGATTTTGATATTAAATAGCGTCACAGATAAAATACTGCCCTGGGGCACACCCATCTCTTGCTGGTGCATATCGGAGATGGTAGCGCCCACGCGTACTTTGAATTCTCTGTCGGAGAGAAAACTGGAGATGAAAGCGGGCAGACGGCCTTTTAGACCTAGATCGTGCAGGTCATTTAGTATCCCGTACTTCCATGTTGTATCATAGGCCTTTTCTAAATCAAAGAAGACCGCTACTAAATGTTCCTTCTTGATAAATGCATCGCGAATAAATGTTTCCAGTCTAACCAGATGATCGTTAGTACTACGACCAGAACGGAAGCCACTTTGGAAAGGAGAAATTAAATTATTACTTTCCAAGTACCATACAAGCCGAGAATTAATCATTCGTTCCATTGTTTTGCATATGCAGCTTGTCAATGCAATAGGCCGATAGCTGTTAGGATCTTCGTTATCTTTGTCTGGTTTGGGAATCGGTATCACTGTTGCTTCTTTCCAGCTCTTAGGTACATTACCAGCAATCCATAAATCATTAAAGATTTTAAGAAGCAATGTCAGAGAAGATTCTGGGAGGTGTTTCAAGAACTGGTAATGTACTTCGTCAGGCCCAGCGGATGTATCATGGGCCTTGTTTAATGCCTCCCTAAGCTCCAATAAAGAAAACAGCTGGTTATAATTTTCAGTGTTGTTCGATGTAAATTTTAAACGCGACTTTTCTTTTTGAGATTTTAATCTTCTAAAGGCTTCTGAATAATTAGATGATGACGAGTTTTTCGAAAAACTATCGGCAAGAATATTTGTTATGTCACGTTTCGAACTGAAATTGATATTGTTTATTTTTATATTGGTGGATCTTCACCTTTCAGTATGTGGGAGTGGGTAATGTATGTATGACCGATTCTGATTCTTGCAATGACAACCTCCTCCCTACGGATAGTTCTGTAGGAATGAGTCCATTCTCCCAGGGTTGGTTTGATGGCATGAAGTGTGAGAATTTTGAAAGAACGTTTTTGAAAGAACGTTTTAAGGACACTGTGTCCACAGTGTTGATACACACATTATTGAAATATACCTGTCTTGAGAAAGAATGCAATGATCAAAAGAGTCGTATAAACGTTACATTGACATATTTAAAAGTTGGGAGCAAAAACATTATAAAAATGTAATTTAAACAATGTTTTTTAAATATCTCTGGAAATCAAATTTTATAGCGTGTGTGTGTGAATTCTAAGAGGATGGTTTGTGGACACTGTGTCCACAGTGTTGTTACATGCAGGCTTGAGAAATAAATGAAATAGTCGTATGAACAGTATATTGATTTCTAAAGTCTGATGTTACACATTAATAATGTAATTTATTGGATATAGCGAGAAGAGCAAATCTGTAATCTTCACTAACATTATTCTTTCCAACAATTTTGTTTGAATTCTATAAGCTTAATGTGTGTACACGGTGTCCACAACAATGCTTTACTCACGGTAAAAGCAAAACAGTAAATCTACACTCGCATTAATCTTTCCTACAAATTTGTGTGAATGCTGTAAGCAGGCTGTGTTTATCTATATTTTTTTTCAATTTGTACTAAACGAATAGGTAATTTCTCCCATATCTAAAAAGGAATCGGTTTCAACATTTAATCAAAAGTCTTAACACAGGTTGTAAGTCAAAATAGCTCTCCACTTTTATGATATTTATATAATTCACCTTTAGAAACGAACCTGTATTCGGTATTAACTTCCTCAGTGGCCAATATATAAATATAATCATTTCTTGATATGAATACAACATCTTAAATGATTTTATCCATGAATTTAAAACTGTAATAGCTGACAAGAACAATTCATTTGAATTCTCCTAAATATTTTTGTTGAAGATATTTTCGATTTGCATTGCCTGTTATGCTTCTGAAAGACGATCTGGATCTGCTAATATTTGAATGAACTCATTTGATCCCTTGAACTGTGCCAGTTGCTCACTTGGTAGGAAGTATTTGATATATAGTATAAACTACCTATAGGCGTCTAAAAGAGACGAACGATTTCTAAATATTTAAATGACTCAATACGTTTTTGAGACACTGTCCACAGTGATGATACAAATATTACTGAAATATATCTATCCTGAGAAAGAATTCAATTATCAAAAGAGTTATATAAACGGTACATTAACTTATAAATTTCATTGAAACAAGAATTTTTAAATATTTTTGGAAATCATATTTTATATCATGTGTGTGTGATTTCTAAAAGCATCGTTTGTGGACACTGTGTCCACAATGTTGTTACATTCGTGTGTGAGAAATAATAGCGTCACCCAATAAGCACGTTCTGTTTCCACTAAAGTATCCAAACAAATGATCTCCTCTGAAATAATATCTAAATACAATACAAAACACATCTGCAGACTTGTTACAACAGGAAAAACAAGAAATACAAGAAAACTGTCCAGGCTGAGATTCTAATATATAATATTTATAAGCGCAAAACTACAGCACGCATAGCATCACTACTACCTAAATGAAAAATTGCAAATATCGAACATCGTAGAAGACCGCGATTTAAATTATCCAATTGGAATTAACTTAATTCTTCCAAGATTCATTCTCATCTACTTGTCCAATTTGGAGTAAAGGCTGAATCTTGTAATCATAATTACTAATGACAATATTATTAGTTACTATCTGCATCTATTTATTAATCCTATTTTAAGTCCTTTAATATGTTAAAATAAACACCAAATCCAATTATAGACAATAACTACAATTTACAGTCATCGATAATAGTTACAAATAATAAACAAAATGCAGTACCATGATTTACAAAATACATAGATATTCATACAATTTCATGTTTCGTCAATCGCACCTTCAGATTTAATAATTCCTAGCATACTAGACTGTGCCGATTGCTTAAGTCGTTAGTCTGCCTTGGATTAGTGGGTGGTGGGTTAGAACTCAGGCGGAGTCATAACAAAGACTTATACAAAAGGTACTAGCAGCTGCCTGGTTTGGTGCACAGCATTAATAAATTAGTTCTAGGACCGTATGGCAATTTGACTGTGTGGAACATGATTCAAAATGTCTGCGGCATGATGTCCCAGTGCTAGATATCAGTATGACATGTATGACTCAAATTGTTATGCTACGTTCCGAATCCAGAAACACACATATAAATAATCTCTTTGAACACGTCCAGAATTTTTACATATGTTGAAAAGTAAACGATCTTTCTTTATTTCGTGTATCCTTCATGATAATTAATTTGCCTTAGCAAAAACAAACATTTTTCATATAATTGGAACATCAAACTTCTCAAAGATTCCATTCCTGCAGAACTAGTTATATAATATATTGTACCCGCACGCATTTTGTTTTGTTTGTTGGGTCTCTGTTTATTATTTGACTTTAAAAGACACATTTATGAACGAATGCGCAAAGGCTAGTTAGAAACTAGTTCTGCACTGTTGTACATTTATTGCATTTATCTTATTCAATCCATGACACACCCTATCCCTTGCCTAATCCAATATGATTGAAAGGACTGTTCAACATTGCGTTCATGAGCATGAACATGGTATTTCAAGGCTTAATATTTGTTTCAGCATTGATGCAACAAAGGAGCCAAAACGTGGACCACGTTTGGGCAGATTGGTCAATCATGGCGATCATCCAAAAGGATAGAAATGCCGCCATGAAGATTATTGAAGTTGATAATGCTCCACATCTCTGTCTTTTTAGTGCTAGGTTTTTACCTTTTTATTCAGATATATTAATTGTACTTTCTAGCTTGCATTAACTGAACAAAACCGCATACCGCAATACACTTGGATTAGTTTGACCCATTGTTCTCTGTCAAAGTACGTTTCGACTTAGTCTCTAATTGTATGTGGGGTATGGTAAACTGTAAAAGCTTTAAGATTGGGTCACTAAGAACCTTTACACAGAGCCATTTGTTTGCTGTGAACATCTGGAACTAAAACAAAAATAAAATAACTTACGCAACAATTATTAACGAACGATTAGCCTAAAACTGGCAGAGATATATCAATGGTACTACGTCTTAAAACACAGAAGATTCGAGACAAACTGAATGACGCGTCAGTTTAATTAACACATACCAAAACAAACATTGTACAGAGTTTGGGCTACCTAAGAGTGATCATATATAACAATGTCTGCCAGGTTTTCCAAATATTTAAAGTTACAAATTAAGCAAGAAGAGGACATCATTCAAATTTCTTGTTCACTTTGTTAATGTACGAATCTCTTCTTACATATATATATATATATTATGGCGTATATTGAACGTTATTTAAATTATTGCAGGAAAATCAATATGGGGGAGCAAATTCTCTATGATTATGGTACAAAGGACCTTCCTTAGTTGAAAAAGACGGCGGCAAGAACATCGGCTATACCAACAAGTAAAGCAATGCTTCTTGTTACGTGCTGGAACACATTCAATATATCATTTTCACGTAACATAGATTACAGTTGATGATGCTAACGTGTCACTATTCAATGAATTGTGTACTAAAACGAAGTCACATTTTTATGGCAATTAATTTCAGTTGTAGTATTTTTTTTTCTTTTCTAAAATATGTAAAACATGAGCTGTGGAGACACTGACAAACGTGCCCATTTGCACCAAATCAAACCAAAGATTCCAGCAGTAAATACACTCGCACACAGAGCAGTAGTGTGCTAATGCTTCAAGCATCGCTTCCCCAAAATAATACGTTCAACACAGGATTTATGGAATCCATCATAAGCACGCTGATTGTGGATGAAATGTCTCTTATCATTAGAAATCATCATATCATCCTAAGAGTAGGAGAGAATTTATTTGCTAAGCACGGAGTGAAGCAAAAGCAATATATCAGTCAAGAGATTAGATTGCTTGCTAGAATTGTAAAAGCAATGAGAACAACAAGTGGAAACGAAAATGGCTATTTGGTGGACTTTCTTAAACCACAATTATTTAATCAGATTGTCGAAGCGGCTCAAACAATATCTGGCGTAGTCCAAGAAGAACATTGTTGTTCCTTTGGCACAACTTCTGTGGCACTGAAATGTGGGCCGGTTTTGAAAAAATGTGTTGTTTTGAAAGGTGAAGCGTCAAGAAAGAGTAATGAAGTCGGCGAAAAAAATGCACAGAGACTGCAACATCTGATAGAAGAAGAATGGAAGGACAAGGTAACGTCAATTCTCTAAGGTCCATCAAAGAAGCAAAGAGGAATGAGCCAGTTCTACTAGTAACAGTATTGCATCGGAAAAGCCTCCGCTCAACTACCAGGATCCTTTCCTCCTCTGACACGGGTCGCAACCCACGTGTCGCAACCCACGGCAAACAGGTCGCCTCTACTTAGTCGCCTTTTACGACACGTGGCGAGGCACGTCGGGCCAATTCTACAACCCCGAACCCGCAGGGGGGAGGTATAGAATTGTGTAATGATCCTTGTAAAGCTCATCTGATAATATAGTCATGCGTACGTCATATTTTATACGTCGTCTATCGGTAGTTGATTGTATGTCAACATGATCACCTTATGCTTAATGTCATTAGACAAATTGCAACCAAAAAATGAGAGACAACATAAATCTTTCCAACTATTAAAAACAATACCGATATGCCATCAAAAATGGCGCCATTACGAAAACTAGAAAACTTGTACGCAACGTCTGATGATCAAACGCTCAACAGAATAAAATCAGACTAACAGAATTCATCCCGACATAAATTTCTAGCCTCTATACATGATGGCAATCCATCTTAATATATGGCAACCGTTACCAACCATAGCAAATCATTTAAACTATGTAGTCTCAAAAACCTTTCTGCATACTTTTACAAAATGTTACAGCAGATATCCTGATATGAATGGTTCTGAAGGTGCACAAATGATGCTCATCTGTTATCAGACATGTGCACATTTAAAAATAGAAATGAGAAAATGTATTGTAAACTTACCTCGACCTGCCATGGTTTGTGCCCTTAGAGTGAAGTGTATCGCATACATTTTAATATTGCGTGAAACTATTAGCCTAGCCATATATATACATATTTCATAATTTATGAAGCTATGTATTTATTAATATTTGTATCCGTCTTTCATCTTTTACTAGCATATGAACTGCAATAAAAGAATTATGGCAAATATATCAACGAAAAAACTAAGATGCATTTTTGTTTCTTTTTTCTTCAAACTGTTCATAAAATTACCATATCCACACGCGTGATGCATTTTTATAAGATTTTGTGTTCAATCTTAATAAATAAGATTATTTTCCCTTATATTTAAATATTTCAGTGACAAATATTTTTCTGTATAGTTATCAATTTCATTCATTTTTCCCAACATGATAAAATAAGTGCAGGTTACTGTAACTAAGTTTTTGAATTGCTTCTGCAGTCACAAAAATATATATCTTGAGCATCCTGGTAATAAAAAGGTCCATTAAGTGAACATGTGAACAGTTGCAATGACTTAATCAGCTAACACTCGCTCCAAGATAACAAACTTGATGCGAAAATGGCAAAAATGGCATCAGTTAAACCGGACATTTCCAGTTTGTTTTATTTTATTTGAGTTGTAGTAAAATATAAATTTTATATCCTTGAATATTTCTTAATCAGTAATTACCCATTTAACTGACCCAAGTAAACACATCACGATCTGTGAACAAGCTCGTGAGTTCGCGAGAAACAGGGATCACAAACCAAGGACGGGCACGAAGTTTGGATATTTGACTTAGCCTCTTATAATTTTCCTACGCAGAATTTCAAGTAAATTATTCATGCGCCAAAGCTTTATAAATGTGCACAAACGATGCCGATCTGTATTCATATATATATATATATATATATATATATATATATATATATATATATATCCACCAGTATTTTAAAAGGATTCTTTACACGACGTATACCTCATACGACTTTTGATTGCATTTGACAGTAAACATTTAGGAAAAGGTTACTGCAATAAAATAAGCGTTATCTATTTATTCACTGTTTTATAGAAAATTCGACCAAGGCTTCCAAAATTTAGAAACATGAAGCCGATCCGTCGTCAGATTTGGCAACTATTACTAATCGTAAGGTAAACACCACACGGTACCAATACCGGGTTTCACATTTGTTGAAAGTTTTAAGAGGTATCACCTGCTTTTCCATAGTATTAATACTGGCAATGAAAACGGATATGTATAAACTAGTTAAGATTTAACGAATCTTCATTTTCTAAATTTTGAGATATCAATGTTATGATTAATTTATGTGCGACTTCACTGTTATGCGTCTTATAGAAGTTTGCCAGTTGTAGGTGGATATTGTATATACTCAATTTTAATACATTTATGCAATAAAAAATAAATACATAAACAATGCAGTTTTTCTGAGTTTTATCCAGAATGTTTCCAAATAGATGTGTTTATGTTTATGTGACTCAATTGAGAAGTGCAATAATGTATGTGTTTACTGTTTATGAAAATTCTTTTAATAACAGGTAATGCATGCATTGGTTCGAATAGCCCTAGTAAAGTGAGAGAGTAAAATAAATGTGCAACTACATAAACAATGCAACAAAATCATGTTCAATAGGCAGTTGTTGTGGGAATAAAACTATTAGGTTGTGTTATTACGGTTGTTTTGTATTTTTGCTAATTTGCTTCGTCAGTGTTTTAATCCCCGTGACCTTTCTGCAATCTGTGGATTATTATCATTAACAATCCATTTACATGAAGTGGCTCAAGCAAGAATCATACAGCGATCGGCAAAACCCACCATTGTTACTGCACTATCGTTAACGAGTTTACCAACCGCGGACGGAATTATTCACGTTGATGGTAGTGTAATCGCGGTAATCGACCCAGAATTGGTTGAACTGCATGTAATACACGTTTTTCATTCAATCCAACATCGACAACTTGCTATGCAACCCGTACAATTGGTGCAGCGAGTGATGAGAATCTCGAAATCACGTTTGGCGTGTCCGTTATCATTCCATTAATAACATCATTGAGACAAGTTCCATAACATAAACGGGTTTTCTCACGTTAACAAGCCTATGTACGAATGTCATTATATTAAATATCAAGTTAATCTCAAATGTACAGTTGTATTTTCTCCTTTTGCTGTTTGTTCTACCCTGTGTATATTATGATTAAGTACTTGGATGTGATCCTAGTGATAAAGGAATGTTTGAAAAAAACAAATTGAGTATTTGCTGCAGAATTATTACAAAAAAAACGACAATAAGTGACTCAAGCTCAGCATGCATTCTTGTAACACAATCAAATAATGTTATCTGCGTGTGTATATGCCATAGAAAGGCGAACAGTACTACAAATAGACTGATTTCTATTGCAAAGAATTGATGACTGCATTGATAATTGAAAATGCAAAAGATTTCACAAAATTTGAACTTTTCAAATGATTCTGGAGGAAAATTCCACCGACGCAATGGGTAAAGGAAATTTCGACATTCTTGACTCTAGATGGACTTTTATCATTATAAAATGATGTCATTTAGGATAAAAGGTTGTTTAATGAGTATGATTACATCTGGTCTAGATAATTATGACGATGATGTCATCGTTTACAACGACATGTGGAAAGATAACGTAGAGACAATTCACAAACTCTTTGAGAACCTCACTGATTAAAATTAGACAATTAATATATCCAAAACTGAGTTATACGTACTGTTCTTACCATTATATGACTCATGGTAAATTGACAGGTTAAACTGCTCAATGCTATCTGTTTGAGATGGTGCATCATGTATGGATGCTGTTTCACATATATGGTATATTAATTAGTTCGTATGAACATCTAGAAACAAGTTGGGGTCATGTGGGAATATTAATAAATGATAATCACTGTCCTTGGCATTTGTGTTAACAAATCGTAAAATCATGATATATGCAATGTATTCTGATCGCGGTGAGGTGATGCGGTTGCGGCATTTATCGATGGGGTGATGGATCAGTTGAAAGTGGGTTCAAAGATTGATAATTTCTTTCCACTTGTCGAATATCGGATTCAAAGCGGTGGTATCAATCCCTGGAATGAACTGTCATTTAATTTTAGGGGGTGACACCAAAATGACAGTCATTACAATATTATAATTTTTGTGCAAGAAAGTGATCTATGGGGTGGGGGTGACAATGAGTTATCGCACATGACTAAAAGAATGTTTGTGCAGGAAGGTGGTCCATGGGGGGATACCATGATTTACCGCACATGACTTTTTTGATTTTTTGTGCAGGAAGGTGTGGCGGGGGTTTGGGGGGGGGGGGTGACAGAATGAGTTACCGCACTGGGTGACACCAACCCTAGTGACGCTACTGTCACTACACATCCATGTCTCAAAACACTCAAAGAATGTTTCTATAACTGCGAAGTGGCATTCGCCGCTATATCATACCGGTTTCGTTTACCAATGAATATTTTACACCAACATTGACTCAAGTGAAACAAAAATATTTATTTTTAATCAAAAAGGACAACCGTGTTCCGATAACAGTTATTGGGCAAATATCATGGTTAGATGGCAAAGGTACAGGGGTAATGGGTTAGTTTTAAATGAAAAGAGTGCTAGAACCTCAGAAGTAACAATCGACCGGTAATTGATATATTCCCGAGGCTGATATATTTTTATAATTGTAAGACAGTTTTAACAGTAAACAAGCGCAATTGGCAAGAACTGCGTGTGTGTCTTGTACACGGGCGTGATGAATCCGTACGGAGTGTGTCAGTCGCTCATTTGTACTATGAGATTATATTATTAATATAAGATTTACGATTGACCCTCAATGCTACGGACTTGAAAAACATAATTGAAACGGAATACGAATTGTGAATTGAAATCACCAAGAGAACGTTGCTCCTATGTTACAAACGTTCGTGTTAGGTTGCTGATGACATGTATGGACTGGGTGTGACAAAGATTGCTGGTCTTAGAGTGGATTAAGCACAACCACCACAAACTAAATATGTGTAGCAATCGGAATTATCGTCGGGTCAATGGCAATAGTAAAAGGTGTCTCTGGAGGTACTAGTAAATTAATTTCGATGCGATTATTTTCAGGTGCACGTGACTATTCTAAAATGCTTGCCATGGCACAAAGCAGTCTCAATACCATTAGCAAACTATTCGATATGAAAATATTTAGCACGACAGAGTTCGATAACATGTTGGCGGTTATGCTAAAATGGCCCAATTCATGAGAAATAAAAGTTGCGACCTAGAAAACTAATAAAACTTACAAAGCGTCATAATGACACTAATAAACCGGATTTCCGCAAGAATATATAGAGTTAGCTGTCGAAAAAAAGAGTTGTCTTATCAAACAGAGGTGACCATTTCTGCAAATATTCAAAGTAACAGTTCTGAACCTTCTGTACATTTTGAACGAAATTTCAGAAGACTGCCGCTTCTCTGTAGTCTTTTATTATTTCATACCTCTTTTAACCTACGTATTAGGCACATCTTTTCTAAAACCTATGGGGATTTTGTTCTTCTATATTTTTTGGCTAACTAAATTAGCTTCCAGCATTCGATTTATTTTACGCAAGAAACTATTCTGCAAAACATTGGGTGTTTGAGCAGAAAAAAATGTGGCTTTTGAATTTAAACTAGTTACATTTTAGTGATTACGTATATTATAGGTTATAATCTCTCTCTCTCTCTCTCTCTCTCTCTCTCTCTCTCTCTCTGACTACAACCTCTCTACTTGAAACTTAATCGCAAGACAATATATTTATACTTACTGCATAGTTTGATAGAATATATTTACGTTATTGAATCGCTCCGTAATTTTTTCAACACGAACAACGCTTACTTTCATCACATACAAATCGATTTTTTTCTCTTCCACCACCAACCCACCCGACCACTACCATTCATATGACAAATTGTATGCTGACTATTCTTCGTAATCGTGATACAAGTTCATTAGAGAAGGAAAATTTCGTCGGAAAATCTAACATTTTCCTGACGAGTTTTCTTCTTGAAAGATAACGCTTAAGTCAGTGACGTGAATCGCTTTTTCTTATGATAATATTATAATACACCTATCTTTTATCAGATTTGTGGACACATGGTTCACAACTGGGTATATAAAAAAAAACAGAATTATGGACACGGTGTCCAGAAATACAATTTCGTGTCCACAATGTCGCGACAATGAAACTCAATAACTCATTTAGTGTACTGTGTATCGAAAATGTGTTGGTATAAAAAGCAGCAGTAGGGTATATGTTTACCTTATATAGTGTTTGTTGTTTCAATTATTATTTAGGTACGTGTCCATAGCCCGGTCCCTAGTCTGATGGTTCACAGGTATAGCAATTCGCGCATGTGTGTGCGTGTTGTGTGATATCGAATCTTTAATTGTATTACATTTCCTCATTGGACGAGACTGTTCAATGACATACATAATGCATTTTTGTCCTTGAAGCGAGACAACGTGAATTCTACTTTGTGGCGCTGCACTTCTAGAAGTGTCAACGTAAAGTGCAAAGTGACAATACGCAAGGGAACTTGTTTGCTCAAAGCTATGCACAGCACACACACCCCGCTGTATCTGATCGTCAGCTCAAGGCACAGGTGTACTTAAAGTTAATTTTTTGTCAGCATAGCATGTTACATTGGCAGCAAACTACCTTTTGTACACAAACAACGCAAAATTAGAATTATAAGACAAAAAATACATGATACTATAATTATTTAAATACTCAATCATAACACAGTGGTGATACTAAAGGCAATAATCGTAAAATGTTTTTTTTAATATGCTTTTCATAATTTTAGTGGATTTCATGGTAAAGGCAAGAAATTTTCATACATGTTTAGTGTTTAATAATACGCTTGTAATTAACTCCTTTGACATAACAAGATTTTCTCCTTATCAAAGGTTAGACGTGCTGCTAGAGAACAACTGTTCACACCAGCCTTGAAAATTGCCGAAGACGCTATTCTGGAGAGTGCTGGACCAGATACTGTATCTCTCCCCAAAAAGGCGCTTTTGAAAAGAGTTGCAAATAGATCCAGAGCGAAATTATGTCCAGAGGAGCCAAGAACGTTGGACTTTGAAGTTTGTGGTTTATATAGAAATCTGACAAATCTACAGTTAGATATTAGTTGACTATACAATTTAAACTAATTGATTTTTCTTTTTTTATAATGTTTGCTTCATTATTCTTAATATCTGGAGTCAGTTATATTTAAGATATATATATATTATATATATATATATATATATATATATATATATATATATATATATATATATATATATATATATAGTTCGTAATTAAATTTGGATAGTTTAAAGTGTGATTCTTTTATGACATGAATGATATTATATATTTGTTCAGATTTTTACAGCTGAATGAGGACTTCATCAACGCTCCTGACTTCTTGGTGGCAGACATCCGAATGGATGCGGAGCGACACTTCCTTCTTGCAACAGAATATCAGTTAGGACTTTTGCGAGAAGCGAAACGGTGGTATATGGATGGAACATTTAAGGTAAATCACTATGTTGAATTAATTATTTTATGCTGTACGACTACCAGTTATTGCTGAGCTGCAGATATTGTCCGTTTTAAATTTATAATAGCACACAATAATAGCCTTCATGTCCAATTGTTTAATAAATGTGATTATAACTTCCAGGTCCTTGGTGAGCCTTTCCGACAACAGGGTCAACTTATGTCCATCCATGCTTTCATCGAAAGAAATGGCACACAGAAGCAGTTGCCGCTTGTGTTCTGTCTAATGAGCCGGAAGACAAAGTCAGACTATCTGGCTGTAAGCCATTATGTTAAAGCTTTCTTTCTCTCTACCTGTTAAAAAATTCACAGACATTTTCAGCGTGTTTATTGGATAAATATCGGATAGATAGAAGAAACAGTAACAAACTGAATACACCCTTTGATGAAACTATGTCGTGATATCTAAAAAATGAAATATGTCTCTTGAATGTTTTACAGTGTTTCCAGCATTTGTATTTCTTTCCAAGAATTAAATGAGTTATTTTTTAATGTTAGGTAAATGACGTTATGTATTTAAGGTAGAATTGGTTAAGGTAACAGCACTACGAACACTGGCCTCATTTCGATTTTTTGATTACAGGTGTTTCGTTCTCTGCAGTCAAGGTTGGGACATATATCATTAGAAGGATTCGTTTTGGACTTCGAAAAAGGTAAGCTGTTTACTAATATCATAATTGTAAATTTAATATTGAACATTACTTACTCAACGCTAACAGTGACTGTCTTTGTCTGCAAAAATAATGACATCGCACAATATCATTAGGACACCGTATTACCTTTCACATATAATTGCTTCATACACAAACAATATCATATCGGGAATTTTATTTTCAGCGGCATGGCACTCCATCAGAGAGGCTGAAACATACATGCGACGAGAAGGCCTTCACTCCTTCGTTCGTCAAGTGCTGGCTCTTCAGTTCCAGCCCAGCGCACACATACATCAAGCAGTGCAGATGCTGCAAACGAAGGCTACAACCAATGCTACACGAACCCTTATCGGATACCTCCGCAGGCAGTGGTTGGATAACCCAGTGTTTCCAGCCGAGGCCTGGTCTGTCTACCGCCAGAAAGTACGAAAAAAACAACGACGTTTAAGGTAAGCACGGCAAAAATAAAGCATAACAGTATAAAGACATTAGTCCGTTAATATACATGACATAATTATCCGTATCATATTAATATATATATATAGTATTACATATACAATTCAATTGTTCGTTATCTGTTTTACAGTTTCAGGCTGGCACTATCGTATAAATTCAAGGGCAGTACACATGGGATTAGGCTTCTACCAGTTAGTGCCACTGTTGCGGAGGGAGGCTGATCTGGTGTGTTTAGCCGTCCAGTGTAATGACCTAGGACGCGAGAAACGGTGCTACAGATTTGAAAAATCATTAAATACACTTTGGGACCAGTACATACATGCAGCACGAGATCAAAACCTAAGTTTTTGAGCTCCGTCGGCGAGCTGTATGGTCTCAGAGTGCAAGTATAAATAATCACGCAATCGAGTCGTAATTAAACTGATCTTGATTTAAATTGATCAATTTCGTGCAGATACGAGTCGATGATTATTTGGTGCTGTTATTATATTTTTATGAGGGTTTGTTAGCTTTTATGAGAATTTTGTTCATAACTCTGTACTCTTTTATGAGATGTTTTGTCATAAAGTCTGTAACATTCCGGCGGAGAAAGAGAGAGAGAGATAGAAGGAGAAGGAAGAAGCAAGGTAGCTCTCCTAAAATTGGCGCTACATCTGGGAATTTAGGTACTGGGATCTGTAAAGAAAGAATGCGAACGGTTCTCTGTAGCTTGAAAATGAACTTAAGTAAGGAGCGGGACTTGTTCGAGCTTTCATCGTGGTCTGCGCTTAAATGCATTACCAAATATGGTGACCCGTCTAGTTAGACATATCTTTTCTTTTTCTCTTTCTAACCTATCATACAAATTTATGTTATTTTTTTATTTATAAATAAGCTCTTAAATCGTATCCAATTGTATCTTGACTTTCATTGCAAGCACAACACAATAACGGTGCCTACTAGGCACAGAATATAGCAAATGTATATTGAAAGCATACATTATAATCAACGCATATAAATTACACATACACATATTAACGATATTGAATGTATATGAAACAGGAAGAGTCAATAGTCTTCGCAAATTAAAATATTCATCCATCCATCATAAATGAAATCGCCATTCCTTAGTTAAGGCATTACCATAACAAAGTTAGCATTCACAAACCACACGTGGGTGACACTAAATCGTATTCATTCTCGATATGTTATAACAAAGATATTACTTCTTTGCTTTACATACAATGTTTTCTTACACAATTATTATTTGCCTTTCTTGTTCATCTTACATAGAACATGTATTAGCGTGTCACAGTTATTCTCATGATAATTTGACGTATGATTGTGACATGCAGCACAATGAATCTCTACTGCACATTATTTAAAGACATTTATGATTGACCAGAAAACAAGAATTTGATATTACATATTAGTTACTTTTATTAGACATGATACTAGTAATTGGTAATATAATACATAAATGGGCCTTTTTGGGCCGGGCATTTTAAGCACTGGTCCGTTTTGGTCGTGGGTCTTTTTGGTACCGGTCCGTTTTGACCCGTAACCATATGAATCACCAATACAATGCATTGAGGAAACTGAGTTTTTTGTACAAACATAACCGGTATACGAGTAAACAATTAAAAAACGGAAATAAAACAGGAAACTGTATGCAAATTCATTATACCTAAATGCGGAACCATCAACAAGTAAAGAACATGCATATGGCATTAACTTAACAGTTTAATATTTTCCTTATATCAGCGGTTCTCAACCTGTGGGATGCGACCCCGTCAAGGGTCGAACAACGATTTGCCAGGGGTCGCATACGACCATCGGAAATACACATTATTTTGTCTATTCTAATGTGTAAAACTTGTTACTGTACAAATTTTCCCCATTCGAAATTACCAGCGTTTTTTACTATAATTGTCATTCTATGATAGATGTTGCAGACAATTGAATCAGAATGATTTCGAACAATTTCCAAAATTAATAGAGGGGACAATGACAAAATTGCACAATATTTTGGATAGCCAATTGTCTCGTAAGACACCAAAAAAAGGTCTAAATGTTAAACATTGGTATAAAAGAATGTAATTTTGATCTAAATCTTTCCTTTCATTATTATTATATTTATAATTTAATCGTTTTATACCAATTTTTAACATTTAGACCTTATTTACACTACTGTGCTTTCCATTAATATATACAAGTACCATTCTATTAAGAAGAAAAAAATTAAACCTAAGTTCAATTATTGTCAGTTTTATAGCATAAGCGACTTGTACGCTTAAGCTTCCCCAGCAACAGGGATACCACGTGACTTTTGACACGGCTAAACCCAGGCTGATAAACTCTCTTTCACACGCTTGAAAACAACCACATGTAGAATACTGCCGCGCTCTCACAATAAAAATGACCACGCGACTGATTTTCAACCGATGGTCACACGCTTTGTATCAGCTAAAGACCACGTGATTATACCTTCAATAATGCTAAAGAAGATCATATTTTAAAACTTGAAATCTGTACAGGCATTTACTACACGAATACTTGTGAAGAACACATCTTCTCAGATGTTTTTAATATTAATAGAAATTTTCAAGTGAAAAGACAATGACTAATACTAACCATAAACAACAATACCTCTGCAGTTATGATCTCCCATCTGATCTTTGTAAAGTAGCATCATTTCACCACTCCAAAGTATCCGTGGTAGTTCAGTTGGTAGTGTGTAAGAGTCCAAAGTAACCATGGTAGTCAAGTTGGTCATGCGTCAAGAGTCTAATCTAAGAACTGCATGAATGATACCTTCTGTGTCACCTGCCTCCTTGGGGAAAGGCACATGAATGACATGATGTAACTATTAATGTCTTAAAAGTGACAGAAAACCTCACAACCCACCCCACCCAACCCATTTCGGGCTCATATTATTCTCAGTACTTTGATAGAACAGTGATGATAAAAGCCACATTATACACTAGTTTTAAATATCCAGTTCAGATTTTTGCTTTCATAGCAGACCCTAGTACAGCGGTTCTCAACCTGTGGGTCGCGACCCCGTCAGGGGTCGAACAACGATTTGCTAGGGGTCGCTTACGACCATCGGAAATATACATTATTTTGTCTGTTCTAATGTGTAAAACTTAAAACAGAGATGAGGTGTGAGCTGAGTACTACTGTGATGTCAAAGATCCAAATATACTTACTAATTACCTACATCAGAAAACAACACTGTGTTATCAATTTACGATGCAACTTCATTTAATAAATCACTGTTTGACATGTTTGATTTCAGCCTATGTTAATTTACCTCGTATGTCAATAGATTATCAACCTGATTTAAGTAAAGTGTAAAACTTGTTATTGTACAAATTTTCCCCATTCGTAGTTACCAGTGTTTTTTACTATAATTGTCATTCGAGGATAGATGTTGCAGACAATTGAATCAGAATGATTTCGAACATTTTAGTTGTAACAGTCGTAACGTAACTGAAATCACGTCCGTTTCTAATTAGTACAGCGCCATAAACAAACGTTTTATAGTTAGTGTTATTGAAGCTATTGTTATACAATATTTTCATTAGCGAACCAACCCATGGCAATTCATCATGTAGAGAAGAACGGTAAGAAAAGAAAATAAAGTGACGATTTTTTACAATATGGGTTTACTTCAATAATGACAGCAGGAATTGAAAAACCACAATGCGTTATTTTTAATGAAGTTCTATCAGCAGAATCTATGAAACCGAACAAACTGAAACGCCATTTTAATAGCAAGCATCCGAACTTTGCCGACTACGACACCGAGTATTTTAGAAGCAAAGCTGATGGAGTCAAGAAAGCCAGACTTGACACTGGCGGCAAGTACCACCAACAAAACATAGCTGCGGTTGAAGCTTCACATTTGGTGGCTCTCAGAATCGCAAGAGCTATGAAACCTCACACCATTGCTGAGGATTTACTGTTGCCAGCGGCCAAAGACATTGTTCGAGTTATGATCGGAGCCGAATGTTTCGAAATAGAGTACAATTTCCTTATCTAACGACACTGTCCGAAGAAGAATAGATGACATGTCTGCTGATATTGATCAGGTAATCCAGGAAATGAAATCTGCACCACTTCCAATATTCAGCATCCAGCTTGATGAATCTAACGACGTTGAAAACTGTTCACAATTACTTGTTTACGTGAGGTATATTAATGATGGCGACTTCAAAGACGAGTTTCTTTTTTGCAAACCTCTTAAAACGACAACTACTGCACGTGATGTATTTGACACGGTTGGTTCATTTCTGACAGAACATAAGATCTCTTGGGAAAAGGTTTGTGGTGTTTGCACAGATGGTGCTCCAGCTATGCTAGGATGTCGGTCTGGATTTCAACGTTTGGTACTGAAAAGATGTCGGAACTCACTGTATGATTCATCAACAAATATTAGCAACGAAGACGCTGCCACAAGAGTTAAAAGAAGTAATGAAAAGCGTCGTAAGTTCCGTCAATTTTGTAAAAGCGAGTGCTTTAAACAGTCGACTGTTTTCGAAACTATGTAATGAGTTGGATGCGTCCAGCAATGTTCTGCTATTTCACACTGAAGTGAGATGGTTGTCGAGGAAAAGTTTGAAAACGCGTCTTTGATCTTCGTGATGAACTAAAAACGTTTTTTAATCAGAAAGGAAAACCGCATTTCGAAGCCCTTTTCTGCGATGAAAGTGAACTGCAGAAGATAGCTTACTTGGTTGACATCTTTGCCATCTTGAATGAGTTAAATTTATCACTGCAAGAACCAAATGCAACATGCCTCGATTTGTCTGAAAAGATCCGATCATTCCAAATGAAAATTCGGCTTTGGCTAACAAAATTGGATGAAAATAAAATTTACATGTTGCCCACATTATCTGCTTTCTTTGAGGAAAAAGACATTGAACCTGACAAAAGGATTGCAATGACTATTTCTGTGAAAGAACACTTGCATATGCTTGCGGATGAAATTTCATCGTACTTTCCAAATCTACCTGACACCCCGTTTGCACTTGCCAGAAGTCCATCCACAGTCAAAGTTGAAGAAGTTCCTGAGACAGCACAGGAGTTCATTGAACTCATTAACAGCGATGAAGCGAAAAATGATTTCTCTTCAATGCCAGTTACAAAATTCTGGATCAAGTGTTTGCAATCATATCATGTTCTGTCTGAGATTTTGTTGCGCCTTCTTCTTCCATTTGCAACAACATATCTTTGCGAAGCAGGGTATTTCAGCTTGTTGGTTATCAAGTCTAAATACAGAAGTAGGCTTGTTGCAGAAGATGATCTTCGTTGTGCTTTTGCAAAGACTGTCCCCAGAGTTTCTGATCTGGTGAGAAAGAAGCAACCTTAACCTTCGCACGGACGTTGGCTTTTTACGCGTACTATCGCAACAATTTTGTAGCAATGTAGTTTACTGTTGTTATATTAATACTGTTATTCATGATACGCCATGCTTTTCATATTTTCACACAAGTATACAAAATGAATATGGTGAATACACATGATTGATTGATTGATTGATTGATTGATATTTAACGGCGCACCAGCACTTTTAGGCTATTTAGAGCCATACAACAGGTTGTATTTAAACATGGTTAAAAATACTAAAGGTTTAATATCGACCAGCGATATAAAAAAAAACAAATACTTCAATATAAAATTATAAGTTGTTGGTAACAGTAAAATATGAAGCTTCCCAATCAACGGGAGATGTAAATGGTGTATGTTGATGAAAAGTTGTTGTAAATATGAGGTGATATTTGCATTAAATAAAAATGCACTAGGTGATGACATACAAGTTAAAGTTTAAGATAAAGATTTACTTCCTTCCGGAAATTTAAAATACAAGTGATAGATACAGTATCAAAAAGTTCCTTCATGTCATGTACATTATAGTACTTAGCACGTGTAGGTTGCAGGTCGGAACACTCGGTCATGAAGTGTTTAACAGTGAATGGTTCATTGCAAGAGACGCACTCTGGTGGATCTTCACCTTTTAGTATGTGGGAGTGGGTTATGTATGAATGACCGATTCTGAGTCTTGCAATGACAGTCTCCTCCCTACGGATAGTTCTGTAGGAAGGAGTCCATTCCCCCAGGGTTGGTTTGATGGCATGAAGTTTGTTGTTGACTGTATGATCCCATGACGTCTGCCACTTCTGGCGCAGGTACCTTTTGATACAAGGTTTAAAATCAGTAAACGGTAATATAAAATCTGATGGTTCTTGGGATAGAGCCATCTTAGCAGCACTGTCCGCTTCTTCATTACCTCTAATACCAATATGGCTAGGTAACCAACAGTATACTATATTGCTGGAGGTACTAAGCTCTGTATTTTTTGACGAGGAGATGGACTAATAATGGATTATCCAGTTTTCTATTGTGTAGCGACTGAAGCAATGATAAAGAGTCACAGAAGATAATGCTATTTAAGACGTGTTTCTGTTCGATAAATTTGAGAGCAAGGTCTATTGCTCTGATTTCCGCTGAAAATATGGACGCATCGTTTGGCAAACGCACTTTGGTTATGTGCTTGCCACTAACGAAGGCTGCAGCAGCCTTTTCATCAACCTTTGATCCATCAGTATAAAATTTAGTGCAATTTGTAAAATCGTCGAAAAGTTCATGATAAGAGTTGAGGAATATGACAGGGTTGGTCTCAGATTTATTCCCATCGTGTAACGTAAAAATCACTTTGGGTTGCTTAAGGAGCCAAGGTGGTGTTTTCGAGACAAACGTTTTCTGAACTGTGGAAAGATTACTTTTGATATTGTCAAGGCTGGATGATATTCTAATGCCAAATGAAGGTATGGCATTTGGTTTATTACCATATAAAGTTTTGTATTTTGGTTGAAATACAGCCGAAAAAGCAGGGTTCCGAGGGTTTGATCTTAACTTAAGAACGTATTGTACAGAAAGCATTTCTCTGCGATGCGATAAAGGTGGTTCATTCGCTTCCGCGAGAAGGCTTTCACATGGAGATGTCTTAAATGCTTCTAGAGCGAGTCTTATTCCCTGGTGATGAATTGGATCTAGCATTTTCAAATAGGACTTCCTAGCTGAACCATAAACAATGCATCCATAGTCTAGTATGGAGCGGATAAATGTTCTCTACAAATTAAGGAGACTTTTTTATCAGCACCCCAGTCAGTGTGCGCAATTACTTTAAGTAGATTTAAAGCTTTTAAGCATTTAGCTTTTAAATTCTTTATGTGTGGTATAGAAGTCAGCTTTCTGTCGAAGATAATACCCAAAAATTTTGTTCCCTCAACGACTGGAAAAAGTGTTCCATCCAGCGTGAGTTTAGGGTCATCATGATGTCTTCGCAATTGACAAAAATGCATGCATACTGTTTTCGATTTAGAAAATTTAAAACCATTATTACTGGCCCAATGGTGGATCTTATTGATATTTTGCTGGAGTTGCCTTTCAATTGTATGCATGTGCTTTGATCGATAACAAATTAAAAAATCGTCTACATATAAAGAGCAGTCCACACCGGGAGTTAAGAACTTAGTGATGCTATTGATTTTGATATTAAATAGCGTCACCGATAAAATACTGCCCTGCCCTACTGGTGCATATTGGAGCGGGTAGAGCCCACTCGTACTTTGAATTCTCTGTCGGAGAGAAAACTGGAAATGAAAGAAGGCAGACGGCCTTTTAGGCCTAGATCGTGCAGGTCATTTAGTATCCCGTACTTCCATGTTGTATCATAGGCCTTTTCTAAATCAAAGAAGACTGCAACTAAATGTTCTTTCTTGATGAAAGCATCGCGAATAAATGTTTCCAGTCTAACCAGATGATCGTTTGTCCTACAACCAGAACGGAAGCCACTTTGGAAAGGAGATATTAAATTGTTACTTTCCAAGTACCATATAAGCCGACAATTAATCATTCGTTCCATTGTTTTGCACACGCAGCTTGTCAGTGCAATGGGCCGATAGTTGTTAGGATCTTCGATGTCTTTGCCTGGTTTGGGAATCGGTATTACTATTGCTTCTCTCCAGCTCTTAGGTACATTACCAGCAATCCATAAATCATTGAAGATTTTCAGAAGTAATGTCAGAGAAGATTCTGGGAGGTGTTTCAAAAACTGGTAATGTACTTCGTCAGGCCCAGCTAATGTATCATGGGCCTTGTCTAAAGCCTCCCTAAGTTCCAATAAAGAAAACAGCTGGTTATAGCTTTCAGAGTTGTTAGATGTGAACTTTAAACGTGACTTTTCTTTTTGATATTTTAATCTTCGAAAGGTTTCTGAATAATTAGATGATGACGAGTTTTTTGAGAAACTGTCGGCAAGAATATTTGCTATGTCACGTTTCGAACTAAAATTGTTATTGTTTGTTTTCAGTTGTCGATTAGAATTATGTTTCCTCTTTCCATTTATTTTGCGAATAGTATCCCAAAATTGTTTCGTTGAGGTACGAGAGTTTATAGTAGAAACATATTTCCTCCAGGATGTACGTTTACATTCTTTGATTGTGCGTCGTGTTTTAGCCCGCACAATTCGATATTTGTTTAAATTTTCAGGCGTAGGACGAGTGTTGAATTGTTTTAATGCTTCTCGGCGTTGTCTAATGGCTTCTTTGCATTCCTTGGTTACCCAAGGTTTTTGCGGTTTTTTACTGTTCGGTGAGGACTTAGGAATAGATTCATCTGCAATTGAGATTAGAATTTAAGTAAAATGCTGTATAGGATTAACAGCGTTGAATATTGTATCATTATTTTGTCTAGTTTGACATAGTGTTTTAAAGGAAGCCCAGTCGGCTTTCTTTATATTTCATTGTGGAATTGAGTCATCAATTTTAGAGTTATTTTCAAGAATGATTGGAAAATGATCACTGCTGTGAAGGTCATCAGCGACCTTCCATTCATAGTCCAAAAGCAATGAAGGAGAGCAAATTGTCAAATCAATGGACGTGTACGTACCCGTTCCTGGGTGTAAATATGTCGGTGAGTTAGTATTATATAGACACAGATCGTGTCTAGAAATGAAATCTTCTATTTTATGGCCTCTATCGTTTATGTGAAGAAAACTAAATAAACGTAAGCCATAAAGACGGAATTTCATTTACCTGTAATTTGAAATATATATTTCACAATATATAATTACATATTGCTTTTGTGATTAATCACTACGCTTAATGTTCGATTTGTAACAATGAAAATACATCCTGCATATCAGATATTTACATTACGATTCATAACAGTAGCAAAATTACAGTTATGAACGAAAATAATTTTACGGTTGGGTCGCCACAATATTTGGAATTGCATTAAAAGGGTCGCGGCACTAGAAAGGTTGAGAACCGCTGCCTTATATGATACATTTTGGATAACCATGATGTCGGACACTCTCCATTTCTTTTACAGACTTTCCTTTCATTATTAACTTTACAATTTTCAACAGACAGATGATGAATTTCTGATTGTGGCATACGTGTGATATGTGTACCTTTACAGTTGGTGCATGAAGGTGAAAAACAAGTCGGTGTACTAAAACTTTAATTCTTTTTCCTCGAAACATTGTCCGCAATATGCAATTTACGAAACTGGACCCTTCCACCGCAGCCATGGACTAATACGTGGTTTACACATCGCCACCTATGTACACATTCCATTGTAGTTTACATCCCGGAAATGTCAGTCCGACAATACCTTGTCTCTTTTATGTTTGAATTTTTGCGGCACATCGGCAGAGACAAACTGATAAAAGAAAGAGAAAACGGACAAAGAATTACAAGTGTAATTTTAAGATGTGAAAGGTAGCTATGGTGACATCTTTTTGTTGATATTAAGAACGATTTCACTATTTATATTGAATTAAAGAAGGTTAATTCTCTTGTCATGTATTTTGCAAACTCTCCCACTTAATGCTTGCATGGGTATAATTGTGTGGGGTTTTTTTTATGGCGCAGAAGCACTATTAGGTTATTTAGCGCCATACAATAGGTTGTGTTTATACATGTTTAAAAATAGTTAAACGTTTAATATTGATCAACGATATTAAAAACCAAATAGTTCAAAGTAAAATGGTAAGATGTTAGTAACAGTACAATATGAAGCTTCCCATTCAACGGGACATGTCAATGGTGTATGCTAATGAGGACAGATGACAAGATGTTGAAAATAAGGGGTATTATTTACATTAGATAAAGCTTGCTCTAGGTGATGGCATACAAGTTGTAGTTTAAAATAAAGGTCTACTTTATTCAGGAAATCTAAAATACAAGTGATATCACAGTGATGCATTCTGCTACCGACGTATCAAACAGTTCCTTCATGTCATGCACATTAAAATACTAATAACGCCTAGGTTGCAGGTTGAAACACTGTCATGAACTGCGTAACTGTGAATGGTTCATTGCAAGTAACGCACTCTGGTGGACCGGGGCCCCCGAGTTGTCTAAAGTGCTATCCGTTACGGATCACTGCCAACTCACCTCTGTCTGCGTGGGTTAGAGTCTAAGATTCGGCTAATGTAGTTATGTGAGAAAGCTTGCCAGTAGCTTCTCGTGGGTCGGGGGTTCATTCCGCGGGTTTTACTATTTACTATTTTACTAGTGCTATCCGTTACGGATCACTGCCATCTCACCTCTGTCTGCGTGGGTTAGAGTCTAAGATTCGGCTAATGTAGTTATGTGAGAAAGCTTGCCAGTAGCTTCTCGTGGGTCGGAGGTTCATTCCGCGGGTTTTACAGGTTCTTCTTCCGCCATTAATTCTGGCCGCCATGTATGACCTATATTTGTGCTGAAAATAACGTTAAACCAAAAAAAAAAAAATGGTGAATCGTCACCTTTTAGTATGTGGTAGTGGCATTATGTACGTTTGAACAATTATGATTCTTGCAATGACTACCTTCTCCCTACGGATACTTGTGTATGAAGGAGTCCATTCTCATAGGGTTGGTTTGATGGCGTGATGTTTGATATGCCTTGCATCATTCCACGATGCCTGACACTTTTGCCGTAGGTACTCTTTGATACGAGGTTTAAAATCAGTAAACGGTAATTTAAAATCAAATGGCTTTAAGGATAGAGCCATTTTAGCAGCGCGATCTGCTTCTGCATTACGTTTAATATCAATATGGCTAGGTAACCAACATTATACTATATTGTAGGAGGTACCAAGATCTGTATTTTTCACAAGATTGATTAATAGTTTTCTAGCGGATAATGACTGAATAGTGAGTCACATAAGATGCTGCTGTTGAAAATAGTTTCCTTTCGCTACATTTCAAAGCAAGGTCTATTGCTCTGACTTCGGCTTAGAAAATGGACGCATCATTTGGCAAACGAACGTTTGTTATGTGTTTGCCACTAACGAAAGATGCAGCAGCCTTTTCCTTATTCTTTGTTCCATCCGAATAAATTCTCGCGTAGTTTCTAAATTTGGTGAGGAGTTCACGATAAGAGTTGAGAAAGATGAAAGGGTTTGTCTCAGATTTTTTTACCATTGTGTAACGTAAAAAGTACTTTAGGTTGTTTCAGGAGCTAGGGTAGGGTTTCCGAGAGAAACGTTTTCTGAATTGTAGAATGATCAATTTTGTTACTGTCAACGCTGGATGATATTCTCATGCCAAATGAAGGTATAGCATTTGGCTTGTTCTCGTGAAAGAGTTTGTATTTGGGTGAAAAACAGTCGAAAATGCAAGATACAAAGGGTTTGATCTTAATTTTAGGGCGTACTGTACAGACAGTATTTCTATACGATATGAAAAGGGTGGTTGATTCGCTTCCACGTGAAGGCTTTCACATGGAGATGTCTTAAATGATCCCAGAGCGAGTATTATTCCCTGATGATGCATTTAATGAAGGCTCTTCAAATATGACTTCCTAGCTGAACCATAAACAACGCATCCATAGTCTAGTTTGCAGCGGATAAATGTTCTATAAAAATTGAGGATGACTTTTATATCAGCACCAGTCAGTGTGCGCAACTACTTTAAGTGGATCTAAATATGTCAAGCATTTAGCTTTCAAATTCTTGATGTGTGGAATAAAAGTCAGTTTTCTGTCGAAGATAATACCCCCAAAACTTTTGTTTCCTAATAACTGGAATAGGCGTTCCGTCCAGCGTAGGTTTTTGGGTCATCATGATGTCTTCGCAACTGACAGAAATGCATGCATACTGTTGGCTCAATTTTGGATCTTCGTGATATTTTGTTGTAGTACTTTGTACTTTGATCTATAACATATTAGGCAATCATGAACGTAAAGTGAACAATCCGCATCGGGGGCTTAACTTTGGTGATGCTATTGACTTTGATAATTAAATAATGTCACATGTAAAATAATGCCCTGGGGCACAACCATTTCTTGCTCGTGCATATCTGAGAGGGTAGAACCTACTCGTACTTTGAATTCTGTCTGAGAGAAAATTTTATATGAAAGAGGGAAGACGGCCTTTTAGACCCATATCGTGCAGGTCATTTAGTATCCCGTACTTCAATGTTATATCATAGACCCTTTCTGAATCAAGGAAAACTGCTACTAAATGTTCCTTCTTGATAAATGCATCGTGAAAAAATGTTTCCAGTCTATCCAGATGATCGTTGGCCACTTTGGAAAGGAGATATTAAATTGTTACTTTCGAAGTATCATTCAAGCCGAAAATTAATCATTCGTTCCATTGTTCTGCACACGCAGCTTGTCAGTGCAATGAGCCGATAGCTGTTAGGATCTTCGATATCTTTGTCTGGTTTGGGAATCGGTATTACTATTGCTTCTTTCCAGCTCTTAGGTATTTTACCAACAATCCATAAATCATTAAAAACTTTCAGAAGTAATGTCAGACATGATTCTGGGAGGTGTTTCAAGAACTGGAAATTTACTTCGTCAGGCCCAGCGAATGTATCATGGGCCTTGTCTAAAGACGATTTCATTTTTATTAACATTTTTGTTTTCCCTATCATAAACGTTTTACCACATTCAACCAATGTTTCAACAAATGAAAGGACATTTCAACTCCTTCAAATTATTTTTTTTAGGCAACCCATCTTATTTAAGGCTTTTCAATACAAGTCATCATATTCACAGATTTTTCAAGGCTGTATTAAAAATGAAAATAATAGTATCATAGAATATTTTGAAATCATAATTCAATCAGATAAGAGATTACTGACTTAAAGAGTTTTCTGATTAAAAGTGCTATAGTAAGAATCATCTAGAGACGATATCCCGCAAGTACATTACGGTACACTGATTAATCCTCGAAATGCACTTATTAATCATCCAAGTACACTGATTAATCCCCTCAGTACACTAATTAAACCTCCAGGTACACTGACTGCTCTTCCAAGAATACTGATTATGTAAACATTCCTACATAAATATTCTCTGGTCCAATGTTATCAATTTGTTGACTACTTATTCTAGTACGTTATGGTCTAGTTATGTCAATTTACAATTTAATTATGACACTGCTTCTATGGCAATAAAACTAAAATGACTTGATGAATTTAGAAATGAAGTACCTTTATGCAACATGTTTAACATCAGCACGAGATTGTTTCAAATATATTGAATAATTGCAGATTTACATGTATGGTCTTTATGAACATACTGAAATAAAAAAACAGCAGGAAACTGTACTAGCTAAATTTCACACCCACACCCATGTTATACCCTGGTGTAACCAGCGTGGTGGGGGACAAAAATTAAAGCAGCAGCAGAGGGGGTGAATCGGACAACTTTGTAGAGGCGTCGATTCGGCAATCTAAGGCTTCCTCGAAAATCGTAAATAAAAAGCGTTCATTTGGCTAACCAACGCTTCCTCGTCGACGCCAGCGTCGTTGTCACTCACCCCCTCTGCTGCTATGGGTTAACACATTTTTAACCGAATATTTGACCTAATCCGATTCGATATCTTGTTTTAGGATCTGTTAGATTTATCGTTACAAATCTATGTGGAGTTAATTGAGCGTGACTAAAGAAATTTTTTAATTGATTAAAATCGATATCACCGCACCAGGTTTGCCAAATATTTCGTTGTGTATGAATGTCAATTCCGTTAAATATACATAACAAACTGCAGCAATCTCTGATCACTTTAGGTATTTGCGTGGAATGTTGAGTGACATATATCACGTCAGTATTTTTATGCCTACCTCTAGAAAATATCCTAGCTGGATTCTTTTGATTGTCTAACATTACATCATCATATACGACTAAATTGTTAATACTTCCATCGATATCATCAATGCCCGGTGCTTCCTCGATATCGGTTATAAACTTAATAACACCCTCGCCGGCAATCTCTGCGGCTCTTTCGTTGTAATCTTTTAATACCCGGTAACATTGGTGATCATCTACGGTCGGGGATACTAAATACAACTTGTCCCATTTCATATGTCTCATTGTCATATCAATTAACAATTGTGTTTTACCTCTCGCTAGAGGTCCAATGATAATCATTCGAATAGAGTTTGGTAGCATGACATGATGTTTTACGGGTTATGGTTCTTATGTTGCTGAATATTCAATTACAGTCATATCCATATCTGGTTCTATCGTTGATAAATAATTAATTACATTCATGTTATTATAAATAAATTATGGATCTATATTGTGTGAAATGTAAATGTATTGGCACAAACGACTTGACGACGATTACAACTAGCAATAACAGATCAGCACTTTCTGGTAAGTGTATACAATGTAGTACAAAGAAATTTAGATTTGTTTCTATGATTGTCTAACATCACATCATCATATACGACTAAATTGTTAATACTTCCATCGATATCATCAATGCCCGGTGCTTCCTCGATATCGGTTATAAACTTAATAACACCCTCGCCGGCAATCTCTGCGGCTCTTTCGTTGTAATCTTTTAATACCCTGTAACATTGTTGATCATCAACGGTGGGAGATACTAAATACAACTTGTCCCATTTCATATGTCTCATTATCATATCAATTAACAATTGTGTTTTACCTCTCGCTGGAGGTCCAATGATAATCATTCGAATAGAGTTTGGTAACATGACATGATGTTTTACGGGTTCTGGTTCTCGTGTTGCTGAATAATCAATTACAGTCATATCCATATCTAGTTATATTGCTGATGAATAATTAATTACATTCATGTTATTATAAATAAATTATGGATCTATATTGTGTGAAATGTAAGAAGCGTACTGGCACAAACGACTTGACGATTACAACTAGCAATAACAGATCAGCACTTTCTGGTACATGTGTACAATGTAGTACAAAGAAATTTAGATTTGTTTCTATGAAATCTGAGGATAATTTTAAAAAACGAGGTGATGTTGCAGCCAAATTAGGAAAACTACCGGGAACACCATGGGCGAAGTATCCAGGAGAAAAACATCTTCCAGGATATAGTTATTGTGGACCAGGGACTAAACTCGATATCAGACTCGATGATCAAAACCAACCTCGACCGGGTGAATATCCAATAAACGCCATTGATAAGGCGTGTCATGCTCATGATGTTGCTTATAAAAGCAGGAATCTGCAACACAGACATCTCGCAGATGTAAAATTGATTCATGCGTCGGATTCTATCACTGATAAATCCTTCAAAGAAAAGTTTGCTTCATGGTTAGTAAAATCGGCTATGAAAGGTAACTTGATGTTAGGTGCCGGTAATTAATAATAACATGGAATCTATTTATTATTCTCCGAAAGGATACTGGAGGGGTAAGGCGGCAATCAGTAAACTCGCTAGCGCAGCAGCGGTGAAATATACCACCACGGCTAATTGGTTATCCAAACAGGCGATATGCCAAATTTATCTACCGCCGCCTAAACAAATTAACTACTCGCATTTTGATGTGACCGTTCCTAATGAAGTTCATCAGGCTGATATATTATTTCTTCCACATGATGGTGGTTACAAATACGCGCTAACCGTAGTTGATATTGCTAGTCGATACAAACAAGCAGAACCGTTAAAAACAAATCATCAACTGAAATCGCTTCTGCGTTTGAAAGGATTTATCGAAGGGGTCCTCTGCGCTGGCCAAATCTATTACAAGTTGATCCTGGCAAGGTATTTCAGGGTGCGGTTCTATCAACGATGAAGAATCATAATGCCGCGTTACGACGAGGGCATACTGCACTAGATCGCGATCAGGCAATTGTTGAACGATTTAATCGGACTCTTGCTGAGCGGTTATTTGGATATCAATACGCGAAGGAATTTATTCAGGATAAACGATCTCGTGAATGGGTCAAGAGATTACCAGGTGTAATTACCGCGCTGAATAACGAGATTATTCGAACAATCAACATAAAACCTAACAACGCTATTAAAAAGAAGTCTATACCCGTAAAACCGCAAAAAGATTTTTCAAAACAACCAATACTCGGTAATGTCACTGTAAGATATTTATATGAACCAGGAGAGCTTGAAGGTGGTAAAAAAAGAGCTACTGATCCTATTTGGAGTGTCACCGCGCATAAAATATCCGGCATAACACGATCTACGGGTAGACCAGCAATCTATAGATTGGATTCAACTGCTCCTCAGCGAAGATTCACTCGACAACAACTACAAGTGATATCCGAGGATACCCAATTACCGCCGCGTGGTCTTAACTAGCACCTCTGCGCCTGTTGCATTCAAGACAAGTCAGCATCACATTATCTTTGGTATGACCAATACTGTTATTCTTTCTATCTACAGTAAATTGGCGAGGATCTTTATCCGACCAACACCAACGCATTATACATTTGCAACCCTCGCAGTGATTATTCTGTTATTGCTTCAGCTTAATTATTAATTCGGCATCAATATCAAATTCTCTATTATTTTTTTTATCCTGTTGTTTACAACCAGATAGTTTTTTTCTGATTATGTCCTTGATTCTGTCAAGGCTGACAATATCATTGATTGTAGGGTCATTATCATCTAAAACAACTCTTCGAAGTTGATTTATTCTTCGCACTCTGGATACTGCGAGATAAACTAAATTTGACCATTCGATGTGATTATCCACCATCCACACAATTGTGTCTGATATAGTTAATCCCTTCGAAGAATGTATCGTCGCTGAGTAACCTAGCGTCCATGGGGACTTATCAGCGCGTAATGCATCTTCGACGACATTGATATCAACCAGCACAGTATCATTTAACACTAAATTCTGCTTTTCACGCTGCCCTGGAATATCAACTTCGATATTCTGCTTTCGTGTATCCGAAGGCCTACAACACAACGGTGTTGGAAGTGTTGCAAATTTTTCTTTATGCAATTCAAATAACTTCATCTGAAGTGTGTCTCTGACTATTTTTATACTTGCCACTATCAAATCGTTTGGTCTCCACGCTTCCCAAAAATCTTTTAATGGTGTTTCCGAAATTATTTCGCGCGCTATTTCACATTGGATTCTATCCGGTTGTAATCTGATTAGTTTCTTGAACTCGCGTAATTGTTCATCAAGTGCTCTATGATCAGTACTAAGTTCTTCATAATAGTCTACAAAATTCTTCAGCCAATCGTGTGGGGATAAACCAACAAATGGTGGTGCTTGGCCATGATCGCCGCACATGACGACTTTTGTGTTCGCGTGCAATAACCAATCGAGAAATCTTTGTAATACATCTAATGACACTGTGCTTATCTCATCCCAAATTATGACTTCAGGAATAAATTTCTCGCCCATTCGTTCAGGAGTCCATTCATCGTCTTTCCATCGAAAGAAACTGTGATAAGTACAAGCATTAATTCCTCGTTGTTTCATCTCTCTGGCAAGTCTGTGTGTCGGTGTTAGCACAATCATGTTTGATTTGGAAACGCTAGCGTTTCTACGAAATAATTCAATCGCACGAGTCGTCTTTCCCGACCCGCCACATCCGTTTAAATAAGCTATTTTGTATCTGCATATTAGATCAGAACACGGTGGTGTGTTAGTTAGTTCTGATATCTGATTATTTTTCAAATATTTATCTTCAATCGTAACATCTGCTGATTTGGAATAGTCACGTGGTATTTCCTGCTTAATTCTCCATGACCCCCGACTTTCGTCACAATTAGTAAACTTGGCCACTGCGCTACTGTGTTTCATGTCTATGTAAAATGAATCAGTGGCGACTCTAACTGCGGTGTTAGAAAATCTATTTATCATTGAAAATAAATTGATAGAAGCATAAGCCAGCATAGATGCCCTCAAATGTGTATACTGAAGACTGTATCCGTCTGTGTAGGTAACGACTGTACCCAATTTGGTTCCATCGGACAAGAAAGCGTCTTTACGATTGACGTATATACCTTTACTCGTTACATCCGAGATTATAAAATCGTATTCAACGCTATCTATAATCAACCTTGAAGAATATGTTATTGTCGTATTTTCCACCCTGAGTGAATTTACCGATTATTCTTCTACCGATATCTTTTGCGTCTTTGTTTCTGATTTCAAATAACTGTTGGGACCAATTCATGATATATTCTTCGTCGAGATCGGGCAATTGTTTTTTGTTTTCGCTGATTATACTATCTAGATTGGGTTGTGGTAACCAGACCTCAGTCTGCGCGTGATATGATATAATCGCTTCACCAACAATCAACGATATCAGCATGCTACAATCAATCATATACTGTAATAAAACTATTGGCATCCAGTGTTTTTCAGATATGTGTCTACCAATCCAAACATAACAGTATGGATGAAGTCCTGTAGCTAATTCAAATGATACTACACGAGCGAATCCGGTTAAATCAAAATCAGGCAGCGGCCCATTAATCGCAACACGAGCCACCTCATGGGTGTGATGTCCAAATCGCTTGAAGTATTCAGCGCATTCTCCGTACCCGAGAAAACTCCCGGGATAACACGCGACTATATCAACCGATATAATAGTTTCAGGGTTATATTTTGTATTCCATAATCCGCCGTAGTTATATTCAATACAACTTGATTTGACATCTGTGAGAAACTCACCTCGCGTTGGTTTCCAATTATTTCTCTTTCTCGCAAAATGAGCTGCAACAGACGGAAGTGTAAAGCAATTCGTTAATAAATGTTCGTCATCGAAACTCTTTGAGTTCACTGTTGAAAAACTATTAGCTAGTTTTTTCATCGCGTCGTGGAGGGCTTCAGTGCGGTATAATTCTCCATTGGGTCTTACAAATTGATCGAATCTACCCTCGGAGTTATCAAAACTGTGAAGTAACCACACCGACACAGGATCGTTTTTACTCAACTGGTAAATAAAATCAAATATTTTTTTCAGAGAATTCCGGAGAGAATTCCACGGGTATACACTTTATTGTTCTACCCCGCGGAAATATTGTTACCGCAGATTTCCATGCATGTTCGTTATGATCAATAATTTTGATTGGGGCTCCTTTTGATTTATATTTCGATTCGTATAATACTTCTGTTATCGTCGCTACGGTTATTGGGAATCTTAATGATATTTCTAATTTGGCTATATCCTGAATTGTTGCTCCAAGCTGTTTCACTGTTAGCTCCCATTCATTTTTTTTTTTGCGTCTTAGATCAGTCAGTTTGTTTTCACGCAACGCATTTGTGAAGTGTTCTATTATTCGTTCTGCTACACAATTCATTCTCGTTGATAAAATCAACGACGACAGTTTCATGAATTTCACTCTAAAAAAAATACTTTTTTCGCTCAAGATGTGAGATTATCACTGCTGCGTTTTCGTCGTTCATGGTAGCATCAACGCTACCATCAATTCGAAATGTTGACCAACAATGAGATGCTCCATCACGCTTAAATTCATTAAAACAATCACGGATTTTACCCAACATGGTTCTATCACTCATTAGGCTCTTTGGTTTATCAGAGACTCTATCGAGATTGAATTTAGCATTTTTCCAAGGCGTAATTTTCGATAATCTCTCGAACTCCTTCATGCTATAATTAAAACAAATATTTAAATAAGAAAATTATATATAATGAATAATTGCAAATGGCTTATGATTGGAACAGTAACCCCGTGCAACAAATGGTGCAGAAAGGAATTCTGTGGGTATCAAAGCCTTGGCCCAATACCATGCCTACGATGTGGGGTAGGGGTGAGAGGAAAATCACAAATGTGTCTCGGTTGTGGTGGCAAACGATACAGAGAGTTGAAGCGTTATTATGATAATAAGAGAATCAAAGATTCCATTAATGACTCTACCTCTGACTGTGTCAACGACAAAATTATAAGAACACCCCAAGACTACATTGATAGATTTCCAAGTAATGTAATAATTCAACCAAACAATGAATTAGACAAACAATAGTATAGTATATAAATGAACCAATAATTCCAACCACATCCCGTGATTGCAAACTACGAAGCGTCCCGTGATGGTATTGTCAGAAACCG
This sequence comes from Unio delphinus, assembly GCA_029339505.1. NCBI lineage: Eukaryota > Metazoa > Mollusca > Bivalvia > Unionida > Unionidae > Unio > Unio delphinus. The sequence goes on from JAQISU010000064.1 coordinate 3,481,162, forward strand.
TAGACTGAAGAAGCCAGTTGGTGCTGACAATGGTATGGGGTATTTGAGGTTTGGTGGAAAAAAGAAATATTATAATCACCGCTTCGTGTATGAGGTATATAACGGATTTGTTCGAGGGTGGTTTTGTTATTGATCACATAAATAATATTAAGACTGGTAATTCCTTGGATAATTTACGAGTTGTTACACAGAGTGAGAATACTAAATCTGGGAAAACTGGCACTTGTAAAACAGTTGCAAGGAGACCTGTAAAATCATTTAATATAGCAACTAACGAGGAAATAGTTTTTCAATCAATGGGTGAAGCCGGTAGATATTTTGATATTTGTATACCCTCCGTACGATATGTTGCAGAGGGAATAACCCGATCAGCTTTTTAAAAGCGTTTTAAGAACAGCATTAAGTTCACATATGCTTGAATTCCATTTTGTATTATTCGTTATAACACCAAGGGAGATAACTCGTTGGGGGGTATATCGGCTTATGAAAGAGTTACAGATCTCAATAGTATTCTTTTAAACACTGTGCCATCTGATTGGCTGTTATAATTGTCATGATTCTCAGCGGGGATAATCAATTATCTGTTTTTGTAAGAAAACGAATCAAATACGCAATGTTTACAAATATTGTATTCTTTTTTTTTTAGTGTTTTTTTTTTCAAATAATCGGTCTTGCTTAAATGCTGTTAATAATCGTTATTAAAAACATGAAAGATATAGCGATCACACACCATTGTGTTCGGCGTTCATGTATAACCAGCTTATATGCCATATCGTCTGTTATATTATTGGGCTTAAAAGGTCGAAGATCATTTGTGAACTAATCATACAACCCACACACTATCCGGTGTGTGGATACCTTTTGTATCCATACAAACTGGATTTTATCTGGGTTGTATGATTGGTCACGTATGAATGTAGACCCACCCATCATCCATCCATCATTTCATCCATCATTCATTGTAAATACCACATCATTGACGTCATTTATTATACAACTACCATAAAATCTCGATTTCGCTAAACATATCCTCTTGTGATTATAACCCGTTATTTGACGAGTTAAATTCACTCTTAGGGGAATATGCTTCGTGATATATATTCTATTGTTTGTGATGTCCATTCATCAAACGTACCCTCTTGTTGTTCTAACCCGCTATTTGGCGAATTAGACCTACTCTTAGGGGAATACGTTTCATGACCTCTGGGCCCGGTTAGATGAACTCTGGGCGCCCTCCGATGAAAATACACCTGATGGAGTCCTATGAGATGTGTTGTCGTATATGTAACCTCTGGGTGCCTTCCGATGAAAATACACCCGAGGCCCCCAAATGGGGTTTATAATATACATTTCTATATCATTGCATAATATCTCTGGATGTGAGTAAAATGCTTTGCCACGGACTTGATTCACATATCATAATATATAATTGCATAATATCCCTTGGCGTGAGTAAGATGATACAACAACTTACCACGAACGGGGTTCATGTTTGAAAAAAAAATATTTTTTTGTATTAGAAATATCTAATATCATATATGAATTCTGAAAATATCGATACGATTATATCAGAGATTTCGAAATTGAAAAAACAAGAGATTAAATTATATGATAATTTAAACCATGACCAAATTATGTCTGACTTTCAAGATATAGAATACGGTATTATTACTAACAAATATATGCTGCCAAAGACATATGCGCTGATAAAAATATCCAGAATTCTATTCGCGATTCTCTTGCATTCTGTAGTGACGTAGGTGTGTTTGTCCCGTTATTGACAATCGTGGAAGAAATACGACGAAAACTGGGTCGAGATTATGAATTGAAAAAAGGTCAATTCGAAAATTAGAAATATACGAGCATTAATTCAAGAAAATGAAAAACTCCTTTAGATACCTCTGCTATAAGCTTGTAAACTGCAAGGTAAAATATTTACTATAAATCCTCCATGGATTGCAATACAATGGAACAGATGTTGCAAACACAATGGAAAGGTATGTGCGCTCAACTGTATACTCAATACCGGCTTTGATCAATGAACAAGGAAGTAAACTGCCTATAGTGAAACTGAAAAATATTTTAGCGAGTGGTTTTTTTTGGTCATTTTGGGGTAATTTTTCATTGATGCTTCTCTATCTAAGTCAGGTCAAATGGTCAGTTCTTTCTAAATGAATCAATTAGACTCTTTCCATTTGAAATTTTCGATTTATGATGACAAAATCATTGCATCGTACATGTTAATCCGAAGGATTTCAATTGGAAGATTGTTTACGATTTCAATAATGGTAAACGAAGCTTTAACAACTTGACTAGCGAGAGAGAGAGAGAGAGAGAGAGAGAGAGAGAGAGAGAGAGAGAGAGAGAGACTAGCGGCAATTAGGAAATTGTTACCAATCCGCGATTCTGTCAGAAATAAATTACAAGCTAGGCAGAATCTTCAGACTGACTTTTCTGTGGGATCTGAACAGTTATTTCGACCGATTACTATAGCAGCGAAGGGAGCAGCAGAGGGGGTAATATCAGCCACTGAGCGAGCTATATACGGAGATATCCCTAAAGAATGATCAAGAAAAGAAGCTCCTATACTTCCTGTACTCGAGAAAATAGCAGAAAGATCCAAACAAACAAACAAATCTTTAAGAACACTTCATAACTGCTGCGAAAAAACGAGAACAACAAGAACAACTTTAAAGGGAAATTAAACGACTAGGTGATATTGATATTAGATCCCCACCACCTGAATTCCAAGCACCACTTGCAGAAGAAGAAGAAATTGAACTACCAGTTGATATTCCTATTATCCCACCACCACCTGAATTTCAGCAAGAACAAAATGGTAAAAAGAACGAAAAAATCTTAACCCTGAAAATATATTTAAAAGTGACGTGATAGATGATATTAAAAATTTAAAACTGATAAAGAATTTGCTCGATTTATCGTTGATTCATTTCCAAAGGGTCAACGAGAACAGTATATGAATGAAGGATATGAAGATGCTATAACAGATAGGGTGGTTTGGAGAAGAAAGAAAAAAACTATATTTGGCAAAACTCGGTAAGTCTCAACTACCACACAAAAATAAAGAATTTAAGAAACTTGAAAAGTTGATATCTCAAATAGAAAACCCACCGACACCAGTTGCACCTTTTGTATCCCAACCCCTCCAGGAAATATCAGAAGCTGATTCTGAAAAAGGTGCGACTGGTACAACAGGACATGGATATTCTGGGACTGGAATTTTAGGTAGTGGTCTTATTCAATGTCCTGGTAATATTCTCAGTCATATATCACGATTAGAAGTTCTCATTGAAGGAAAACGAGCTGGAAATAACTCACCGGAAGTAATTAATGAAGCAGCTGATATCTGCAGGTGGTTATTTCAAGGTGGCATCATGGATATCGAAACATATCGAGATTTTATTGATGAGTTAGTGGAAAATCCTACGGATTTTCACCATCATGGTTACCACAGTGACTAATCTGATGACGAAGTCATCGCATTAGATAAATATCATTTAAATAAGATGATCATACACTACAACAATGATAAACCAACCAGCGTGTATGTAGTAAACTCACGGTTTCCAGTTTATAACGCGTATTATGGTGATAGAGACCATCACCATAATACGCTTTATACCATTATTACGTTATTACCATTATACGCGTGATACCATTGCAGGGTTATTTGCAAGAATGGGTCCAAAAGTAGCGCCGCTAGCAAAACAGTTATCAATGAAAGCCATTGATGTTATTTGTAAAGGGCATTAGCGCTGTTGGAGATCTTGCCGGGAAAGCGTTTTCAGCCGCTCGGGATAAACTAACAGCGCTAGTTCGGCGGAGAAGGAAACCACCAACTTCAGTGACGAAGTTACCAGGACCACTACCATCTACAGCAGAGATGCCTGCGCGGGCTAGTAAAATAATAAATAATGCAGTAGATCAGAAACTAGCGTCGCTGGCGACTTCGTTGACAGCAAGTGACCAAGATAACATAACCGCAAATATGATAGCGGGAAGTGGCTTAAAAAGACCACGGCGGGGTCGACGACGACGATAATTTAGACCTTGATAAATCAAGGAGAATATATAATACAATGTTCAAACAGTCATCTGATACAACGTTTGATATGGACGCCCCAGTGCTCAAGAATGATTCCGTACGTGAGTATCAATTCTATTATCATGCAATACAACCTGATATTCGATCAAGAATTGAACTTCAAGTTCATGATACCAGTAAATACTTTCTACCGTATGAAGCATTTATCGAAGTAGGAGAACTCGTAACAAATGATGCTGATCATCATGATCCACCATACGCAGACGACACAAATGTCAGAGTTGGTTTTGTCAATAACGGTATCATGGCGCTATTTGAAAGTGCAAGATATCTCATTGATGCAAGAGAAATTGAACCTATTGAGCGTGAAGTTGATGTTGCCACAACAATAATTGGGTTAGCGAGATATTCCGATGATTATACAAGATCAGCGGGTCCATCTATGATGTTCTCTAAGGATATTAATGATCACGCTGATCACATCCAGCATATTAAAATACGGACAGCGCAAGATACTGGTGATGCACAACCAGCTAATTCTCCTGAACACCGAGCAAGACCAGGTGCCGCCTTTGATATTCTCGGAAGCGTTAATCTCGATTACAATCTAGGATTTGCAACACGCGTATCAACATTGAAGAGGCATCGTCGACAGTTTTCATACGCGATTCCACAACATCATATATTCGGATTCTGTAGAAACGCCCGAAAAGTTATCTATGGAGCAAAGCATACGGTAGTACTCGTGAGAAAGGGTACTGATAATGATACAATCTGGCGTGGTGCTGGTGTTGCTGCCGGTAACGTTATTTTAACAAAACTATCACTGTGGATGCCAGTACTAACTCCATCAATCACAACAGAAGGGCGATTACTATCATTTATGGATCAAGAGTGGAAGTCGTTGCTGAGTTGGATAACAACGAGTATAGATGCCAATGATTCTGATGTTAATGGTACATTTACATTGGAACCTAGCATCAAAACAGGGTGTTTCAGCTCCGCGTCATATATTTGTTGCGCTACAGAATAGAAATCGATTAAACTCTCAAGAACGCAGCCATACGATATTTGATCAATTAGGTGTTACTGACGTCTCACTGAGAATAAACGGACAATAGGAACCATCCGAGGATATACAACTGAATTACAATGCCAACCAAATAGCACGTGTGTACCATCGTCTGTTGTCGTATATGGGACGCGATCAAAATCTTGATACTGGTCTGCAAATATCACAGTTGGATTTTAAGAGTCTGTATGCGATCTATTACTTTTCACTGGAACATCTTGACTTAACAGACAATCCGTTGTTGATATACACTTTAGAGCTCGTGTAAACCCTGGCGGTGTTAATTATAGAGCGGTTGCTGTCATACTCAGCGACAAATCAATGCTTCTTGAAGGTGTTGGTGGAAGAATGAGAATCGTTGATGCACCAGTGGAAAATATGTAACAATTAGATCGATCTGTTATTGTATAATGTCATATAGTCATATTAGTGTTGCGTTAACTCCCGGTCAACTCAAGAAATTGCAATCGGAATCAGCTAAAAAAAAATGCGGAAACACGATAACGCTGAAACACAATCAGATGACTGGCGGAAAGAATAAATTGTCGCTGACGACTCGTCAAATAAAACACTTCAATGATGCGTTTAAAGATAAAAAGGGCGTTCAAACCACTCTCTCTGCAACCGCGATCAAAAACATGATTAAAACCGGCGGTATATTCCCGTTGTTAGCTGCAATTCCAGCGTTGATTGCGGCAGCGGCCCCAGCGGTGGCTGAAGCGGCGGTGTTAGGAGCCGTTGGTACCGCAGCAGGAATGGCAATAGAGAAAGCAACTGGACAGGGATATAAAAAAAAAAAGAAGGGAAAGGGTCTAAGACTACCAGAAACCCACGTATTTATGGTACAGCAGAAAGGGTCTGAGGACTACCAGGAACGGTTACCATCAATAAAAAAAATCCATGGATAGATTAATTGAGCTTGATTATAAAATTGATCAATTTGAAAACAAGTATGAGAAGCATGAAAAGGATTTTAATGTACTTCAAAATAGAGTTGTTAAAGAATTTTTTGGAAATCCACCGACGGTCACATTGAAACTAGCAGATATAAAAAATTCTCTAGATGAAATAACCGTGATCAATCGACAAATAGAAGATATCAACGATGATATTAAAACAACCAATGATATTATCAAGGATGATATGCTGAAGATGATAAAAATACTTGAAAAAACAAATATTCCTCATGAGAACACCAACAACGTAGTATACACAATTCAACACGGATCATTTGCGTGGACACCATCCACTAACACGCTAAGTATCACCGAGACCGTCAAAGGTATTTATCGATTAACACTAGTGACGCCAACTCAATTTTCGTCGCTCGATGATACATTTATATCAGATAGTGAGTTCTCAGCGATGGTAAGTATTTATGAGTCCGCGATGTCAAAATTAGAAATACTGTACAATATGAATAAAATAACAATGTCAACACTGCAGGAATTACTTCAACGAATAGTGGAGAACACAAACCCAGTACAATCCAGCATGATCTCAATAACATCAACGAATCCTGAATTCAGAGTGAATTTCCCTATTCCGATTTCCGTGAAAGAAATAGCGCTAGCAAAACTACAAGTGTATCACAGTTGGCCTAATATTAGGTCAGTAGCATTTGGCAGTCAACAACCAAATAATTCCTTGGTGTTTGCGAATAAGAATAAACCCGATGGAACTCCAGACTGGGACGTTGTTTCGATACCATCAGGGTCATACCAAATCGAGCAAATCAATGCTGAATTCCAGCGTAGAATAAAATCCATTACTGGAGCAGAATCGAAAATCGCTATAACGGTTCACGAGCTGACACTATCATCTGCGATCGAGATAAACTCGCCCAGTTATGTTGTAGATATTTATCAGAGTTCTATAAGAACTATACTGGGATGGCCTGAAATCCCACCTCGGACAGCTTATCAAATACCCCAACCACAAAAATCTGATTATGTCACTGACAGGATAAAACCCCGATAATCCAATAAAAAGTTATAACGAATACAATAAGTTGAAAATTTTCACTGAAATAGATGATCGCGTTGATAGATACTATCAAACTCAACAAGATGGAATCGTTAAATATTTCACAGCGATGACTAATGATTTTGCGTTGCTGTTAGTATCTCTCGAGTCTGGTACTCTCACTCGAGATGAATTTATCAGCGTTGTAGAAACATGTAATAAAATCATTGATGACATGGAAACATATAATTTGCGAATTATTCAAGAGGTATTAGGTGACAGTAATCCTAAAACGAGAACAGAGTTTGCAACGAAGTATAATATACACATACAATATATTCCTCATTTCAAGATTCCAGGACATAATGTCCCAATTTTGAAAGAATCTCTTAGATACGCCATCGATGAAGTTTTAAAAAAATCCACGACGCACGAAAGCAATCACCACAATCACAAACAATAATCCTCAAATATAATAATGACCCAGACGGCGGTGGTAGGCATATTGCTCCTCAAAATGTGAATATATCCTCGGTGATAGCATTGAATTTAGTATGTGATGTTATCGAAGGCAGCTATCAAATAAATCTTGAACGATCAAATCAAGCTCAGAAGGGATATATTTCATACTCTTTTGCACCAACAGCTCCACCAGGATTTATAAAAATTGAGGACCCAACTAATTTAGTCTATATGCGATGTCATAATAATTCACTAATGAGAATTAATTTCAGAATCACTGACCAGTCTAATAATCTAACTGAGGTTTTACAAATTAGTCTGTTTGTGAAATCGTAAAACAATTGTTAACCCATAGCAGCAGAGGGGGTGAGTGATAACGACGCTGGCATCGACAAGGAAGCGTTGGTTAGCCAAATGAATGCTTTTTTTTACGCTTTTCCAGATTGCCGAATCGATGCCTCTACAAAGTTGTCCGATTCACCCCCTCTGCTGCTAAAGCTGTTTACAAGACAAATACAAGCACACTTACTCTGAGACAATCCAAGCACAAAATGCATCTCTTTTTATCAAATGTTTATGATGAATTTTCTTGTTATAATTGCAATGAAACTGGCAAACAAAAACTGAAACTTTAAGAAAATATTAAAAAACAAAATCAATTTTTAAAAAAAAAAAATCTTCACATTTTTAATTGAGACAAAACCAATACATATTAATACCTTGTACAGTTAAATAAGAAAACTTAGTCAAGAACATGGCAAATATGACAACATGGCACAAACTAAAACATCATAAATACATGAAACACAAGTATCTCAAATGTGACAGCATACTTCAACCTTAAAATTAAGACAGCAAGTGGACATTAATTTCTTCATTGGAATGCAACTACATACAAACTCTGGTATAGATGCAAGTGGCTGTGTTCTAAATCTCAATGAAGAACAAAACTGCATTATTTACCTGGCCTAGAATGTTTCTTTACCACAAAATGCATTTTTTTTTACTTGGCCTAAAATACACTGCAAAAAGTGTCTTGGTGGAAGGTTCATATCACTGCCATCATTCATTCAAGAGAAGTATAAATATTTTAGATGACCAGTATGGTGAAGGCCATTTCCATGGCAACAGCTACATATTAGTATAATAGTACTTTAATGAAAACTTCATGTTACTGTGACCATTCAGTAGAAGTTGTGACACAAATTTTCAGGATTTCCTTCAAGACAGCCATATCTCAGCATCATTTTATTTTTTAAAAATTACCACATATCACACAAAAGAATCTCTTTTAAATGCTGTATGGTCATCTGTTTTGGAGAAATAAAGAGTTACAAGAGATATTAAATTTGGGGATTTTCAATTAGCATAATTTGTATTCACAGACTATTAACACATAGTGAGAATAAGTTTTAGTTATATACAGTAAAACCTGTCATGAGATACCACTGCTATGAGAGACCACCTGTCTTGAGATACCATGTTCTCAATGTACCGATTTATTGATTATATAGTGTTCTGACCTTTCATGAGAGACCACCCATCATGAGACCATTATGCAGGGATGCAAGTGGTTTAAAGCACTCACCATTACGGATCAATGCCATGTCACCTCTGTCGGCATGGGTTCGAGTCTCTGGCTCAGTCAGTGTGGGTATGTGAGAAATCCTGCCAATAACTACTTGTTGTTCAGTGTTTTTTTTTCTGGGTTCTTCCAACACCATTAATACTGTCCACCATGAATAGCCCATCTCGTGCTGAAAAAAGGCATTAAACCTTATAACAACAACACCAACAGAGACCATTATGTTTTGGCAAAAGGGGTGGTCTTTCATGACAGGTTCCACTGTATAAGAAATGATCCCTGTCGACATACCATCCAATGATTCATAAAAAAAAGATTTTCAAGATAGAAGCCACTGAATAGCAAAATGTTTATTTAAGACATCGTAGATATTATACACGTCTTTGAGTGAAAATAACATGTAAGATATAACCATTCTGTCTAGATAAGTAGTTGTAACTCAGTGTTCTTGATGGCTACCATCTCTGCCGTTATGGACGTCCAAGGGGTTACGTCTAGGAATATCCATTCAGGAGGAGTAACAGTAACACGATGTTCAGGATGGACACCATGGAAGATATTGATATCAGACTGGTACCCTATCATTCAACTAGAATGGCAATGAAATACTCTGTTCAGGACAAGAAGACATATAAACATTCTAAAGAAAGACACTGTTGACCATAGTGGATGTGAGACTGGTAATATTTTCAGTTTGATCCAGCTTGACATCAGATAAATCTTTATGTCAATATGACCATAATATGATTTTCAAGATGCCTGCAATGGCAGTCATATCAGACATCAGATCAGTTCTTCTGTTTTTATTTAGGACAGACTAGACCTCATAAGAAGTCTTTTATTGAACAACACATTCTAATATAAACATCTGCTGAGGAGAAGAAATCTTATATAGGTTTTCAAAATGGTTGCTTTGGCTGCCATATTGGAAGTTGGAGCAGCCATATTTTCATGTTGGTACCACTAGACCTTGGTTACAGGACAATCATCCAATCATTTTAGGAGTAGCAGTATTCATACAAATTCTGCTAACAGACAGATGATGACATGCCATCCCATAAGCTTTATTGGTCTATGCTTAGTAGAGCTTAAACAAAATGATACTATTTTAAATGTAACGATAAAGAATTGAATACGTGTGTGTGTTTCTTTAAACAATATCCACACATAATAAAACAATAATGCACTGACATTAAAGTTACACATAGTTACACATCAGATACACATATCAATACAATGTAAAGTCATCCAACATCTTTCGACTCTACCAAAATAAACATCATTATATTTTTTCATGTTATGATTTCTCATTCCTCTTTAATATATAAGAATTTTTAAATGTTTTTGAAAGATTTTTGAAATAAGATATCTGTAACAACTAAACTTCCTTATTCCAAATGGTCAAATCAAGTTATCAATAGAGTACACAATTATCACAGCATTCGCCTATGAAATGTAAAATAGTAATGAATATACTGATAGTAAATGTAAAACTTGCCTAATGGAATAAAACAGTTAAACAATTCTGCCATTGAGCATTTAATTACACAATACAATATTAACAGCCATTTAATTACACAAGGCAATAATAATAGCCATTTAATTACACAAGACAATAATAACAGCCATTTAATTACACAAGGCAATAATAATAGCCATTTAATTACACAAGACAATAATAACAGCCATTTAATTACACAAGGCAATAATAACAGCCATTTAATTACACAAGGCAATAATAACAGCCATTTAATTACACAAGACATCAATAACAGCCATTTAATTACACAAGGCAATAATAAATCCAATCTTGATATAACCATACAATTAAAAGAAGTAGCAATAACAAGATATTCCAAATGTGTGCTATGGCAGCTATATTGCGAGCCTGAACAACACCACTTTTATTCTGGAAACACTTGACCATGGAATGAAAATTTGTGTAAAGTTTACTCCAAGAAATGCTGTTGTTATTGTTGTAGGGTTCAACATATGATAGGCTATACATGGCGGCCAGTATTAATGGTGGAGGAAGAACATGGGAAAGAATCATCTACGCAAGCGAAGCTACTGGAAAGCTTTCTCACATACCCACATTGCCTGAATCTGAGACTTGACCCCATTTAGACAGAGGTGAGATGGCAGTGATCCGTAATGGTAAGCACTTTAGACCACTCTGCCACTATGGGGGCCCCCAAGAAAAGTTAAGATTACTATAAACAAACCTTTTTTATCTATATCAAGTTGAGGTTTAATAATGAGCTGATAAAAATCACAGATAAACATTTATTATAAATTTTGTACAGTAATTGTTCTTAAAATATGCTTGACAAGCTGATATCTGTCTGACAGACTTTAGTAAGTGAAAGTGACAGGCTAGGAATACTTCTTGGAGTGACAGCTACCAGTATGGACTTACTGTATGAATAATTACAATCAAATAAAAAGTATGCAGCATTCAGTTTGCTCATCAAATTTCTAATCCAGCCCTTCACAAGTACAATACAGTTGTTTACAGTCATCAATATACAATATATAGTCCTTAGCATATGATGTACAGTCATTCATAGTCCTCACAAAGGCCTTTGATACGGTCGTCAGAGATTCATTAAGGGTCCTCTTAGCATCCTCTTAATCATCAAAATCAGTAAAGCAAGAAATATGGGTCACAGTAACTAAATTTTGTGACCAGAGTTATATATATATACACACACACACACACACACACACACACACACACACACACACACACACACACACACAGTCGGCTCCAGATATGTGCATATCGTATAACTGCATATTCCGCCTTATTGCATAGCTTTGTGCTCGTCCCGATTTGTTACCATTGTCTCCAATGGATATCAATGTTGGACAATTGCATATCGCCTATTTGCATATTTCTGGTCCGAATTGCATTATTATGTATTAAGTTGCTTCGGATAACTACATTGTTCAAAATTGTTCCTTTCAAAATGAAAAGAAACCAATTTTGAACATTGGTGAACAAGGTTGATTAATGAGGTCTGTTAATATCAACATCACAGCTATTAGATCTCCGTTGGTCACCAGGAGGCGCTATAGTAGATAACCATGAATATTACCAAGACAGCATTAGCTCTCTGATTATCTGTTGATAACCAGGAGGCGCGATAGTAGACAACCATAATAATTAAACAAACTTGGATTGCCTTCGTTAAGAATCCGATCCAGCCTGGTCATTAAATTCGATAGATTAAGACTGGAGCACTGACCACAAGCCTGCTCCTCGATCTACTGACAAAACTGACCTCCATACGATACCTGAGCAAATCGCATCACATTTAAATGAACTAGGCCAAATGGGGATTTGTTTCGGAGAAATAATGGGTATCAGTATGCATGCTGCACCAGATACATGCCATTACATGAACGCCGGTTTAGTGCATATGCCGCATAAATGCATATCATAGCATCGGTCCCGAGGCTATGCATATAAGCAAAGCTAACTATATATATATATATATATATATATATATATATAAAAGTTGTTGGTATGACTCGGTTGGGGATCAAACCCACAACCTGCCATATCTGAAGCAGATGCTCCAACCACCAAGCCACTAAAGCAGTGTCCCTTTGTCATAGGGCGTGGTACTAGCACAGACGAATATAATCATATAATTTGATGATTTTGTCATTAAAACAGTTTGAGCAATGAACTAAAACACACAAAAAATTCAGCTCAAGTTTACCATTGTTTTAACTTTACCTTGACCTTTGTCTTGCCACTCTTGTGCAAAAGACCTACAAAAAAATTTATATATGAGCTAATGTAAATGTTATTTACAAATATTGCCATTTCAGCCCCTTGATGTAGGTACTGTGAAACCCACTCCAGTCTGTTGCCTATATCCTATGAGGAAAGAATGGTTGACACTCAGCAAGGGTGTACAAGTATATAACTATATACTTTTTATTTGTGCTGATGTTGAACCCAACAATACAGTAACATCTACATGTACTTAATAAAGGTGATCTAAATATTGGATGTTGAGTATTGTCAATAATCTCATCTGCATTATGACAGCCTAAACATAAAATATGGCAGTTTTTTTAACATTTGCAAGGTTAGAATATAAAATAAAAATGAAATATATTTAACTGTTAAAAAAAAGTGCATGCATGTTAAAAAAAATTAACAATTTTTACACTAATATATATAGATATATATATTAAATCTCAATCCTTACAACGATTGTACCATACATAGTTTGACAAGGTACACTAATCCATGTACACAAAAATTTGATGTCAATCCTTAAGATGAAATCTACTGTACATTGACCACTTCCACTGTGTGTGTGTGTGTGTATATATATATATATATATATATATATACACAGAGAGAGAGAGAGAGAGAGAGAGAGAGAGAGAGAGAGAGAGAGAGAGAGAGAGAGAAACACATACCAAGAATTATATATAAATCCTAGTAGATGCACTAGTAGACAGGCACAAAAACATAGTTATTTATAGAAAACTTTGACTGATATCATTACTAGACAAAAGAAATGCCATACTTTGTTTAATACCTAGTCAACATTATAGAACCAGTCCAAAAGTATTGCTTTTTGTTGCTGCATATATTCAACAATAAAAGTCAATGAGCAGTATGACAGTTTACATGAAAGCATACAAATGCAGCACATCAGTCTTTTACAACATCACAAAACAAAAAAACTGAAATTCCCAGGTTCACTCAAACAAAATTCTTGTTGTAAGCCTTGAAATATGTTTAAAATAGACATAAGGGTTGTTCCAGTAAAATATACATTGGACCAAGGGAAGGCACTTTTAATACATAATGGTCACCCATAGAATCTGAAGCATTTAGAATTTTGTATTGTTTTCATATTAATTCTTTGGGTAATCTGAGCACCCTATTTTCAAAAACTTGCCTTCCCTTCGTGCTATGTCCAGTGGAACCCTGCCATAACGCGATAATTTGGGGTAAAAAAAATTGGATTGCGTTAATAGCGGGGTTGCATTAATGCTGGGTTTTTCAATATTTTACTTTTTCCAGAAAACAGTGCATTGGCATATATACATGTATGTGTATTCATGTCTAATGTAAAAAATCTGGGTATAATCAGACAAATATTAAATGTAATGCAGTAATAAGACTTATTCAAATTAACGGACAGATATTATATATATATATATATATATATATATATATATGGGTCATTACTTTGCTTTAAATAGTTTTACTAATTTTTATTGATTTTTTTTCTTCTAAAAATACACGTTGATCGATAAAACCCCAACTGACGTTATATCTTGCGTTTTCCGTGTACCTTTATCAATTGTAAATTCCCAATAATTAACACTTTTATAATTGTCTTTAAGCTGAATGCATGTACAATTTCATACCTTCTCAATTTCCAGCTAGTAATGGGGACATTATTTACTGGTCAACTGACTGCATCTAATAACTCTGCCAAGCACAGAAAACATGTTGGCAGCTTTAGTTTTATTGATGTTTATTTAACTGTGCAAAACTTGTCTGCTGCTTGGTTGTGTATGCAGTTAAAAAAAGAAACACATGATGGATATTGTTAGAGCAACGATTGTATACAGAATCAATTGAAGACAATCGCAAAGACCACATGATGTTTATTTTGGCATAACACTTCAAGAACCCGGTGAAATTGTTAAATTTCAAAAGGTACGCCACGATCATAATATATTAAAATTCATATGTGAACTCTTCCCCAAAATGATAATAAATGTTTTACATACTATATCTTGTACTTATATTTAAACAAATTCTCGGTGCAAGAGAAATACATGTACATATATTTAAAATTTCAGGAACCATGCCACGATCATATTATATTCAAATTCATACAAGATCTCTTCCCAATACAATGTCTCTTCCCCAAAATGATAATAAATTCTTATACTTTAAAACAACTTTTTTTTTCATGTGTGAAAGAATATTCAAAATTTCAGGAGCCACACCGTGACTGCATTATATTCAAATTTGCATTATTGCAGGGCGTGTTAAAGTGGGGTTCCTTGGCATGTTTAAACAGAATAGCCTTAGACATGGTTGACTGTAAAACTTGAATAACATCTTATAAATCACTACTTTAAAAAAAAAAATTGTGTTTGCAATAAACAATATATGCCCCTACTGGAAACAAACTGAAATTACAAGTTTAAAAAATTCTGAATAACTGGTAATGGCTGCCAAAATCCTAGATATAACATATAATCCTAATAAAATCACAATAAAGTTTCATATACCTGTGTAAAAGTGGTTTCTGCCAAATTGTGCTCACACCACAATTATTACAAATCAAAAATGTTCAGAACTTTATATTTTTTATATTTAAAAATGGGAAACTGAATACTGGTTTTCTGTTATTGTGGTAACAAAGTTATCATTAAAAAAAAATTACAAATAAAAAGTACTATATTTTCCAGCCTATAAGTCGATACTTTTTCACCTGAAAGTCACGGCTTCGTCTTATACTCCGAATCGACTTATATATGGACTGTGTCATTGAAAGTTTATAAAACGTTCATAACTACAGGTAATAAAATGAACTACAACATGGATGAACTTTCAGTTATAATAAAACAACTGTTTATTCAGCTGTGTCAATTGATAACAGAATATAGCAGTGATTTGTTCAGAAATAAAATCACAAGCATATATGTTAGCATCGGTAATGCAATTTCACAATTGCCAGTAATATGGAATATCGCACAATGATAAAATTACTAGTGCAAAATACGAAGCCAAGATATTGACCTGGCTTTATCTTATACTCCAAGTTGACTTATATACGGATGAAGGATGGAAAATAAGTCAAATTGGTGAATTCGACTTGTACTCCGCATCGACTTATAAGCCGGAAAATACAGTAAATTTAAATTTTGCTTTCAAGGAAATTTAAGCAGATCATCTAAATATGTATACAAACGTTCCGTGGATGTTTGGCATTTATCAAATTAACAAGACTATTGATGCAGAGGTTCAGATGAATGACTAAAGCACCAACTGTTGTCGTTGAAAGCTGTGAAGCCATACACAATTTATATACAGGCAAAGCCTTTCCAACCTGTTTGTACAACTATCAAATGAACAAAGTATGTGTATTCAATGAAGATGTTTGAATTAGGATCTCTATCCAATATACAAGAGTGCCCTCTCAACACAACCTATTCTCAAACTTGCCACCATTGTTTGGGCCCATAAACTAGTGAGTTGGCATTTTCTCGTTCTGAATCTGGTAATAACATGCCTGAAATGTAAGAAAGTATATATCACTATAAGAAATTTATTTCTTGATTTCTACTGATCTATTGGTAATGAAGAAAATATATGTATGGGTTATACATAAATATTATCCACATATGGATAATATTTATTTATGCTTACATGTAAAACTACAACAGGTATATGATTTCTGGAATCTGGAATGACCAGACCTGCCACATTTCCAGAGTGTCTGTGTTTTTCTAAGATTCTAAAAAAGTGTTCTGAGGTTTCAAAGGTGGTCAGTATGTATGACCAAAAAAACTGCAAAAATAAACAAAATTCAAATCTGATAAAAAAATGAAATAACTTGTATTTCAAGTATTTAATACACTTACAAGGTATAAATAGTTGGTAGAGATAGCATTGTCAGAGATTATCACCACACACATATAAATATGTGCAAACTCTAATGTAATCACAACCACACTGTCATTAAATAAAAACATACAAACAAGATTATGTCTCTAAAATCCATTGCATAACAAAATAAAGGCTTAATTAGTTCCAATCTTTGCTGCTCTCACTAGCTACAGAGGGGACTTTGAAAAAATAATGAACGTGTCAGTTGTGTTCATCTTTGTACTTATCAGAGACTGAATTGGACTTTTGTTCATAACCATAGTAATAAACATTGTCAGAACTGTATCCAGTGACTAAAATATCTCTGTAGAAACATAAGTATACAATCAATCCTGTCCTAATGGTCATTTGTGTTCAGCAGTCACCTGATCACAACAGCCATTCTGATCCCCCCTCTCCATATATTTCCTTTATAAATGACCTGTATTTAATGACCACTTGCCTTTTATGGACACCAGTCAGGTGTTTCCCAAACAATCAATAGCTTCATCTTGCCTTAAGCAATCAGTATAGTTTATCAGCTGTAACAAGTATGCACACTAAAGAGGCTTTTGCTTGATGAGCAAGGCGAGGTATAGATCTGTGGTTCCGACCCAAGGTTTCAATCCAAATCAGTCACAAGGATATGATTGTGGAGGGTGACTATGGCTTTTATTTTAGGATGACAAAACCTTATCAAATGTGTAAAGGAGGTTGTGAGGTTCAGAAAAACTGGTTTAT
Organism: Unio delphinus; assembly: GCA_029339505.1. Classification (NCBI taxonomy): domain Eukaryota; kingdom Metazoa; phylum Mollusca; class Bivalvia; order Unionida; family Unionidae; genus Unio; species Unio delphinus. The sequence continues at coordinate 3,498,701 of JAQISU010000064.1, forward strand.
ATAAAGAAATATCATGTGACTCAACATTTAAATGTTGCATATGATCTTGGTAGTACTTAATACTCCAGTCATTATCAATCAAACTTAAAGGTGTCAACATCTGGACTTCAAAGGCAAGGCATTTTGTATACTAATGTCGAGGATTTGCTGGATGGTGGAGGAGAAAAAAAAACTGGTGTTATCAAAGCAGTACAGATGTCACCCTTTTTTACCTTGACCTTGTGTTTCAATGTGACATGTATAGTTAGATATCTTCATCTATTTACCATTGAATTACAGCTACTTCTGACTAATGAAATGTTTTACTTTGAGAAGAGTTACATTGCTATTTATGAAGATCAGGGGTCATTCCATATTCAAAACATGTCTGTGAAGAAAGGTGAAGTTTCGGTTCATGGGTCACAATGACCAGCCATATATGGCATGTTTTGATTTTCTGTTATTACAGGCTTTTCACGTAAACAAACTGTATTTTGATTTTGGTGAGTTGAGCAACTGACTAATCCAGATACTGTTTTCATAGCCGGAACAAACTAATATATAATTTTAAGTCAGTAACGTTTCATTGCCAGGGTACATTAAAGGGAGTAGGATACAGTAATCTTAAGTGAAAGATAAATTTAGGTACTCTTATGTGGAAGATAAATTTGGGCAATCGTAAGTGGAAGATAAATTTGGGCAATCTTAAGTGGAAGATAAATTTGGGTAATCTTAAGTGGAAGATAAATTTGGGTAATCTTAAGTGAAAGATAAATTTGGGTAATCTTATGTGGAAGATAAATTTGGGCAATCATAAGTGGAAGATAAATTTGGGATCTTAAGTGGAAGATAAATGGGTAATCTGTTTGTTTGTTTTTGGGGTTTAACGCCATTTTTCAGCAAGCAATACATGGTGGCCAGTATTATTGGTGGAGGAAGAACATGGGAAAAGCCCCAGAAAGAACCACTGACCCACGAGAAGCTACTGGCAAGCTTACTCACATAACTACATTAGCCGAATCTTAGATTCGAACCCATGCAGACAGAGGTGAGATGGCAGTGATCTGTAATGGAAAGCACTTTAGACCACTCGGCCACTCAGGGCCCCAAATAGGTAATCTTATGTGGAAGATAAATTTGGGTAGTCTTATGTGGAAGATAAATTTGGGTAATCTTATGTGGAAGATAAATTTGGGTAATCTTATGTGGAAGATAAATTTGGGTAATCTTATGTGGAAGACAAATTTGGGTTATCTTATGTGGAAGACAAATTTGGGTAATCTTATGTGGAAGACAAATTTGGGTAATCTTATGTGGAAGATAAATTTGGGTAATCTTATGTGGAAGATAAATTTGTGTAATCTTATGTGGATTTGTTTGTTTGTTTTTTTAACAACACAACAGCACTTTTAGGCTATTTAGTGCCATACAATATGTTGCATGTATACATATTTAAAAATACTAAAAAAAATTAATATCAGAACGCGATATAAAAAATCAAATAGTTCAAAGTAAAATGGTAAGATGGTGGTAAAAGTAAAATATGAAGCTTCCCAATCGACGAGAGAAATAAATGGTATATGTTAATGAGGACAGATGAAAAAATGTTGAAAATAAGGGGTGGTATTTGCATTTGATAAAAAGCTCTAAGTAATGGCATACAAGTTATAGTTTAAAATAAAGATTTACTTCCTTCACGAAATCTAAAATACACGTGGAATGTATAGTATCAAAAAGTTCCTTCATGTCATGTACATTATAATACTTATCATGTGTAGGTTGCAAGTTGACACACTCTGTCATCAAGTGCTTAACAGTGAATGGTTCATTGCAAGAGATGCACTCTGGTGGGTCTTCACATTTTAGTATATGGGTGTGGATACTATATGTATGACCAATTCTGATTCTTGCAATGACTACCTCCTCCCTACGGATAGTTCTGTAGGAAGGTGTACATTCTCCTTGGGTTGATTTGATGGCATGAGGTTTGTTATTCACTGCATCATTTCATGATGCCAGCCACTTCTGGTAGAGGTACTCTTTGATACAAGGTTTAAAATCAGTAAACAGTAATTTAAAATCAGATGGTTCTTGGGATAGAGCCATTTTAGCAGCGCGATCAGCTTCTTCATTACCTTTAATACCAATATGGCTAGGTAACCAACACTATACTATATTGTAGGAGGTTCTAAGCTCAGTATTTTTGACTAGAAGATTGATTAATAATTGGTTTTCCAGTTTTCTATTCTATTGTTACTGAAGCACTGATAGTGAGTCACAAAGATAATGCTGTTTAAAATATGTTTATTTTCAATAAATTTCAATAAATTGATTTGCGTAAGTGGAACATTTCTTTGATAATTGATTTGAGTATGTGGAAGATTTCGATGATAATTGATTTGAGTATGTGGAAAATTTTGATGATAATTGATTTGAGTATGTGGAAGATTTCTATGAGTTACATGAGGGACAAGAGGCAACCCTCAACTAGAAATGAAATCCATCTAGGACAGATGGATTTTGTGTGACCTAATTGTATGTTATTAATAATAGAAATCCCATAATCTAGGTGCACAGGTGGGTGTGGGGATGGACCATGAATACCTAAAATGTCTCAAGATTTCTTCATTTATGATATTTTGAAACTATAACATCAGATTTGCAAAAATAAAGTTCACAATCGAATCAAAATGCTTTTACACAAAATAGATCAAAGTTAGTGACCCTAACACTCATGTTTGCATGCTAACATGGTTGAAAATTTGCAAATATTTTTGTGAAAATTTTCCAAATAGTTCAGGTAGAGAAGTGACAGAATATTTGTGCTAAAAGAAAGACAGATGACATGTAATAGTCCATCCAATAAACTCTCCTAATCATTGATCAATAAAGCTAAAAGCCTAGAAATGCTACTGGAAAATTTGATGCCCAGCGTCTTAAATGACCTATATAGGAAACTCAACTATGATGTGATGGATGGAAGGAGGAGTGGAAAGAGAGATGGAAGGAAAGCATAAAAATTATTTGCCCTTACTACTGCTGAGGTAGTGTACAAAAACATTCTAAGGTGTTTAGGATGATAAACTTTCTCACTAACAGTAAGAATGTCCTCCATTATGACAAATTGGAAAGATACTGAAATTTAAAATTTGAATAAGGTATACATTAAAGCAAAATGGTCAGGATACTAAACCTTAAAATCTTAACAAGGTATACTGGAATACAAAAAAGATAAATGCAGAGCTTAAAGAAAAGTTGACTGGTTGTGATATACAGTGGTGTGCATGCAGTTTTATGTGCTTAGTCTCAAAGACATAATTTTTCTTGGTGATGTGTACAGCAAAATACATACATATATACATAATGTTGACATAACACAATCTAAAGAATAATCAAAATGATTGGTTATTATAGTACAGCTATATTAATATACCCTATTAACTACCCATTAATATATTGTTAAAATATTCTATAAAAAAATAAACCCCATTATGGTAGTAAATTTAAGTTTCTTAGAGTTCCACAGATCCACTACATGACTGATGAAGTCTTGCCAATGCTTTAAGAATGGTGAACATGGCCTGAGTGATATAGATAGACAGACATCTCACAGACAGATATAGTTTATAGATACACAGATATACAGATCAAGCTTCTGCATGAATACATTTAAGACATAATATAAACATGATCATACCCATCAGTAGTCAACATTTTTCCAACACTTCTACAATGGTACAATGTAAACATACACAATGTGGATACATCAAAAGTGGTCAAAAGTTGCAATTCAGGTAAGTATACTAAATGGAAATAAAGTAAATGTAAAAATAACGTATACATTGTTAGTAAATTTAGAATGGTAGAACAAGGACTTGATAATTATTTGAAAGTACAATACAAAATAAATATGAACAATGCAAGTATCACCAATGTGGATAATTCTGGACTGGTTGAAGCGGTCCTTCAGGGAATTAATGGTTAAATTTGTGATTGAGTGATTTATGAGGAATCACAAAATATTTTGATACCACTAGACAGGTCAAAGTTGCAATTCAGGGTTCAATGGATGGTTGTTATGGATTTAACACCCTTTTTCAGCATGTGATAGGCTATACATGCTGGCAAGTATATTTATTTGAGGTAGAACCTGGGGAATTCTTGTGAACACACAGGAAGCTACTGGCAAGCTTTCTCACATACCCATGTTGGTGTAGCCCAAGACTCAAACACTCAGAAAGAGGTGAGATAGCAATGATCCGTAAAGGTGACCACATGACTAAAGTAATTAGGGGGAATCAAAGAACAAGGTAAACATAAACAATGAGAGTGCCTCTTGAATGTTAAAATTGTGACTTGTGTAGTTATGGGAATTAAAATGTAAACATGTATACAAGACAGTGTAAGAATAAACAATCTGGATATCTTTAGAGTGGAAATGGTAATTCCGATAATAAGGAATTCAGGTAACTAAGGGGAATCAATACACTGTTTCTGCTTGAGAGAAAGCATTCTATTGTCATAGATCCCCTTGCACAAATGTTTGTGTTAGAATTCTCAAAAGAATAATTTCTAAACATAATTTAAAGCTCTAAAAATTTTGGCTAAACAATGCGATAAAATAATTGCCCTAAAGAAAAACTGAATTCTAATTCATTATTGTATGAAATAATGAAGTTCAAGGATTTGATGAGATAACCACAAAGGAAAAGGGATTATTGTTAACATTATTGACCATATTGACTGAAATATGTATTTAAAGTGTCAATATGTATTAGCCTGTAATTAGTTAATTATAATTCCACAATGTCTGCTTTGGTGTTTTATAGCATTTAAATACAATCAGGTTACTTGGTGTTTTGACAATTTGGGTAAAGTGCCTTGCTCAAGGATACAACAGACTGATCCAATGGCAGGCACCCTTACAGTCATCAGTCCCGCACAATTATCACTGAATCCCCATGGCATGCACCCTTACAGTCATCAGTCCAGCACAATTATCACTGAATCCCCATGGCATGCACCCTTACAGTCATCAGTCCCGCACAATTATCACTGAATCCCCATGGCTCCTCTCCTGTCTCAGTCAGTTGCCTTTTATGACGTACATGTGATTGAATCTAGCCAACATTACATATAGAAACCTGTACATGAACAGAAACAGAAACAGCAATACCTTGAGAGTAGTAAACATTAGTCCAAGCTCTCCAAATTCCAGATGGGGCTCCATGAGGTCCTCAATAAACTGAATCTCTGCCCCCAAATGATGGATTTTGGCCCTGATTACAACAAACTGGAACACTGGGAAAAGGTCATCCATACACCATACATGTCCCTCTCCAATGCTGGATTGAATTGTCTGTTAAAAAAAGAGAAGAATGAATCTAATCTAAATTAAGAAGAACAACAGCCTTGCTGGTATTAAATTTATCACATCTAACAAACCAACCCCGACCTTTAAGCTACAAAGTAGTTGCTCAGCTTTTCCTTTTAACTCTAAAAAATCTATCAGCCTTATAATGACTGCAGAATTTCCAGAGATAATACGTACCAGTGCAGGCAGAAAAAAATTAAAGTATAAAGAATAATAAATGTCAAATTCACTCCTCCGATTCCAGAACCTTTATGCAGGCTAATTTCATTTATTAAGAGAAAGAATCCAAGCAATGCAAGTTTTAAGAAAAGGAGAAAAGAGAACTAATTATGATAATGAATATCACTGTAGTTACCTGAGTAATCTGCAAACACGTCTTCTGTATCACCTCAAGTTTGTCCTGTGGACAAAAAGCTGTGCTGAAAATACAAATGGAAAATAATTACTTACTACATGCACTACTATTTTTATTGCAGTCATCAAGTGATTCACTCAGTATAAAATGGCCTTCAGAGAAATGTCTCAATCCTCCTGACTAACAACATAGCCAATATAAATGTAAAATGACTCAATCCCTGTTCTTCCTGACTGACAACAGCGGCCAGCATTTCAGTACAAAAATGTAAAGTATTCCCCTCATGGGCAGACACTTTTTTCAAATGTATTACAGATGTACCTATCATTGATAAATGTCTCCCAGTGTAAAGCTTCCGTTAGAAATGTTGACTAAAGATTAATATTATATCATTGTCTATAAAAGCTGATATTTACAGGAAATATGCTCAACACTGTTAGGCAGAGTTTTGGGCTTCGAATATCTGTCCAGTTCTTATTTTTGATAATTATAACCAGATGCAATTGTCAAGATCACAACAGGGTAGCATAGGCTAAAAATGATTTTGTGGATTAACACACAGAGAACCTTGAAAAAATAGAGTACCAGACAAAGACCAAAAGATCATGTCACATTATCGCTTCCTTTATGAAGACAGCACTTCATCCATTCAACACAAGTTTTGTCTGCATAAATCAGTCACATACAGTTAGTAACAAGCGAATAAATCTTTACCAAACATTAACATGTCATTGCGTTAATGGAGACATATGATATTAGAAGAAAGTTATTCAACATCGGGTGACATGGGAAGGGAGGGAGCACTTGCAGAATAATTTATATTTAAAAGACTTGATTAAACAATGTCAAAAGCGACAAGGAGGTTATTCAGCAGTAGTGGATAAAATGGAGCAAAGGGAAAGATATTTCAGTATGCATCAAGATTTAAATTACATTTTTGAATGCATTTTCAATGTGTAAGACCCTCTCACATATCACACTTACACCAAGAATAAAAACTTTTAACATATATTCATCCGAAATAAGTATTTTATTATAACAAGAATAACCTTTTAATAACTAATGTTACTTTTAAACAAAGATATTAATTGCTTTGAAGTATGTAGCTTTCATACTATGTACATAACATTAACTTCTCACAAATAATTTAGTCCCCAACTGTAAAGGCCACTTGTCTTATAATTATTTTTATATTTAAAAAAGCCATTCAGCACAAGGTTGACACAGAATAGATTGAGTTTATGAATGTCTTTCATTTCTGTTTTATCTTCACTGAGATTTATTTAGAAGCATCATTTAATACATGAAATATACTGACAATTATCAACTTTATAATTTTCATTAAAACATTTACATCTACAATGTAACAGACTAGGCATGCAATGACAAAGAAAGTATATGATGATCTCGCACTGTGAACTCAACTACTGCAGTACATAAAATGTAGTTTTGTAGTTTTAAAATATTTATAGATTCATACATCTTTGGACAATATTAAACACATTTTAATCAAATTAAAAAGTCTAATTGTTCTGTATAAAATAATTCCCTATAGAAGTTATTATTTTTGACAAAATATTAGAACCTACCTGATCTGTTGTAGGATCTCCACTGCATTGGTATAACACTTGTCCTTCACATTAGAAAACCACTGGAAATAAATTGAAAGTTGTATTTGTACTTCTTAAAAATTAACATGTTTTCCATTCAGGAAGTCTACAGAATGATGAGCACCAGAGCACAACTCAGAACCTAACACAAGATGTCACTAAACAATGAAAAGTAAGTCATTGCGACCTAAATCTTGAACATTACTCAGTCAAATGATTGCACTTAATGATTGTATAGTGGAGAGTGGATCTGGATCAGAGAAGTGAATCTAACTTTGAAAATTACATCCACAGTTATAAAGATACTGGTACTGAAGAATACTTTTAAAAAATGACCTTCAATACAGCCATGTCAGTGAACTTAATGCAAAAATTTAACATTATAGAAACGTGACAATGTTCACAGCTGTACATATTTAACATTACTGGATAAATGTTGCCCAATGAAACAAACATATCTAAAAATTATTTCCAGTTTACTTTAACAAACAATAAACATTTAACAGTTTCAATTACATCTCTCTTTTTAACTAATATTTAAATACAAGATTTTAAAAACAAGTGTTTGTAACTGTACAGAAAGAAGCCATGGCCTGGTTTTCAAAACAATTGTACACATTACTTACTAATTGATCTAGTACATACATACGACCATTCCACCTCCACAATCAGGAGGAAAATGATAAAGATATGGTAATCTTATTTTTATCCTTGTCCATAAATCTTATTCATTTCATAATTCAAAACTATTTTCAAAAACATTCAATTAATATTCCACACATTTAGCAGTATTATATTCTTCTAGCTGACTTCATGTATTTATTACAGTAAAAGGGGCCCAGAGTGGTCTAAAGCGCTCTCCATTACTGCCATCTCACCTCTGTCTGCGTGGGTTTGCAAGTCTCAGATTCGGCCAATGTAGGTATGTGAGAAATCTTGCAAGTAGCTTCTCGTTGATCAGTGGTTCTTTCCGGGATTTTTCCCGGGTTCTTCCTCCACCAGTAATACTGGCTATCATGTGCTTAAAAATGGCATTAAACCCTACCACAACTACAGGTGAAATGCTTATTGTTGCAGTTTACATCATGTATTTCCTAGTGTAAATGCTTATTTTTCCAACTGACATCATGCATTTGCTACAGTGTAAATGCTTTTTTTTTTCCAGTTGACATCATGTATTTGCTACAGTGTAAATGCTTATTGTTCTGGTTGACATAATGTATTTGCTACAGTGTAAATGCTTTTTTTTTCCAGTTGACATAATGTATTTGCTACAGTGTAAATGTTATTGTTCTGGTTGACATAATGTATTTGCTACAGTGTAAATGCTTATTGTTCTGGTTGACATAATGTATTTGCTACAGTGTAAATGCTTTTTTTTTCCAGTTGACATAATGTATTTGCTACAGTGTAAATGTTATTGTTCTGGTTGACATAATGTATTTGCTACAGTGTAAATGCTTATTGTTCTGGTTGACATAATGTATTTGCTACAATGTAAATGCTTATTGTTCTGGTTGACATAATGTATTTGCTACAGTGTAAATGTTATTTTTCCGGTCGACATCATGAATTTGCTATAGTTGTTGTTGTTGTAGGGTTTAATGCCATTTTTCACCACACAATAGGCTATACATGGTGGCCAGTATTATTGGTGGAGGAAGAACCCGAGATGGCAGTGATCCATAACGGAAAGCGCTTTAGACCACTCTGCTACTCGGGGCCCCTGCATTTGCTACATTGTAAGTGCCTATTTTTCCAGTGGACATCATGGATTTGCTACAGTGTAAGCGCCTATATTTCCAGTGGACATCATGGATTTGCTACAGTGTAAATAAACTTGCCTAAAGATCCTGTACTGTTCATTCGTGTTCATATGTGTAGATCTTCAACAGAGAGACTGCTAATTACATTATATTAATGATAGGTTTTACCATATATCTGGACTATTCTGATAGTTATATATAAAACTATCTTTTTCAAAGGCCCTTGAGTGGCTGAGTGGTCTAAAGTGCTCACCATTATGGATCACTGCCATCTCACCTCTGCACGTGTTTGAGTCTTGTGCTTGCTCAATGTGGGTATGTGAGAAGCTTGCCTGTAGCTTTTCGTGGGTCTGTGGTTCTTTCTGGGGTTTTCCTAGCTTTTTCCTCCACCATTTATACTAGCCAACATATATAGCCTAATTTGTGCTGCAAAATAGCATTAAACCCTATAACAACAACAACAAAAGTCTTTCTCATAATTACAATAAACTGCATACACCGCTCCCTCGATAACTCGCGCACAACGGGGTCCAAAAACATCGACCGCACTATAAGCGAGGGCACGAGTTACCGAGGGACCTATAAAAAAAAAACTAATAAAGTGATGGGAGATCGACAGAGGCGAAAGGGGGGGGGGGGTGCATTGTTAAATACTCGTTTTATAATCGTGCTGAAAATAACTGTGAATAAATATTTCTTTATAAAGGTGTTGTTCGTTTTTCTTTATAAACTACCTTTAATTTCTTGAAAAAATATCTTGAAAAGATCGTAAAAACAAACATTCCACGAGGTATCAATATTCTTAACATGTGTATCGCTAAACACATTGTGTATTACGTCACTGCTTTTTGTGTTGATTTGGATACATTCTAGTTTTATTGTTTGTTCAAAATGAATCAAGATTTATTTTATCAAAAAAGATAACATTCATATCGAAAAACGATAACGTCGAAACTTGTGTTGATCTAAAACATAAAATTCTGCTATCACTAAATAGATACATAGATAGATTGATTAGATAGATAGATAGATAGATAGATAGATAGATAGATAGATAGATAGATAGATAGATAGATAGATAGAGTAAAATGTAAAAAAAAAAAAATTACAAAGATAAACCATTACCAACCATGAATTTAATGGGTCTAAACGTCAGACATGTAAAAAAAATATATAAAAAAAATATTTAAATCATCCGATAGCATAGACCAGCCTCATCACAATTATAAACTTGGTCGTCTGTATATCCATCACGGGTCAGTATCTCTCGGAGTTGGTTGGGATAACTAGATGAGACTGCCTGATTTGCTGAGCGTATCTCTCCCGACAAAGAATTTTGTTTTATTCCATGTCGGCGCTGGAATCTCCAAAGCCATCCATGGCTTGCCATGAAATCTGATTCAGTATCCATAGTTTTTGCCATTTTCTCTGCCTGGACCTTAGAGAATTGTTCTCGAAATCTGAACACTTTGTTCACGTTGTTGTGTGAACCAGGTGTACACAGCATCATCTAAATCTGTGTCGTTTGCAGTGCGTGCCCGTTTCCGTTTAAATCCATCATCAGAATCAACTTCATGCAAATAATCCCGAAATTTCTGCTCATCCTTGAGCTAACCTCTGAGTGTCCACTAGGCAAGTTTAAGTTCACTACAAACTTTTGATCTTGATTCACCATTACGAACCCTCTCTATGACAGTAAGCTTTTCATTCACCGAGTACGCCTTTCGCTTGATTCCCTTGCTCTCCATGATCCCATTTACAAATGATTAGGATAAATTACTGATTAATATATACTTTAATGACAATAAGTACATACTATTTGAAACCATGTTCGATTGGTCCAACTAATTTGATTGATGTTGAGACACGATATTGACCACAAGAGTTTATGCATGTAGGATTTGCATTCCATTGAACTTTTGTATTGTACGTCTTTTACCTGATTTGATACAAAAGACCGCCTTATAAAACAAAGCAGGTCTATTTTAATTGAGTTTTACAATGCAACAAACACTTCCCCAAGTCGTGGATCAAAACGAAGCCGGCATTTAATTAGGTTCTCACAGATGTGCTCGCGGGCATCGATGTGACGGTCAATTGACTCTTTTCATGTTTGAATAGAAGAGAACATGCAACGATTATACTGCTTACATTGCAACACAATGAAAAGATTAAAACACTAATTTCCCCTATACATATACAGTATTATTATTTACAGTGAACTGAGAAAATATTTTTCCTGATAAAATCTAACAAGATATGCGATTCCTTATTAAAACCTGAAAATTTCACGATGTTGATTCTAACTTTTCGGGCACTAACCGTCATTTTCGACGATAAAACGGGCGATATATCAAGGTTTCATTCACCAGTTCTGATAACGATTTTCTTCATTTTTAAAAAATATTTTCTTTAAAAAACGGGATCCACGACGGACACCGCGTTATAAGCGGGTTCGCGAGTTATCAGGGCGCGAGTTATCGAGGGAGCGGTGTAATAACTTAAATGATCTCACATCATTGCAGCAATTTAACAGTAGATAACAGCAACAGACTGACGAAATGGTAATGCATACAATGCAATCACTATGTAGATAAATGCAACATGAAACTGTTGACTTAGCTAGTAATTTTAAGAAGAGAACTGGAGTAATAATATTTCATTGTATAAATGTAATAGTCGGTTAACTGGTGGTCAAATAAAGTCAAAAAGTTTGGATAAGGGATACAACTGTTTTGAAAATCAATTTAACCATGAAATCCATAAAAAGTTACTTGATTTAAAAGACAAATTTGCATGAGGATTAATAGAAGATGAGGATTAGAATGAGGATTAATAGAAGATGAGGATTAGATTAGGATTAATAGAAGATGAGGATTAGATTAGGATTAGAATGAGGATTAAAAGAAGATGAGGAATAGATTAGGATTAGAATGAGGATTAATAGAAGCTGTGAAACTATCATTGCTCCTTAAAGTTGTACTTACCTTCATTTCTTCTGCAAACACCAAATCTTTCAGACACCAGAATTTCCTTCAATGTGAAAGAATTTTGTATGAATTAATACAAAATCATAACATATAGTTTAGTATGAAAAAAACCCAGTACCTTTAGCTTAACAGACATCACACTGCAATATCATTGTCATGTGAATAAAAAAATAACCATTGGTCCCTCAAATAGCAAATCTGTCTTATTGTAAATACTAATAATCCCTCAAACTGCAACATCATCTTGTGTTTACTGTGAATACTAAATAATCACTGGTCCCTCATATAGTAACATTATGTGAATATTGAAGACACTAAATAATCACTGGTTAATCTCATAACATTATGTGACTGTTGCAAATACTAAATAATCACCAGTTAATCAAATAAAAACATTATGTGAATATTGCAAATACTAAATAATCACTGGTTAATCACATAAAATTATGTGAATATTGCAAATACAAAATTATCACTGATTAATCACATAACATTATGTGAATATTGCAAATACAAAATAATCACTGGTTAATCACATAACAACATTATGTGAATATTGCAAATACAAAATAATCACTGGTTAATCACATAACATTATGTGAATATTGCAAATACAAAATAATCACCGGTTAATCACATAACAACATTATGTGAATATTGAAAATACAAAATAATCACTAGTTAATCACATAACATTATGTGAATATTGCAAATACTAAATCACTGGTTAATCACATAACAACATTATGTGAATACTGCAAATACAAAATAATCACTGGTTAATCACATAACAACGTTATGTGAATATTGCAAATACAAAATAATCACTGGTTAATCACATAACAACATTATGTGAATATTGCAAATACTAAATCACTGGTTAATCACATAACAACATTATGTGAATATTGCAAATACTAAATAATCACTGGTTAATCACATAACAACATTATGTGAATATTGCAAATACTAAATAATCATTTCACTCAAAAGCTTCCCAGAATGGCCATTATCCTTCTTATCAAAATATTCCATTAAAATCCACAAATCTTGTTTTTGTACTGCAACATGCTACATTTCCAATGACTTTATTTTTTTACTGTTAAAACATAATTACTGTGAACTGATTTATTTTCTTTTCCATCAGTGTGCATGGTGCTTTGTGCATCAATTTACTGAGTACTTTTCTGCAAATTAATTAATAGTTATGTGTGGATAACTTTACATGGTATAATGTGCATCAGTTTGCATAATGACATGTGCAGATATATTCTCAATGTTATATGTGGATCAATAAATGTAGGCATGAAGCAATTCAAGATACAAGATAAGAGGTAAACATGCCAAAATTCTGTAAATTGCATATATAATAAATAAAACATTTAGGTAAATAATATAAAATATTTAAAGTATAGGCTCAAAATATTTTTATATACACTAAAATCTTTCAAAAATTCCAAGATTGTATCTGGTAATACATCATAAAATTCCTTAAATATTATTCTTGTTTTTTGGTTTATCATCATTTTTGGCACAATATAAGAATCACATGCTCATGGCAAGCTACTGGCAAGCTTTCTCACATAACTAAATTGGCAGAGATTAAGACTCAAACCCAGAGGTGAGATGGCAGTGATCAGTAAAGATTAGTTTTTAGACCATTTGGCATCACCACCCCCACCCCCAAATAGCTATTTGTTCTCAGGGAAGAAAAAGATACACTTGAAAAAAATATATTCTACTGTTAGTAAACAGCAGTATATATAGCGATCCCTGTATCAAGTTTTTGTCAACCATATACACTAGCATGAAAGTTGAGTACAAATACAAACAACAGAGACCCAGATCTGCCATCACCATGCCAGCAGATCTGTCATCACCATGCCAGCAGATCTGTACCCATGAAGTTTGTCAAGAGTAATGAGCAGAACAGACAACACAGGCACAAAAATGCTGATGCATAATAGATGGCAGATCAGCACCCATGTTCTTTGCAAGTGATGATATATGGTATGCTAAGTCTATTAGACCTTTGATATTATTACAAGTCAAGTGAAATGCATCTTGAATTCTTTTGTAGAAAGCATTATGAAATACAGTTAAAACTTTGTACCCTACTGACAGATACATACTGGTCAGTTAAAACTTTGTACCCTACTGACAGATACATACTGGTCAGTTAAAACTTTGTACCCTACTGACAGATACATACTGGTCAGCACCAAGATAGGACATAAGTGCAATATCCCCCTGTCTGTTTAGTTTCTGGACTCTCTCCCAGTACTTCTCATCATCCTTGTCCTTATTCAGTGCATAAAGGTCAAACAAAGCTGGGTAGATCTTTGGTAACAGAATTGGCTGGATCAAGAGTGGTGCAGTGATTATCTCCCTTTATATGGAAAAAAAGAAAAGCAAGAGGCATTAGCTCCCTTGAATAAAAAATGGTGGAGATTATTTTCATCCAAAATATAGAAATATTGCAGTAGATTATCGTAATTCAGAAAATAAACATGTAATTGAAATCAAATTTTAACTGATGAATGAATATTAACAAATTTGTACAAAGAAATGTATTTATACAATTTTAAATATGTAATTGTTTTAGCCTTGGATTGACTTTGCTTATGATGTTAATGATGAACGACTGATCGTGACTTTAACGACTAAGATAATGGTTGTGATAATAATTTTAATGACAAAGATAATGATTATGATAATAATGTTAAGGATCATGATAATGTTATTTATGAAGATATGACTATGATAATAATGATATTATGCATGAAGATAATGATAATAATGATATTATGCATGAAGATAATGATAATAATGATGAAAATCCTATGTCAATGATAGTAATGACTAAGATGTTATTTATTAAGATATGATTTATTAACAATGATGTTAATAAAAATAATGATTCCAATAACCAAAAATAATGACTGCAATATGAATGATAATGCCTATGATAATGGTATTAATGACAAAGATAATGATGAAGATGATACTGAAGATAATGATTCCAATGACTAAAATAATTATTATGATAATGATGTTAATAATTAAGATGATGAGTATGACAATTTTTTTTAAAAATGAAGATAATCCATATGATACTATTAGTATACTCACATATTTTCATCTTCATCTGATATTTGCCTCTCTAGTACTTTAAGAATTCCCTCACGATAAACATGAGTAGGACCCAGCTTGTCAGGCAGTTCAGGAAATAAGATTCTAAATGACATTGTTAATAAAAATGAATAGTGAATCTAAAATTACTAACAAAGAAACAGAGGAATGGTAAGTGATCTATGCATGTAAATATAACTACTGACCCCACATTACATCCTACCCCATAATAGTAAATATAAAAGTTTTGTCAACATGTATATACTCTAATGATGTCAAATCTACTGAAACCTGCACGAGTTGATGCATTCCCAAATTTTGTCATACCATGCATCTTTAAGTCCTAATGGACCTCAACTATTACATAAATTAATGAAAAACAAGGATTTGTTAATATATGCATCTTTAGATGATGACAATAATACCAAGTTTCCTAGCAATCCTTAACCCTTTGAACCCTAATCTCCCCCATATTTCGGCACAATAACCCGAGCCTCCCTGGCAATTTTTGACAATTTTATAAAAAGTAAAATTTTGCAAAATAAAAGTAATATTATGCCTTAGAATGATAATCCACTATGATATAACAGCAAATATCAAATTGTCTCTTTTCAAACATGCTTATAAAATGCTTTTTATTACTATGACTATGTAACAAACTGTCTCAAAATTTCTTCATATTTCATATTTTTCATATTTTTTCTATATTTCACTGACCATCTAGCGAATAACATCACACAGGCCGGTATACCGACCTTTCGGGTTATGACGGTAGATAGCTAGGCCGGTATACTGGCCTTTCGGGTATATACACTGTTACAACTGGCCGGTAAACCGGCCAGTCGGGTTCAAAGGGTTAAAAAGTTGTAAGACATCACATAATGAGTTGCACTAATGAGATTATGTCATATATTATATTAAGTCTCATTAACAAATGTGGTCTTAAACAAAGTAACAAAAAGAATAATACCCAATAAGTTTTCTAAAATTCAACAAATAATTTTTTTCTTAATACTCAAAGTGAAAATTTATAAAAAACAGACTTGGTGTATCACAATGATATAATTCAGATGTACTGACATTATACAAAACTTTACAAATTAAGTCAAGGAAATGACTCTTACAGACAGATGTACTGACATAATACAAAACTTGACAGACTGATGTACTGACATAATACAAAACATGACCAATAAGTCAAGGAAATGACTCTTACAGACAGATGTACTGACATACCAAACTTGACCAATAAGTCAAGGAAATGACTCTTACAGACAGAAGGTAAGACATAATACAAAACATGACCAATAAGTCAAGGAAATGACTCTTACAGACAGATGTACTGACATAATACAAAACTTGACCAATAAGTAAAAAAAATGACTCTTACAGACAGATGGTAAGACATGATACAAAACTTGACCAATAAGTCAAGGAAATGACTCTTACAGACAGATGGTAAGACATGATACAAAACTTGACCAATAAGTCAAGGAAATGACTCTTACAGACAGATGGTAAGACATGATAACACAAAATACTTCGAGCAAATACGGAGTGGTTATTTAAGAAAAGATAGCATCTAATATGTTCTCACCTGACAGTGTGATACAGACGCTTTATAAATGACTGAACCTCTGACAAGGCATGGAAAAGAAGTCGAGGATGAGCACCAATGCCAATATAGGCTGCTCTGAAAACATCTACAAGCCCCTCAATAAGTTTACCAAGGGGATGGAAACTTGCTGAAAAAGCCTGAAAACAGATTAAAATTAATATGATGTCATAAATGAAATGAAATAAATTACATTGTTTATAAATAAAAGAGACATTCTTTATCTTACCCCACTGGTGATGAAGATTGAGTAAACATTCAATTTAAAAAACAAAATACTGCAAGGCAGGAGCAGTAAGCTAATTTGTTTGACAAAATTTAGCATTTAGCAAAACCATGGTGAAGATTTTCAGTTTTAGCTTAACAATATTTATTAATTCATCCTGTAGAAATGATACATATATTAATAATATTTGTTTTGAGGACTGAAAACTTAGGCCTAAAGACCTGCATGAACAGTAATGGTGTAATTGAGGACAGAAAACTTAGGCCTAAAGACCTGCATGAACAGTAATGCTGTAATTGAGGACTGCTGACATATGCCTAAAGACTTGCATAAACAGTAATGATGTAATTGAGGACTGCTGACATAGGCCTAAAGACTTGCATAAACAGTAATGATGTAATTGAGGACTGCTGACATAGGTCTAAAGACTTGCATAAACAGTAATGATGTAATTGAGGACTGCTCACATATGTCTAAAGACTTGCATAAACAGTAACGATGTAATTGAGAACTGCTGACATATGCCTAAAGACTTGCATAAACAGTAATGATGTAATTGAGGACTGCTGACATAGGCCTAAAGACTTGCATAAACAGTAATGATGTAATTGAGGACTGCTGACATAGGCCTAAAGACTTGCATAAACAGTAATGATGTAATTGTGGACTGCTGACATATGCCTAAAGACTTGCATAAACAGTAATGATGTAATTGAGGGTTATGAGCTACCACTTTTATATACTGTCCATTAAACACACAACACATGGGATATAAACTTTGGAGAAGGTAATTTATAATTGATTCTCAAAAGCATAATTAAAATCAATTATGTTTGGACAAAAGAAATACTTAAATTTAACCTGTATAATTTCATGCATTACAGTTATAAGAGGGTGACTATATAAAGGGTTTGAATTTATCCAATATTTTAGTATGAAGAAGCAAAATTATAATTAATTCAACCACTGCCATACAGATATATATTTAAACTGGGTTTTGTTCTTATTGTTGTGAGATTAACACTATTTTTAAGCATATTATAGGCTATACATGGCAGCCAGTATAACTGCTGCAGAAAGGACCAGGACAACCCCCAGAAAGAATCACCAACCCACAATAAGCTACTGGCATGCTTTATTACATGCCCATATAAGTCATGAGTGAGACTCAAAGAGTGGAGATGGCATATAGGTCATGAGTGAGACTCAAAGAGTGGAGATGGCATATAGGTCATGATTGAGACTCAAAGAGGGGAGATGGCATATAAGTTATGATTGAGACTCAAAGAGGGGAGATGGCATAAGTCATAATTGAGACTCAAAAACACACTGAAAGAGGTGATATGGCATATAAGTCATGATTGAGCATCAAGAACTCCTTGAAAAGAGGTAAGATGGTAGTGATCAGTACATGCAAATGCTTTATACCACTTGGCCACTCTGGGTCCCTATTCTAAAACATAATTAGGTAGCATACAAAACATTCTGGTACGTAATTCAAGAGTTTAATGAAATCATCAAAAATGTCTACACAGAAGGCCAATTTTTGTTATCTGGAAATTTAGTTAAGATGCATAATATTTATTTTTACTGCATCAGCATCACCACTATGTATATTATTGGTCTCTGCTGCTAATAATATAACAGCATCACCACTATATATATCTTTACTGCTATTATTATAAGAGGATCACTGCTTACTGATAGAAAAGTACATGAAATGACGGTTGTTTCACTCTTATTAAACCGCTCCGGTGGCCTAGTAGTTAGAGCATCTGCCACGTGTGCTGAAAAATGGTGTTAAACCTATAACAGCAACAACATCTTGATATGATATACTATAACCAAACAACATAGTGATTTGAGTATAACTAAACAGTATAGAGATTTGAATTACTAATTCCAAGCATCACAGTACATACATTAATATTCAAACATCTTGTAATATTACCTTTTCTAGGTACTCTTTAATAATCTTGTAGTGTTCCAAGGTGAGGCAAGATACACCATGTGGAGGTATCTTCTCAAGCTGCTCAAAATTCACACTCCTCACTTTTGACTTGATATTAGAGCTAAAAGAAAAAGTGATGATGTGACTGTGACTGTCATAGCATTTGTACAGGATGACTTATTAAGACCAGTACTACCTTTCACTGTGGTCACAGTTGAATCAAAGGATGATTTATTAAGACCAGTACTAACTCTCACTGTGGTCATGGTTGAATCAAAGGATGACTTATTAAGACCAGTACTAACTCTCACTGTGGCCATGGTTGAATCAAAGGATGATTTATTTAGACCAGTACTAACTCTAACTGTGATCACGGCCGAATCAAAGGATGACTTATTAAGACCAGTATTACCTCTCACTGTGATCACGGCTTAAAGTATGACTTATTAAGACCTATCTTGTGCTAAAAAATGGTATTAAATATACAACAACCACCTCATTAGTATGTGTGCATTTTGCTCATTATCAATCAATCTATTCAAAGTCTGTGATGAGCTCAAAACAAGATCTAAAACCAAGTCTCCAGATGAAAGATCACCTTATTAATATGAACGGATCACTCATTTTCAAATTAATCATAGAATCTTATTATAAACAAACTGGATACAAAATAAGGCCTCCAGAGTGGCAACAAGTTTAGCAAATCAGATGCAAGATCACTTCATTAACATGCATGGTTCTTGCTCACGTTTAGACTATTTGATATTTGTATGATATAAAATTGCATTCCAAGTTTGACTGATGCTGGATCAAGAATATGGACTGCAGAGTTAAACATTAAATTCAAAAGTATGATCATACAGACAAGTTATAATATTATGGGTAATATACCTTTTCTCCAATTCGCGAAGTCTCTTTCTACCATTGACGAGAATAACTGCAACAGCTTCCCATGCTTTCTTTGTGTTAGGTTCTCCATCTCTGTTGTAGTGTAGAGTAGTGTGACAGTGATAAAATAGCTCATCCCATTTTCTGTCAGGTCTCACACTCAGCTTGCCAAAATAACTGTAAAAAAGATGAAACTTATGTTAGTTAGTGGACCATATAACAGTCCAATGATATATTATTCAAAGCAAAGGCAGTGTGAACTTGCATTAGACAACAAATCAATGACATATTATTCAAAATCAAGGTAGAGTGAACTTGCAAGTATACAAGCACTGTAATGATATGATTTCTTGCAACTTAAAATATATCAGACATGTACAGTGTTATAATATAAAATGGTATCATACATCAAAGGCCATGTTTTCTGCAAGTCTCAGATGCTTTGGGATAAATTAGTGAAACAATAAAGTCCCTAACACTTATTGTATCCGAGAATCAGCTATTACATAGAAACATACAACAGATTAAATAATGACACTTCAATTATTATTGTCATTATTACATTCTTTTAGATCTGGAATATATACAGGATATTTGCTTGAAACGAGTGAGAAACTGATATATTTTATCAAGTGGATGAAAGCAAAGCCACAAGTGAAAATACTATAGTTTTTCACCTACGAGATGAAATTATCCGTTATTCACTCATTTCAAGCAAATAGTCATTTTTATTTTATGCTCACTTACATTGGTTACCTAAAGTTTGTGACGGTGAATTTCTAAATTCTTACAGTACTGTCACCTGTTTACCATACATGTTCTGATGTGCTTTGTGTACCTGTGCACAAAATTAGTTCCATATCAGACTGATACAAATTAACTGATATTTCAAGAATAACAAACTACATGTCTCAAGGATAACATACATGGATTATTAATAAGAAGACATAAGAAAAAAATAGTTCACTGACAGAAATTGAAAGGGAGGTAAATATGTTCTGACCTAAAAAAAAGTAGTTACTGTAGTGAAAAAATATTGTTATTTTTTTCAATACATTGAAATATCAGTATTTTTTTAATTGCAAAATTTAGCATAAAATAAAATGAAACATTTATGAGTACATAAAGTCCAACGTATATTGTCAATAGAATTGAATTCAGAAAAAATAATCATTTCATAAAAATGTTTGCTTGTTAATTTGCACTGAAGACAGATCTTTCAGTCCTATGGGATAGTATCCTCTTTATTGAGTTATCAGCCACAAGTATGTATAAGACACATGAAATACTGCCCATTGATACATATAATTTACAACTCAACATCCACTGGAAGAGAGTACTCAGTACAATCTAAGAAAACTTTGACAGAAATAACAAACAAAAATTACAAAATCCAACGTCTTAACAATTAAGTTAAAACTTAAAATACAATATATCTGGTATAAAAATACATTAAAAATGATAAAATTATTACAAATACCAACTATATTCATAGGAAATGTGAGCCAGTATAGTTCAGTGTGAAAAGTAAATGGCATATGAGTTTACAGCCAGCCAGCTGGAAATATAAAGCTTTGTCTTTATTGTAAAAAAAATTGGACCATAGAAATCTAAAAAGGAAATTGCAAAGCATATATCACATTTTCACCGATAAGCACTTGGTTTTTCAATGGAGGTAAATGTATTAAGTACATTACCTTGATTTTGTATCAACTGAACCTGTGGAGCTGATGGATTTGGTCATTGAAGATTTTATAAATGAACCATTTATCTTAAGTCCTTCATTCCAGGAACCAGTAAAAGCACCTTCAATCTTGTCTCCATTTGGAAATGTCAGAGTGCCCTGCATGAAAAGAGCAGTTTCTTTAGAGTTAAGTGACTAATAAGTACTAATAGTACAAAAGTAATAATAACTTCTCTGCTTACTAATGTGAAAGTTACCCATGAGTGTTCTTTCCATAGATAAAGGGACCAACAATAAACCCCTTTATCTGGTTGAACAAAGATGCAAATTTTTCTATTGGCTAGGCTTGTAATGTTGTGCTCAAATTATGATTGGGAAAGCCTCACTGAAGAAACATTTTACTCTTAATTCTGGTTTCTTCAGCAGAAATGTTACCCCATAAAAATTGTATGATAATATGTAAGTAGAGAAAGAATACCATGCCCTTACTCAAGCAACTTAAAGTCATGCAACAAAAAGGCTAGTGCTAGTACGTTTTTTTTGGCATTTGTGAGTCTGAAAGAAAATATTCACATTCCCACAATTCATTCAATGGAAGTTGAGTAATTCTGGTTTATGCCAAGTTGATGTGGGAACAATGCTGATATGGAGAAAGATATTTCTTTCATAATTGCTGGAGAATGTCATTTCCGGCTTCCATTCTACTGCTTTTATGATGTCAGTTAGAGTGGCAGTTGTAATCAAAAGGATGTTAGTGACAAACACAACAAAAACATTAATGTGGGCTTTTTCCTCAAGCATAAGATATATTCCTTTTCTTCTCTGAATGAGAACTCAATCTTCCGATTGACTCAGTACACCTGAGATATTATGTTGATGACTTGATGGGGTTCTGCAGACACTCATTTCACTTTTGATACTGCAAGAGTGACTCGATGGGGTCCTATGGACAGTTTATTTTAGATAACCACTTCATGGCTTTGATGGTGGTTATGCAGACACTCTTGGCTCATTTTAGTTACCACTTCTGTGCCATGATGGGTCTTACAGACACACTCAGTTCATTTTAGATATAAAGTCTGAGCCATGATGGGGTCTTACAGACACCCCGAGGATGATGAATCCAAGGAAGACATTGGTTTCAAGACAATGGACTGATTACCCTAAATGGGAGTCTTGTTATTGGCAATAGCAGCATGTATCGCAAGAGAAATTTAAACATTATAACAGAACTGCAGATAGTTCAGGTCAATACACAATTTCAAGACTGCCTTAACTAGAAAGCAGGTTTTTGTACAAGTGGGGAGTCATGAAGACTGTTGGCAGTGGTCTGAAGGGTGTATTACCTAACAACATCAGACAACATTGAAGATTTAATTTCAAAACAAAACATCAAGATTTTTTAAGTCAATACAAAATCTGCGATAAAAGTCAACACACTGTATTAAAAAAAGGGAATTAATGAATTCTGCAATGAAGATAGTGAACAATTGACAGCGAAAAATAGTTAAGTATTTTTCCCTAGGAAAACAGAACCCTTAAAACTGTTGAGAGAGAAGACATGATTTTGGCATTTACTTGGCTCTATGAAAGGTCCTACTAGCAAGCATGAACAGAAAGTTTAATTGATGGGTGACCGTTAACATGATTTGGTGCCAATTCCTCGAAGGGGAGACAATTGTATTCACACTTATACCTGGGCTAGTCGCTTACATTTGTTTGAGCACTTTTATTCTACAAAAATAATATGGTGAATTTTAGTTTCCAATGATTGGGTTGGTGTTCTCCAATATAATATGATTAGGTAAAATATGTGATAAAGAAACGAAGATGGGTTGTTTGAAACTTCATAGTAATACATGGTACATACAAATAAAGATAAAATTATCACAAAATGCAAGTAAACATGTCTTCATCTTAACAGCATGTATCAATATATATCAAAATATTAGAATACCTTTCCTTGTAGTTGTGTTATCCCTGAAAACTCTCCTTCATAGATACTGCTGTCATCTGTCACCATCAGTCCAAATCCCTGAAAATAAAATTAATCCCAAATCCCTGAAAATAAAATTAATCCCAAATCTCTGAAAATAAAATTAATCACAAATCCCTGAAAATAAAATTGATCATAGAGAGAATAGTCATAGGATATTACTAACTAGGTTCTTATATTTTCTGTAATTAACATTGTCAATGTTGTTATGATTATTATTATTATTATTATTATTATTATTATTATTATTATTATTATTATTCTTGTTATTATTGTTATTATTGTTGTTATTAATAATTATTAATATCATTGTTGTTATTATTATTATTATTATTATTATTATTATTATTATTATTATTATTATTATACAATGAAGTTAAAAAGGGAACAAATGCAAAACAATTTTTGGTTATAAAACTTGATTTTAATATTCACATACACAAAGGCTGAAATTGGGATCATCCCCTTTTGTTAGAAAAATGGTTCACAACATTAATTTCACAGAATGCTATGATTTGCCTGCCAGGATTTAAATGCAAACCCATGATATAACCACTAAAGTATAAAAACTTTGTCAATGTGATACATTTTGTTCTCTGAGAGCATTATTCAGTTTGAATATAAAATCAAAGTTTGATGGTTGAACATAATCGTAGCATCCTATTTATCATCTGGCTAAGTCAGAGTAACAGTATTACATACAATGCTGCTGTATTGTAAACGTAAATGGTATAACATACAATGCTGCTGTATTGTAAACGTAAATGGTATAACATACAATGCTGCTGTATTGTAAACGTAAATGGTATAACATACAATGCTGCTGTATTGTAAACGTAAATGGTATAACATACAATGCTTCTGTATTGTAAACGTAAATGGTATAACATACAATGCTGCTGAATTGTAAACGTAAATGGTTGGCAGCATCACAGTGTCAGGATGACTGCGCTACAATAAAATGAACATAATTAATGGAACATGAAAACAGTTTTCCCCATGGTCACCAGTACCATTCAACACGAAGACCCATATTGAATGTTATGTCTGTACATACAATAGTGACAGTGAAACAAAGCCAATTACAAAAGCTTTATGTCTGTACATCCAATAGTGACTGTACATACAACCAATAGTGACAATGAAATAATGTCAAGTACAAACGTTTTATGTCTGTACATACAATAGTGACTGTACATACAATAATGACAGTGAAATAAAGCCAATTACAAAAGATTTATATCTGTACATACAATAGTGACTGTACATACAACAGTGACTGTACATACAATAGAGACAGTGAAATAAAGCCAATTACAAAAGATTTATATCTGTAAATACAAGTGACTGTACATACAATAGTGACTGTACATACAATAGAGACAGTGAAATAAAGTAAAGTACAAAAGCTTTATGTCTGTACATATAATAATGACTGTACATACAATAGTGACAGTGAAATAAAGCCAATTACTAAAGCTTGATGTCTGTACATACAATAGTGACTGTACATACAACAGTTACAGTGAAACAAAGCCAAGTACAAAAGCTTTATGTCTGCACATACAATATTGACTGTGAAACAAAGCCAAGTACAAAAGCTTTGTCTGTACATACAATAGTGACTGTACATACAATATTGACAGTGAAACAAAGCAAAGTACAAAAGCTTTGTCTGTACATACAATAGTGACAGTGAAACAAAGTCAAGTACAAAAGCTTTGTCTGTACATACAATACTGACAGTGAAATAAAGCCAAGTAGAAAGGTTTTGTCTGTACATACAACAGTGACAGTGAAATAAAGTCAAGTACAAAAGTTTTGTCTGTACATCCAATAGCGACTGTACATACAATAGTGACAGTGAAATAAAGTCAAGTACAAATACATTATGTCTGTACATACAATACTGACAGTGAAATAAAGCCAAGTAGAAAGGTTTTATGTCTGTACATACAACAGTGACAGTGAAATAAAGCCAATTACAAAAGCTTTATGTATGTACATCCAATAGTGACTGTACATACAAAAGTGACTGTACAAACAATATTGACAGTGAAACAAAGCCAAGTATGAAAGCTTTATGTCTGTACATACAATATTGACAGTGAAATAAAACCAAGAACAAAAGCTTTATATCTGTATATACAATAGTGACTGTACATACAATAGTAACAGTGAAATAAAGCCAAGTACAAAAGTTTTATGTCTGTACATACAATAGTGACTGTACATACAATAGTGACAGTAAAATAAAGCCAATTACAAAAGCTTTATGTCTGTATATCCAATAGTGACTGTACATACAATAGTGATGGTGAAATAAAGACAAGTACAAAAACCTTGTACATCCAATAGTGACTGTACATACAATAGTGATAGTGAAATAAAGCCAATTACAAAAGCTTTATGTCTATACATACAATAGTGACTGTGCATACAATAGTGACTCAACATACAATAGTGACAGTGAAATAAAGCCAAGAACAAAAACTTTATATCTGTATATACAATAGTGACTGTACATACAATAGTAACAGTGAAATAAAGTCAAGTACAAAAGTTTTATGTCTGTATGTATATACAATAGTGACTGCACATACAATAGTGACAGTGAAATAAAGTCAAGTACAAAAGTTTTATGTCTGTACATACAATATTGACTGTACATACAATAGTTACAGTGAAATAAAGCCAAGTACAAAAGCTTTATGTCTGTACATACAATAGTGACTGTACATACAATAGTAACAGTGAAATAAAGTCAAGTACAAAAGTTTTACACTATCACTAAGCACTGCTCCAGTATGGTTAGATCATTCAGCTCGGATGCAGGAGGTCATGTGTTCAAACCACAACCGAGTAATACCTAGGACTTTTAACAATGGTATAATCAGATTCCTCAGCATTAAATAAATGTTAGTGTTAGGACTGTTCGGCTTGGTGTCAAGATGGGAATAGGTGGGACATTATGCTACATGTCTGCAGCATGACGACCCAGTGTTAGACATCACTATAAACTGCCACACTGCAAACATCAAAGCAATATGACTGAATTTTTTTTAATGCTATGTTATAAATCCAGATCACAAACAATACACCTACAGGCATACACACCCATTATCAATAAAATAGTACACCTTAACATTAATACGCCTATACATCCATAAAAAAAATTTAATGATTCACACCATTTTATGAAAATGTTAAGACTTTGTAAGGTATTGAATATAGGGACAATATATAAATGAATAAGAAAAAGTAAATTAAATAATTCAAAAAGGCTTGTTAATCTCACAGTAACAAAATATTTAATACCATTAATCCAAAGCACAACTTACAGCAGTCAAATATTAATATGCAGTACACTATTCGAAAAAGAAAATGTAATGACACACAAATGATCTTTGAAATGTCAGCATTTGAGAAGTTGGAGCCTTATCTCAAGTTCCCATTTAAGGAGAGTGAGAGAGGTTTGCTTTTCTTCCCATTCCTACAACAACTGTTTGCTTTAATAATAAAATCTATTATTCCATTTTCTTTAATTTGAAACATACTATGAGTATCAAAATATAGAAAGAATGTTGTGATTAATATATGCATAAATTCGTTTGAATTGTACAAGATAAAAGCACCCCATAATGTTATAAGCAATACTCTCATGTATTTACAAGATTGTTGTGATTAATATATCCATAAATAAATTAAAACACTAACAAAATAAAAAGTAAGGAATTTTGAGGGAAGTTTCCTTTTTCTTAATAAAGGTAAGCACTTTTGCAGGCCTTACATAGGTTTACATAGGTTTAATATAAAGTAATCATAATCTAGTTTGTAAGGATTGATATGTGTTAAGAGTACTACACCTTAAGATTAATACACTCATGAAGTTTTTTAAAATGAAGAATAGTACTCCTTAAGGTGAATATACCAATAAAGTTGTGTCAATGTAGTACTCCTTAAGGTGAATATACCAATACAGTTCTGTCAATGTAGTACTCCTTAAGGTGAATATACCAATACAGTTCTGTCAATGTAGTACTCCTTAAGGTGAATATACCAATAAAGTTCTGTCAATGTAGTACTCCTTAAGGTGAATATACCAATAAAGTTATGTCAATGTAGTACTCCTTAAGGTGAATATACCAATAAAGTTATGTCAATGTAGTACTCCTTAAGGTGAATATACCAATAAAGATATGTCAATGTAGTACTCCTTAAGGTGAATATACCAATAAAGTTGTGTCAATGTAGTACTCCTTAAGGTGAATATACCAATAAAGTTATGTCAATGTAGTACTCCTTAAGGTGAATATACCAATAAAGTTATGTCAATGTAGTACTCCTTAAGGTGAATACTTTTATAAATGTTGTCAATGGTGAGTACTACTCTTCATTATTAATACATTTTTGTTAATGGCATGTAGTATTCCTATGATAAATACACATTTGTGTTAATGTAGAGTAGTAATTCTTAATGTTAATACTTCCATAACATTCACAATACACTTACAAAGTTTCGTGACTTAACAAACAAGAGTTTTAAAGAAACTGAAATAAATACAA
Organism: Unio delphinus; assembly: GCA_029339505.1. Classification (NCBI taxonomy): domain Eukaryota; kingdom Metazoa; phylum Mollusca; class Bivalvia; order Unionida; family Unionidae; genus Unio; species Unio delphinus. The sequence goes on from JAQISU010000064.1 coordinate 3,526,833, forward strand.
AAACTTAACAGCTGCATGAAAAGAAAATCAGTGACCTATTCTTGCCCATAATAAGACAGTAGTCACTGAATTTCACAACTATGCTACTAGCAGTATAAGATCTGTATTTGAAACTGAGATATAAACTTCCACTGCCACCAATACTATTGGGAAAATGACATCTATGTTTTGCAGGCAAGACACAACTGGTGCATATTATTAAGATGTTATTTGACAAGGTAATAGAAAATCTCATTTCAAGATAGCTATGTAAGGCAATGTGAGATAGCTTGCTGGTAGCTTCTCATGGGTCGGCAGTTCTTTCCAGGGTTTTCCCAGGTTCATCCTCCACCTTTAACACTGACTGTCATGCATAGCCTATCTTGTGCTGAAAATTACATTAAACTATACAATAAGAATAAGAACAAAATTAATATGACTGTAATTATATATACATAGAGATGGTCTGACAGTCTGACAGATGCATGAGAGAGAGAGAGAGAGAGAGAGAGAGAGAGAGAGAGAGAGAGAGAGAGAAGAAAGAAAGAAAGAGAAACAGACAGAATATGACGGACAGACATACAGAGACAGACTCAGACAGAGGGATAATTTCATACTGCATTCTATATACACATCAGTCCTACTCACAATCATTTTACCACCCTGGAAATTGCCTTCAAAATACATCCCATCCAGTGTGACAACAATACCATCACCATGGCGATTATCCTCCTGCCACATTCCCAGGTACTTCTCTCCTGCATAAAGAGGTCAAAGGTTACAAATATATACATAGTACTGTAATTTTTATGTTTCAATGAAAAAAAAGAGATACAAGGTCATCCAAATGCAGTGAATTATGTATCGATTAAACAGTATAATAATCTTCCAAATCCAGCCTTTCACACAAAGACAATCACCTTGAGTAGCCAGCTGCGTGCCGATGTTTAACAGTTTAATCTGCAGCAACACCAAATAATAGGACACTTGTATTTAATGGGATAGCTGTTACAGTGATATGACCAGGTAAGTATTCTTGAAGAAGAAGCATAATTTAATGAAGGAAATCCTTTCTCAAGAGTTAAAGGCTTTAGCCAATCACATAATCATCAGAAAAATAGGTCATCCATGCCAAGATAACAAAATACTGTCAAACGGACTTTCTAATGGCCTAATTACTAGATTCATGATGAACAAAGAAACAAAGCTTTTTAAACCAAGTCCTAATATTCCTTGGCTGTCTTGTTATCTGATTACAATTGTAATTGAGAAGGCTAAATTAAGGTAGTTTAATTATATTACTTACATAATAACATCGTTTACAAGGTTCAAATGATCTACTAAATTGAGTCAAACTGACACATAACCAAAACACAGTTGGCATTTAATTATATTCTCATACACAACTCATGGACATATCTGTGATATGACACGGACATATCTGTGATATGACATGGACATATCTGTGATATGACACGGATATTTTTCACATTTAGAATATGAAATGGCATATTGCATTTATATAAATTAGACTGAAACAAAATTAAAAGATGGAACTAATACACAGTTAACATAATTTATCTAATTGGTATTTATACAAAAAAGGGTTCCACCAGTAGGCATTCGTTAAATATTAGTTGAAATTTTGTTGAATATTGTCTTTTTACAGTGTACTGTGAAAGTTGCTTCGAAAGAAAATTTAAGAAAATAGGACTTCTTATTAAAATGTAAGAATTTCAAGACGTTCATTCACATTCAAATTTTTGTGTTTGAACAGATTTTGACGATAAAACAAGTAATATATAAGGCTACTTTTAATAATTTTGATTAAGATATTATTTATTTTCAACAAACAGGAGCCATTTTTTTGTAATTACTGAATAAAATGGAATCCATACATGACCCCATATCATTAGCAGGTTTTTGAGATATCCATGTGTGAGGTATCAAGGGAGTGTTTGATTTACAATTCTACAGGGTCATTCTTCATCAAAATTATATTCAATATTGACAGTAATCAGTTTTGTAATTAAAATTTGAGTCCACTGTAGTCATTCTTCATTTATATTAAGTTTGACATTTAGAGAATTCAATTTTATATTTATTGTATTTGCTTTGACATCAATATTATTCAGTTTGATACTGACAGTATTCAGTTATATACTGTCAATATTCAGTTATATACTGTCAGGATTCAGTTATATACTGTCAGTATTCAGTTATATACTGTCAGTATTCAGTTTCATACTGTCAATATTCAGTTATATACTGTCAAGATTCAGTTTCATACTGACAGCATTCAGTTATATACTGTCAATATTCAGTTATATACTAACAGGATTCAGTTATATACTGTCAATATTCAGCTATATACTGACAGTATTCAGTGTGATCATTACAATTCTTTGTTTAGTCCATCAATAGTATTCCATTTGTTATCAACATTAATCAGTTTCATACTGCTGACTTTGTTATAAATAGTATTCAGTTTGATGTTTACATTATTCAGTTTGATATTTACAGTATTCAGTTTGATATTTACAGTATTCAGTTTGATGTTTACATTATTCAGTTTGATATTTACATTATTCAGTTTGATATTTACAGTATTCATTTTGATATTTACATCATTCAGTTTGATGTTTACATGATTCAGTTTGATGTTTACATTATTCAGTTTGATATTTACAGTATTCAGTTTGATATTTACAGTATTCAGTTTGATATTTACATTATTCAGTTTGATATTTACAGTATTCATTTTGATATTTACATTATTCAGTTTGATGTTTACATGATTCAGTTTAATGTTTACATTATTCAGTTTGATATTTACAGTATTCAGTTTGATATTTACAGTATTCAGTTTGATGTTTACATTATTCAGTTTGATATTTACAGTATTCAGTTTGATATTTACAGTATTCAGTTTGATATTTACAGTATTCAGTTTGATGTTTACAGTATTCAGTTTGATATTTACAGTATTCAGTTGATATTTACAGTATTCAGTTTGATATTTACATTATTCAGTTTGATATTTACAGTATTCAGTTTGATATTTACAGTATTCAGTTTGATGTTTACAGTATTCAGTTTGATATTTACAGTATTCAGTTTGATATTTACAGTATTCAGTTTGATGTTTACAGTATTCAGTTTGATGTTTACAGTATTCAGTTTGATATTTACAGTATTCAGTTTGATGTTTACAGTATTCAGTTTGATATTTACAGTATTCAGTTTGATGTTTACAGTATTCAGTTTGATGTTTACATTATTCAGTTTGATATTTACAGTATTCATTTTGATATTTACAGTATTCTGCTTAGTTTGATGTTTACAGTATTCAGTTTGATGTTTACAGTATTTAAATTGATATTCACAGTCTTCAGTTTGATATTTACAGTATTCAGTTTGATATTCACAGTATTCAGTTTGATGTTTACATGATTCAGTTTGATGTTTACAGTATTCAGTTTGATATTTACAGTATTCAGTTTGATGTTTACAGTATTCAGTTTGATGTTTACATTATTCAGTTTGATATTTACAGTATTCAGTTTGATATTTACAGTATTCAGTTTGATATTTACAGTATTCTGCTTAGTTTGATGTTTACAGTATTCAGTTTGATGTTTACAGTATTTAAATTGATATTCACAGTCTTCAGTTTGATATTTACAGTATTCAGTTTGATATTCACAGTATTCAGTTTGATGTTTACATTATTCAGTTTGATGTTTACAGTATTCAGTTTGATATTTACAGTATTCAGTTTGATGTTTACAGTATTCAGTTTGATGTTTACATTATTCAGTTTGATATTTACAGTATTCAGTTTGATATTTACAGTATTCAGTTTGATATTTACAGTATTCTGCTTAGTTTGATGTTTACAGTATTCAATTTGATGTTTACAGTATTTAAATTGATATTCACAGTCTTCAGTTTGATATTTACAGTATTCAGTTTGATATTCACAGTATTCAGTTTGATGTTTACATTATTCAGTTTGATGTTTACAGTATTCAGTTTGATATTTACAGTATTCAGTTTGATGTTTACAGTATTTAGTTTGATATTTACAGTATTCAAATTGATATTCACAGTATTCAGTTTGATATTTACATTATTCAGTTTGATGTTTACAGTATTCAGTTTGATATTCTCAGTATTCAAATTGATGTTTACATTATTCAGTTTGATGTTTACATTATTCAGTTTGTTATTTACATTATTCAGTTTGATATTTACAGTATTCAGTTTTCAAATTGCATTATTCAATTTGCCATTGAAAAGTTTAGTTTACCATATATGGCTGCCCTGCACCCTTGTTCAGTTTGATAACTGCAGTCCTAGACTGTTATACATGGTAGTTCTAGACCAGTATTTAGAAAGATAATTACAAACCTAGTCTGTTTTACGTGGTAACTCTGGACCAGTATTTAGAAAGATAATTACAAATCTAGTCTGTTGTATAGATACCATGATCATTCTATATTCAATTATAAGTTACAATTCTATTCTTAAGTGCTTGTAATAATAACAGTCAACATCCAACCATCATAAAAAGATGTTTTCCCTCACCTTTAAGGATATCATCCATGACCCCATAACCGTGCTTTTTGTCTGCAATCCACTCTCCAATATAGATGAAGGATGCACTGGTAATTTTTCGGCCCTTTCTGTATGTTCCATGGCCCCATTTCCGTCCTTCTTTGAAATATCCCTCATAGAGGTCGCCATTGCCATACCTGGAAAAATGACCAGGTAAATTTAAATTACATATGTGGCTAAATAAAGGCTTGGCGCTGTCTGATAGTGCCAGTCAAACAGTGATGTATGGTATTTAATGCCCTCCCCTACCTCCCACTTTGGAAATTCACTCCCCTCAGAATATCAGAGAATCCATGGTAAACGTAACTAGTATCTTCTGGTGGAAACTCCATGCTGATATTAGTTTATATTTCGGACAAGTAACAAACACAAGTTTTATAAGATGGCTTCCTTGGTGGCCATATTTGATACCATACTGGCATTTCCATTTAGAACCAACATTATTAAAAGTCTTTCAATGAAATTACAACATCAACATGGCCACCCATTCAGGAGGACTAGCGATATCAAGATTTTCAAGATGCTGACTGTTGCCATATTGGATTTTAGATCAGGACATCAAGCCATTGCATATGTTCTTATGACCAGTTGACATCAAGCCATCCCATATGTTCTTATGACCAGTAGACATCAAGCCATCCCATATGTTCTTATGACCAGTAGACATCAAGCCATCCCATATGTTCTTATGACCAGTAGACATCAAGCCATCCCATATGTTCTTATGACCAGTAAAAATCAAACCATCCCATATGTTCTTATGACCAGTAGACATCAAACCATCCCATATGTTCTTATGACCAGTAGACATCAAGCCATCCCATATGTTCTTATGACCAGTTAAAATCAAACCATCCCATATGTTCTTATGACCAGTAGACATCAAACCATCCCATATGTTCTTATGACCAGTAGACATCAAACCATCCCATATGTTCTTATGACCAGTAGACATCAAGCCATCCCATATGTTCTTATGACCAGTAGACTTCAAGCCATCCCATATGTTCTTATGACCAGTAGACTTCAAGCCATCCCATATGTTCTTATGACCAGTAGACATCAAGCCATCCCATATGTTCTTATGACCAGTAGACATCAAGCCATCACATATGTTCTTATGACCAGTAGACATCAAGCCATCCCATATCTTCTTATGACCAGTAGACATCAAGCCATCCCATATCTTCTTATGACCAGTAGACATCAAGCCATCCCATATGTTCTTATGACCAGTAGACATCAAGCCATCCTATATGTTCTTATGACCAGTAGACTTCAAGCCATCCTATATGTTCTTATGACCAGTAGACAACAAGCCATCCCATATGTTCTTATGACAAGTAGACATCAAGCCATCCCATATGTTCTTATGACCAGTAGACATCAAGCCATCCCATATGTTCTTATGACCAGTAGACATCAAGCCATCCCATATGTTCTTATGACCAGTAGACATCAAGCCATCCCATATGTTCTTATGACCAGTAGACATCAAACCATCCCATATGTTCTTATGGCCAGTAGACATCAAGCCATCCCATATGTTCTTATGGCCAGTAGACATCAAGCCATCCCATATGTTCTTATGACCAGTAGACATCAAGCCATCCCATATCTTCTTATGACCAGTAGACATGAAGCCATCCCATATGTTCTTATGACCAGTAGACATCAAGTTATCCCATATGTTCTTATGACCAGTAGACATCAAGCCATCCCATATGTTCTTATGACCAGTAGGGCTAAAATGAGTGAATTTTCGCAAATGTTTCTTACCTGATATTTCCAAATCCATGCAATTTACCATTTTTCCATGTCCCTTCCAAGACATCCTCAAACTTGTCCCCTATTGGCTGAATCAATTTGCCATATCTGCAAACAGAAAATTAGAGTGGTTAGTATTGAGGTCGTAACAGTTAACATTGACATTGATCAGTTAGTATTGAGATCAGTAATGAAATATATCAGTCAGTTTGTATTAAGATCAGTATTGAAATATATCAGTCAGTTTGTATTAAGATCAGTATTGAAATATATCAGTCAGTTTGTATTAAGATCAGTATTGAGATCATACCAGTCAGTTTGTATTGAGATCATATAATTTAGTATTAAGATCAAACCAGTATTGAGATCATACCAGTCAGTTTGTACTGAGATCATTTAGTACTAAGATCATACCAATATTGAGATCATACCAGTCAGTTTGTACTGAGATCATTTAGTACTAAGATCATACCATTATCGAGATCATACCAGTCAGTTTGTACCGAGATCATTTAGTACTAAGATCATACCATTATTGAGATCATACCAGTCAGTTTGTACTGAGATCATTTAGTACTAAGATCATACCAATATTGAGATCATACCAGTCAGTTTGTACTGAGATCATTTAGTACTAAGATCATACCAATATTGAGATCATACCAGTCAATTTGTACTGAGATCATTTAGTACTAAGATCATACCAATATTGAGATCATACCAGTCAGTTTGTACTGAGATCATTTAGTACTAAGATCATACCATTATTGAGATCATACCAGTCAGTTTGTACTGAGATCATTTAGTACTAAGATCATACCAATATTGAGATCATATCAGTCAGTCTATACTGAGATCATTTAGCATTAAAATAATATCAGCATTGAGATCATACCATTCAGTCTGTACATAGATCATATCATTTAGTACATGTATTAAGATCAAAACAGTATTGAGATCATACCAAACAGTTTGTATTGAGATCATATCATTTAGTATTAAGATCAAACCAGTATTAAGATCATACCAGTCAGTTTGTATTAAAATCATATCAGTTAAGTATACAGATATCTGTTAGTACTGAGATCATTTAATAATAATAATAATAATAATAATAATAATAACAATAATAACAACAACAACAATAATAATAATATTAATAATAATAATAATAACAACAACAACAACAACAACAATAATAATAATAACAACAATAACAACAACAACAATAATAATAATAATAATAATAATAATAATAATAATGTGGTTTTAGTACCATGCCTAGTCATTAGCAGCTCTAAGTGCTTTATATTATTGAAGAAAACATAAAAACTTATACAATGATAAGATATATACAAAAACAAATTACAAAACAAAAACATGCTGACAATAATTAAGGAAGCAAACATTAATTCTTTAAGTCTGCTCTTGTAGTCCAAATCAGTGAGTTTTATGAAAACTCTTGAATGAGATCACATCATCATTGTATCTAAGATCTATGGATAATTTCTTTCACGTAGCTGGGCCCATGTCCATAAAAGAACACTGTATGTACGACTTCATTCTAACAGTGGCAAGATGGCAAGAGCCAAGCCAAAACTAACCTTACCCTTGCATAATTGAAATTATTACATAATCTTTTCCATCTGCCAAAACAATAATGCATGTGCCAATCTTTTTAGCCAATAAATAAAAGTTGATTCCATCTTTACTTGCTCTCCTCTGCAACTTATGCAGAAATGCAGCCAGAAATTTCTTAGAAGAGAGAGGTCATCCACATATTCAAACATACTGAGGATGCCATGGGTAAAAAAGGTGGTGGGGTAGGAAGGCTTTTTGATCATCTGCTCTGAGACTGATATGCTAGCATAATTTTGCATAATTACACCTGGTTCTTTTGTATGACATCCTGAGCAGAATGTGTCCCACACTTTTCCTTTTTAATCATTTTGTTATTCTGACATGACAAATGAATACTGCTGACCTCTTGCACATTCAAAGTTTCATTTAATGCAGATCAATCAATCAATTTTTGATACCACTCAAGAAAACAATACATTTGGAACCTCTCATTAGTTTCTGTATAAACCACACAAGATCGATATCCATCACTTGTGTTTGAACACTGCTACCAAATTGAGATAATGGACAAAAAGACACAAGTATAAGCAGGAATTATTGATAAACATATACTCTGAATTTTAAAATATATGTCTGCAAATTGAGCATAAAAAAACATGGAAATCAAAGGTTATGTCCATGAGCTGTTACATACTCATTTTTAAAGCTGTGCAACTCCCAACGGTTTTTATTAGAAAATCATAATCCTGGCTATAACCTCTGTTTATGTGAGACTGCCCCCAAGTGGAAATAAATATAACAGCCATTCTAATGTAACAAGCAAAACTTTCCCAACATTGAGTGCAGTTGATATCACCATTACGCACATAAGAAAATAGTAAAAAAAACTTGCTTTATGTCAGACTGTGTACATACTTCAATGGCATGAATTGGATAGAACAAATTTTTATGGCAGGAATCAGCAGAATCTGCCTCATTACGTTAGCATGAATACAAGTTTATATGGCATGCATCATCAGTTTGTTTTTCTAGAAATGTGGAACAGTACATAAATGCACAGACTGATGGTTATAGTGATCAGTGTTTGTGTAAAAACACAGTTGTAGCAATAAGTGTTGGTGTGAAACATGGCTATAGCAACCCAGTGCTGGTGTGAAACACGGTTACAGCAACCCAGTTTTGGTGTTAAACATGAAATCAGCAACCCAGTTTCGGTGTGAAACATCAACCATTTTCATGTAACATCCACTAAGCAACTCTAGTGAAAATGAGTGGGAAAAAATGGGGCAAAAATGTTAGCAACACAGGGCTGACCCTACTACCAGAAAAATGACAATTTTATTTCGCAATGTGCTATTGCAGATGAGACAAAAAGAAATAGAAGGACCAGTAAAATTTATCCAGGTGACACAATTTCTTAATTATTCTCGGTCACACTGACCATTTTTCCAGAATTTAACCAGTCATTATATGCTAAGCCCTAATTTTAATAGTTAAGACACAAGCCCTTTGGAGACATTATTACACAGGTGTAATCAATTAGCTCTAACAGTACAGAGAGCCACTACCACCTGAGGTAACATGACATAACGTTCAAACAGTGCATGGAATCATTGCGATGAAACCAGCCACAGCATTTTAGATTTGCCCTGGACTTTTCATATTTATGTTTTTTACGATTAGGCCTGTACATTACATATTTCTTTTTTTTTAGATTTGCCCTGGACTTTTCATATTTCTTAATTTATTTTAGCTTAGACCTGTAGTTTTCAAAAATCTATATTTAATATTAGCCATGTACTTTTGACATATATTAATTTATTTTAGATTAGACTGTAGCTTCATACATCTTAATTTATATAATATTAGCCATGTACTTTTGGCATAAATTAATTTATTTTAGATTAGACTGTAGTTCTTTTATATCTTATTTTAGATTATCCCTGTACTTTTGGGAAGTCAGGGCACAGTAAAAACAACAGTACATACCCTGTTTGTTGGCCATTCTTAAATTTTCCAGTGTAACATCTTCCATCAGACCACTTCATCTGGCCCCTGTAATCTCACAAATATTGCTCTTTTTTAAGTATGGTACATCCTTATCAAAACAATCTTTATTTAAAAATAAATGAATTACTCACCTGGAACGAACATAATGCAACAGACTCAATAAATATACTTAAAATCAATTTAAACCTGTTACTATATCATGACTACATCATTGTTATATGTTCAATAATGGACGAACTCTCCAATGGCTTAGTGGTAAGAGCATTTGACTTGAATGCTGGAGGTCACGAATTCGAACCCCAGCCAAGTCATAGCAACAATTTACACAAATGGTACTAACAGCTGCCTTGCTAGGCACTCAGCATTAAGAAGTTAATGTCAGGACTGGAACGCCTGGTGTAAGGATAATGTGATGATGCCACATGTCTACAACATGATACCGCAGTGCTAGACATTACTATGAACTACCACTGATACTGCAGATACTGTAGCGATAAGACAGAAAAATTCGTTAAAGCTACATTAAAAATCCAAATCACACACGCACACACACACACACACTCAACCAATAGGTGGCAGCACAGTCCAAATTACTTCCAGTACGCTTCCTGCTTAACAAACAAGCAATAAAAAGTTATCTTCATCTTGTTTTACAAACTGTGTCAATGAATCGTCGATCAGGAGTTAAAATGTAGTGGAGCTAAGTTATATGGATAAAGGAAGCAGTTGCATACTTTAGACATAATCAGTTATTGTCACAAATGGAAAATTAAAATGTTCTGAATATTTTTCTTTTAAGAAGCCTTACATAAAGCCATACTAATACAAAGACTTTCATAAAGCCACATTAATAAGGAGACTCATAAAGCCTTACTAATACAGAGACTCTCATAAAGCCACATTAATAAGGAGACTCATAAAGCCTTACTAATACAGAGACTTTCATAAAGCCACATTAATAAGGAGACTCATAAAGCCTTACTAATACAGAGACTCTCATAAAGCCACATTAATAAGGAGACTCATAAAGCCTTACTAATACAGAGACTCTCATAAAGCCACATTAATAAGGAGACTCATAAAGCCTTACTAATACAGAGACTCTCATAAAGCCACATTAATAAGGAGACTCATAAAGCCTTACTAAAACAGAGACTCTCATAAAGCCACATTAATAAGGAGACTCATAAAGCCTTACTAATACAGAGACTCTCATAAAGCCACATTAATAAGGAGACTCATAAATCCTTACTAATACAGAGACTTTCATAAAGCCACATTAATAAGGAGACTCATAAAGCCTTACTAATACAGAGACTCTCATAAAGCCACATTAATAAGGAGACTCATAAAGCCTTACTAATACAGAGACTCTCATAAATCCATACTAATAAGAAGATTTTCATAAATCCATACTAATATGGAGACTCATAATGCCATACTAATACAGAGACTTTCACTAAGCCATACTTATAAGGAGATTCTCATATAGCCATACTAATACAGAGACTCTCATAAAGCCATACTAATAAGGAGACTTTCATAAAGCCATACTAATGAGGAGACTTTCACTAAACCATACTAAGCAGCAGATAAGAAAATGAAGGTAATAGCAATAAGATTTGATATCTAACAGATTGGCACTAAAGTGTTGAACATTTTAAATAAACTGAAAAAGAAGACAAATGTCAATTTTAGTGTTTTGTAGTGTTAATAGAGTATATATTTTGCTACAATGAAAAATGAAATAAGAAATTGGTTTCATTGATATGTATATTAATTTAATCTTTGTAGTTGCTTGATTGATCAACAATAGATTGTTCAGGTTAATGATAACAAAATAGCAAGACTAGATTTTTGCTTAGAAAATGATACAATGTATTTGTTACTGTCTCATGACTTTATAAATGTTATATGCTGAATTAAAAAATGACAATGTATTTGTTACTTTCTCATGACTACATCAGTGTTTTCTGCTTAGTTAGAAAATGAAACGAAATTTAATTGTATTTGTTTATCTATGGAAATCCAAAGCAGCAATTAATGGCATTGACATTAAAATAGGTGATAGCCAAAAGGTATACAGCAATTAATGGCATTGACATTAAAATAGGTGATAGCCAAAAGGTATACAGCAATTAATGGCATTGACATTAAAATAGGTGATAGCCAAAAGGTATACAGCAATTAATGGCATTGACATTAAAATAGGTGACAGCCAAAAGGTATACAGCAATTAATGGCATTGACATTAAAATAGGTGATAGCCAAAAGGTATACAGCAATTAATGGCATTGACATTAAAATAGGTGATAGCCAAAAGGTATACAGCAATTAATGGCATTGACATTAAAATAGGTGATAGCCAAAAGGTATACAGCAATTAATGGCATTGACATTAAAATAGGTGATAGCCAAAAGGTATACAGCAATTAATGGCATTGACATTAAAATAGGTGATAGCCAAAAGGTATACAGCAATTAATGGCATTGACATTAAAATAGGTGATAGCAAAAAGGTATACAGCAATTAATGGCATTGACATTAAAATAGGTGATAGCCAAAAGGTATACAGCAATTAATGGCATTGACATTAAAATAGGTGATAGCCAAAAGGTATACAGCAATTAATGGCATTGACATTAAAATAGGTGATAGCCAAAAGGTATACAGCAATTAATGGCATTGGCATTAAAACAGGTGATAGCCAAAAGGTATACAGCAATTAATGGCATTGACATTAAAATAGGTGATAGCCAAAAGGTATACAGCAATTAATGGCATTGGCATTAAAACAGGTGATAGCCAAAAGGTATACAGCAATTAATGGCATTGACATTAAAATAGGTGATAGCCAAAAGGTATACAGCAATTAATGGCATTGACATTAAAATAGGTGATAGCCAAAAGGTATACAGCAGCAGGATATTATCAATGGGATCTTTCAATTACAAACACAAACTTATCAACTTTAAATGTTTTTGGAAATAACAGTTACTGTAGCAACTGTTTTCGTAGAAACAAATACACAAAATTGTCTTAAAACTTTTTCAAGGATACCATTCAATATCTATGAAGTAACCAATTCCATTATTGAAAAAAAAGGCTACAGACTTTAATGTAGTAAACAATTAGTGGACATGAAAATACACACTGCATGAAATAATTAAACAGGAACCTGGCACTAAATCAGGAATCAGAAAAGTATCAAACAAAGCTTAATGATCAAACTGGCAAAATTCTAAAACAGAAGACTGATGCCAAGCATAACAATGATGTTTCAATACTTGTTTGAATCAGGAATTAGAAAAGTATCAAATGATGCTTAATGATAAAACAGAAAACTGATGTCAAGCATAACAATGATGTTTCAATACTTGTTTGACATGTCTTTATTGTTTGCACAACCATGTTATTTTGATATGCTATGATAACTTCAAAACTGCACAAGTTATAACAATGATGTGTGTGCATGTGATTTGGATTTTTTAACATAGCTTTAACAATTTATCAGTCATATCGCTACGATGTCTCCAGTATGGCAGTTTATAGTGATATCTAGCACTGGGGCATCATGCAACAGGTATGTAGCATGATGTCCCACCCTGTCATACCCTGTCACATTATCCTGACACTAACCCCTTAATGCTGAGTGCCTAGCAAGGCAATTGTTACAACAGTTTTTAAAATCTTTGTTATGACTACCTGGGTTCAAACCTATGACCTCCCACATCTAAGGCAGACTCTCTAATCATCAGGCCATTAAAGTGATCTTATAACAATGGTAAAGAGTCAAAACATACAGCTATTTTTTTGGCAATTCAATTTATACTGGTGAAGCTGTGCGCCAGCTCCACATGAAATATGAAGTACATTTGTAGTTCTAGATGTCACCATATAAAAATAAAATAACATTAAAGATAACAATTATATGGTTTTCTCTCTCTTAAATGCTGATAATGAAATCATATGAGATATTCTTGATTAGCAGTGACATGCTCTAAAGAATATTAACAGTGAAATATACTGTCAAGATAATTAGCAGTGAAATATATTGTCAAGACAATATGCAGTTACATATTCTCAAGACAATTAGCAGTGAAATATATTGTCAAGACAATTAGCAGTGAAATATACTGTCAAGACAATTAGCAGTGAAATATACTGTCAAGACAAATTAGCAGTGAAATATACTGTCAAGACAATTAGCAGTGAAATATACTGTCAAGACAAATTAGCAGTGAAATATACAGTCAAGACAATATGCAGTTACATATTCTCAAGACAATTAGCAGTGAAATATACTTTCAAGACAATTAGCAGTGAAATATACTGTCAAGACAATTAGCAGTGAAATATACTGTCAAGACAATTAGCAGTGAAATATACTGTCAAGACAATATGCAGTTACATATTCAAGACAATTAGCAGTGACATTCAAGACAATTAGCAGTGAAATATACTGTAAAGACAAGTAGCAATGAAATATACTCTCAAGACAATTAGCAGTGACATATACTCTCAAGACAATTAGCAGTGACATATACTCTCAAGACAATTAGCAGTGACATACTATGCAACACAATCAAGACTATGAGCACTATGTACTGTCAAGACAATAGCAGTTACACACATTCCATGCATGGTGCCACTTATCCAGTATCCTGTATAGACTGCGTCTTTGTTTGGACCAGGTTTGGTGAAAGTATGTGTCCCATATCTGATGACAGGGGGTGTCAGTCTATCTGAACTGGTGTGACGGGACTCTGGTAATGGTTTATGGTCAGCCAGAACTTTACTGATGGCTGAATTCAGTGACATCAACCACTCCACCTGAAAGTATTTAAAAGAAGAAAAATGTGATGGCTGAATTAAATGACATCAACCACTCCACCTATTCAAAAGAAATAGCAACTAGCAAAATGTGATGACTGAATTCAATGACATCAACCACTCCACCTATTCAAAAGAAATAGCAACTCGAAAAATGTGATGACTGAATTCAATGACATCAACCACTCCACCTATTCAAAAGAAATAGCAACTAGAAAAATGTGATGACTGAATTCAATGACATCAACCATTCCACCTATTCAAAAGAAGCACACATCTAGAAAAAAAATGTAAAAGAGTACCTGGTATATGTTCTGAATACATTATACTTTGTTATAGTGATAATGTGATCATATGGAACATTAAAATAGTCCCTTGATGTGTTCTCGATACACAATACAAAGACGATATGTGCTTGAAATGAGGGAATAATCAATATATTTGACTGAGTGGACGAAAATACTGAAGTTTTCAGGAATGAAATAAAATACTATTCACTCTGTGCAATTAAATTTTTCTACTTTTTTTTTACTCAAATGTCTTGGCTGGAAATATGTATAACATAATTTGTTACTGTATTCTGTGGGATAATGTCAGTAGATTACCTATTTATGTTCTGCTGTGCTTTGTGTATATACACACACAAAATATCAATAGCAACATAATTCTCTTTTCCAATTCAAGGTAAGACATAATTATAAAACAAAAGTATATGCAAATTGTGGGAATTTAATAAAGTTTGTCTGCATCCATACTTACCACTACACCATAAAAGTGTCTAACAATAGGTCAAATGTCAAATGTCAAATGTCATGGTCATACTGTTAGTGATGCAGAAGTAAACTAATAAATGTATTATCTGCCATACCACTCCAGTGATACATAAAAAATTATATCTAAAAAAAAAGAATAGAGTAATTCATGATCTGGCATAAAATAGTCAGTCATTCTTATTAAACACAACTTTAAACATAACTTAGATGTATTCCAATACACAATAGTTTGTCATAGTCAAACTGTATCGCCTGCAACTTTCAACAAGTCTTTGGATATGTTCCTAATACACAATATTTTGTCATAGTCAAATTGTATCACCTGCAACTTTCAAACAGTCTTTATACTTTATAACATTTATACCTTCAGCTTTGTTAATGACTCACCTTCATCCATGTATTCATATATTACCTGGCAATACAAAAACATATCTTGTTGATGAAGAAAAAAAAAAACCGGTTTCCAATGTTATGCTGCCTGTCACATCATTACAATGCAGGCGATACAATGTAATGATAAAAAAAAAGCAAATAAATCAAAAATACCTTGGCAGCTGATGATGGAGCATTCAAGGCCAAGGTCTCTTCTGGAGTCTTCATTATTATCAGATTTCTGATGGGAAAAAAAAGGGGAGGCAATTCAAGTGAACTATCTGAGTTTGAAAGAAAGAAAATCAAACAATCTGAAGGTTTAAAAATATGACGAAGACAAGTGTTCAACAGAATGTGGTGTGTTTCCTGTGGACTGTATTATCAGTGTCCATAATGTAAGACAATAAAGGTGAAATGGTCCTGTGTGAACTGCATTACCAGGTTACATAGTGGGAGACAAGTGAAATGGTAAGGAGTGTGAACTGTATTATCAAGGTCCATGATGGGCTAGTTGCAATTCAGACAAAATAATCATCCATCATGATCCATTGTCCATGCTGAAGCAAAATCCAGGCAAAACCGTCACTGCAGTGTCTGCTACTTCACCTAAATATGCCAAATAGCTCAAGCTGATTATGCCTTTTCTTACATTTATTCCACCAACCCATAAGTCCCTTTTTCAGGCCATATCCTTCAATGTCCTTTATTCAGACAACAAACCCCCCGAGTCACTTTGTCAGACCACTGAATGCTTTTGTACTATTAAGAACAATTTCAACTCATGATAACTTTTTCTGTTCATCCAACTGTCACAAATATACAAGTCTATGGATGACATGTAACAAGCTGCAGATGAATGACAAAAATTGAAACCATTCTGATCACAACAAAAAGACTTTCTCATTCACATCCTTTACCTCAAATAATACAGGTCAGCAACACCAACATTAAATTCACACAGTCAGTATGAAACCTAGGTGTTACTCTGGACAGTACATTCACATTGCACCAACATGTCATGAACATATATGCAAGACTGCATATCTTGAACTGAGATGCATCAGCTCCATTTGCAAATATCTTTCAGTTGATGCCACTAAAACACTTGTGTGTTCATTAGTACATTCAAAACTAGACTATTGAAACTCAATTCTGTCTGGTTTGTCTCAATATCTACTCCAGAAACTTCAAAAAGTTCAAAACACAGCTACTCAAATCATCCTTAGAGTACCACGATCAAAACACACCTCCCCGATGCTCTGTACCCAATACTGGTTATCCATCTGATACAGAATCAATCACAAAAATTTTTTCCCTGTGCTACATTTCACTGATGGACTCCATTCCAACATACCTATCTAGCTTCAACCATATGTACACAGCAGCAGTATACTTACGCTCCTCTTCTGACATATGCACATTATTCCTACTATGAAAACGAAGTCATATGGACAATGTTCTTTGCATACCAGGGCCCAACAACATAGAATGAATTACCCATTGGAATTAGACACAAAGGCACAGTGATCCCTTTCAAGTGTGCTCTTAAAACTCAACTTCTTTGACTACAAGAACAAACTTAAAGACCTAATGATGTTTCCTACCTTAAATATTTTCAGCATGTTTTTATGTTTTCTAATGTCATGTTTGTTTGTTTTTTTTTATGTTTTGTAGTCCTATCTTTATAAATGTTGTAAAGTGCTTACAGCTTCTAAAGATTAGGCATTATACAAAGTCCTCATTATCATTATTATTATTATATATCTTATTGTGAAAAAATAAGGACTTTTTAATTTATAAAAATAAAATACATGACAGTTCTTACTTCTGACTATCTGATTCTGTTGAGGTTTCTATCCAAACCATTTCCAATGGATACACCTGACTCGTGGAATTCTGTCAAGAAAATAGGTAAGTAAGAACAAATACTGTACATAAGAAAAAAAATGTGTCCCAACATAACAATTATCAAATCACATCCTCATGGATGGTTATAACAACATTGGGTGAATAGTGATAACAATATTTTCCTATTTCCTACAGAATATCTATGTTACACTATTTTCATTTAGGACCAACTGACATCATAAGAAGTCTTTAAACAAAAATCTTCTGTCAACATGACCATCAATTCAGTAATTGTATAAATAACATGATCCATGTGCGTGGGATACAAGGGTGTATCAGAAAAGTGTTCTCCATGGTATTCCACTGTTAGGGACCAGCTTTGCACTGCTAAAAGAGACCCCCGTAAAGCTGAGAAGCTTTGGCTTTCCACCAGACTCACTATTCATAAATAAATCTATGAAGCCGCTAAGAAGAATGTCACAAACATAGTTTGTTTAAATAATCCAACCACATTACTAAGATCACACTCAGAGAGTTCAAGCTCCAAGGAGCTCTTCGAGATAACTAACAAACTAATGTCAAGGAACAAATGTAAACAACTTCTAACTACCTTCTCTCCAGAGGTCTTGAATTAAAATCCCCATCAAATTATGAGGTGTGGCTGTAATACTGGATGTCAGATCGAAAGCTTTATCATTTGATACTAACTAAAGATCATAAAAATAAATTTAGTGAAAACCATAGCCATCTATTTTGGACAATTAATGCTAACAGGATATTCATAACAGTCACCCTGATATCTATACTAGATTTTGCAGAAGTAGTTATAACCAACTTGTGCTAATAAAAACATCAAACTTGACAAAAAACCATCATATAAGCTGTTAAAACAATTAAAACAAGCAAAACGTGAAAGTCTCTGACCTGGTAGTGTACAAAGAGGTCTGTGAAGAGATAAAAGACATGAGTGGAAAATCTCCCACCGCTCTGCTGGGTCAAAGGATGTGTCTTACTTTCTCGCAGCAGACGACGAGTTGCTGTCTTAAGGTTTTCCTGGAAAATAGAGAATGAACATGAATATAAGATTATGGCAATGGTCAGCTTGTAAAACTTCCACCAAGTTGGCCATGGTCTGCAGGTGAAGCCCAACCCCAAGCTTTTGGCAAAATTGGTGCTGCACATTTTAAGCTATATTCCAGGTAATATATCTCTTGACAAACTACTTGAAAAACAAACAACATAACTGATTATTTTATTTTAAAAAATTTAATAACAGTTTGTGGACAGAAAGATGCATCTTCATCTATAGTGTAAGCAGATCAACACCAAAACAAATAAAAACTATCACTAATATACCAAGCGTGTAACAAAGCAGATTGCAAAATAAAACTTACCTCATACAAATCCTGAAGTATATATACACCTCTCTTAAATGCAAATGTAATGGTTAAGGAAAAATGAATGGTAAATCAACTACATAAATGATGAATGAGCACAGAAACAAATCGCTAACAAAACAAAAACAAAATGTGTGTAAAACATTTTGAAGAGCAAAAATTTTTAATGCTAAATAAAAAATCATAAAAGCTGAAACTTGATTGGATATGATAAATTCTCAATTGTATGTGAAACTAAGTATGACAGAAAACACTGATCCTTGCACACAGACTATAGACCTATACATTTCATAGCCTCCGAATTCTCTAAAAAACTACAGAAAACTTAGTAACAGCCAGAAATATGCCAAACATGCTATATTCTAAATTTGTTAAGCATCTCCACTATGCCCCAGCTGAATAAAAAATATGCCTGCAATATTTATCAACAAATAACTTATCCATCAACACACTAGTCCATCAACACACTTATCCATCAACACACTAGTCCATCAACACACTAGTCCATCAACACACTTATCCATCAACACACTAGTCCATCAACACACTAGTCCATCAACACACTTATCCATCAACACACTTATCCATCAACACACTAGTCCATAAGCATTTTTCATTGCAGCACTTGCCATATTTCCAAGACAGAAAAAGAAATTTTCAAAGAATTTTTGAGAGTTTAGCACATGGTTATACAAAAAGGTCCATATTTGGAGGTCTTTTATATAGGGGGGGGGGTCTTTTATACAGGGAGGTAGTTTTGTCCAAATTGGAACTGATGAAATGAAACAGTTTCTTGTAATAAATATTATTTATTTATTGTCAATTTCATATAACATCCATATATTAAATGTGATTATACCTCATTACTATGTGATGTTTTATGGGGTTTTCTTTCTTTGCTCATGCGTATAAACTGAATACTTAGGATGCATTGGTCATACCACAACCTTATTTAACATATTTGTTTTCATGCGCCACATGTAAACATTGAGACGTGAACACAAGTGAAGAGTTCTTTTTACTTCAAGAAAAATATTGGGTGAGAAAAATAATCTATGCTGGGGTTTGAACAAAGACAAGCCTCATGGAGAGACAAATAATGTTACCCCCTTGACTGGGATTATATTGTCTGGATCTAAACCATAGATTCTTTATATAAGGTCATATTTCACGTTGGATTAAAATCAGATCTAAAATATGATCTGAGTGGTACCAGTAATTTGCTCAACCCAAATGATACAATACTATCTAATTAATATGCATGGATCTCACTCATATTCAAATTGGCTTGAGATGACATGACATTAACCAATGTTAAAATGGTATGACATGAACCGATATGAAGGAAGATCCAAGCTTGGTTAACACTGGATCAGAAACAATGACTCCAAGCCCACCAGATCTGGAAATTATTCAGCTTAATTCATGACTTTAATATTAAATTATTTCACATTTCTACATCACTACCACTCCAAGCACCTTCCCCACACCCCAAGCACCTCCCCCCACAACCTATCATCTTACCTACTAAGGTTATCTCCAAGATATTTGCAAATATCATTGTCTTTTTTTCAAATTTGAAACTTTAATACAGAAATTACAAATATGCTTAAAATGCGACCTAATACTTTTATATTATCAGAATAAAATCATCAATACAGATTTTGGCTTCATATCAGATATTAACATCAAGCAGTGCATAACATTACATTACAGTAGGCCACATTACATTACAGCAGCTGTACACAAACTTTACAACTGAACCATTTAAACTGTTGGGGTTGTGGAGTTTGTTGCTACCATCTCAGTCTTTGCCATGTATTAATATGCTGTACTAGTTATTAATCCTAATCTGAATATGGATTATTTCTATTTTTCTTTCTGATAATTATTTCCTGGGCACCACTTTTTACCCATGAGATCCGTGGTCTTCTTTTGAGCTTCATTAAGGTAGTGTGTGTGTGTGTGTGTGTGTGTGTGTGTGTGTGTGTGTGTGTGTGTGTGTGAGTGAACAATTTGGTTGTAATCTGTGGTTTAAAATATCTTCAGATCAGAACCAAAAGTAAATGACAATTATTAAATAGCTGGTAACAGCAGGAAATGTAAATAAAACTTTTTACAATAAAATGATCACCAAGAAGGAGAATGCAGAGCAAAAGCTGAATTGAAAACACTTGCAGGAAAGAACTGGATGTGCGCAGGTGCAACATTTAAAAGATATACAGTGAACTAACAGGTTTTGCAAGATATGGAATGCATTTTATATTAATGAAACTCAATTTGAATGTTTTTAGAAAAAGCAAAGAAAAGCCATAGGATCCGATATTCAGTTTGATATTTTTTAAACTCACTGCTAAACTTATCTTTTTTCAGATAATAAAGAAATGTTTGCGAGGATAGGAAATAACAGAAAGCAGGAATTTTAAAGAAGCAGCAATTTAAGCCATTATTTGTTCTAAAAACAACTGCACCTTTGGATTATTCAGCTGTGTGTCAGTGGTAGTGACAAAAGTCTGTGTACTGTGGAAATACCCATAGTCAGCCTGGAAATATATTGTCAAGCATTCGCGATTTTATTAACTGTGTCAAAAAAATATAACAAAATGGAATTTCAGTTTCTTAACAAGAGAGAATTTAGTCCCAAGATCTTGATTTTTATGCACAATCCAGAATACATTATCTTACACATAATTTTGCTTTACATTCAGATAACAGCTATTCTACAAACAGAACTGTTTTGAAAATGAATTACTTAATTGATTGACTATAATTGGGGGTTGGTAATCAACCTCTGCCATTATTGATATATAATTAGTTACATAATTAGTTATTTTATTGATATATAATTAGTTACATAATTAGTTATTTGGGGTCAAACAGGTTAAATATAATCAGTGACACCCATCTCAGACGGAGTCCTAAAATCAACAACCTTAGAATCGAAAACATACTGTATAAAAATTCATACTGCACTATAACTCTGATTGTCTCCAATGTTGTGTATTAGTCAATCTAAGGAATATGTGCTGTTGTTGAAACAGTATCCATCTGTGTCAAAAGGGAATGAAAGGATCAGCATCTCATTGCAGATTTCAAGTATGAATATGCAAGGAGTTGTCTATATGTTACATAGACAGGAAATACATTATTTCTTTCCTTCTTTGAGATCTGGATTTGAGGGAAAGAAGAGTTTATTATGAAAAATTAATGTCATGGAGAATGTACCTGAAGGAAAAACATGTATTACTTCTGACAACTCTAATAAGGAAATATTGGATATGTGATAACAAAGAAGTGACTACAAAGAAAATCCAGGTCAGTCTCTCAAACATGCATACATAAATATTTTATACTATGTCACCATGTTGTTTAGTGACTTCATTGTAGAGGCCAACATGTTATTGTCATGCTTGCATTAGTATTCTCAGTCACAGCTATCATTTGGTGGTGGTGATGGTGGTCTTTAAAAGCAGCAGGTGTGCAAACAAGGTATCAAATTTGTGCTAACATTTGAACTTGGAGATAGCTAAACATACCATTCTCAGGTGAGACAGCTTGGTGATGTTATTGACAGGGACAATCAAACCAAGGTTAAGTAAGACAACTTGGCGATGTTATTGACAGGGACAATCAAAAACAAGGTTAGGTAAGACAGCTTGGCGATGTTATTGACAGGGACAATCAAACCAAGGTTAGGTAAGACAACTTGGCGATGTTTTGAATGTGGTATACCCAAACATACTAATACCAAGTGAGATTGCTTTGTAAATTTTGAATCATGGTTAGCTAAACATACCAATGTCAGGTGAGACTGCTTGGCAAATTTTGAATATCATATAGCTAAACATACTAATGCCAAGTGAGACTGCTTGACAAAGTTTTGAATGGGGGTTAGCTAAACATATCAATGTCAGGTGAGACTTCTTGGCAAAGTTTTGAATGGGGGGTTAGCTAAACCTATCAATTTCAAGTGAGACTTCTTGACAAAGTTTTGAATTGGGGTTAGCTAAACATATAAAAATCAGGTGAGACTGCTTGGCAAAGTTGTGAATTGGGGTTAGCTAAACATATACAAATCAGGTGAGACTGCTTGGCAAAGATGTGAATTGGGGTTAGCTAAACATATAAAAATCAGGTAAGACTGCTTGGCAAAGTTTTAAACAAGGGATAGCTAAACAAACTAATGTCAGGTAAGACTGGTTGACAACCATCATGTGGATGTGTCAGTGTGTTAAATAGAGATTTAGATATATTTGCTATTTGTAACTCTTTCAAAATAATTATATTGTCAACGTATGCAATTATACAGTTTTTCTTTCCTTCAATCACTTCTAACAAAGTTTGTGATCCATGCATACTCAAATTTCCACAAGCATATGAAAAAGATATTCACTGCAAATAAATAGACAAAGACAGTCACTCCAGTATGAGATATTAGAAGACCTGAGGAGATTTAAAGGTCTGAGCGTCAGACACATAAGGTAATCAGTGGATCTGATGAGACGCAAAATTCTGAGTGAGTCACTCCAGTACGACATGTTAGTGGATTTGATGAGATGCATACCACAGCGTGTGAGCCACTCAAGTATGTGATAATCAGTAGATTGGAAGCAATGCAAAGCTCAATGAGTGAGTCACTCCGGTACAAGATAATCAGAAGATCGGATGCAATGCAAAACTCCATGTGTGAGTCACTCCGGTATGAGATATTAGTGGATCTGATGAGATGCATACCTCAGCGTGTGAGCCACTCAAGTATGAGATAATCAGTACATTGGATGCAATGCAAAACTATACATGTGAGTCAATCAAGTGTGAGATAATCAGTAGATCAGATGCAATGCAATGCTCTAAGTGTGAATCACTCAAGTATGAGATATCAGTGATCTTGTATACAAGGAATAATACAGCTTTCATGATCAACATATTATAGTGAATACGGATTGGTCATAACTCTGTTAAAGAATACATGATTTTTTTAATGAGCTACTGGAACTATATTTTACAGTGTGTGGATATTTTGTCTTCTGCGACAAAGCAGTGTCAAACATAAGTAAAGATGAAGTAAGATATATTTACAAACACAACATGGTATGATACGATTTTAATCAGAACAAGTTGTAATATTTTTATTCTTGGAAATAACTAAATCAGAAACTTTTAATTGCTGAAGAAATAAGACTCACAACACAGTAACTATATTACTCAGGCATCAATGGGGTTAATGCTCTCGGGCACTATCAAATATTCATTCTTTTGGTTTGTATGTAATCAACATATTCTCTGTTGGAATGAAGCATGACCCAATGAATTTATTACTACAGAGTTACCTCCCTTGTGCTACAATTAGAAAAAAAAAATCAGATTTGATAAATGAAATCTCCTTAAAACAAAATCACGTTATGTAATAAAATACTTCAGATTTGATCCATTCTCTGATTTGTGCATTTGAAAATGCTTAACTTACTGTGAATTTGGATGGGCATGTTTCCCAGAAACATCTTGTGTTGTCAGCAATTCCCAACTCAGTGTTGGATATACGATCCAGATGTTCCCAGTTTAATGCGAGACATGAAAGCAAATCATTTTCTTTGGAATCCTGGAAAAGAGATGTAAAATTATTTCTCAATTATTTTATTCAGATTTTTCTAACTTGTAGATATTAAAAGTGGCAAGGTGTATATTCAACAACATGCTGCCATGTCTGATCACTTCCACATGTCAAGTGATAGTTTAGAAAGAAAGAAGAAAGCTAATTTTCTTCATTCTGAGACACAGCACATTTCATTTCATGCATGTAAAAAACAGTCCCAAATTCAGTATATACCCATTAATATTTAAAAAAATATGATTTTACAAATTATAAATCAAATAGGACAACTGCCCTTCTAAATAAACAGAACATTTTACACTGACAAAACCATTTTTCAATACAGAAAGTCCAGTGTAAATTGTGTGTGATGTCTCTGAATATTGTTAGATTAGATAATCAAGATTCATTCTTAAAGTATCATTTTCATTACTAAGTATTCCTCGTGTTGAATATTCATGTTACGGGTTGATCACTGGATGCTGAAAACCCAGATTTACTGCGGCCATGGATTTGTGAATATTATCTGCATTATTTGATTTAGAACAATAAACTACAGAAAACATAGACAAATTTTGTTTTTAAGTCTCAAATGCATCATATAATAAAAAAAATGAAATAGCTGCTTTGGTTTGATAAACTTCTGTCAGTTGGGAGGCTGGTTGATATCCACATGCTTCAGTGAACAGAGGTGAGCTTATTTGCTTCTTTAAGTTAACATTTAACATGTAAACCAAGCATGTATGCAGGGTGGCTACTAGGTTACCAGCATACTGCCAACCCCTCCCATTGTCAATCAACGAGTACTGATTGCTAGCTTTTATTTGCTGTTGTTGTTCTTGTTTTGTGGTTTATTGCCTTTTTTCAATGTATGCATGGTGTAAGGAGTCCCTGTGGGGTAAATTAGATTAATCAGACAGACATGACCATTTACTTTTTTAATTCTCTTTGTGCAATCAATTCAAGAAATAGTTGCCAAAATGTTGACAGTAATATTAAAACAAAAAGTTTCTGAAGCAGTGTTAGGAAAGTTACAACAATTACATCCACTCAGTAATGGAAATAATGTACCAAAATTCCATGGGCTTATTTGAACCAATCAATATGACATTAAGTGATATGTTAACATGTTGTCTTATTAAAAAAATTAAACTGCACACACTATATATAACGTGTACTGATTGTGTGAAATTAGTTATTTGCCCCTTCCTTATCATAACTTTCTTGCAATAATCTCATTACATCCCTGAATTCTGAGGGAGACCATATCAGATTTTATTCACCACAGCTATGAGATCATCCATGGAATAAATATCACTTACTCTCATCAAATCACAAAGCTCTCATTTCATGATTGGATTTTGAGGGGGCCATGGTTTGGGTTTTCTATTTTATATTGTGTTGTTCTTCTCGAAGTGGTGGGGGACATGATCACTTTGAAAACTCCAAGGACCTATTGAGAATTACTTTTTTTTTTAAACCAGCCATAGGCAGCGATCTAAAATGTTTAAAATTTTCAGAATTAAGTATTCCCAGTCTGGGTTAGTTTTCAAACACCCTTGTAGGTTATGCAGCCACAAAACATATCATATAACACAAAACTCCCCTTTCTCTGTCACCATATTTGCCATGACACTCAAGAAACAGAAATTTCATTAGCACTCCAAACAAAAACATTTTTATTTGTTTAATCACAAATATCACCTTAGGCCATTGATCTGTAACATTCCTGTAAAATCTGACTCAACAAAACCATTCTTCTGCAAGATTTACATGGTTAATGGTAATGACATTATCAATGACACTTTTACATTAATTTCAGACTTTATGCAATGTAATCTTCTATGCACTCTACTAGAAGAATATTTCTATGCTAAATTATCTGTCTTCACCACAGAAATCAGCAGATGCTCTGTCCTCTAATCTCTTTTTCTCCTCCCTCAGTCCTACATGTAAGCCTTATATTTCTAGTCTTAAAATAACCACTGTGGTGGCCTAGTAGTTAGAGCATCTGCCACGGAAGCGGGCGGTCGTGGGTTCAATCCATGGCAGAGTCAAACCAAAAAATTACAAAAATGGTGCTAACATCTGCCTAGCTTGACACTCAGCATTAAGAGGTTAGTGTTAGAACTGGTCGGCCTGGTGTCAGGATAATGCGACTGGGTAGCACATCATGCTACATATCTGTGGCATTAAGCCCCAGTGCAAGACATGACTATAAACTGCCTCACTGCAGACATCGTAGCGATATCACTAAAACACTGTTAAAGCTAGGTTAAAAATCCTTAGCTAATCAAACAAACAAAATATCTAGTCCTAAAATTGTAGTCCTAAAATTAGGTCTAACATTCCTGGTCAAAAAATTAAATTTTACATATCTAGTACAAACATAAAGACTTACATTTCTAGTCCTTAAATTAAGTTGTACCTGTGTCTTGATAGCAATATGCCATATTTCAAGTTCTAAAACTGTGCCAAGAAAAGGGTACGTCATTATTCAAGATTGGTTTAGTATATAAATGGACAACAAAGGCAACAGTAAACTTACCTTGGGATACAAATCTGCAAATCCTGCAAGTAATTTGGCATATTCAGACATCTTGACAAGAGGAAACTGTAAAGTTTCTTTAAATATCACAGCATAATTGGGCGAGTCAAGCTTATCCTTTTTCAACAGTATTCGAAAGGACTGCTGAAATTTCTCAAAGGTGGAACTGAAAATGTAACCAAATTACTGTTGTGAAAATCTAATTTATCAAAGGGAACTGTTATCCGCCAATCAATGCATTTGTATGTTTCTGTTTGATGGATGAGAACTGTGTGACCTTATGAATCCATGCATATGTGCATGCGTGTGTGCAGTGCATGTCACATGGAAACTGTGAGATCCTGTCAATCTATGCATAGTTGTGTGTGCAGTGCATGTAGCATGACAAATGTGAGATCCTGTCAATCTACACATATTTGTGTCCAGTGCATGTTGCATGACAATTGTGAGATCATGTCAATCTATGCATATTTGTGTGTGCAGTGCATGTCGCATGACAATTATGAAATCCTGCCAATCTATGCATATATGTGTGTGCAGTGCATGAAGACTATATAATTGTACTAATGTATACATGTGATGCATGTATGAATTAGAACTGTATGATCCTGCCAATCAATAACTATGCATGTTTGTGTAGTGCACGTAAGATAGAGGACTGAGATAATGTCAGACTATTGTTTGTGTGTATGTAACATTAAGAATGAGGACTTTGTGATCCTGTCAATCTATGCATGCATTTGTGTATGTTACATAAAAATGAGGACTTTGTGATCCTGTCAATCTATGCCTGTATTTGTGTGAATGTTACATTAAGAATTAGGACTTTGTGATCCTGTCAATCTATGCATATTTTTGTGTGTGATGCATGTAAACAAGAGGACTGTCATAGTGTCAGTCTATCCACATGTGTTGATGTTGCATGTAAGCAAGATGAATGTGGTGATGCCAATCTGTGTGTGGTGCATGTAAGCATTCCTGTCAATCCATGCATTCACGAGTGTTTTTGATGCATGGAGATTTATATGTGTGTTTACACCTGATGCACAAAGATTTATTTACACATGTGATGCATGGTGGCATGTGAAAGAATGTCCAGCAACTTCAGCAACACATTTTTTAGAAGACTTTCAATTCTTTTGTTATGTGAACCCGGGTCTTAAATTTTTTTATTCTCATCCAGATGTCGCTCACAGATATGACACCTGACCTAACTCTTCCTGTCTCCTTTTGTTGTTGTCTCAGTCATTACATAACGATATGTCATAATGTGATAAGAAGCACTTTATTACATTATAATACTAATTACTTCCATGTTTACACATAAGGTCAATGCAGTGCTATAAAAATATAGTAACTGTATTTGAATTTTCTCTGATACTCCAACTATGACAAAATAATATTAGTTGTTTGTAAAAGAAAAATGGAGTCTTCGTGTTCAACCATAAAATAAATGAATACTGTCATACTTCATCAGCTAAAAGATGCAGACAAAGGACTGAATAAATTTTACCTATGCCAACCTATTTTTGTTCTAGTTTTATGTTATAACAATGACCTTCCATAAACTTTTAAATACCTACTATTGATCTCACTTCTTTAAGTGGTTCATGAACCTTCCAAAAGTATTGTCTTTACAACACACTAACTAACTAACATAGGAGCCACTTACCTGCCAAACTAAGAGAGACAACTTTTCCTTATTTCCTTTATACTTGCTGCTATTGTTTTATATGTAAATTATAAACCTGCACAAATCTTGTATTTAGCACACAATATCTCTGCAATCTCTTATCCCTACCTTCAGTAAATATTGTAAATAAACCATGATTTTCAGCCACCCATGACCATAAAAATATAAGCAAAGTAAAATTTTCTGCCAAATCCCACTGATATTAATTAACAAAGAACAAGAAAAAGGATGGAACATTGTACTCTGATGGCAGACCTGTCAACCCTGACAAGTCTGTCTGAGTATGGCAGTGAATTTTTTTCTGTAAGATTGACCAGTTTTCAGTAACAAAATATCAATAAAGCTGGAACAAGTTCAACACATCAACGATCAACATTATGATCAACTGAAAAGTTTGTAAATTGTGCATAGACTTTATTTACCACTAGCACTATTGCATAAACGTTAGTTCTAACTAAACCCTTTAGTTGCTATCTCTCAACTTGACATAATTCTTAGAAATTCTTTTCCATTTCACATGACGACAGCAATCACATCTCAAACTCAATTTGGCACGTGATGTCCAATAAATGTAATTGTATCCTTTCAAGATTTTATTCACAAGAATCTAAATACTCCTTTTTATTCTTCTCTTTTGACTAGTACCATTTTTCAAGAAGCTTATTTTTGCTTTTCATCTTATACATACATCACTTGCAGGATGTCATTTTGTTTTAAAATTTTATAATCAACAGTTTCATCATGCCGATGCTTCTCATGAACAAAAAGGTGCAGTTTAAAGCATCCAGGGTGTTCTGTAAAGTTAGTCTGGTTCCCTGACTATTTTCAGTAATTCTAAGAATAAACCCGGATCCAAATAAAACATGGATGAACCAATAATCCAGATTTTTCAGCAATAATCATTTTTCTGTAGTGTTTGCTACTATGCTGTAAGTCTGTATTTTAAGGGTAATTTTCATAAGACTATGGCAAAATCGTAAGGTCTGTGAAAGAGGCAAACTGACGAACCTGCCATTCTTCCCACAGAATTCAAAGCCCCCTGTGGCTAGCATGTCACTAAATGCTGTGGAGTACTTTTTGAAAGAATCAATGAGGACTTCAAACTTAGCAAACACTGAAGCTCCAAAGATGTTTTTACTGTCTCTGATGCATTCAGCTAACTGACTGCTCGCTTGTCCAACCTGTATAAAAATATAAATCTTATGTATTTTACTGCTGACTTGTCTGGTCACTATATAAAAAGATAACTGAGCTAACTGACTGCTGATTTTTTTCATCCATATATTGATATCAGAGCTAATTGACTGATGACTTGTTGGATCTTTATATAAATAGAAATCAGAGCTAATCGACTGATGACTTGTTCGACATTTAGATAAACAGAAATCAGAGCTAATTGACTGATGACTTGTTGGACCTTTATATAAATAGAAATCAGAGCTAATTGACTGATGACTTGTTCGACCTTTAGATAAACAGAAATCAGAGCTAATTGACTGGTGACTTGTTGGACCTTTATATAAATAGAATTCAGAGCTAAATGACTGATGACTTGTTGGACTTTTATATAAATAGAATTCAGAGCTAATTGACTGATGACTTGTTGGACCTGTACATAAATAGAATTCAGAGCTAATTGACTGATGACTTGTTGGACCTGTACATAAACAGAACTCGGAGCTAATTAAGATTAAGATGGTCAAGTTCTGTTTGGCAGTACTAAAATTTGTTACATAAAGTTGTGTAAAATATTGTTCTATATGAAGTACTCCTGGACATATTTGGATGGTGGAACAGCATCATATATACAAGTCTTGGAGGCCTTCAAGCCAGAACACTTGTCTTGGAGGCCTTCAAGCCAGAACACTTTCTGTCAATATTGGTCACATTTTGGCATTAGGTATTTTGGAAAAACTTAATAATGATTTTTCTAATATATTTTTAAGTAACAGTTAATAAATCTGATGGAAGAGTGGCATCATTTATACAAACTAATGTCTTCACATCAAAATGCTATCAAATGCTTTTGAGTGATTTTTGTCATTCAAGGATATAAAGGTAACTATAGGGTTCTATCAACTATATTGTTTTGATACAGAAGGTTCGAATAGTAATAAATAGTAAAGTGAAACTAATGAGAAGTTAATTGTAGGGTAATTATATATTAATGTGTGTGTGTGTGTGTGTGTGACCTTCTGACACAGAATCTTGAACACAGATATGATGTCTTCCAACATGGTCTTCTGAGGACAGTTGTCTAACTCTGTGTAGAACTCTGAAATATGAAATGGTTTTACTGATGCAAACAAAACCTTTGAAAATGTCTACTGTCACATTATCAGTCAAGAAACAAAGAAAAGTCTTGAAGACCTCTACCAGGAAACAAGGATGACTGCTTTTAAAATGTCAGAGTATTTTACTTTCTTATAAATTATATTTTTAAATAACAAAGGATGGTGGTTATTCAAAATCATTAAACAATTTTCTGTGCTACTCTAACATTAAGATATACTTTGCAGCATAGTCATTACATGTAATTACATATAAATGTATGGGAATACTCTAGGCTTAAGATATACTTTGCAACATACAGTCACTACATGTAATTACATATAAATGTATGGGAATACTCTAGGATTAAGATATACTTTGCAACATACAGTCATTACATGTAATTACATATAAATGTATGGGAATACTCTAGGCTTAAGATATACTTTGCAGCATAGTCATTACATGTAATTACATATAAATGTATGGGAATACTCTAGGCTTAAGATATACTTTGCAACATACAGTCATTACATGTAATTACATATAAATGTATGGGAATACTCTAGGCTTAAGATATACTTTGCAACATACAGTCACTACATGTAATTACATATAAATGTATGGGAATACTCTAGGCTTAAGATATACTTTGCAACATACAGTCATTACATGTAATTACATATAAATGTATGGGAATACTCTAGGCTTAAGATATACTTTGCAGCATAAAGTCATTACATGTAATTACATATAAATGTATGGGAATACTCTAAGCTTAAGATATACTTTGCAACATAAAATCATTAAATGTAATGACATATAAATTGTATGGGAATACTCTAAGCTTAAGATATACTTTGCAACATAAAATCATTACATGTAATTACATATAAATGTATGGAAATACTCTAAGCTGAATATCCACCCCTCAAAACAAAGTCATACAAATAAATTTATTGGCATAATCTAAGCTAAATATATATCCCTCAAAATAAAGTCATTACATGTAAATGTATGGGAATGCTCTAAGCTGAATATCTACTACACAAAATAAAATAATTAAATTTAAATATATAAGAAAATGAGTACCATGAACTGAACATTATGTGATTGCAATTTGTCATCTATGTAAGCAATAGTAGGGCATGATTGACAGCCTTTAAAACCTGATATATAACCAAGGTATGTGGTCTTGAACCAAAGTTACTATGGAGAAACATTTCTTAACAGACTTGGTATGACCATCACACTTGGACTTATAGATCCCAAAATCTAAAGTACTATTATTCAACTTGGTATGACCATCACCCCTGACCTGTAGATCCCAGAATTTAAAGAACTATTATTAGACTCGGTATGACCGTCACCCCTGACCTGTAGATCCCAGAATTTAAAAAACTATTATTAGACTCGGTATGACCATCACCCCTGACCTGTAGATCCCAGAATTTAAAGAACTATTATTAGACTCGGTCTGACCATCACCCCTGACCTGTAGATCCCAGAATTTAAAGAACTATTATTAGACTCGGTCTGACCATCACCCCTGACCTGTAGATCCCAGAATTTAAAGAACTATTATTAGACTTGGTCTGACCATCACCCCTAACCTGTAGATCCCAGAATTTGTAAAACTATTATTAGACTCGGTCTGACCATCACCCCTGACCTGTAGATCCCAGAATTTAAAGAACTATTATTAGACTCGGTCTGACCATCACCCCTGACCTGTAGATCCCAGAATTTAAAGAACTATTATTAGACTTGGTCTGACCATCACCCCTGACCTGTAGATCCCAGAATTTGTAAAACTATTATTAGACTCGGTATGACCATCACCCCTGACCTGTAGATCCCAGAATTTAAAGAATTATTATTAGACTTGGTATGAACATCACCCCTGACCTGTAGATCCCAGAATCTAAAGAATTATTATTAGACTTGGTACGACCATAACCTCTGACCTGTAGATCCCAGAATTTATTTTAAAAAATTATTTTATTATTCTAAGTGCAAGCCAATCACAAAGTTTGGTCACTAAACGTATTCAGGAATAATAATCATTCTGCAAAAGCCATTCTTTTTGTATACCATCAATGATCTTGGCATTTAACCTTTCAACATGTAAGTGCAAGCCCTCCATAAACTTTGGTTGAAGTAAACTTTTGTATGTCATAGTGACTCTGACCTTGGACCACTTGACCCCCAAATAACAACTCTGATCAATTTTTATTTGTATTTCATTTTACTTGTAAGCAACATTCCCTCAGGCATCCCCGCGCATCTGAATTGTCAATCCAACATTAAATTTTGCTCAATCCAACATTACATTTTGCTCGTCTCTGTAATGCTTGCACAATGCAGTGAGCACTGCATGCACATCTACCATTCGCTTAGAGGGAACATTGCATATAAGATAATTACATGAAATCATATTATGATTTGTGTTTCATTGTATCTGTAAAATAATTACATTAAATCAAATTTTTACCTATATATTTAAGCACATGTTCCATGGTTATTTTAATTTAATATAATTATGTAAAATTATACTCTGACCTATACAATTAAGCTCTCTCATACAAGTTCAAACATGGGATATTACAAGAGTATATCCTAAAACAAATTTAATTAACTGCTTAGTTTAATAACAAATTCATCACAATGTTTTGTCACTATCTGCAAATTGTTTGTTGTAAAGTCACCAGTGTTTCACACAGGACCCTATGTGCAAGGGACACTGTATCCCACACCCTCCAACATTTAGGGGATACATTCTCAAAGAACAAAGCAAAAAAATACAATATTACACAATGCACTCATAGCGCTGAAAAAATGAAATAACTGTTTTGATAATTCTGTCACCTTAACTTTACTGTCTCCACTTGAATATAATTTTCTTGGATACTGACATTATTGCATTAAAAGTCTTGGATACTGACATTATTGCATTAAAAGTCTTGGATACTGACATTATTGCATTAAAAGTCTATTCAGTGTTCAAATCAGTCATGAAAACATACAAATGTTACAAAATTTGGTGGGGCCCCATGTTGCCAAGTGGTCTAAAGCACTCTTCACTACGGATCACTGCCATCTCACCTGTTTGTGTGGGTTTGAGTCTCAGATTCGGTCAATGTGGGTATGTGAGAATGCTTGCCAGTAGCTTCTCATGGGTCATTTGTTCTTTCTAGGGTTTTCCCCGGGTTCTTCCTCCAGCATTAATACTGACCGCCATGTACAGCCTATCATGTGCTGAAAAATGGCATTAAAACCCGAAAATAACTACAATAACAACAAAATTGGGTCAGCTGAAACAGGTGGCATCATGGTATTTCCTGAATAACGGTCTCATTTTATGATAATGTATACACTTTATGTAATAGTGTATATTATAATAATTTCCTATGTTGTCTTAAATATCTTTCCTTCCAAACAAAAGAAATAATTAAATTACACACAGTTTAAATAAGGTCTCTTACATCATTATTTCAACCTCTAAATGAAACAAAAATCTTCCTTGCCAAAGTTGTGACTTTAACCTCAAAAATATATTACACTAACAGCTGTCAAACACTTTACATTGCAAGTCGAACAATCAACAATCATAAACCTTTAATGTTATCATTGCCAGGTACATTGTTTTAAAATAAGTATTAATTGCTATCTCAGCTTTTATCACCTTTTTCAAGTATGACCATCACTAAAACATTTATGTGGACAGACATCCGCTATCAAAAGATATAGGTGTAATTTTCTATATTTTATTATCTGGTAGAAAAGTGGTCAAGAGTTTGGAGACAATGGACAAAATATTTTCTGGAAATCTGTGAGCCCATTCTCAATGTGCAACAGTGATTCTCTAGTATACAACTTTAAATGGCCCCCATTTCTTGTGTTGTGATATTAATAAATAAAAGATACTGTGATGAAAATAAAACTTCTCCACAATTATATTCTCATTTTCTTTGCCTTTTTATGACCTTTTGTTCTGGTTATGATGGTAATACCAACACACAAATGGTAGACAAAATCTGATGATGATAGCATCAATTTAAATATGGCAGATGAAACATAATTGATTAAGCATCAACATATGTTAAGTAGATGAAATGTCACTGACTTAACTGACTATAATGCTATCAATACATACAGGGTAGATAAAACCTAATTGATTAAAATGGAATTAATATATATATACAGTATATAGAAGAAACCTAAATGGTTAGAATGAAATCAATACATTCAGGGTAGATGATACATGATTGTAACAGAATCAATACATACAAGGTAGATGAAAGCTAATTGATTATAATGGAATTAATATATACAGTACAACCTAAATGATTATAATGGAATCAATGCATAAAAGGTAGATGAAACCTAATTGATTATAATGGAATTAATATATACAGTACAACCTAAATGATTATAATGGAATCAATGCATAAAAGGTAGATGAAACCTAATTGATTAAAATGGAATTAATATATAAAGTACAACCTAAATGATTATAATGGAATCAATGCATAAAAGGTAGATGAAACCTAATTGATTAAAATGGAATTAATATATAAAGTACAACCTAAATGATTATAATGGAATCAATGCATAAAAGGTAGATGAAACCTAATTGATTATAATGGAATTAAAATATGCAGTAGAGAAGAAACCTAAATGGTTAGAATGAAATCAATACATTCAGGGTAGATGAAACATGATTGTAACGGAATCAATACATACAGGGTAGATGAAACCTAATTGATTTTAATGGAATGAATAAATACAGGGTTGACAAAATCTGTTTTGATTGACATAACATTATAACTAAAATTTGCGCAAACTGTAAGATGGTTTCAAACAATGGGAAAAAATATCCTATTCAAAGAAAAAATTATATGACTCACTTGAACTCTAATTGTTTCAAACAATGAGAAAAATATATCCTACTCAAGCTATAGGAAAGAAATATAAGACTCACTTGAACTCTGTAATGGTTTCAGTAACAACCTTTCAATCATGTCAAGGTGAAAATAAAATTGTCTGTGCCATCTAGCAAAGTCAAACATGACCTGTGATCTTTTTGATCCTCCAAAGGCAATACAAGCACAGTGATCTCCCCCTGACCCAAGGGAATTGATCCAGCCAGCCTAAAAAACAAAGTTATAGAAATAAGTAATTTAGTAGTAAAGGAATTGCTGTAGTAGTTAGGCATCTACTAAACATTAATTATGGTATAAGTAATTTAGTATTAAAGAAATTGCTGTGGCAGTTAGGCATCAACTAAACATTAATTATGGTACTATCACAGTAATAGGAGGTATATTTTTAAGACACCAAATAATGATTAAACAAAATATGCATTGTTGAAAAGAGAAAACAACAAAGAATACAACACTGACTTAAAATGAAGTGCCAAGAATGGAAAGATAAATCACCCAGTACAAGCATTTTTATCTTATTGCATTTTGTTGTATCTAGGTGTGACAACAATTAAGTAAAACAAAACATACACATTCAATCTAATGACTTCATTTACATGTGTGGTCACAATGTCTTTTAAGACTCGAGTCTAAGTTTGATGAAATATAATGAAATTAAATCTATCCTGAAATGACACTAAGTAGATGAAAATTACTGATGCAGAATTTTTATTATTTCAATATTATAAATCATTAATTTTAAATCTAACAGTCTTTATAGTTTTGGCATCAAGTTGGTATTCATTTTGTTTAAAAAATTCCATGTTTTTTTTTCTGGGTGGGGTGGGATGTAGTTATGGACTGTGGCTCTGATTATTCAAGGATATAGCATAACATAATTTATTTTTGAAAATTCATGAATAGATCTAGTGTTTACAATGTGGCAAGAAATGTACTAACCCTACAACTGTTTTCAACAAGAAATGGACTAACCCTACTACTGTTTTCAACAAGAAATGGACTAACCTAACTACTGTTTTCAACAAGAAATGGACTAACCCTACAACTGTTTTCAACAAGAAATGGACTAACCTAACTACTGTTTTCAACAAGAAATGAAAGACCCTACAACTGTTTTCAACAAGAAATGGACTAACCTAACTACTGTTTTCAACAAGAAATGAACTAACCCTACTACTGTTTTCAACAAGAAATGAACTAACCCTACTACTGTTTTCAACAAGAAATGGACTAACCTAACTACTGTTTTCAACAAGAAATGGACTAACCCAACTACTGTTTTCAACAAGAAATGAACTAACCCTACTACTGTTTTCAACAAGAAATGGACTAACCCTACTTTTGTTTTCAACAACCAGAAGTCAGATTTAACTTTGTTTTATTTATGACAAACCGTAAAACACCAGCTTGACTTAATACCAACATCCATATTATTACCACCCTAAAATTTGGCTTTCCAGCCAGCTAAACATTATACATAGTAATATAAACATGTTTTGATAATGTTAATAATAGGAAAATCGTTGCTGAATACATAACCACTCTCATTCCGTTAGACTACTCTCCCTGGAGGTCAAGCACTGTTCTGTATTTAATTGTGAACTTTAAGGCATATAGCTTTTGTTTATCTAAAGAATATTTGTTTTGATCATCTCACGCTGTTGGTCAAGTTCAAAAAGGTGAGATGTGTAATAAAGTACATACCTTGATATAAAAATGTTCGTCATCTAATTATCTTTTGTTCTTCAATTCATGTCAATCAATAAATACATAAGCAGGCACGCATGTGTCATTTTGTGCATTGGACATTTGTCAATACTTTTAAAATATGTCAAAAAATGATGAAAACCAAAACATGTATAACTTTAAGGCTTTTACCTTTAATTATCTTTTTTTATCTGACTGACATTTAAAAAACATTAAGACCGTTTCTGTCACTATCTTCTAAGTATTTAATACTGGAGAAGGGGTGGAGGATGAGATATATAACTACAGCAATATCCATCTTCTGTCTGTCAGTCTGTCCATAATCATTTTGTCAAAATGATTACTTTGAAGCTGTCAAAGATATATCCATGAAAACTGGAATATGTATACATTCTTTTTGCTATTTGCCTTTTGCCTTAAAGCCGAGAATGGATATAGTGCAAAACAATGAGCATTGTACTTAATTACAGAGCTGATTACTTCATATAACTGCCACCCATGTCACAGCCAGCACTGGAACTATCATTGTCCAGAGCTGTGCATGTCCTGATGAAATGGGTATATGGGAAATATTGACCACTGTATCCGACTGATTTACTGTAACCAATTCTTATGATAAAGATGGCAAAGCCAGCTGACACAGACATCAAAATAAACTAATCTCCAATGAAGTATAAATAGGATCCAGTATCAATCACTCAAAGGGAGATGACTCTTATCTGACACTCACCAAAAAGTATAGACAACTTTCAGCAGTTGGGATAGCTGGATTTGCAAAGCAGTTTTCATACTCATAAATTATTATGATATGGTAAGATATTTAAAGAAGAAATGGATCCATAGATTTCAATCTTAAGACAATGATCTTTAAATGTGATTAACTCTATACATATAAAACAGAAATAGGAAACTCTACAAAGTCTCACCTTTTTCACAAAGTTAAGCTGTATTGGCTTCTGTGTTTTGAATACAGGCACATACAAGTCCTTTCTGTAAAACAAAAAACAAAAACAAGATAAGAAAAAGGTTCTTCAGATGGACATAAGATAAGACATGATCAAAATTCAAAAATTATATAAGGATGGTTACTGATAATTTTTCACTACTTATTGTTCTTATATTCCAATAATTCTACAGTACATATTACCCTTATGATAATACTAAATTACCTGGTATTCCTTGCCTTTATATTCCTATAATCCTACACTATTCCTTGCCTTTATATTCCTATAATCCTACACTATTCCTTGCCTTTATATTCCTATAATCCTACACTATTCCTTGCCTTTATATTAATATAATCCTACACTATTCCTTGCCTTTATATTCCTATAATCCTACACTATTCCTTGCCTTTATATTCCTATAATCATACACTACTACTTGCCTATATATTAATCCTATTCTATTCCTGTCCTTTATATTCTCATAATCCTACACTATTTCTTTCATTTATATTTGGATAATACTACACTTTTTCTTTCATTTATATTCATGTAATACTACAATATTTCTTTCATTTATATTCATATAATATTATTTCTTTCATTTATATTCATATAATACTACACTATTTCTTTCATTTATATTCATATAATCCTACACTATTCCTTTCATTTATATTCATATAATACTACACTATCTCTTTCCTTTGATTTCTTACAATCCAACCTAATGCTTGTCCTTAGGTTCCTAATATCAACCCTACTCCTTGTCCATATATTCCTATAATCCATACTAATCCTTCTTATTATATTCGTATAATCCAAACTAATCCTTGCCTTTATTTTCCTTTAATCTTATACTACTCCCTGCCTTTATTTCCATATAATTCACACTGTATTTAATGGGTGAATCAGCATGAAGGCTGTATTTATTGGGTGGAGCAGCATGGTAGCTGTATCTATTGGGTGGATTAGTATGGAAGCTGTATTATATTCGGTGAATCAGCTTGGTGACTGTATTTATTGGGTGAAGCAGCATGGTGGTTGTATTTATTGGGTGAAGCAGAATGGTAGCTGTATCTATTTGGTGGGGCAGCATGGTGGCTGTATTTACTGAGAGAAGCAGCACACTAGTTGTTTTATTGGGTGCAGAAGCATGTGATTTTGGATTTTTAATGTAGCTTTAACAATTTCTCATATTGCTATGATATCTGCAGTATGGCAGTTAACAGGGAAATCTAGCACTGGGACGTCATGCTGCAAACATGTGGTATCATGTCCCACCCAGTCACATTGTACTGGTACCTGGCTGACCAGTCCTAACACTAACCTCTTAATTCTGAGGCAGCTGTTAGTATGTCTTTGGTATGACTATGCCAGGGTTCTCATCCACATGGTAGCTTTTTTAACTGGATGGAGCACCATGGCAGCTGTATTTATTGGGTGGAGTAGCATGGTAGCTGTATTTATTGGGTGGAGTAGTATGGTGGCTGTATCTACTGGGTGGAGTAAAATGGTGGCTGTATCTATTGGGTGGAGTAGCATAGTAGCTGTATTTATTGGGTGTGGTAGCTGTATTATATTGGGAGGAGTAGCATGGTAGTGGTATTTATTGGGTGGAGTAGCATGGTAGCTGTATCTATTGGGTGGAATAGCATGGTAGCTGTATCTATTGGGTGGAATAGCATGGTAGCTGTATATATTGGGTGGAGTAGCATGTAGCTGTATTTATTGTGTGGAGTAGCTTGGTGGCTGTATCTATTGGGTGGAGCAGCATCATTTGTAAAATTGTGAAGGTCCTTTATGTCAAGATGCTTTTTTAGTAAACATTTTATCAAATTCTGTTGAGCAAAGATGTTGATGTTATCTCACTTGAAGAAACATGAAAGCAGTCTTCCAGAATGCCTTCTGTAAACTTTGGCCAAATTTTATTAATCATTTTGTAAGAGGCTGCTTAAATGTTTTTCTCTCTTTAGCAACTGTAGCTATAGCTAAGGGTATTTAATGGTGACTTGGAAACAAAATTCAAAGGCTCTATGTTATGGTGTTTTCAATCAAATCTAGCCAAACACAAGCAGTTCTGGAGTTGTTCAAATGTTTTTTTAATTTAGTAAAAGTGACCATAATGAATGACAGAGTGGAACCCAGTGAAAAAATTCAAAGACCTCAAATGGTGTCTACCAAAACATTTCAAAATTGACTAAGTGCAATCTGAGGTGCATTGGCAAAAAGCTATAGTGAATGGACAAAAGATAGACTATGCACAATACATAATGTACAACACACGATGGAAATAGGGATATACCATAAGTTGAATCACTGTTATTGGCCAAGTGACCTGAAAATGCAATAATGCTATATTGTGTATTGATAAAGATTGATAGTATACGAAAAGAGACACTAAAAAAACCTCACGATGGGTGTTTGCCAATGTAGTAGACATCAGGTCTGGCAGTCTGATCACTCTGGTTATCTACAAGTAGTATGGAATGTGTTTCCCCTGCAGCAATGTCCCACACTGACAGCCCTGGCCCTAACTGAAACAAAACACAGGTACATCTTAAAATGATACACTACAGCAATGTCCCACACTGACAGCCCTGGCACTAACTGAAACAAAATATAGGAATGTCTTAAAATGATACACTACATACAATCTCCCACACTGACAGCCCTGGCCCTAACTGAAACAAAACACAGGTACGTCTTAAAATGATACACTACAACAATGTCCCACACTGACAGCCCTGGCCCTAACTGAAACAAAATACAGGTACATCTTAATATGATACACTGCATACAATTTCCCACACTGACAGTCCTAGCAATAGATGAAACAAAAATACATTTTATGGATGCGGCTATACTCAATCCAAAACACTATCTGTTGCTGTAGCAAGTGAAAGCCAAAGATGTTTCATTTGCGGCATAAAATCTGCTGATATTACACAATTACCAATGTAAAAAAAGACAAGGCTACTATAGTATCAGGAAGAAAAGTATATATGTTTCTTTTCTAATTCATTAACAAGTTTATGCATTTAGCTGATATGTGCTCCTCAGCAAATAAAGTAAAACCTACCAACCACTGGAAATGAGAACACACTTGCTTAAAGGCAGTGTCCAACTCAAAACAAAACTGACAATGATCTGCTTGCATAATGTGCTGGCAGATCTGGGTCTTTGTTTGTACTTCTAATTACTTACTACAGACTGTACTTCCAATTACTTACTACAGACTGTACTTATAATTACTTACTACAGACTGTACTTCTAATTACTTACTACAGACTGTACTTCTAATTACTTACGATGGACTGTACTTCTAATTACTTACTACAGACTGTACAGACCCAGATCTGATGGTGCATTCTGTGACTGCATATCCAGGTGTGTACAGTTTGAAGCTGGACCAATTTTATAAGCAAGTGTATTATGGTAGCTCTCCTGTCTGTTAATGTTGAATGAAAAAGTATTTTGGAACTAAAGTTTTATCATCATTTATTAACTACATATACAAGTACAGAAGGCAATGTCTTAAAGAAAGAAAAGAAAAACGAAAGACACTTAATGTAAACAAATATATGGGAACAACAAAAAGATTTATTTTTAATTTGTTCAAGAGTTTGTTTTGCCATGTGGCTGGTTTACAGGTATTTGGAATTTTTAACAAGTACATTTTCTGTGATTCTCAAGCACTGATCTACAACTTCATCTACAATTACTCCGATTTTTAATTGGCCTGCTTTCAATATTAAGAAATTTCATTACATAATGATAATTCACTAAGTATTGATAGATCATACAAGTTACATAACTCATGTATACACCCTGATGACTCAAGCCCTGATAACTCACTAGTCCCTTGATAACTCACTCACTTGATAACTCAAGCCCTGATAACTCGCAAAC
The DNA here is from genome assembly GCA_029339505.1 of Unio delphinus. Classification (NCBI taxonomy): domain Eukaryota; kingdom Metazoa; phylum Mollusca; class Bivalvia; order Unionida; family Unionidae; genus Unio; species Unio delphinus. The sequence goes on from JAQISU010000064.1 coordinate 3,569,625, forward strand.
CCACTTACAATGCAGTGTCTGGCGTGGATACCAATTGTTTTTCAAAGAAAATATATTTTACGTATCTTTTAAAATATGTTGAACGTGACAAAATTACGATAAGAATTGGTAAATTAAACATTTATACATTTCTCATTGCATCATCAAAAATGGTGCTTAATGCCTGTAAATATTGATTCCATATTGTGAAATTTGTAAGTTCTAAATAAGATATCACATATTATGTTAGGGTTTATTTGTTGATAAACAGTCATCAATACAATGTAAATAAACAGTCTGGTGAAATAGCAATCAATGAAAATGTCTGATAAATGCTAACAGGTGGCAACAGAGAATGAAATAAGCACCAATTAAATGTCTTGCTATGTGAAAGTCACATTCTATTTCCTTTTCAGTGTAAATATTATAATTGAAACCCTATTCTTTTCTATGAAAACATGAAAAGAGTCAATTGACCATCACATTGAAACCCGCGCGTACTTCTGTGAGAACCTAATTACCTGCCAGCTATGTTTTGATCAACAACTTGGGGAGGTATTTGTTGCATTAAAATAATCAATTAAAAGAACCCCATGTTGTTTTATCACTTTGAATGTCTTTTGTATCGAATCAAGCAAGAGGATTTTGCTCTGCGGCATAGAAATCAATGTGAAGCACAAAAAATAACTGATTTTTTCAAAAGGTTAATTGATATTTGTCCAGCAAACGGCATGTATTATCATTTTCTAATTTACGCTGTTTTAAATTTGTAGACCCATTAAATTCATGTTGGTAATGATTAACCCTTGTTTTTTGTTTTTTATTTTACTTTTAAGCAATTAAATCTGTCTACTTATCTATCTATTGATCGATCGACATAGTTTCTCGAAAAGAGAGTCGATTTTCTGTATTACAAAAAATATGTCTAATATGGTTCAAACAATAAAACTAGAATGTATCCAATGAAACACAAATTAGTGATGTAGTACACATTGTGTGAAGAGGTACACATGTTAAGCAAACGGAAACCACATGGAAGAATGTTTTCAATGATCTACTCAAAAATATAATGTAATTCATCCTGAAATTATGTTACTCTGTAAAGAAAAAAGTCAACAAATTACACCATTATGAAGAGATATTTATTCACAGTTAATTTCAGCACGATTATGAAGTGAGTATTAAAAACTATAATCTGCACACACACACACCTTTTTGGACTTTATGTCGATACCTTTATGGTTCTTTTAGTGTATTTTTTACAGGTCTCTCAATAACTCGTGCCCCACTTATAGTGCGGTCAATGTTTTTGGATCAAGTTGTGCACAAGTTATCAAGGGAGAGGTGTACTATGTAATTGCGAAATATGTATCAATGGACCACTAAGACCAATTACTGATTCACGCATGCTGTGCCATTACCTAGGGAGTACATATCATTTGACCATTACACAGCAATTATTTAACTCGCGTGTGCTGTGTTTGTCTGTAACTATGAAGCATATATTAATGGACCGCTACACACCAGTTACTAACTCATGCATGCTATGTGTAACTAGGAAGCATATATCAATGGACAGCTACACACCAGTTACATAACTTATGCATGCTATGTTTGTCTGTAACTATGAAGCATATATCAATTGACCACTACACACCAGTTACTAACTCATGCATGCTATGTGTAACTAGGAAGCATATATCAATGGACCGTTTCACACCAGTTACTAACTCATGCATGCTGTGTCTGTAACTAGGGAGTACAAATCAATGGACCAATTGCATCTGGCTCAATTCTGAACTGGGGTTGTTTGCAACTAGAAAGATTACATTATATAAACTAAATCAGATGGGCCATATTTGTTTTTTTTATCCAAACCATGGTTCATTCTTGCTGTAATAAAATGGGAAGTACAACTTGTTTTTTATCCAAAAAATTCTCTATCATAAAAAGGGAAGGTCTATGCGTGTCAACTTAAAAAAAACTGCTCACTTTTGCTATTACAAAACGGAAGGTCTATGTATTTTATTTGTAAAAAATGATTCTTTTGACTGTAAGCATTGGAAAACATTCCTGACAAATGTTGTTTACAGTATGTGCTGTGAGACAGCAAATCTGTCAAAATCTGTAAATTCTACCTTGATCTTGAAAGCAGTGGAAGATATTTCTGCATGGCCCAACTGACCACAGTTGTTCAACCCCCAGGAATACACCTGAAATTCAAAAACAAACAATGATTTGTGCATCATATTGAATAATATAGTGATAAACTAATTTTTGGTCTTCCAATGAATGTACTCTATAAAGACCACACTTTGGTTATCCTTAATGATGGTATTCAAAAATGTTCTACATTTTATATAGTGAGAGAACATGGCTGAATGTACATCATCATTATAGAATTGGCCCTAGTTTACAAATTAACAGCTCCGATTGCCTAATAGTTAGAGCGTCTGCTACGGAAGCAGGAAGTCATAGGTTCAATCCCCGGCCGAGTCATACCAAAGATTTACACAAATGGTACTGACAGCTGCCTCACTTGACGCTCAGCATTAAAAGGTCAGTGTTAGGACTGGTTGGCCTGGTGTCAGGATAATGTGACTGGGTGGGACATCATGCTACATGTCTGCGTCATGACGCCCCAGTGCTAGACATCACTATAAACTGCCTCATTGCAAACATTGTAGCGAAATGACTGAAAAATTGTTCAACCTATGTTAAAAATCCAAACAAACAAAATATGAAGAATCCCTGGAAGGGACTTATGCTTATCACCTAATGGCTGAGGAGAATTTCCTTATTTAATCTATCTGAGAAACAGCAAATAAAAGATAAACATATAATTTCCTCTTTTGTCAGTGTCATGTAGTCTGGTTAATCAGTCTGAAAACCACCCAGACATACTCTATAGCAAATGGCAATTCCTTCAAGAGACTGAGGCATTAAAATGTGTCAGGTAAAAAAGATGTAATGTGTTGACAAAAGACTTAACGACTGAGTCTTGCTTCTTTAATGGTTCAAGCCAAGGAGTAGTAAGGACTGTGATTAATTAATCTGATCATCCCAAGGGGTGAGTAGTAAGGACTGCTCTCACCTCTCCCTTAGCTGTGAGAGCCAAATTGTATATAAAAATCAATAAATAAGCTGCTCTCACCTCTCCCCTAGCTGTGAGAGCCAATGTGTGCTGACTACCCAATCCAAGTTTGACTATCTGCTTTTCAGTCAACATCTGTATACAACAGGGCTCACATCTGAAAACATAACAACTGTACTTTCAAATACAAAAATAATTTATGTACACTGCCAACAACACTTAATTGTTGACCCTGACATTGTACCTTTTATTGAGCTTATAAATAGGAATCATTTTTTAGTGGGTGCATAAATGCAAAGACTAAAATGGGTGTCCTTCAAGCTCCTCATAAGCAGGTGAATGTGTTAAAGGTCACATTCTATACTATAGTTTAAGACTCAGTCTAACTTGATTGCCATAGCAACTGACATACACCCTTTACAAGGATGAAATCAACAACAGCCATATTTGATTACAAGGTAAAGATTCTATACTGATTTCATATAAGTACAAGAGAAATTAATTAATTTGAACCTCAAGAAAATATAATGATAGCATATGTGTAATTAATGAGAAAACAAACTTTCCATCAATGTTGTATTAGTAATTAAAGCATTATTTTGTTTCTTTGAGCCTGTACTCCAAATATAGTTAGGCAAAGTTATGATTTATAGGTTAAGAGTCATTTCTTAGTAAACTTACAATAACAGATTTGTTGAGAATCATGTGGTTTCATTTCATCATGGAATTGTAGAAACATGATAAGTAAACCATGACCTGAGGTACTAGAAATAGGCAAGGTCATGAATAATGGAAAAGAATTATCTTAAAGCTACAGATAAAATATCACTATGTAATGGAAATCTAATCATAAATGACACTGAAATTTTACACCATGCAAATTGATGTTTTGCTCTAGAGTGTAAAATATCCATTGACCAGATCTGGTGGTGACCTTGAACTTGTTTTGTTTTATTCACACTAAAATGTTAAAAAGGAGCTGAGGTGGCCCAGTGGTTAGAGTGCCGGACTCATAAATGAAAGGATGCGGGTTCAAATCCTAACATCGGACCAGCCAGGGTCAGCTACTGTGATGTGGCTTTGGGCAAGGCACTTTATTTTACTTCAATTGTCTCAGCACTATATAGCCATTTTGTGTTGCTGTGTCATAAAGCACCAAACCAAGCACAAGTTAGACTGGCCTGGGATGTCTTGAGAAAGCTCCTTTATTTTGGGCACCTGTTGTCCAGAACCAACCCGGGACCAAGGATGGTCTATGCTTGAACTAACTTACAAATTCGTCTGTATCTTCATTTATGGCAGTTTTACTAACAGTTAACTTACTTCCAATTAAAGGGGCCCCGAGTGGCTCTGAGTGGTCTAAAGTGCTCTCCGTTACGGATCACTGCCATCTCACCTCTGTCTACGTGGGTTCAAGTCTCAGATTCGGCCAATGTGGTTATGTTAGAAAGCTTGCCAGTACCTTCTCATGGGTCGGTGGTTCTTTATGGGGATTTGCACCGGTTCTTCCTCCACCAATAATACGGGCTGCCATGTACAGCCTATCGTGTGCTGAAAAATGGCATTAAGCCCTACAACAACAACAACAACAACTTCCAACTAAATTTTCAGTCCCTTTACCCATACTAACAATTGTGTATATCCCATTATCTGAGGTTGACTGTACTGGTCATGTATTAGACTGGTCACTTACAGACAATAAGCCAAACTAGTCACATGTAAAGATGCCAACTTAATGTATAAACAGTAAGTCTCACAAGCATGATGGGTATTATGCTGTGCCATATCATGCATCAGTAAAATTATTTTTAACATAAAATACAAAACCTTCTACACTTACAATAAATATGAAGCCATTATCTAACTTTCTCATCATGATTCTGAGGGTCACCAGAGGATGACCTGTTGACATTTATCCTTCACCAATGATTACTTTTTGCTGCAAATGGGACAATTTTGGTCATATTATGGAGTGATTTGTTCACCTTTTGGGCAGCGAATTCAGCTTTACAATTATGTCAAATATTTATATGATAATCCAAATATTATATAAATCATTCTTTTCATGTGTTATGAGTTTTATTTTAATATTTTTCAAAATATGCAAATACTACTATAATGTGCAAGAATTTATCAATATTCTACATGTGTCATTATCATTGACAATCATTATGAGGTATGTTTTTATGTTTGACCAGCACAGACATATTACAGGAAAGTAAATTATATCTCCATTTTTAGAAAAAGTAAAGAACATAAGATATCTACCTATCAATCATGTCACCATGTCCTAATTGCCCCTTTGTGTTCTTGCCCCAGCTCCAGACCTCAGTGTCAATTATACCAATATCAGCATTCACTGTCCAGGACACATCACCTGAAATGTATACCAGTAAGGAATTATACTTTGGACCTGATGAAAAATCAAGGGTTCAGAGGACTATTATGTCCAACATGCAACTTGTGCTAAGTTGTATAACCACTGTTTAGGACTTGCATAAAATTATGTCACAATAGCAATATGTGCTATATTGTATACCACTGTTTATAACTTGCATGTGATGTCACACCTGCAATCTATGCTATGTTGTATACATACTGTTTATGACTTGCATTCAAGTGCTCTCCCACCTGTAAAGTATGCTAAGTTGCACAAACACTATTCATAACTTTCAATAATTTGCTGTTCCACCTGCAATCTGTGCTATGTTGTTCACATTCCATTTATAACTTATGCTGCTGCATCTGCGATCTGTATTATGTTGCACACAAACTCTTTATAACTTGCAATAATGTACTGCCCCACCTGTAACATGCGGTCTATTGCACAGTGTACACAGCATCTTTAACAGAAAATTGAAACACTTAATCACAGCTTCAACAACTCCATTGCTCTAGTCATGATAGCTGTGAAAGTGATAAATATGTCTGCTAAAAAAACAGGTGCAAAAAAAAGAAAACAACAAAAACCAAAACTTTGAAATTATACAAAGCATATAAATTAAACATGTATTTATTTTCTAAGATGTAAATCAAACAAATAACCAGAATTCTTTGGAAACCTTATTTTATTATGAGTATGTCAACTGAAAATTGAAATGGTTCCCTCTTCACTATCAAGTTAGGGGCACCGAGTGGCCGAGTGGTCTAAAGCGCTGTCCGTTACGGATCACTGCCATCTCACCTCTGTCTGCGTGTGTTCGAGTCTAAGATTCGGCTAATGTAGTTATGTGAGAAAGCATGCCAGTAGCTTCTCGTGGGTCGGTGGTTCTTTCCGGGGGTTTTCCGGGTTCTTCCTCCACCATTATTACTGGTCGTCATGTATAGCCTATATTGTGCTTAAAAAATGGTGTTAAACCATACAAAACAAACAAATCACTATCAAGTTAGTTTAAAAAATGTCTTCTCAAGATAGATAATAATCACATGGTCAGATATGTCCTAATACAGGCAATACTTTAAGAACAATGACACAAAGAAATATGTCAAACATAAGATAAAATCAGTGAGATAAACAGTCCTTCAATTTGTGCTGGTTTCTATAGGCCTATCAGATAAGTTTAAATATATCATTCTTGAAAGGCACTGCATGTTGCCAGAGCTCTTATAAATAAAGTAAGGCAACAAGAATCAGCCAACCAACAACCATATACACCAACCAATACAGACCCATGAATAAGAGGCACACAACTACCGTACATACAAACCAATACGGACCCACAAATAAAAGGCACACAACTAACATATGTACCAACCAATACGGACCCATGAATAAAAGGCACACAACTACCGTATGTACCCATAAATAATAATTATGTTGCATTATATGATTAAATATCAGATGACACACTTTAAAGGCATGTATTAATATACAAGAAAATACTGTAAAGTAAAGATATCAGTCAAACCTGTTGTGGATGGAACTGACTTCTTACGAAGCTGCTCTTCACGCGCTTCTAAGGTCCGAAGGGAACACGATTTTCTCCTGTCAATGTTTGTACTGACATCTAGTGAATCAGTGGTGCTCTCTACAAGACTGGTTAGCCCTGTTTATGGTATAGATTCATTTATATTAATATCTTACGAATAATAATGCATTCATGTGTAAGATGCTTGTATGATTCTGGGTTTATAAATGTTTATTGCTCCATTGATGACATATTTGAAACTGTAGCTTACACTAAAATGTAAAATGGCTGGATAGTTTATAATTGGTCATCTCTGTTTCAAGACATTAGCATTTTTCAGACTTACAAAAATTAATCCTTCCATAGTTCATGGGCCATGGGCCATATGAGAGTCTGGTAAATTGCTTAACTGATCTCTGAGGGCCATGGGCCATATGAGAGTCTGGTAAATTGCTTAACTGATCTCTGAGGGCCATGGGCCATATGAGAGTCTGGTAAATTGCTTAACTGATCTCTGAGGGCCATGGGCCATATGAGAGTCTGGAAAGTGCTTAACTGATCTTTGAGGGCCAGAAAGCACTCAACTAAACTTTGTAGAAATGAAACTACAAGGCTATTTCTCACACTCTCAAACTTAATCAATACATTATATGCAAGCCAAAATTATAAACATACGGTAAAAGGATTTTTAAAAAATAAGCATACCTTTATAAACAGATCCCATACTAGGACAAAGGAGTCAACAGAGTGCCTATTATTTCATATAAATATTCACAGAAAGCAGAGTTAACTTTTCTCATGCTCATGTCTACATCTGCCATTTTCCACAACTGTATGCTTTTGGTTTATGTTTGCAGTATTAACTGCAGCATCTTTTTTCTGCTTAAATTGTAATTTATAACTTATGTAGCTTTTGTTTGCTTAAGTAACAATTTACAACTCCTGCATATTTTGTTTGCTGAAATTGAATTGTATAACTCCTTTTTTTTTCTGTCCAAATTGCAATTTATAACTTCTGTAGCTATTGTTTGTTGAAATAACAATTTACAACTCCTGCATATTTTGTCTGTTGACATTGCAATTTATAATTTGTGTATATTTTGCTTCTTTTTTTCTGGAAAATCCACTTTTTGAAGCTTTTATGCAAAGAGCAGAAGAAATAAATTTTAAAATATTTAAAAATTTTGAGTAATATCTATAATATACATGGAAACTAAATGATAAGCCTCCTTTTACAATCAATATTCTTTCTACATAGATTTACCTTTACAAGGAACTGTCTTAATTACTGTTATTGTCATTTGCTAATCATTCTGTATATAACACTTATTTCTGGTCCATAGACTGGTTACTGGTTATATACAGATAAATTTTAAGAAATTGGGGTACCATATCCAGACAGATCAACACCAATATTTCATGTGAAATACAATATATTTTATATTGTAAGTTATACCAAGTTTTAATAAAACATTTAATAAAATGTCATGTTATGATATTACCAACTCAGAAAACATACATCTGACAACTTCAGGAAGTTGCTTTGTTGCAGTACAGGCAACATTATGCATAAAACTGATGTTTGGAATAATAATAAAAATTAACTGCTTATTGCTAGATCTTTGAACCATCGCATGGTAAACTAATCAACATATCTGTAACCAAGAATATAAACTAACAATGTAGAGTTGTCACCCATAATTTGTTTATGTTTGCGTCAATCAACCCTCCCACAATAAGAAAACTAACACAAGTAACGGGACCAAGAATAAGCACTTTCAAAGTGGTGTAGTTACCCATAATTCTTTGTTATATTAAATTAACTCAGAAGTAAACAGAATACCCTGGTATATATTTTTAAAGATACTTTTTTCACCGACAATGTATTTGTTTATATGGGTCAGCACTAAATATAATTGTTGCCCTTCCTCCAATGTTTCCAAAGCACAGTCAAGAAAATTATAATTCATTTTACACATTTGTACAGATTATTATTTTTAAAAGCAGATTGTTACTTGCACCATTCATAACATTAGACACAAAAACACAGTGATACCTTTCAAGAGTGCTCTTAAAACTCACCTTTTATGACTACAAGAACAAACTTAAAGACCTAAAAATGTTTCCTACCTTAAATACTTTCATCATTTTTTTGTTTTTGTTTTCCAATTTCATGGTACTTGTTTTTTTGTCTTTATATCATTATACATGTTGTAAAGCGCTTAGAGCTTAAAAAGATTAGACACTATACAAAGTCATCATCATCATAATTATTATGATAACACAGGCATTTTGCATGAAAAACAATGTCATAATAAACCATTATCATGCAGGCATTTTGTATAAATGAGCATCATAAAACACTGATAGTGCTCTTGTAAAATTAGTCTGGTTTCCTGAACAATTCCACTGAATCAATTATGAAAACTCTTGTCGATACCAAAGCCTAGACAACCAAATAACTGGAATTGACTCCAGGAAACATATTTTCGTCCTAGTTGATATTGCTTAAGTTAAGAATGAATTCATTAAGACTTACAGATAGTATTAGTTGACAGGTCTGCATATAAAGCAATATTTAAAGTTTAAATTTTTTTTAAAATTGTGCTACGTTTCTACACAAAACTTATATTACCTGTGCCTGATGCATCCTCGGTGACTGAATCAGTGACACCCAATAGTGAAATGTCCAAGTCTGACTCATTCAGACTGTCAATAGCTTTCAATTCTAAGTCACTTAATATGTCGTAATTCTCTCCACTCGCTTTTCTGGGTGATTTCTCGACAACTCCAGTCGTACCACCTACACTCAAAGTACCTGTGACAGTAGACTTCAAAGTTGAAAATGCTTTAGAAGTCATTGAACTCACCTGACTAGTCATGTGACTGGTAAGCGAGGTAACTTGTTCAAATACACCTGAACCTAGAATGCTTGGAGAAAATGAAGCATTGTCTTTGCTTCTCTTCTCCAAACTTTTACTTGACAATTTCTCTACAGCTTGAAACTCATCTGTTTCAAATTGTTTTGCTAAATATTTTCTAGCTTGTTCTTCATCCAGAAAACTTCTTGATCTAGAAACTTTGGACATTAATGGAACAGACTCTTCATGTTCTGCTGCTTTGGAATCTAATACACTTGCAAGGGTTGTTGTATTAGACTCTATGTTGGAACCTTGTCCACCTTGGTCTTCTATAGACCCTTCATCCCTACCACTAACTACCATGGCAGACTGACTGTTTAAACTTTCTTCTACAGTTGGAATGATTTGACATGATTTTGAATCAGGAACAGTTCCACTATCTCCTTTATGACTATCTGGCATAGCAGAGAGTGTGATCTGTGAACTTCCTTCAACATTACTATCCTTCTGATTCATTTCACCAATGACTGGTTCCAGAGGCTCATTCCCATATTTTTCTTTACTTACATCTGAGACTGGTTGTGGGCTGTTGTCACTTGCATGTTCACTGTCTCTCTGTTCAATTTCTTGAATATTTGTTTTTGAATCTGAAACAGTCGTACAAATTCCTTCATGATGACTTGAAAGATCTTCAGAACTTTGAGTCCCTCTGTCGACAACTTCATTTGAACCAGATGAACTTTTTCTTGCTGGAGTATGTGGTATTAACCTAGGTGAACTTTTTCTACCAGGACTATCAACATTAGAGACTCTCTTACTTGGAGATTTTGGAATTGGTAAATCTGACTTCTCTACCAAAAGGGCACTATGATAATCTCCACAGTATACCTTCAACACTCTCCTGCCTTCCAGGCCTGGAACAAATGCTGGCTTTGAGAAAAGTGTTTCAGAACCAAGACCTAGCTGGCACCCCGATCCCCATACAACAACTTCTGCCTTGTTTGTGAGTGCAAGAGTATGGGTAGCACCACATGCTACTTGGATTATGTGGGTATGGCCAGCTTCCCCCTCCCATGTCTCTGTAACATGTGTCAGGTCCACAAGAGAAGGAGAGGTAACTACAGCATCTTTGATATCAAGGCCACACTGCCCTGCTTTTGAGTCACCCCATGTATAGACAAGTCCATCTGAACAGACACACGCTGAATGAGAAGATCCACAAGCAATGTGTATCACATGTTTACCTAAAAGAAAATGTAAAATGTAAAATAATTAGTGATGTTTAATAGATTATGCCACACTTTTAACTGATTCTGCTTTGGGAGGATATTAATAATGTTTATAGTTTTCCTCTTTTTTATTATTTGTACAGTAAGTTCAAAGTACATGATTGTACGTACATAAAAAATGTTAACTTTTTCATTTGCAGAAGAACTCTGTAGACCTAAAATCTGTGTTGAAAGAAAATAAAGGAAAAAAATGTGTACTCTTGACAATAGGTGAATCATGATTTATCCAACCACAGAACACCACTTGCATAACTTCTCAACTGAAAACCAATGCAACAGTTTTCATCAAACAAGAAGATATAAAGGAAGTAGATAAGTAATTTAGTGTAATGATACCTGAAGATAAGTAACTTAGTGTAATGATACCTGGAGATAAGTAACATAGTGTAGTGATATCTGAAGATAAAAAACTTAGTGTAGTGATACCTGTAGATAAGTAATTTAGTGTAGTGATACATGTAGATAAGTAACTTAGTGTAGTGATACCTGAAGATAAGTAACTTAGTGTAGTGATACCTGAAGATAAGTAACATAGTGTAGTGATACCTGAAGATAAGTAACTTAGTGTAGTGATACCTGTAGATCAGTAATTTAGTGTAGTGATACCTGTAGATCAGTAACTTAGTATAGTGATACCTGAAGATAAGTAACTTAGTATAGTGATACCTGAAGATAAGTAATTTAGTGTAGTGATACCTGTAGATCAGTAACTTAGTATAGTGATACCTGAAGATAAGTAACTTAGTATAGTGATACCTGAAGATAAGTAGCTTAGTGTAGTGATACCTGTAGATTCATTTAAAATGAGGGAATTTTTGCCACTGACCTAGCACACCCATTTGTGTAACTTTAACATTTTCACCACAACAACATAAAACTCCAATAACATTAAATAATAAAGTGAAAAAATTCTGAAGACGATGGTAGCTGTAGGAATCATTTCATACATGAATCCATGCCTTGAAATATAGTAAAACATGCTGTCGTAAATGCCTGCGTACAAGGACCACATATAAATCATGATGACCTGTATATAAAAAGACCTTAATACAAAGACCAAATATACATCATGATAACCTGTATATAAAAAGCACACCGCTCCAGTGGCCTAGTGCTCATGGGTTTGAATCCTGGCAGACTCATACCAAAGACTTATAAAAATGGCAGTAACAGTTACCTCATTAGGCACTCAGCATTAAAAGGTCAGTGTTAGGAAAGGTCGGCCTGGAAAATTGTTAAAGCTATGTTAAAACTCTAAATCACACACACTGTATATAAAAAGACTTGCATACATGGACCATATATACATCAAGATGGCCTCTGTATAAAAGCACTTGGATACTAGGACCACATATACATCAAGATGACCTGTATCTAAAATACCTGCATATAACAACACCCACATATATAGACACCTGTATATAAAGACTTATCAAAAGGCCACATATAAATCATGATAACCTGTATTTAAAAATACTGCATACAAGGACCACATATACATCAATATGTTTTGTGTATTTAAAAAAAACACCTGCATATAACTAAAATAAGCATATAATATCCCCTACTATACAATATATACAAAGACCACAATGATAATTGTATCCAAATTCCTCATGTGCTTAACACAGCTTTAAAAAGAATTCAGTCATACTGCTAGTGAAGCAGTTTATAGTGATGTGTAGCACTGGGGCATCATGCCGTAGACATATAGCGTGATGTCCTACCCAGTCACATTATCCTGACACCAGGCTGACCAGTCCTAACAATAACCTCCAAATGCTGAATATGCAGTGAGGCAGCTGTTAGTACCATTTTTTTTAAGTCTTTTGTATGACTTCGTCAGGGTTCGAAGCCATGACCTCCCACTTCCAAAGCGGATGCTCTAACAAACAGGTCACTGGAGCAGTCTCCTCAGGTCTCATACATACATGAGCTAGAGCAGAGACAATCAGCCATTATGACAACTCATGGCCAGTATAACAACTCATGGCCAATATGACAACTCATGGCCAATATGAGTCATCATGGCCATTATGACAACTCATGGCCAGTATGAGCCCTCATGAGTGGTATACACATATAAGCAGTGTTTAAATCAATCATTCTTTGCTACTAGAAAGAAATTGGTAGAAATGGAGAAACATCAATACCCAACTGCAAATATGGCTTTTACACTTAGGTTAGTACATGTGTCAGGCAAAAAAATCTGTATGTGATCCCCCATGTATCGACCTGATGTTTTGTACATACAAGTTGCTATAAGTGATCTCCCATGTATCGGCCTGATGTTTTGTACACACAAGTTGCTATATGTGATCCCCCATGTATCGGCCTGATGTTTTGTACACACAAGTTGCTATATGTAATCCCCCATGTATCAGCCTGAAGTTTTGTACATATAAGTTGCTATAAGTGAACCCCATGTACCGGTCTCATGTTTTGTACATACAAGTTGCTATATGTGATCTCCCATGTATCGGCCTGATGTTTTGTACACACAAGTTGCTATATGTGATCCCCCATGTATCGGCCTAATGTTTGTACATGCAAGTAGCTATATGTAATCCCCCATGTATCAGCCTGAAGTTTTGTACATACAAGTTGCTCTATGTTATCCCCCATGTATCGGCCTGTTGTTTTGTACATACAAGTTGCGGTATGTGATTCCCCTATGTATCGGCCTGGTGTTTTGTACATAAAGGTTGCTGGATGTGAACTCCTCTATTGGGCTGATGCTTTGAATATAGAAACTGCTGTATGATAAATTTTTTCATGAACAGCAACATAGTTAATACCAACCTTTTGGGATAAAGAGATTTACAATTTACAATTGTGTAATAAACAGAAGGAACATAATGCTACTGGATTTGTTACAGCTAACATTTTTTTTTTTGATATTCTATGTAAAACTACAAAATTTATTTAAACCAAATCAATGACATAACCGATCTGGACTGCTTTTGGTGAAAGTCTTCAGCTCTCACCATGTGATATGCACAGATAAAATTGTATAACCCTGAAGAAATAAATGTGAAAAAATAACTAAGTCAAATATCCCAAAGATAGCCATGGTATAGCCACAGTGTAAGAAAAGGCAAGATGCATGAATAAAGGTACAAAGATTCTTCAACATTCTTGGTAGTCCATAAACAAAACAAAGAGCCATTTTGAACAACTTCTGGTTTGAGATGCTGATGCATGATATTTACATTCTGCTGAATTCCATTACCATGGATACTACCTTATATAAAATGAATTTAAAGACAAATGCAAACTGCACAGACCCTGACCTGCTGTCGCACAGTTTGCCATTATATCCAAGTCTACACAGCAAATCATAAAAATGGCATGATCCACAAATTGTGAATTTGCTGTGACAAATTAACGATGCTGAATTTTACCTGATACATCTTGAACCAAACAGGGATCAAATGAATATTGAACATCAAGGGAGGCTACTCCTAATTGTCGAGACTTATTGCTACCACAAGAGTACACCTCATCTGTATCAGTAAGGAATAGAGAGTGCTCTCCCCCTAGAGCTACTTGAAGAACTGTCCTGGAGTTGAGGATATTGAATGAAACAAGTTCTATTTTTCCGTGAAAACCCTGCCAGACATACAGTTTCTTCTCCTCAGGGCTGAAATAAAAGAAAATAGTTTAATAATAACATTTGACAAGATAATTTGTACAATGATAGCTCAGTGTAAAACAAGTCATTTTACTGTCAATCATTAATACACATGACCTGTTACATTGGATCAATGGACATGGATCTCATTAGACTAAATCAACTTTGTTTTATTATTGCCTTCTAGCCCTTATATTATATAAGATTCAATTACAATATGGCTCCACTATAGATGCATTATTTTGGGGTTTTCTGATGCACTCTAATTACAAATAACTCCTGAACAAAACTCACCATAAATGTGACCTCACTTGTGACGCATGTTACTTTAATGAATTCCATGAGAAACTCTATGAAAAGATGATTTTGTAATGGTACACTTGAAGGAATTACAATCTCTCTCATGTTAAGGGAGGTTTCCAATAGAGGAATCATCACTATATACCTAATACAGTATACACTTTACCAAAGTATGATCCCTTGTCTAAATGTAAGACTCTCATAGATCACTATATAAAACAGTATAAACTTTACCAAAGTATGATCCCTCATCTAAATGTAAGACTCTCATAGATCACTATATAAAACAGTATATACTTTACCAAAGTATGATCCCTCGTCTAAATGTAAGATTCTCATAGATCACTAAATAAAACAGTATACACTTTACCAAAGTATGATCCCTTGTCTAAATGTAAGACTCTCATAGATCACTATATAAAACAGTATACACTTTACCAAAGTATGATCCCTTGTCTAAATGTAAGCCAATGTGAGTATGTGAGAAAGATTGCCAGTATCTTCCCGTGGGTTGGTGGTTCTTTCTGGGGTTCTTCTTCCACCATTTATACTGGCTGCAATGTATAGCCTATCTTGTGCTGACAAATGGCATTAAACACTACAACAACAACAATAATAACAACAAACAACAACAACAACAAACAACAAGTTTCTCTTCCATGTACAATATTTGGTTGATTTAATAAACATGACAAGTAAAATAAAGAAGCACATGTACTTACGATAAGCAAGTTGTATTAAAGCATATACATGTCAGCAAATTTATACCTCATCAATAATAGGTACTGAAAATATGAAATTTTATAAAGATGATGAAACATGAAAGACAAAGAACATATGTAAACATAATATGAAATTTCAACGCTTGAAAATGTCCAAAATGTCTGCCACTTGAAGATAACAACCTAACAAAACTATGAAAACTTTTGAGAAGAAACATCACAACCTTCAAGTCAGGTTTGTTCATATCAGGCTGTGATAGAAAGCATGTGCATGCACATTTCACACATGCTTTAGCAAACCTAGAAGTATGTTCTGAGCATGTTTATATGAAATTGCATAAAAAAGCATGCAACATGCAAGGAACTTTCACACATACACAAGTAAAGTGGACATGTATTAGAAAATTACTGCTTCTGTGGTCTGTCACATTACTCCTGAAAATGTTATATTAAATAATTTCAATCAATAATAAATCAATTCTTGCAGGTTGCACTATGCACTTGGGATATTTCCGATTGCTAAACCATTAACAGTTTCAGCTAATGCATTACAAGCAACCAGTTAAGGAATTGACTAACCTTTGAAAATCTACTATATCATGGTATACTTGACTGAACCACAACCCTGCCTTAAAGCAGGTTTCCTTCTGAGGGATAATCAATTATATAATCATCCATGTGTATAGATTTATCATCCTTTGTCTTAGAATTTTAGGGATAAACATAAGGTGACTGTAAATGTTACTGCTTATCACCCATTCTCTAAAAGGAGGTTTACCATAGAGGGATGATAACTATATAATGGTACACTCCATTAATTAGAGCCCATAACTCAGTCAATGCATTTAAAAAACACAATGCTATTCTCTTAAAGGAAGGGGCCCAGAGTGGCCGAGTGGTCTAAACCGCTCTCCGTTACGGATCACTGCCATCTCACCTCTGTCTGCGTGGGTTCAAGTCTAAGATTTGGCTAATGTAGTTATGTGAAAAAGCTTGCCAGTAGCTTTTCGTGGGTCGGTGGTTCTTTCCAGGGGTTTTCCGGGTTCTTCCTCCACCATTAATACTGGCCGCCATGTATAGCCTATATTGTGCTGAAAAATGGCGTTAAACCATTTTAAAAAAAAAACTCTTAAAGAAGGTTTACCCTGCTGAAAAAAACTGGCAAAGTATTATCATAGTTGTATTTGAAAGATACAATCCATATGATCTTCATTAAAGTGCCATCAGTGGTTACTGTGACTCCAAGGTGTTAAGTGTCTGTGTACAAAGAACCTTAAATAAGTGTCTGTGTACACCTTAAATAAGTGTCAGTGTACAAAGAACCTTAAATAAGTGTCTGTGTACACCTTAAATAAGTGTCAGTGTACAAAGAACCTTAAATAAGTGTCTGTGTACAAAGAACCTTAAATAAGTGTCTGTGTACAAAGAACCTTAAATAACTGTCTGTGTACAAAGAACCTTAAATAAGTGTCTGTGTACAAAGAACCTTAAAAAAGTGTCTGTGTACAAAGAACCTTAAATAAGTGTATGTGTACAAAGAACCTTAAATAAGTGTATGTGTACAAAGAACCTTAAATAAGTGTCAGTGTACAAAGAACCTTAAATAAATGTCTGTGTACAAAGAACCTTAAAAAAATGTCTGTGTACAAAGAACCTTAAATAAGTGTCAGTGTACAAAGAACCTTAAATAAGTGTCAGTGTACAAAGAACATTAAATGAATGTCTGTGTAAACCTTAAATAAGTGTCAGTGTAAAAACAACCTTAAATAATTCTGTGTTCAAATAACCTTAAATAAACTGTAAAATCGTGGTGTACAAACAACATTACTTAAGTGTCAGTGTACAAACAACATTACATAAGTGTCAGTGTACAAACAACAGTATGTAAGTGCCAGCGTACAAACAACATTATGTAAGTGTCAGTGTACAAACAACATTATGTAAGTGTCAGTGTACAAACAACCTTAAATAATTGTGTTCAAACAACCTTAAATAAATTAAAACCTTGGTGTACAAATAACATTACGTAAGTGTCAGTGTACAAATAACATTACGCAAGTGTCAGTGTACAAATAACATACGTAAGTGTCAGTGTACAAATAACATACGTAAGTGTCAGTGTACAAATAACATACGTGTCAGTGTACAAATAACATACGTAAGTGTCAGTGTACAAATAACATACGTAAGTGTCAGTGCGCAAAGAACCTTAAAAGAAAATAAATTGTCTAAATGATAGTTATGACAACGAGACTGGCTCATTTCTAAAACACTTCGTATTAAAATGTATCATTGTATATTATGCATTTCCATATATAATTTGTCCCCATCACTTATTTAGGACATGTATGGTATGTTATGCATTTTCATATTTCATTTGTCACCATCCTTTATTTAGGACAGGTATGGTATATTATGCATTTCCATATATCAACTGTCACCATCCCTTATTTAGGACATGTATGGTATGTTATGCATTTTCATATTTCATTTGTCACCGTCCCTTATTTAGAACATATATGGTATATTATGCATGCTCCAGTATAATTTTTCACCTTCCCTTATGTCCTACGCAGTTGTTTGATGTAGCATACGAGAATATTAAATGTACACAGTTGAACATTTACTTGTATCATGACTAAATCCTCAAACGTAATTATATATCTCAACCCAGGTAGCCACAACCAGTAGCTGTGTCAGCTGTTGTGTCTAGACAAATCAATTATTTGTATTGTGATTCGTGAATAAAATCTTTATAAATATTTCCAGACAACATCTGACTCACAAACAGATATAGAAATAAAGCATAAACAAGATCCCCAAGTGGACCAGAAATTGCTAACCAGTATGACATCTGCTTTATTGCCAGATGAAAGACCATTTTGACAAGACACCAGTCTAACATCTCCTTTATTGCCATATCAAAAACCAGTTGGCCAAGAAACCTGATCTTTTAGGATTCTTGGTGTAAAAATATTTCAATGACCATCGTTAATGACTGTATACGTTGTGAACAAAATTGTTTCATGATTGCCATATTTTTTTTAATTAAAAAAGCAACCTTATCTAATGATATATTAACATCACGTGTACATCAGCGAAATACCTGCCGAACTGCTTTTGTCTGAATTTGGTTAAATTAGATCGAGTGGTTTTCTAAATAAAGCAATTTTAAGATTTTCTACTTAATATTTTTTTTTTATCACTGTGGCAATATTTGATGTAGGATCAGCATTAGTATTACAAAAGGTCAAAAGGTTATTTAAGCTTAAACTGTAGGTGCTTGGCGGGGGGTATCAATCATTCTAATCCGATTCCATTTCTTTATAAATAAAAACAGGTTAATAACAAGGTTTTTCCACTTTAGAAAAAGGAGTTATATTTGAAAATGGATGGTCATCTTTTTGTATAAACCTGAAAAGGCCTTTATGACAGGGTCAATTTCTGTCAAATTTTGTCAAGTTTTGTTATTTAGCTATTTTAAATGTATTTGCCATTTTTAGAAATGGTAGTTATATTTTTATCATATCAGAAATTGTAAAGGTCTTCCAACGAGAATTTTTCCTGACCAATGTATTGACAAAACTGTATATGTGTTCCGAGTCGGAGGACAGAACCAGTTTGATATGGCGTAGTGATACGTCTCAGCCCGACAACAGAGGCGTAGCTAGGTGGGGGCAGGGGGGGTACATATGTCCCCGGGCGCCAAGGTACAGGGGCGCCAAAATGAGGCTTACAACGTTACATTATAATAAGTAAACAAGGGTAATAAATCGGTCACAAGATCGCTGGGGCGCCAATTTTATAGTTTGTCCTCGGGCGCAAAATATCATAGCTACGCCTCTGCCCGACAACCTTTATGTATACCTATGCCACAGAGCAAAATACGAATACGGTTTTGTATTTATTGCATACAGCACTTCAATATATATGCTTTATAAGTATCCACAGCTTTACTGTATGAATGCAAATCAGAGCAATAGTTTGATAAACGTTTGCTTCACTACATCTAAAATCATCTATATGCAGATATTAAAAGAGACACCCAAGTAAGTTGAATCTGGGTTGGCGATATGAAAATAGAGATTGAACAGCTGTATCGAACATGCCATAAAGCAAGAAAGTTTAAATGGGAATACTATTAAATGCAATTTGAGTAAGCTTGTTGTCTGTCAATTTTGTTCAACTTCTGTTTCTTTTTTTAAGAAGTATTTGCATTGGATAACTGACTGGCAAAATGCATACGTAAGTTGAAAGTCTAATGAAGGGCATCATATTATTTTCACTAGCATTGGCTTTAACGGTGGATCGGCCTCATCCGTAAAACTTTGTAAAGACTTAATCCAAGAATGTTTAATATCATTTTTTTTCTCAAAATGTATCGAGCAATTTACTTATAACGTTATGTTTCAAGTTTGTAATGGCAGGTCATCCTTAATTCTAGTTTGGTTTTTTTTAGGGCTTTTGCGTTTTTACGTTGCCATTTTGACCAGACAATGAATATACTTCTTTTTAACTGTAACTCATCGACAAAGTTTGATATTATACGCGATCAAGTACTACATATGTGTGCTGAAACTATTTTTCTTCTCTGTCGCAATGGCCATGACCGTTAACCTTTTATTTCAAAATCAATGGGGTTCCTCCTTACCCGAAGTGTAAGCTTTTCATAACTGCTGGTAACTCTAGGTGATGAAACACGCGTTATCTTTGGAAACCCTTTGTCTTCTTCCAGTCACGCGGAATCTGACCATTGACGTTTAGAGAACAAAATCGATCGTGTTCTTTCTTAACCCAAGTTCAAGCTATCCACAAAGGTCGTTGGATATACACTAGCTACAGAACTGAATGTATCGTACGCAACAGAAGTAAACGGACAGACGGACAGTGTCAATTATACATAAAACGGAGAACATATAAATTGCTGCACAAATAAATTTGGTTAGTGTGTATAAAAATCGTCTACAGGAGACCCAACCATGCTTACCAACTTGTAAAACATAAAGAAAATTATTATATGCAATTTTTAAAACGCCCACTGGTTGGATTGTTTTATACTAATAATGTAGTACACCCAGTAAGACATTGATCCATAAAGGGTAACAGTTAGACAAATTATACTATAACATTCAACAATAACACCCAATATCAATACTGGGGGAGGGGATGGGGGGGGTAGACAAAACTCGACGGGCTTGTTAATTTTCATATATAGGCTACATCAATTTTACAGCATCTGCAAATTCGAGGGGGAGGGGCAAATGCCCCCGCCCACCCGCAAATGACGTCCCTGGAATATACCTATAAACGTGCCAACCTGGTTGTTGTTCTTTATGAGTCAACGAAAATATTTGCTATTTTTCAACACGTCATACTGTTACAAAAATATACCATTAATGTACTTATATATTAGACAAGTACAAGTTTTTTAATATTTATTAGTGATTTATAACTTCATTTAAGTTGACAAAACGGGGCCCCGAGTGGCCGAGTCATCTAAAGCGCTGTCAGTTACGGATCACTGCCATCTCACCTCTTTCTGCGTGAGTTCGAGTCTAAGATTCGGCAAAAGTGGGTAAGTGAGAAAGCTTGCCAGCAGCTTCTCGTGGGTCGGTGGTACTTTCCGGGTTTTTTCCGGGTTCTTCCTCCACCATTAATACTGGCCGCCATGTATAGCCTATATTGTGCTGAAAAATGGCATTAAGCCATTAAAAAAAGGGGACAAAACAAGTTTGACTACTAGCAAATCGATCCGCTCCCAAACATAAACTGGTATTCCAATATGTGACCTTAGTTCATTCAACACATCGAGATAAGGAATCGAATGTATGCCGATAGCTGCCATTCGAAGCACATCAGCTTTTTTTTTTTACAAACAAGGACTGAGCAATAAGTTTCGAGCACATCGAACTTTATTTTATTCATTCGTAACTTCTCGATTAGTCCTAAAGTCAAGCTAATTATAGAAATACGCGTAATGATCCGAATCGATTTGCGTTTGTGTTTTTACGGAGAAATTTTCGGCGAACAAATTATGACTTTACTACAAATTACAGAGCCGGCATATGTCAGAAGTATATTTGTATCTTGCAGAAATAGTGGTGGTCCAAATGGGCCGATGATGAAATCTGTTGAAAATTATCTATTCATGCAAATAAAGATAATACTCGTGATCAGCGACCTAATTTTGAAAGAATGTGTGAAACTTTGAAACTCAGAAGAGTTTTGTTACATTCAAGTCTGCTAACCGATTTTATAATCTTACTAACTCAAACTGACTAGTTATGTCGTGCTACCGATCTGTACTACCGATATTCAATCCGTCTGATATAAATGAAGTTTAACTTGCAAGTGTTTGAAGATTGGGACGTTTTGTGCGTGTGATTAGGAATTTTAACGTAGCTTTAACAACTGTTCATTCATATCGCTACGACATCTGCAATAAGGCAGTTTATAGTGATGTCTAGCACCGGGGCATCATGCCGCAGACATGTAGCATGATGTCCCACCCAGTCACATTATCCTGACACCAGGCCGACCAGTCCTAACACTAAACTCCTAATGATGAGCGCCAAGCGAGGCAGCTGTTAGTACCATTTCTGTAAGTCATTGGTATGACTTGGCAGGGGATCGAACCCACGACCTCCAGCTTCCGCAGCGGACGCTCTGACCACTAGGCCACAGGAGATGTTTGGGACTTTTTAAACATTGGCACACGACATGGAAGATTGGATATTCGCTTTAAAAGTATTGCTCTCTAAATTTTATGCAAGCATTTGACGAAATATCAACCATATTGTCGATGCTGATCAGTTTATATGTCTCATGATCGAGGTAATGGATTTTTTAAAATAATCGTGTTTCGGGGATTAAAATTTGGAAAAATATTTAAACTACCCTCACAGAACACCAGGACACAGCATCAGAAATTGATCCAATAAACCTGGGTCACGCGACCTAACCAGATAACTTGAAAACTGTTAACATATACCAAACAGTCGTACATAGGTATGAAGGACTTACAGAAACGAAATAGACATGATATCCAATACATGTCACGTGTATATCCACTTGGGTACCCACCATATAACCATGTATAAACATTTAATGACCAACGGGAAGCTGCATGCGCGTGATCCAACACTGACCATGGGTCATGCCCCTGGAGTAGGTAACTTTTTCTTGGTTCACAACTGTGACAACTTAGTCATGTGTTTGAAGGATATTACTTGTTTTATTTTTAGCTTTCATTTATAATTTTTTTTCCGAATATTAAGATCTTCACGTTTTATATTTCATGGTATTATATTCTATCTTGTTGTACATCATGCTACATTAATTTGGAACGGTTTATCTACCAAAATGTTTGTACATTTTTACATTTCGAAGTTTATTTTTTGACATCTTCGTAAGCCAAGTTTCCAATATTTGTACAATTCATTTATATCGATTACCTTCAGTTGGCACCAGATAACAACTGTTGTGCTGAGATGCTGCGAATCATTACATACATACATGCGTACGGACGGACGTATGCGCATGTATGCACACACACACACACACACACACACACACACACACACACACACATACATACATACATACATACATACATACATACATACATACATGGAACTACCAAGGTCCAAACATGCATCCAATGGACATTGTGAAGGAAAAAAAATATTTTACAGTGTTGCAACATTGGCCACTAATGTGGTGTGCGGCGTGTCAATGAACCATATTTAATTCTTGTTTTATAAGCTTTACTGTACATCAATGAACCTTTTCACAATTTGCTTTACTCCAATTTCTGTCAAAAATCCGAACAAGGGCAATCTTAATCTTGAATTTCGTGAGCGGTTCCCTGAGCAGTAAGTGAAAATTAGTTCATTCTTAGCTAGAACAATAGCCCTGGTCACGATCTAACAACATTTATTTGAATGGTATTCCTTCTTGTAATATGACCACATTTATTTGAATGTCATTCCTTCTTGTAATATGACCACATTTAGGACATGGTATCATATGCTGATCTTAATTTTACTCGAAAACTATACGCGGCATTTAACACGATTAACACTCGTTTTTATTTTTCTTTGAGTGAAGTTTTATTTTTCAAAACAATATTTAACGCACTGCATATACAAGTGGAGGGAACTGGTTCAGCAGCACAGTGCCTCAACGACCACACTAGGTCAAGAGACTGATGATGATGACGATGATGATGATGATGATACACGTTATGCTGATGATTCAACATATAAATTATAAGAACAATTATATATCGTGCCTTAATTAAAAGGTCAAGGTCAAATATAACGGCATAATTAATGTGCGTAGCTCAAGCTTGCTAATGAACTAAATCAAGACGTTTAATATGATTCTCGAAATCGCATAAGAACTACAATGTATAGAGGTATTAAAGATTCAGCCAATCAAATTCAAGATTACTACGCATGCGCAGATCTAGATTACTACGGATCGCGTCTATAACCAGAATGAAGTGAGACTATTTACCAAAGCAATGTCCGATTGAAATGCATTCTCCAAAATAGTAACAAGGTAATTCGGTTTCGTCACAAGATTAATACATAATCAGATCTTCCTCGTTAGCATACTCGTCCAATGTGTTTATGATTTAAGACAAAATTAACAACTGTTATTAAAATCTGATCGTAAAATAGTGTGGCTAGATTGTTGAGTTCAACCAATCAGATTCATAAACCGCCTGATGAACATTGTTCATTAATCATCCAAGGTCTTACATCTCAAGCCTGATCAAAATCGTATCATAAGCCTGATCAAAATCGTATCATAAACTTTTAAAGAGCGGTAATATACTCGGTTAATAAATTCAATTTTAGCATATTAATATGCATAGATCTTAATAAAACGAATCCAACCTCTCGATGACAAAAGTTCGATCAAAATAGGATTCGAAATACGGTCATTAAAATGGTATTATGATCGGCGAATTAGATGAAATACCCTGACATTAATATGAATGGCTCTTGTCCTATATGGAAAGCATTAGAATTTTTGCTTGTATCGGCTTATACTATCAGCTTGATCAAAATCAGATCAGACACATATAGACTTATACTGTAAGCTTGATCAAAATCAGATCAGGCACATATCGGCTTATACCGTAAACTTGATAAAATTCAGAGCAGATACATATGGGTTTATTCTGTAAGTTTGATAAAAATCAGATCAGGCAAATATCGGCTTATACCGTAAGCTTGATTAAAATCAGATCTGGCAAATATCGGCTTATACTGTAAACTTGATCAAAATCAGATCTGGCAAATATCGGCTTATACCATAAGCTTGATAAAATTCAGAGCAGATATATATATATATATATATATATATATATATATATATATATATATATATATATATATATGGGTTTATTCTGTAAGTTTTATCAAAATCAGATCAGGCACATATCGGCTTATACCGTAAACTTGATAAAATTCAGAACAGATACATATGGGTTTATTCTGTAAGTTTGATCAAAATCAGATCAGGCACAAGTCGGCTTATACCGTAAACTTGATAAAATTTAGAGCAGATACATATCGGTTTATTCTGTAAACTTGATCAAAATCAGATCTGGCAAATATCGGCTTATACCGTAAGCTTGATAAAATTCAGAGCAGATATATATGGGTTTATTCTGTAAGTTTGATCAAAATCAGATCAGGCACATATCGACTTATACCGTAAGCTTGATCAAAATCAGATCAGACACATATAGACTTATACTGTAAGCTTGATCAAAATTAGATCAGACACATATAGACTTATAATGTAAGCTTGGTCAAAATCAGATCAGGCACATATCGGCTTATACCGTAAACTTGATAAAATTCAGAGCAGATACATATGGGTTTATTCTGTAAGTTTGATCAAAATCAGATCAGGCACAAGTCGGCTTATACCGTAAGCTTGATTAAAATCAGATCTGGCAAATATCGGCTTATACTGTAAACTTGATCAAAATCAGATCTGGCAAATATCGGCTTATACCATAAGCTTGATAAAATTCAGAGCAGATATATATGGGTTTATTCTGTAAGTTTTATCAAAATCAGATCAGGCACATATCGACTTATACCGTAAGCTTGATCAAAATCAGATCAGACACATATAGACTTATACTGTGAGCTTGATCAAAATTAGATCAGACACATATAGACTTATAATGTAAGCTTGATCAAAATCAGATCAGGCACATATCGGCTTATACCGTAAACTTGATAAAATTCAGAGCAGATACATATGGGTTTATTCTGTAAGTTTGATCAAAATCAGATCAGGCACATATCGGCTTATACCGTAAACTTGATAAAATTCAGAGCAGATACATATGGGTTTATTCTGTAAACTTGATCAAAATCAGATCTGGCAAATATCGGCTTATACCGTAAGCTTGATAAAATTCAGAGCAGATATATATGGGTTTATTCTGTAAACTTGATCAAAATCAGATCTGGCAAATATAGACTTATACCGTATGCTTGATCAAAGTCAGATCAGGCACATGGCATACAGACTCGGATATAAGATCACCTTGTTAATATGCATGAATCTCGTTTATCACAGGACTGGTTCAATTCTTCACGTAAGCCTATACTCCATGTTTGAGCAAAATCGAATCAGAAATAATGCCTCTAGATTAAGAAGCTCGGCCAATCGGATGTAAGTCTCAGTCAATCGGATGCAGGTCCATCTAAAAGAAACGCCAGGATCTCATTCGTTCTTAACATGTATGAGTGGTACGCAGTCAATTCATTAGAATGACATTCGTAATAACGGAATATTAACTTATCGACGATAAATAGTTTGACTGTTACAGCGGAATATTTAACTTCTAACACCGACAATTATTTTCTCTACCAAGCAGCTAAATTACCCCATAAACAGACATTTTTTTTTTAAAAGACATTACCTGGGGCCTATTATTGTAAAGTTACTACTCGGACCCTGAGTGGCCGAGTGGTCTAAAGAGCTCTCCGCTATGGATCACTGCCATCTCACCTTTGTCTAAGCGGGTTCGAGTCTCAGATTCGGCCAATGTGGGTATTTAAGAAAGCTTGTCAGTAGCTTCTCGTGGGTCGATGGTTCTTTCGGGGGATGGGGGTGGTCCGGGTTCTTCCTCCACCATTAATACTGGCCGCCATGTATAGCATATCGTGTGCTGAAAAATGGCGTTAAAAACTACAACAACAACAACAACAACAACTACTCGGACTTATTATTGTAAAGTTATTACCCGCACCTTGTATGGTAATAGTTACTACCCGGGGCTATTATTGTCAAGCTATTAACCGAGCGCATTATTGTAAAGTTATTACCCGGGGCTATTATTGTAAAAAGACTAACTAACGATCAGTTTCTCTGATCTACATGCAACTCTCTAGTAGGTCAAACTACATGTAAAGGTTCTTGTCTTATTTCAGATCTAATGTTTATAGCAAATGATTAAACAGATAAAATAATATGTCACGTTCGAGTGTGATGACCTGGATAAATAAAAATACCAGGATAAAAAAAAGAATGATTGTCATTGATCAATAATTTAAGATTGCAATTTACAGCCATCTTAAAACTACAAACGAGATTCAACAGAAAATGTGCATGTACATTGCTATCCATATGGCACTACACTCTGTCTTCATTATTTCATTCTATTATAAGTCAGTACAGGAATATTTGCTAATAAACTGTTGGACACCGGAGAAAATTACTCATAACAAGTACAACATCTCTGCCTCTCGCCGCCCCCTCCCCTTTAGTTCCTTATGTTGTGTACAGCTTAACAAGACAAATTTATATTATACAGAACACATAAAGTAAAGCAGCGACAAACTCGATAAACAATGAAGTTGCTTGCAAACAGTTTGGTCTTTGTAAAAAGAACTGACTGTACTAGCTCACATTGCAAGTTTGATCAAAATATCCTCACACATGACATCCAGAATGGCGCCAAACTTAGATACATGATCACTTCAGTAATATGGTTGAATCTAACCCATTATTAACCTGTCATATATCATGATAACATAAGCCTACATTCCAAGTTTGATCACAATCAGATCTGAAATATGACTTCCAGAATGGTGATAAGCTCAACCTTGTCAGCTGCAATATAACTTCATTTTTAAGCTTGAATCTCGTTCATGATCGGACTCTTTCAAATGTCGATGATATAAGCCAAAAGTCCTAGTCAGATCATATTCGGACCTGAAATATGGCCTCCAGAGTGGCAACAACAAACTGCTGATGGACTGGCGACGGACGGATGACAGACGTTGGGTGATACTAGAAGCTTTCTTATCATAATGGACAGAAGAACAAAAACAAAACAGCTTCTTAAATAAATGACCGACCAAGGAGAATGTTGTACGAATTACTTTTATTTGCAGCATATACAGAAAAACAAATTGTATATGATCCATGTGTTCGTTTTCATAGAAAAATTCAATTTCATTTGTTTGATTATTCGCTTCTGGCGGAGTGTAACATATGTTACGACGCAAAGGCCGATACTATTCTAATTTGTCTCCTTCCATCACCATATTATTCCATCTTAGACTAGAATATATTGCCCATTGGCGAGGAATTAGGTCCGATGATTCTATCTCTACTCTTGGTGGAAAAGCGAAGGATTTAACGATTGCTGGAACGGCTACCGAAGGCTACCGTTTGGACCACCTTGGCTGCTTGCCAAAAAAAGGACTGAACAAAACTCGCGAATGCATCGAACTATATGTACCATAATTTTAAGGATCGTTCGAGGTAGTCTGATCAGACTGCGGTTTCTCTCTTTCTTTTTTTTTTCGACAAACAATGTGCATTACTTACTTAACTTACTTCGACGTACATCTGATGCATATCGATGTGGTCCGAATGAAAAAAAAAAAGAGTTGTTAACGATGACTATATTATGCGGTACCAAGACTTGATTGCGAGCAAGATAGTTTTATTTGGATTGGCTATTGCCAATATATATAATTTCCTTCAGTTACAAATGTCGAGTTGTAACTAAGGCACAAAGGCGATGAGCGGCATATATATTTACAAAACAAATAAACTTTACAAAAAGGTTTCAAAACAAAACTGGATGTTTGTACAACCGTGCAAAGATCTGTATTGTTCTTTCTATACTTCACCGGTTATTGTTTTCATCTGCGTTCCACGCCAATGTCGTCTACTGGTAAGCAAGAATATTACTCATCGTGCCGTAGTAGATTTAATCATCAAAAAGCTAATGTATATATTTACTTCACATTTAGTCTTATGACAATTACACTCTTTTCCAAACTTTGTATGTGTGTCTCTGCGTCAGTCACTTGCTTTTATTAACTCTCATTAACTCTCATATATTTATTACTACCCATAATCTGGCATTATTTTTTCCCGTTTTCTGCATAGCAGTTGATAATATTTACACAGTATTTGTTCCTTTATAGCTTATAGTAACATTTAACTTTCCATAATTCATCTCAATACAGACTCTAACTGTACGTATTTCTAGAGAATGTATTAGTCGGACGTTTGTCATTCCATAATTTATCAATGCTACATAACCATCCTTGGCATCTCTTACATGGACCACAACACAAATGAAGAAGTGCGTAATACCATCAGGCACAAAGTAAGCCATTATGAAGACCTTTTCACCGCTCTCAAAAAGAGAAAGCTGAAATGGTATGGCCATGTCACTAGAGCCAACAGTCTATCAACAACAGTACTCCATGGCAGCGTCCATGGTGGTAGAAGGAGCGATAGACAGAGAAACAAGTGCCAGTGGAATGACAACATCACAGAATGAACCAGGAGACAAGTGTAGGGAACTGGTCAGATGTTCAGCAGCACAGTGCCTCAACGATCACACTAGGTCAAGATGATGATGATGATGATGTTGAATTTATATTTGTACAGACTTTAGCTGTTCGTGTGGCTAGAGAATACGTTAGTTGAACGTTTAGCTTTCCAAATTTTATCTCTATAGAAACTTATTATGGCAAGAAAACACGTTAGTGGGACGTTTTTTAAAAAAATCACTTTAACAACCTTATTTAGCTACATCACATCGAGGAAATGTTAGATGTATCAAGGACACTTTATTTGGCTATAATACATCGAGAAAATTAGATTTCTCGTTGAAATGTTAGATTTTTCAAGGACACACCTTATTTGGCTATATCACATCGAGGAAATGTTATTCTTCTCGTGGACACACCTAAGCAGGCGACCCTAGATGGCCTGAGCGAACAACATGACTTCCATATTGTCAACAAAGCTATTCCGGCTTCCCGATATAACATAAGTAGATAAAACAAACCTGTTAATTAGATCGAACCGTATTTTTGACAAGCTAATTGTTATCTCTATTGTTTTAATTGCTACAAATGATTCCACAACCTAGTGTTTTATTTATTTTGTTAGCAGAGCTAACTCAGTTAACCATAAGATTGCCCATACACTGCAATTCGGTAGATCGTTTATTCGTTTATGAGTAATGTTTCCCATATATTGCAACCCGGTCGATCCTGACTGACTATAAGGCTGCTCTGCTCATTCACTGCAATCCGGTAAATTATGATTGACTATATGGTTGCTCATACACTGCAATCCGTTAGATCAAGACTGTATAAGGTTGCATAAGATCCAGACTGTCTATAAGGTTGTATATGTAATCCGGTAGATCCCGATTGACGATCAGGTTACCCATACACTTCAATCCGGTAGATCCTTATTGACTTTTGGTATCCCATGCACTACAACCAGATAGATCCTGACTGACGATCAGGTTACAAATACACTTCCATCCGGTAGATCCTTATTGACTTTTGGTTGCCCATGCACTGCAACCCGGTAGATCCTGATTGGCGATCAGGTTACCCATACACTTCAATCCGGTAGATCCTTATTGACTATTGGTCGCCCATGCACTGAAACCCGGTCGATTCTGACAGACCATATGGCTTCCCTTACACTGCAGTCCGGTATATCGTGATTGATTAAATGATTTGTCCATACAATCTTGATTGACCATACGGTTGCCTATATACTTCAATCAGGTCGATCCCGATTGACCATACGGTTGCCTATATACTTGAATCAGGTCGATCCCGATTGACAATACGGTTTGCCCATCAAATGCAATCCAGTAGAGCTTGGGTTCAATGCACAAGATTTTCCAGACCCAATCAAAAAAAGAAGCCATAATGGTGAGCCACTTTATAAATAAACCTTTACAAAGTTTATACTTTAGACTTATGTCATCTTTTACAAACTGGTTTAATTACTTGTGGAAATTCTTACAATTTGTTTACTTCTCAAATTTTGTAAACAGAGCCAATGAAAGTTATACACACTAAACAAACAAGTTTAACACAGTTGACACCACGAGTATTGTGCGTGTAGTGTCAACGGTGAATTATTAGTTTAGCATTATTGTGTTAGTTCTTTCAAACTCTAAACGAATGTAATATTAAACATTATTGAAGGAACTACGACGTTTGAGAACAATTCGTGTCCCCATGTCAAACTATTTGGGAATAGTATGGTACCATTATGAACTGACATACTTGCAATTCTGTCACAATCTAAAGATTTTTTCCCACATATAAATCCCACTGTATCCCATGAATATAACTTCTCCCTCTTTCTATTTTAAATAAAAGTAGATCCTGATTGCGTACGACTGCCGGTACTCTGGGTGATGTATTATAATAGATCACGCGTGCCGAGGATTAGCGTGGATCAGTTTCGAAACCCTATCTAATTTCTAAATATATTGAATTCTCAGGATATGCTTATTTTAAAGTATATATTCATTTGGCGTTTGGCAAATAATTAATTAATTAATTAACAATAAATTCTGTTTATGTTGGTGTTTATGTCCTGTTTATTGGTAAATGGCATGAAATAACTGATCTGGGTCCTAGAAAAGGCGTAAGGATAATTATACAAAAGTGAAGAAAGAAAAGTCACACAAGTATAAGCAAAACTTTCATTAACTGATTAAAGTTAATGATTTTTATGTAGTTGTTGCTGTAGGGTTTAACGCCATTTTTCAGCACAAGAAAGGCTATACATGGCGGCCAGTATGAATGGTGGAGGAAGAACTCGGGAAAACAACAGAAAGAGCCACCGATCCACGCGAAGCTACTGGCAAGCTTTCTCACATATCCACAATGGCCGAATCCGAGACTCGAACTCATGCAGACAGAGGTGAGATGGCAAGGAACCGTAACGGTGGGCGCTTTAGACCACTCGGACACTCGTGGCCACTTTATATGTGGTACGTACGTCTTTAAAAACTCTCAGTTGACAACGACTGTTATCTTGTGGTCCTTAGAAATAGGAGAAATTATCTCAATCCAGTCTTCTCCAAGACCCTTGAGTATTACAATATAATTTAGAGCAAATGTATTTTGTTATTTAAATAAATTACTTGGGTATTACAATATAATTTAGAGCAAATGTATTTTGTTATTTAAATAAATTACTTTATCAAAACATTTTTCAAAGAAAAAAATATCCTTAATATGTTACCTCTTCATAATGTGAAGTAAACTCAGCTGATAAACACCAATGTACCATAAACACCAATGTGTCATAAACAGCAATGGACAAAAACACCAATAGTACCATAAACAGCAATGGACAAAAACAGCGGTATACATATTTGACAGATACACCTAATTCAAGAATATTTGCTTTGTAAGAATTAGCTTGAAAATGATCGATTGCTGTGCAATTTTCACAACACGTGACAGGCATAGTCATTTCTTATTTCTAAACATTCAAAATCTCATGTTCTCTATCATGCAAGAACCATGAAGGATAAAATAATCAACGGGTGAAAACATCAATAAATTACCTAATCTCATCCTTAATAGTTGGAAAATAGTATGGAAACTGACGGGGATTTGTCAGTCATCCAAAACTGAACGCAAAATAATTCAAATTTAACTGCCATCCAATTACATTAAACAGAAACGTGTCAATAGGGATGAAATAAAGATGCGCGCGCGCGTATGTGTGTGTGTGTCCCTGACATACAAACTGAAGCTCTCTATGACCTGACTTGCAGATAAACTTGATATTCTATTTACGAAGCATACCTCACCTAAAAGTGTTACTTACACAATGAAAGAGATATTTGAACTAAACCTAAAAGCTCTTAAAAAGTCTCTTCAAGCGCGAAATTTAATCCATCATTAAAATCAGTATGTTCTACCTTTTAAGCCCTCGTCGAGTATCATAACTGGACTAGCCAGTGACTGAGCCAAGGGATCCTGGTCTAACTAATATATGTGTGTGTGTGTGTGTGTGCGTGTGTGCGTGCAAGTGTTAGGTATAGGTGTGTGTGCGTGCAAGTGTTAGGTATAGGTATGTGCGCGTGTGTGTGCGTGCACAAACAATTTCTATATAAAGTTCTTACATACAGAAGTACACATATGAACAACAGGAAATAATATATCCAGCTTTATTTTACATTTAATGGAGATAAACAATGTTACAAGCAAACAAAAATTGCTTGTTGTTGGGGTTTTGTTTTGAGGCTTTTATGAGGGAGGGAGTTTTATTATTTTAGTGTATAAAAAAAAACGTTTTTGTTGTTGTAGGTTTAACACCATTTTCAGCACAAGATAGGCTGGCTATAACCAGTATTAATGGTGGAGGAAGAACCCGGGGAAAACCCCTGGAAAGAACCACCGACCCACCATAATCTACTGGCAAGCTTTCTCACATACCTACAGTGGCCGAATCTGAGACTCGAACCCATGCAGACAGAGGTGAGACGGGAGTGATCCATAACGGACAGCGCTTTAGACCACTCGAGGCCCCTGTAAAATAATTTATTTTCTGACAAATTAAATCAAAAATCATTAGCTAGTCATTAGAAGTCATTACATTAAATTAAATTATAATTAGCTGCATATAGTAAGCATGCATAAGTAATGGGGAAAAATAGTGTTCAGTTCCCACAATAGTGTGCAAATCTTGGGTAATATTTCTTAAACCTCATCACGTGTTCGAAATATCAAAATCAATTGTAAATCGATGACTTGCCTGGATCGTGTCTTTTGTTGCATCAGACGAGTTTTTTTTTTCGAAGTATATAGATTCTGGGTTTTCAAATAACTAAAGAATTAACATTAAAATACTGCGTGGGAATTTAATACTGTGTACAAGCTGGAACACGAACTGTATTTTACACTTGTTTGACTGAGCATGGAATTTCTATGTAGTTACCTGGCGCTACCTGTTTCTTTTGTGAATCACATAAGCGAGACCAGTACTGAGGCGTATTGAATATTCATATTTGTCAAAGCAAACGTGCATAATAAAGGTTATTAGCGGTGTGCAATAAGATATTACAACACACTGACCAGTTTCGAAAAGAAAACTGATATTGTTCGTCTCACTTGAAGTGACCTAGTGTTTTGCCACCTGCTCGTATTGTCTACATTGATTTTTCAAATAAGCGAAATTAGTGATCTTGTTTGATCATTGGTCCAACCAGGTCAGATGAAATCTGTCACTAACATCTACAGCGAATAACGTCTACTAAACACAGAGGCTGGATAAATAAGAGATATGGATTTCCATGCTTATCAAAGCTGATACTGAAAGAGGTAAGTTTATAAATGGAGTCCTTACGACTTATTTCTACTAACTGATTTATTATTTCATGCTAGCCTCGGTATTGCAAGTATTTATGTACTAGTATGTTGTCTATCTATTGTTCGGCGTGTGTTCATGTCCTTCTGAAGCTTATCACAGGTAGGAAACAACAATAGGTTATTTCGCTCTACCAAAGTAACTTACATACGACTGGCCGGAGTATCTGTGACCGAAATATTTTATAAAGGGCATGGACACATTTTACACAGCTCGCTCTTTGCTAAAATGAACAAATGGTTGTATTTGATCATGAATGTAAGAATGCTAAGACAAATAACCCAAAGGTGTAAGGCTTATACATAGACTGAATATATATGTATTTCTAATGAATGTACGAAAGGCAAGGTAAATCAAGCAATGGTAAAATGCGTATTCAAACAATGAATCTATCTGTATTTCTGATTAATGCAAGAATGGCAAGATAAATCAAGCAATAGTAAAAAGCGTATTCACAGACTGAATCTATGTCTGTATTTCTAATTAATGTAAGAATGGCAAGGCAAATGAAGCAAAATGCGTATTCATTCACTGAATCTGTCTGTATTTCTGTTTTAATGCAAGAATGGCAATAAATCAAGCAATGGTAAAAAGCGTATTCATAGACTGAATCTATGTCTGTATTTCTTCCCAATTCAATAGATCTTAAATCATACCGTCTTGTAATGAATATAACTAGAAATATGTTCAAATGAAGCATATACCTGTCTCCAATATCATGCAACATACAAGCGAAATTCCAAGTCAAACATGTTCCATAACTCGGAACAATTTTGCCGGTATAAATCAAACCTGACAGAAGTCCTCCGCATGAAACGTTTCATACCATTTATGATGTCAAGCCTCAAAGTTATTTAAAAGCTATTTAGTGGAAAGTGAAGACAAAATTGCTACAACACAAAAATTCCGAAGGTTAACAGCAAAAATCGAACTTGACCTAATTCATCCTTTTAAGTAAAACATATCACGTTTGATTTCAATACAGGAAATATTACAAATGTATTTCAAAGGAGAGGCTGTTATTTGCTGGGTTGGGTTAAACACCAGGTTTCAGCGCATCATAGGCAATACATTGTAGCCCGTATAATAGGTGAAGAACCCGGAGCCCGAAGTAACTGCAAATTTCTTGATCAAATAGGGAACATAACTCCATATTGATTCCTAAAAATAGTGAAAATCAAGCTTCAATCAAGTCTTTTTATCGTTAAGTCTCGTACCGAATTTAGTTTCGATCTATTAGGTCTTTTCAACGCTATTAGTACTAGGTAATAAATTTAAAAAAAACAACCCCAACCCCACCAAGCCACCCACCCCAAAAAACTCGAAACCTAAATTGATCTAGTTTTCTTCATAATATCAAAGTCTAGTATCAAACACGAGTTGACCGCTCCGGTGGTGTAATGGTTAGAACGTCCTCCTCAGATGGGGGACGTCGTGAATTCGATCCCCGGCTGAGTCATACCATAAGCAAAAAATTGGTACTAACAGCTGCCTCGTTTGGCGCTTAATATTAAGAGGTTAGTGTTAGGACTGGTCGGCCTGGTGTCAGGATAATGTGACTTGATGGGACATCATGCTACACGTCTGCAGCATGATGCCCCATTGCTTGACATCACTTTAAACTGCCACACTGCAGATATCGTAGCGATATGACCGAAAAGTTGTTACAAATCCAAATCACACAAACACACATGAATTCAGTCTAATAAGTCCTTTAAAATTTAATGAGCAGAGAAGAAATTCACAATTAACGGGATAGGCCGTGACGCGACGAACGGGACAGAATTTACAGGTTGTTACACGATGGACGGAATGTGATATAAAAGGCTGCATGTAAGTAACAAATGTCCTCTTATAAGATACGATTTGAACATACAAATAGAGCGCATTATTTGGGAGCACACGCGCACACACACACACGCACACACACACAGAGGCATCAAATATTTATTACTGACTTTTACTGAATTTGTCGGTCATCACAAATTTATTCCTCTATAATCGACCTGCGATGAAAATTACCTAAAGTATCAGTGCATTGATGTCCAATACATCTCAAACGTATTGATCTAAAGTACATTTATAAAATATCGCGGATATAATAGTCATCGTTGGATAAATAAAGCGTTGCTGTGTTGTAAGTGAACACGTACATCCATCCGCCTGCAGAATCAATAAGCAGATAACATCATAAAAATATAAACGTGTTTAGTGCGAAATATTTACAAAGTAAGTGTTTAGGAACGGTCTATGCAGTCAGTCATAGCGATAATCGTATTGATCATCGATGTCATGTCATCATTGCTGTATTATCACTACTACTACAACAGCATCACCACTATCACCAACATCAACGGATACTGGTTTTCCTTCTGGCAGGGTTACATTTGGCGGAGTGAATAAATCACCTCACTTCAAATAACAAACTTTCTCCCGAAATCCCATTTGAATCCGACCATTTACTACGAATACCAAAACGAGCAACACTACTAATAAAAATACAAAAATCAACTCTGCAATTGCTACTAAAACGACTTCTACTAATTCAACCATCACCACATAATACTAATATTATTAATATAACTTCTATCAACTACACT
The DNA here is from genome assembly GCA_029339505.1 of Unio delphinus. Taxonomy (NCBI): domain Eukaryota; kingdom Metazoa; phylum Mollusca; class Bivalvia; order Unionida; family Unionidae; genus Unio; species Unio delphinus. Next base: position 3,606,726 of record JAQISU010000064.1, read on the forward strand.
ACCACATACAACAATTACTAACACTACTACAAACACCACCACCACTGCCACCATCTTGGTGACAGTATACTCTATCATCTTAACAACCACTATCACACATTCTTTCTTTAAAAAGGGGATATGTAAATAATTTTATTTCAAATTCATTGTACAATTTTTGTACGTCTGCAACATTCACGTACCAAAATAATATTTATTTTCATTAACAACGTAATGAAAACGCGCACAACGACTAAATGTTAATCAGATCGAAAAAAAAATTTCTCTCTGCGAATTAATCCTGAAATAACAATACGCAATTCAACTGTTCCCTGCATAATTATATACACAAGTTGTCAAGCAATGTTTTCCAAAGACTGCTTTTGTTATCACAAAACTGATAAGCCTTCCCTAATTCACGCATATTTTTTTTAAATATTTATTATCAATTTAATAAACACGCACACAATGACTGAATTTTTATCTGATCGAAGAAAACAAATCTCAAATTAATCCTAAAAAGCCCTTTACAATTTTACTGTTCTCTGCATATATATTTACATATGCTTCTCCTATTACCTGTATTGTCAAGCAACGATTTCCAATAACTGTATTGAAAGCCTGATTAAAAGCTTTCAGATTAGCATAATGAGGACATGTCCCTATTATATATAGCACCTGATTAAAAGCTTTCAGATTAGCATAATGAGGACATGTCCCTATTATATATAGCACACTATGTTGAGCCATAATCAATTACAATGGTGATTGGGGGGGGGAGGGGGCAGCCATGTTGTAACAGCTTGCACCCCTTATCATGAGAATTTGCTTTGGTGTCATATAGTGCTGGACAGTACAGCAACTTTAGCAGGTTGTTTATTGCATAGTCAAACTGGAATCAAGTGCTCACCCAATGAAAGATTAGAGCCAACAACTTTCTGGTCGCGAGAATGGCACGATAACCACTGAGCCGCAAAGAAAAATGCCTAAATTAGTAGACTTTTACGATATGCAGGCTAACGAATCTGGCCTTCGCCACATCCTGAGCTTTCAAGGTGGTGATCAGAAAAATAGACGATAAGCAGTAATCAAAATTATTACATGTAACAGCTTTGATTTGTGAATTTCCATTTCTCTTCATGTGACATAAAATGAGATTATAATTAAAATACAAAGTGTAACTACTTAAGTACGTACGTACATGTGAACGAACGATATATTTACAGACTTTTTCACTGCTGTATAAATAACCCAAAAAAAACATCCTCTCAACATTTTTTAAATATGAAGGGAATTCAAAACGTTTGTGCTTTCACACGAATCCATGTATATAAAAAACGTACGATATTTTTCTTTTTTTTAACAAAAAAATGAGGGTAATGTATGACAAAGAGTTTTTATAAAAGGAGACGGCCAATATTTTCACAAATGAGCTGCAATGACGACAAGAAACATTAGATGTTAACTCGTACGCTCACGTCCTTTTGTTTATCCAAGAAAGATTGCTGCTGCATTTTTTTAACACATCTCTTCATTACTTTGGCGGTAAGTACTCCGTTGACACAAAAAAACGCCTAGCCTTAATTGTTGAAGTTTCACGCCAAGCACTGACGTTGTTAGATTAAAATAACACTGCTTATCGTTAATTAAATCAGAGTGTTTAGATATGGGATTGGTCAATAATAAATACTTGCTATTTGGCGGAAACGTACTGAAATCGTCAATAAGAAATATCGGGCAAAACTGAAATCGTTCAATAAGGGCTATTCATACCAGAAATTTGAATCGTTTCATCTGCACAAAACTACGTGCTTACACTATCACTGTCTCACTCGCTAACCCAACATCATTTAAACAATCAGGCAAATCAGTATTTTCATTAAATTCTCGACTGAATAATAATAATAATAATAATAATAATAATAATAATAATAATAATAATAATAATATTATTATTATTATTATTATTATTATTATTATTATTATTGTATTATTGTCGTACATGTTTAATGTCGCAATCAGAATGACAATCTCGAAAAACAGTTGTTTTTTTTTTAAATATATGTACTTAATGAATTTGCTGAATCCTGGTCAATCCAAACACATACGTGGTAACAAAGTTGCCCAAATTAACGGGATTTTAATGTTATGTCATTTGGGGTTACTTAAGAATTATTCGCGCGAGATCCTGGCATAAAGCATTATACTACAACATCTAGATTTCTCCTTGAGTTTTGACAAACGATTTTCAGTTACTTCCAAACCAAAGTTAAAACAAGAATTTCAGGCGCATGCATTTTTTTAATAAATATTTTATTTCACATAGTTACATTTCATATGTCAATTTGTAAGTTTCGCTACAATTTAAATTGGAAATTTTCACAGGTCAGTTATTTCAAATGTTTGGTTTAGTTTTTAAACAAAACAAAATATAAAATGTGAAGCAAATATGTCTGGCCGTAAGACTTGGTTTCGTTCTTCACAGCACAGAAACACTTATTAATAATGTTACACGCACAGGGGTATTCACTTGACCGAGCGGTGTCAAAACCCTGGCGCGAGTCACGCTGGAAGTCATAAGTTTTCCCCAAATTTCCAAAGACTTCCATACAACTTGAGTTGTAAAATGGAAAGAGAGACGTGTCTGCTATATTTAATAATCTTTGCTCTAATCAATTGGCGACCCAGAGGAGACAACTTGCCCAAGAGTCCATTAACCGCACCTTAGCATGGTTTTTCTTCTTTATCATCCTAATTCCGTACCGCAAGCCCGTCATGCCATAGAAATTCCACTAGTATTCCCTTACTAACTGGGAAATATTTAACTGCGCGACCCTAGGCCAGTCAATCCACAGAATTTCCGGCGTATCACGCTCATATACATACGCCCATTTTCCACTATGGACACATAAACGGTACCTACCAAGTTCCTACCTATTGATTCCATTCTATAATTTATTGATTTCCAACCATAAATACTGCCTTTTCAATCACATCACTTTTATACATCGCGGAATTTTAATATGGACTATGTTACTCCAGCCAGGGACAGTCATTCGGCTTGTTCCCAAATTCACTACTAACGACCCAGCATGGTTCAAATTCACTAACACATACTCCAAATTTATTACAATAATTTAGTTAATGCATTCACTGATAATATTGAGACAATGTGTATTGATAAAGACAAGGTGTGATGATCTAATCAATGTTAAACTTTTTATACTGGGTGTATTGATGCGTTCACTGAAAAGATTACATGTACATTCAAAGAATACGACTGGTTATATTTGTACTTACTGAATCCGCACAAGAATGTCAAATGTTCTGAGTTTTATTTTGTATTATTAACAAGAGCTGTTTACAATGAAAATAAAGTTTTCAACACTAAAATTGTCTTGTTCTATTTAATTGAATGATTTGACAATATATTATAAAAGGGAAATCCACAATATGCCGAGTCCAGGAAATCGAGAGTCTGGTGATTTCTGGGAAGAACTGTCCCTATTGATCAAGGTTCTTGCTTAATGTGTCTATATTTGAAACTATGGCAACATCATTTGCTATAATGAATACGAAAGGACTCTACTTCCATGGGGATGTTGATAGCCAAATGCGAATATAAATATAAAATAATATTGGTAAATGCGAAACTGACTCCACAACAAATATTAAGCAGTAACGACTATCGGGATGCAAGCTTCGGAAATTAAGTTATCAGGTACATGTACTTAATATATAAGCACCGAAAACATGAAAAACACCCGTAATAATTACTCAGTCTAATTACTAAATACTAACTGCATATGTTGATTTATCTTGTTTGTCCTTGCTGATTGATGACTTTTCAACAACCCAACCTTAAAATTATCATTTTCCTCATATCGTCGCAACATGGTACAATTTTACAATTTGAACATAAGCTGTAACGTTTATGGTTGTGTATGGTGTTTGCGACCTAAAGAGCAGCGTTTACAAATGGGCGACAGTCGTTGGTGCGTGAAGTTGTCTCCAATGTATTTAATACCAAAAATTAAGAGATCTCGTTTATTGCTAATACGATCCGGTGGATATGATTTCTTAGGTCTAGCAGCAGCCAATGTAGGCATATAAAACCTCGAGTAACTGGGGAAAAATTACTGACATCTTTAACAACATATTACTTGAATGGACTTCTTAAGGATGTGAAATATCAGTAATGTGCCCCGGTCAACTCATGTACACGGATGATCGCATAAAATGCTTAACAATGACGCTTCGATAATCATTCACATTCCATGTTTTCTCTCCAAAGGACGAGTAACATACAACGGATGTGTTAAGTTGTATACATGATTCGCGATATGAAACCAAAAGACACTGGATGAAAGGTAAACCAGAAGTTATCCCTTTTTGTATGTGTCGTATAAAAACGATTCAAGAAACACTTAACTTTCGTTATTGTTGTTGTTGTTGTTGTTGTAGGGTTTAACGCCATTTTTCAGCACACAATAGGCTATACACGGCGGCCAGTATTAATTGTGGAAAAAGAACGCCGGAAAATATGGCTTGATGTGAACTGACCGCTGAATAGATACTTGGTTGGTCTGTTTTGTGTTTTATTATTCTGATTCCTGACCCCGGTAAAAGAAAAAAAAAACTGGTTAAGATTTTAAAAAATTAATAAATACACAAATTTGGAGAGTTCTTAAATATGCAAAATAATTTGAAATTAAAATCTGACCTTAGGAATGAAACTAAATTTTCTCAGTATTTATATCGGGTAAACACCTCTTTTGTGTAGTACAAATATGGCGGGTAAAGGAAGGCAGTGTGCATTGTTTCGTTTCGTAAACAGGGTTATGGAGTATGTCGCTGTGACAATTTAAACACCAGTCTAATATAAGTATAATGTACACGATCTCTCACACTCATTTGAATGTAACGATTTTCCCACACTACGAGTAAATCTGATAGGAAAATGGAAGCAAAAGCAATTCAACCATGATCCACAACTCTCGGTAATTGTGCTGAAACAAAATACCTAATGGACACATGTTGTTCGCCTAACACACCTTTTCGTATGACACACTAAACATACTGGCAGAATCAACAGAAATGTATTATTTGCTATAACTACTTCTTTATACAAAATAGAGACAAGAGTTCAATGAAACTGTTATCTCGCCGACATGTTCATGGTTGGTGTGAACATATTCTTTGGACTTGGTTAGCAATGTATAAACTGTTAAAAAGTGCGAGATACGGCAAGAAAAAAATGTGAAAAACACACAGGCCATGCAAAACAAGTGGCCACATAAAGAGTGCACAGGTTTTAATTCCGTCGGTTTAACCTATGGAGCAGGTTATTACAATTTAATCGCATGATTATTTTTAAATTTGGCCCCATACGGGTTCATAACAATCTTTGGTCTATTTACGTTAAAAATAAATTGTCACATCCAGTATATTATTGAAATAAAAATCATTTGAAAATCTCAGCAATCCCTCAACCACCACCCCAGATGTTAAATGGCCATTCTTTACGACAGCCATATAAGTTGGATGAGTGGTACCAAACCCTTAAAATCTATATTTTTATGTTTATAAAACAATTCTTTTTATGTTTAAAAAAACAATACTCAGGCATACAGTTTGAATGATATTGTCTCAGAAGAATTGTGCCTCGTCGTAAACGAAGCAAAGAGGAAAACTCATGATAGTTCCATTTCGCTCACTCCATCCCTCGCCTTTGTACAGACTCCTACTAAAAATATCATATGGTCAAGAACACTAAATTCATGTACTATATATTCTACACCTTTATTTACAGTGGTAACATATTTAAATATTGAATTCAGAAATGTATAGTTATCTAGTCTACCAAGTATGTTTACAACACCTTGAACTGTTGGGGAGGCTGATCTGGGAAGAAAAATATATACTCACAAACAAACGGACACCTTATATACTTAACCCCGTATTGCATACCCGGAGATGTTACTATATTCCTTACACAAATATATCGCCTTAACTCCATGCACTATATATTATTCAATGAAAGTAAAGCTCATTCCTTCTATCTTTTGCAGTGAGTCATTGAAACTTGGGACCAATGTAAAGTAAGCCAAAATCCTCTATATGACCAGGAAGCATGTATGTCAAGAATCGCGACAAGAAGCGATCTGTAGGGCACAAAGCAGGCAAATCAAACAGCACCGCCGTCACTGCCGATATCGCCACCGGCGGCACGTACGAACCTGATGGGACAAGCGCACAAAACGCATCCGATGCTTCGTCAGGACGAGTATCTCCTGAAGGACTGGAAAATATACAGGTCCAAGGGTTGCATCATAATTTTAACTTAAGCAGCCCGCATCAAGATTGGCCACAAAATTTTGAAAATAGGGAATTGACCCCAAGAGATAATACGATGCAGGCATTACCAGATCGTGCATCAAAGTATATCGTGGAAGGGACCTTAAGGGGATTGACTGGAGCGAAATATATTGCTGTACCACAGAGCGACTATAAAATCTTTGCAAGACCAGAAGGATCTGTACATGGGACTGTTAAAAGCTACGCAAGACCAGTCGGGTCAATCAGAGTACACACGGGAAGTGTAAGACATCAAAACAGAAATATCGCAGATGGAACAATAAGGGGCCAAATGAGTCAAAGTAGGGATTATTGGGTAAACCAATCCGTTCGACCATCTGTGATGCAACACGGGTATGCTCAATATCCAATGATGGACAGCGTGCAAGGGACTATTGCATTCAGGAGATACCTTCCTGACCGAAAAGAATCAGCAATAAGGAAATTTACAATAGAATTAGATAGACCAGAAAATTATGCCTATGCCCCAGGAGAACAAATCTCTGGAAAACTTATCGTTGAATTGACTCACAAAATAGAAATCCGATTTCTAGAACTTTTAATTATAGGCGAAGGGCATGTAAAGCTTCGGCGCCCAGATCCTTCCAAAAGAAAATCTAAGACAGAGGTATTCTTGAACAAGCGGTCCTATGTGTTTGGTAGTCCTGATGCCAGATGGAATTCTGTCATATCAGATGGAAAATATGTGTCCAATTTTAAATTCGTCCTTCCAAAAGGTTTACCATCTACTCTTGCTTACGAAGATCCAATAAATGGATTCAATTTCGAAATTAGCTACATTGTCAAAGCAAGGATGTGTGATGAGTGGGGATCAGCATCAGCGAGGAGTACGCATTCGCTAAATAATTATGTTAAGGTTCTCTTTTCAAAAAGATTTCCGTTTCTTGTTCGGCGTCCCTTTGATATAAACGCTGTTCCAAATGCATTGGCACCTGTGTCCCACACTGAAGATCTGGATTTACTTTGTTTTCCGTTTTCTGGCAACGATTCCACAATGCTGTCATTGCACCTGGATCGCTCCGTTTTTCTTGCTGGCGACGAGATCAGAGTGAAACTTGAGACTTCAGCTCGTCATGCGAGGAGAATACGACAGTTACATTGTCAACTTCAACAAAAAATCGATCACGGTGTGACTAATAAAGTACGGGCTCATTTCACACTTGGAGTGATTGAGGACAATGCTCCGAAGGGGCTGCCAATTCGAAGAAACGGCAGAAGTATGGTTTTATATGAATTCTTGATTCCGACAGACAAACATTTAATTCCATCTTTTCTTACTGGATGTACGATCGTACAAGCGGTGTATGCTGTAATAATGATCGTAAAATTCAACGGATGTGGCGGAAAACTGGCCATGGAGGTTCCAATAGGCATCGGTCCGGAAACCGATCCTGTTAATCTGGAAAATACGAACACTGTACCAGTCTTTCACAGACCAAAAAGGTTTCCAGGTTTCTCTCCTTCATCGGATAAAATCAGGGGACCATATCCTGCGACTAATGGTGATCTGAGACGCGATACACCGAACAGAGTGAACTCTAAATACGACTCTGCGTTATGTTGTTTTTAAAAGGAAATCAAGCAGTTAAAAAAAAGTGGCATAACATTTGTGCATAAAAAGCATCGCTTACAACTGCGATAAACATCTGGTTCCAGTCCGATTAACTTTCTTAAAGTATTTATTACCACCACAATCTCATTTGGGTGTCCTAACACTAACCTCTTAATGGTGAACGCCAAGCGAGGTAGCTGTTAGTGACATTTTTGTAAGGTTTTGGTATGACTCGGCCAGGGATTGAACCCACGACCTCCCGCTTCCGAGGCGGACGCTCTAACCACTTGTTCACCAGAGCGGTTAGCAGTGAATGTGAACGGGTGTCAGATATGATAACATGACTTTTCTGTATTATACAATATGATCTTAATGCATGTCGATAAGAATGAATGTGGATTTTAAAATGTTTTTAATTTGACTGGAATCTGGTATTATATTCTTTGATAATCTTACCATTCTCTGGATTAAAAAAAAACTGAGCAGTCTTCTTAACTGTCAACAACCTGTGGAGTAATTTTGTTATCGCCTTTCTTCATTTGTTTGCATGGGATGGGGGTGGGGTGGGAGGAGTTACAAATCAGAAAAAGAGAAAAAAGCTCATTGACTTTGTGAGGTGACAAGCATGAACTCGCTCACCATATAAACACATGCAAAGAGTTAAACATTACAACGAATCCTTAAAAAAAAGGATCCAAACAAACACCAAATGTACGCTATATTTGCATGATTACTAGAATGTGCTTGATTTAAAATTGTAGTTTAAAATGCAAATATATGCACACTATTGACTGCATTCAGAGAGTTAGACAATAAACTGCAAACGCATACACGCGATCGACTATATTTAGAGAGTTAGAAAAATTTGCCTTTTATAACTTAATGCTCGTAATTTTCTTTATAATTATCAAACAAAAAAAAAATGTATTCACTTGTTGAAACATACCAGACTACATTATGACACGGAATGAGTGCAAATTTGTGTACAGGAATAGAAACGATCAATATGTGGGTCACGAACAATTCGTGTTCAGCATCGTATAAAGGTTTTGGTTAACTGTGAACACAAAAGGGTACAATCTGACAATTTACAAAACAATTAGTGTAACAACAGAACAATGTTAAATATTCAAAAAGGTACCATTACTGACACATACCTGTAACAACTGTAGTTCTATTCTTTCTATACAAAGATCAACAATAACCAAACGCAGAATGCATCAATATGAATACAAACTATATATATATATATATATAGACGAAAAGAGAATAAGTCATACATAGTTTAAGAAAATTATTTTGACCTTTAAGTTAAAACTCAGAATTGAAAGATATGCGTTGTTGTCGACGTTGACAGTTATTTCTGCTGTTGTTTAACCAGATGAAATCAAATCTAGTTTTACACTAGTATGTCATTTAGCAACGAATTACCAATAGTTTCTACTTCACAAGCAAGTTGAAATGCAGTCTGAGAATAAAATAGGAAGTAAAAGAAAGAGTTTCTTATTTATAAAAATGCCTGCCTCTCTCTCTCTCTCTCTCTCTCTCTCTCTCTCTCTCTCTCTCTCTCTCTCTCTCTCTCTCTCTCTCTCAGACTATTACTGATACTGACAGTTTAATACTGCGGAAGTGCTAAGACAATGCAGGACACCAGTCTCCGTCTCTAACAAATCCTCAGTATATGGTCAGGTGCGGATCCATGATTCTTTTCCTAAAAAGGGTACAGTTAGGTGGTACTTGTCGCTAAAGATGCCCAACTCTTTTCTCTTTTTCGCTTTAAAGTCAGGAGGTTTTTTTTATAATTGAAAAGGGACGCGGTCAAGAGAGCACGAGATAACCACAAACTGATCCATCACTGACTCTTCAATGATTCACAATTCAAATTTAATCCAAGTTTTTTTCTTTGTTCTAAAACAGCATATGGTAGATAAAACACTTGCAGCCTTAAGCCATGTGAACTATAAAATACATACATACATACATACATACATACATACATACATACATACATACATACATACATACATACATACATGCCGTCCTCCAACAAGCAGCGTCAGTAATTATAGTTACAAGTTCCCTCTAATAAGAAGGTCAAACAATTTAACCTTAATTTAAGCAAAATGACAACAAAACCAGTGCAATCATTCTTTTATAGACTTTATCTGATTTTAAGTGAGAAGTAAGCTTGCTTTCAACAGACAAGTGTAGAAAGAGAGAGTGAAACATCTGAAAGTATATATATATATATATATATATATATATATATATATATATATATATATATATATATATATATATATATATATATATATATATATATATATATATATATATATATATATGCGTTTTCCTCAGGAAAGGTTATCCCCAAGCAGTTCCCATCCCGCCATGGCATGACCCCCAGAATAAATATTCATATAATTATAATGTATTAATTATACAATATATTAATTAATATTAATACAATACAGCACTTAAAATACTAACGACTCTCTTAATTGTATTATTGCAATCACTGCAGGCATAAAGCCTTCTGCATATTAAACAAGTCTTCCTTGCATACACGAGCAGGCTTATAGTTATCTCATATCTTGGAAAACAGGGTGCTCATAACTTGACGTGAGTGAAAATCGTTGTAAGCGAACAAGTTTGTCTCGTACATAACATTGTCGCAAGCCATTGGTCATAATCCGCTAACTCCATTTATCACTCGTGTTTGCGTGTGTAGAGAGTTTTGTTTCTTATGAATATACATAGACATGCTTCCCCAATATCTGCGATCGCGCGTTTTAAGCACCATTAAGATCCAACCTATCTGATGTTTAAAGTATCCGATCAAATTTTTTAAAAACTAAAAATACATTTATCAATCGATGAAACTCTGTGTGTGTGTTTCGATTTGTAATGTAATTCAACAATTTTAGTCATATCGATGACGATGTCTGGGACAGTTTATATTGATGCCTAGCACTTGGGGATAATGCCGCACCCCAACACATTATCCTGACATAAACTCTACCAGTTCTAACAGTAACCTCTTAGTCACTAGTACCACTTTAATAAGTCTTTGGTATGATTCGGCCGGGATTCGAACCCGCGATCTCAAGCATTAGAGGAACACGCTCTAACCACTTAGGCCACCAAAGCGGTTCGCTGAAAAAGGCCTTTGCACTGATATGTAAGAGTTAATGTTGATAGTGTATTTTAACTTATTCATTCCAATTAATAAGGGCACAGGCAGACACGAGTGATAAAGGAGCGCAAAACCAGATAAGTGTTAGTAATATTACCTACCGCATACGACTATTGCCCTCTAATTCATTCGAAAAATCATTGCTTGTTAAATTTGTTAAAATTATATAAATGTATGAAACGTATTATGAAGATCAGTTGCCATTTAGCTGGCGGTGTATTGCATTTAATTTGTCCATCTATTTCTGTGGAGCCATCTTTCTTACTTATCCATGATAATACACCTCTAAAGCTTCACTTATTCGCAAAAAACTTGCACTGTGTGTGAATTTTGAATCAGTGTGTTAGTAAACAGAAAAGGGACTCTTATTTCATTATTTTATTTTATTTGAGAGAGAGAGAGAGAGAGAGAGAGAGAGAGAGAGAGAGAGAGAGAGAGAGAGAGAGAGAGGAGGAGGAGGAGGAGGGGGTGTTATAACGTAAACATTCAGTCGGTAATACTTTAATACAACTCCCACCGTCCCAGTACACTACAATTATTTACTTTATATAATGCTTTTGTGTATTTAAACTACTATATACTTCTAGGAGATGTACTAATACGATGTAATCTCATCAGTGACACACTGTCGTTTATTTGACAAAAATTAGTGGGAAAGCAAGAAAATCGACGCTCACGCCGTAGATTACTATTTGGATTTGTCACGAGATTAAATAGACCAAGTCCAGCTCTATTGTGAGACGGGGAAATCCCTATGCAAGTCGAAGTTAGGCTGTCTTTAAATGCGATTTTCAACCGTATTACACGGAATAGCTTTGTTTCAACATTTTTCGACATTTTGAATGAAATTGAGAAAATGAAAGCAAAGTTTATTTGCTGAAAATTTAAACAGATGAGCTTCTTTAATACTGCAGTTTATGAAGCTACAAATAAATCAGTCATTTGAAGTCCCTTATCGTACATACCCACTTATCAGTCAATCGCAAACAACCCAGAACAATCAACAATCGAATAATGCGTCGAATGATCATGGCCTCTATTGTTTTATTCTACTGGCTACAACAGAGACCGAATGATCATGGCCACCATTGTTTTATTCTATAGGCTACAACAGAGACCCAGGTCTGCCAGAGTATTAAGCAATGGATCTGACTTATGCCCGAGTACATATGGTAAGAAAGGAGCCTGTATATTGAAAGAAGTTCCCACAATAATATTTATAAAAATGAAAAAACTGTGTTTACGATTTTATAATATCTCTACGGTGTGGCAGTTTATAGTGGTATCTAGCAATGGGACATCATGCCGCACACATGTAGCATGATGTCCCACCCAGTCACATTATCCTGACAACAGGCCGACAAGTCCTAACACTAACCTCTTAATACTGAGCGCCTAGCGAGGCAGCTGTTAGCATCACTTTTGTAAGTCTTTGATATGATTCGACCAGAGTTCGAACCCACGACTTTCCGCTTCCGAGGCGGACGCTCTAACCACTAGGTCACGAGCGGTCTGCAAAACCTAAGAAACCTATTGATATTACCTTGCATTGTGAACAATGAAAATTTGTGTGGAACTAAAAAAAAAAGGAGATTATTTAATTGTGATAAAACAATATTTAAAACATTGAACGTAATCAATTAGAATGTCCGCAGAAGGGCAAGCAGTTGCTGTTGTGGGTTTAACACCATTGTTCCGCACACGATAGGCTATATACATTGTGGCCATTCTAACTAGTGGTCGAAGAACCCGGAAAACGCCAGTAAGAACCAGCCTCTGACGAAGAGCTATGGTCTCACCCGGAACCGTCAGCCTGTTTAGTATGGGTAAATGGTATGTCATGGTGATTGCTTTATAAGATGAGCAAATGATTCAATGCGGTACACGCTTTCTTACATCGCACTGTTGATATCATATCTTATTCAAATTATATATATATATATATATATATATATATATATATATATATATATATATATATATATATATATATATATATAATTTTAAAAAATATTTTCCGATTTATCTAACAGATAATGAAAACCAACCGAAGACAATATTAGAGTTCAGTAGATTACGAAATATTCACGTAATACAGAACATTATAAACTCTTGCCTATGTAATGTCGAAACCTCATTATAATTTATAAAATTAAATGCTACTCCACTTAGGGATTGACCTTAGAATCTTCGGCCGAGGGTGGTGGGGTGGTGCTGCTGGTGGTGAATTAATTATAGACAGGATATCTTTTTTTTTCTTTAATTTTAAGTTATTTTTAATAAAATTAACAGAATGTACAATATTGTTCATTGTTCTGTTATATATATATATATATATATATATATATATATATATATATATATATATATATATATATATATATATATATATAGAGAGAGAGAGAGAGAGAGAGAGAGAGAGAGAGAGAGAGAGAGAGAGAGAGAGATCAGTACACGACTATTTTTGTCCAAGCCATTTTATTTTTACAAAACACCCATTGTGAGAAAATAAATTAACGATCGTTGAGTTAAGGGAGTTTAGTTGTATATACTGTCATTTAAACCTGCTTTTTCTGATATATTAATCAAGAATGAGACGGATTATAATCACGATGCTCAAAACATGACTGTGCTCCACTCGAATGGATAGGAACTAACTCATCCCGTCAACGTGCAGTTGTAATGATAACAGACTGCATTAGTAATACGTCTGCATCAAGTTTATACACACACCGTGTGCCACATTAGCAATGGTCAATTATGGTGTAAACACGGATTATTCACACGCACTGTACGGTCTATATGAAAATGGTGACCACAGTATGAACCATCCGTAAGGAAAGGTGAGTACAGATGTGATGTTGTTGTTGTTGTTGTTGTTGTAGGGTTTAACGCCATTTTTCAGCACACGATAGGCTATACATGGCGGCCAGTATTATTGGTGGAGGAAGAACCCGGGAAACCCCCGGAAAGAACCACCGACCCACGAAAAGCTACTGGCAAGCTTTCTCACATAACTACATTAGCCGAATCTTAGACTCAAACCCACGCAGACAGAGGTGATATGGCAGTGATCCGTAACGGAAAGCGCTTTAGACCACTCAGCCACTCGGGGCCCCAGCCTTACCTGTAATAATGATTACAAAGAATACAAATTAAGGAATGCAATAATAACGGGGAAAATAATAGCAGTAGGGTCAAAAACTGGAAGACTAACAATTGTTTCCATCCAACTTATTTTTTTTCTTCTGACAATGGCGGAGAACAAATGCAGAAGCTGCAATTCACTGATTGATGGTGCACATATTTCCATTAGCAACTGTAACACGATCGCTACCACTAGCCAGTTGACTGATTTGTGGATAATTTAGAAGCAGGCTGTTAATAAACTATGAGCTTTGGGCAGATTGACTGAGGACGAGATCAATTGCATTTATTGACAGAAAACAAAAGTCAGTTGTAATAATTAAAGAGTTGTGCGCTGTCCTATTGTTACACGTACAGGGGTATTCACTTGACCGAGCGGTGTCAAAACCCTGGCGCGAATCCCGCTGGAAGTCATATGTTTTCCCCAAATTTCCAAAGGCTTCCATTACAACCAGAGTTGTAAAATGGAAAGTCAGATTTCATCAGATTTCCGTACCTCCAGCCCGTTATGCCATAGAAAATACACTAGTATTCCCTTTCTCAATGGGAACTATTTAACTGCGCCGCCCTGGGCCAGCCAAAGTACAATTTTACCGGCGTATTACGCTTATATAATTACGCCTATTTTCCACTATGGACACATAATCGGTATCTACCAAGTCCCAACTTATTGATTCCATTGCGTAATTTACTGGTTTCCTACCGTAAATACTGCCATTTCAACCACAACACTATTATACACCACTAGATTTTAATATGGACTATGTTACTCCAGCCAGGGACAGTCATTCGGCTTGGACCTAAATTCACTACTAACGAACCCTAGCATGGTTTAAAATCACTAACACTCGGCTCTGTGACGTTTGCTCCTACTAACTGGATAATTATTACGGGCTAGGAATATTTCCATGGCGCCGAATCCCAATAATCACACAAATAAATCTAAGAATTGCTTAAAAACGGGGCGCTATCAAATTTACATACTCCAAATTTATTACATTACCCCAGCCTTTAAATAAAAATCACTCGTTCACGAGTGTCACAAACGTCACATTTCTGTTGTCTAAATCAAAATTTTATGACTTTCCCCAAATATCACCCACCAACGCGATTAATGATTCCCAATATGACTATATAAAACAAAACTCTGAATCAGTGGGCTTGTACCTTTTAACCCGTCACTCACATCCGCAACTAAACGTTTCTTTTTAATCACTGATTGCTTAGAAGTAATATAAATGTTACAATAAACCAAATTTAATAAAGTTGAACCCAACATAGAAATAATGTTCCAAAAAGTTAGTCAGGTTCAAACTCCCTAACGACAATATTCGGAATTCGCTGTAGGAAACAAATTTCTCTAAGCATAGGTCTCTAACAATATACAACAAATGTAACACAGAACCATTCCTGTTTACATTAAAATTGCGTTTCTACCAGGACACACGTTCTTCCAACAGACCTTGGTACGCTTCCTGTACTCATCACGAGGTTAGTTGATGCGTTCTTCAGAGAATAACACCTTCTCTTACGAACCTCAAAACAAGTCAACCATGACTTCAACGTCCAAATATATTTTTCAACCCAGTCTGTGTCAGACGATCCCATTTTCTTCCAACTAACTCATTACTAATTCCACTCAACAGTGACCCAAGACAGCCATAAGAAAACCTATTCTCAGACGCAAAAGTTTGGAACACTATCACATAACGATTCAACTATAATTGCGGTGTGCACTACCATTTCTTTATGCTGCTAAATAATTAACATGTGCTTTGAATTGACCATCACAATCACAGTTTTCCAAATTGACACCATTCCATTCATGCAGAAAATTCAAACTATGCATGATGGAAACCTCGCTGGACCATATATGACTGTAAAGATGCATGTGGACATTCTTTTTTTTTTAAATGTACACTGTACGAATCAATTTTCAACTGGCAAGTAATTAGCAGTTCAATGACAATAAAATACAGGATCCTTCCTGTACTCATCACGAGGTGCGTTCTTCAAACACCTTCTCTTACGAACCGCAAAAATAAGTCAACCATGACTTCAACGCCCAACTGACGCACACATTGTCACCACAGAACTCTAAACTTGACACTGCCTTTTCAATCATCTTTTCACCACTAAAACGTACCCTACAGCCACAAAAATAAAAATAAAACAGTCCACTAACCTGCAAACAACCAAAGATAATACCAAAATACCTCCCCTTCCTCAATTTAGGTATGTCTCACTTCAAGCACAATCCAAACAACTAGATCTAATTTACAACACTCTGGTTTGAAGCAGCAGCATGTATAAATTTTCTTGTTACACGCACTGGGTATTCACTTGACCGAGCGGTGTCAAAACCCTGGCGCGAATCCCGCTGGAAGTCATATGTCTTCCCCAAATTTCCAAAGGCTTCCATTACAACTTGAGTTGTAAAATGAAAAGTCAGACGTGTCTGCTTTTATATACTAAATTTTACTCTAATCAATTGCAGACCACAGCTAAAAACAACTTGCCCAAAAGTCCATTAACCGCACCTTTGCATGGTTTTTCTTCATTATCATCAGATTTCCGTACCGCCAGCCCGTTATGTAATCGAAAATACACTAGTATTCCCTTTCTCAATGGGAACTATTTAACTGCGCCGCCCTAGGCCAGTCAAAGTTCAATTTTACCGGCGTATTACGCTTAAATGATTACGCATATTTTCCACTATGGACCCATAAACGGTATCTACCAAGTCCCAACTTATTGATTCCATTTGGTAAATTACTGTTTTCCTACCGTAAATACTGCCATTTTAACCACAACACTATTATACACCATTAGATTTTAATATGGACTATGTTACTCCAGCCAGGGACAGTCATTCGGCTTGGACCTAAATTCACTACTAACGAACCCTAGCATGGTTTAAAATCACTAACACTCGGCTCTGTGACGTTTGCTCTTACTAATTGGCTAATTATTTCGGGCTAGGAATATTTCCATGGCGCCGAATCCCAATAATCACACAAATAAATCTAAGAATTGCTAAATGTGTACATTAGCTAATTACCTGAATACATGTACACATATTCCAACCACCTGAATACATATATATATATATATATATATATATATATATATATATATATATATATATATATATATATATATATATATATATTGAAATAACTTGAATATATGTATCTACACAAATGTCAATCACCTGAATATAAGTACTCATATACCACTCACCTGAATACATGTACTCATATACCACTCAACTGAATATTTATACATTAGCTAATTACCTGAATACATGTATGTATACATATTCAAACCACTTTAATACATATTCCAATAACTTGAATATATGTATCTACACATATGCCAATCACCTTAATACTTTGTACAACATATGTTAATCAATGGAATCCATATGTACATTATCACATTTTATCCCTTATTGTTTGTGCATTTAACATTAATCTGCACAGATTACTGAATTTAATCTTTGCAAATATTTACTTAGCAATAATCTGTAGAATTTATAATTAACAAGATTTTCATGATTTTATTTGTCAAACTGTAAAAGTGTGCATTATCAGATGAACATGGTCTCGTCTTCAAACATTAACTGTATAAACAAAATATAAAAATAAAACTTCACTTCTCACATGCTTCGAATGCATTTGATAAAATGAATTAAACATGATAAAAACTAAAACACTCTGAGTTTAAAAACAGTAGATATGTATTCTCTTACAAGTACCTTACTGCACTTAACCTATCATTCCTATAATAATAATAATAATAATAATAATAATAATAATAATAATAATAATAATAATATTACATAATAATAAAAATATAAAAAAAAACATTATTATTCAACACAGAATTAACACACTAAACTGAACACTTCATTGCAATAAGGGGCCCAGAGTGGCAGAGTGGTCTAAAGTGCTCTCTGTTATGGATCACTACCATCTCACCTGGGTCTGCGTGGGTTAGAGTCCCAGATTCAGCCAAGGTGGGTATGTGAGAAAGCTTGCCAGTAGCTTCTTGTGGGCCAGTGGTTCTTTTTGGGGTTGTCCCCCCTTCTTCCTCCACTGTTAATAATGGCCGCAATATATATCTTGTGCTGAAAAATGGCGTTAGGCCCTATAACAACATCATTGCAATACAAATCAATTCCATAAACTGCATAAAGTGCACAGACAATGCCCTATGGCGAGGATGATTCCCATATATTTTATAGACTTTTGTGGGAAACACTCCTTTGGTGGCAATGCTGAAGATCTGATCTTCATCTTAATTTAGCATCATTTTTAAATCAGGAGTCACCTACTGAACACTATTTAATTGCAGTTTAGACTGCACACCAATATTTCTCTAGGTCAGAGGTCTCAAACATGTGGCCCGCAAAATGATTTGTGTCACAAGTTGTCATGCGAGATAATAAAGA
Organism: Unio delphinus; assembly: GCA_029339505.1. Lineage (NCBI taxonomy): Eukaryota > Metazoa > Mollusca > Bivalvia > Unionida > Unionidae > Unio > Unio delphinus. The sequence goes on from JAQISU010000064.1 coordinate 3,625,434, forward strand.
CTGTGTGGCCAATGGGCCATTGCAAATGACCTTCATGCAGCCCTCAGGGTGGCTTGGGTTTGAGACCTCCACTCTTGGTTTATGTCCAGTGAAATAAGCGGTGATATTTGTGGTATAGTGTATGTCTCCAAGAAACAAAAATGGTCTTGTTGCTCCCCAATCTTAATGCAGGGATAGAATGTAAGCAGCACATGCAGAAGTCCCTTGAGTGGATGAGCAAGGTTGTCATATTCTGGTTGATTCCTGTATCTCACCAGTTGAGGGTGTGAAAACACAAAGCTCAAAATAATTGATAAATGCATTCTTCTTAGTTTGACAGCTCTTTAGAGAGCAAGATTTAATGCTAAATACACATACCAATGTACATGTAAACTGTCACGCGCTGAGTCAAATGGCATGGTGTCTTTAGAATGACCTAAGAATTACCTACAATATCCAGATGCGAAAACTCCTATCATCTACAACGACAGGCGCATATATCCACATAGTGTTTAGTGTTTAGTGTTCACCTACTGAACACTATTTAATTGCAGTTTAGACTGCACACCAATATTTCTCTAGGTCAGAGGTCTCAAACATGTGGCCCGCAAAATGATTTGTGTCACAAGTTGTCATGCGAGATAATAAAGACTGTGTGGCCAATGGGTCATTGCAAATGACCTTCATGCAGCCCTCAGGGTGGCTTGGGTTTGAGACCTCCACTCTTGGTTTATGTCCAGTGAAATAAGCGGTGATATTTGTGGTATAGTGTATGTCTCCAAGAAACAAAAATGGTCTTGCTGCTCCCCAATCTTAATGCAGGGATAGAATGTAAGCAGCACATGCAGAAGTCCCTTGAGTGGATGAGCAAGGTTGTCATATTCTGGTTGATTCCTGTATCTCACCAGTTGAGGGTGTGAAAACACAAAGCTCAAAATAATTGATAAATGCATTCTTCTTAGTTTGACAGCTCTTTAGAGAGCAAGATTTAATGCTAAATACACATACCAATGTACATGTAAACTGTCACGCGCTGAGTCAAATGGCATGGTGTCTTTACTAGAATGACCTAAGAATTACCTACAATATCCAGATGCGAAAACTCCTATCATCTACAACGACAGGCGCATATATCCACATAGTGTTTACGTTTCTGTGTGGTATTCTAAGAATACAATCACAAAAAATGTAAACATTAAAAAAAGTAAACAATGATGTCAATTTCATGAGGCAATAAGAAAAACGAACAACAAAAACACTGCTCGCAGATATGAAAATAAACACTCACAGGTGTGTTTTCACGAAGATTTAAATGAAAACATATGAAAGCAATCTTAAATGAGTTTGTATTTCTTCTGAATAATACTATGAGACGTTTACCTTTCTTTTTCTGTATCCATCCCTTGCACGAACTAGACCCGGAAGATTTACAAACTGGATTATCTTTCAGCGCACATTTGTAAGAAGAACCGGAAATCCACAGCTAGAATCACTGCAAAATATCCATGCCGAGAAACAATTCAAGAGTAATTTCCCTTTATTAAAAAAGTACCAATAACAACAACAAAAGAGATAATAAATATGCTTCCCTTGTCTTTACAACTCAAGTGAAATAGCAACATCTATTGTGTGCACGGAGTACTGTAATGTAAAGTGATATTTCTTCCCTTTTTTTTCTAACGGCTAAAGCGAAGGCATCTCTCTCTCTCTCTCTCTCTCTCTCTCTCTCTCTCTCTCTCTCTCTCTCTCTCTCTCTCTCTCTCTCTCTCTCTCTCTCTCTCTCTCTCTCTCATATTTGATATTTCAATGCAACATGACAAAATCATCACTTAAGTTTCTTACGCTTACAGAGAAAATTTATTTGCAAAATATTAAACTTCAATTTGGAGCTATCATGGTTCATACTAAATTTTCCATTATTAAAAACAACACTTATTTCTGAGTTAAACATGACTAATACCTCTCTCTCTCTCTCTCTCTCTCTCTCTCTCTCTCTCTCTCTCTCTCTCTCTCTCTCTCTCTCTCTCTCTCTCTCTCTATATATATATATATATATATATATATATATATATATATATATATATATATATATATATATATATATATATATAATCCTGTATTTTTAACAGGTGCACGCGAGAAGAGATTTATTATAGAAGAAACACATCATGCTCACCTCCAACTAACCCTACTGGTTTCACAATGTTATTATCTTTTACAAATGTCTCAGAAGAAATATCAAAGCATACGACCCTTATAGACCTATACAAATTCACGGCTGTTTTTTTTTTAAATATAATTTATTTATTTAATCCTGTACCAATACTATGTGGAATACGAGCATTTACATCAGTGATCATTACAGTCTCGCCAAGAAAAAAGGCAATTAAAAACATGATATAGCAATAGCAATACTCATTACGAATTTATTTCAAATTTTGCGTTCATGATCAATCAAGGAATGTCACGAAGCGCTTTTATTTTCTCATGAAGTACCTACTAAAATGGGGTATATAATACCGCTCGAATTATTGCATCCGTACTGTAAACCAGCCTATAGATTCGTGTTTCTCTGCAAGAAAAGAATAAATAGAGTCTAGTCTGTAAATGTACAGAAATCAAGGAATATCATGAAATTCGTTTATTTCATGTTGCTTCAAAGATATATCGACATGTACTATGAAGTACCATATGAATTCTCGAACTGGACCAACAACTGACGTATATGTCTGTGTTTGTACGTATGTGTTTGTACGTATATGTGTGTACGTATGTGTTTGTACGTATGTGTTTGTACGTCTGTGTGTGTACGTCTGTGTATGTACGTCTATGTACGTCTGTGTTTGTACGTCTGTGTATGCACGTATGTGTTTGAATGTGTGTTTGTACGTATATGTTTGTACGACTGTGTTTGTACGTCTGTGTTTGTACGACTGTGTTTGTACGTCTGTGTTTGTACGTATGTGTTTGTACGTATGTGTTTGTACGTCTGTGTATGTACGTATGTGTTTGTACGTCTGTGCTTGTACTTATGTGTTTACACGTCTGTGTTTGTACGTCTGTGTTTGTACATATGTGTTTGTACGTCTGTGTTTGTACGTCTGTGTATGTACGTATGTGTTTGCACGTCTGTGTTTGTACGTCTGTGTTTGTACGTGTGTGTGTACGTCTGTGTTTGTACGTATGTGTTTGTACGTCTGTGTATGTACGTATGTGTTTGTACGTCTGTGTTTGTACGTGTATGTACGTCTGTGTATGTACGTATGTGTTTGTACGACTGTGTTTGTACGTCTGTGTTTGTACGTATGTGTTTGTACGTATGTGTTTGTACGTCTGTGTATGTACGTATGTGTTTGTACGTCTGTGCTTGTACGTATGTGTTTACACGTCTGTGTTTGTACGTCTGTGTATTTACGTCTGTGTTTGTACATATGTGTTTGTACGTCTGTGTTTTACGTCTGTGTTTGTACGTCTGTGTATGTACGTATGTGTTTGTACGTCTGTGTTTGTACGTGTGTGTGTACGTCTGTGTTTGTACGTCTGTTTGTACGTCTGTGTTTGTACATATGTGTTTGTACGTCTGTGTTTGTACGTCTGTGTTTGTACGTCTGTGTTTGTACGTATGTGTTTGTACGTCTGTGTTTGTACGTGTGTGTGTGTACGTCTGTGTTTGTACGTATGTGTTTATACGTCTGTGTATGTACTTCTGTGTTTGTACCTCTTTGTTTGTACCTCTTTGTACTTCTGTGTTTTGTACCACTGTGTTTGTACGTCTGTGTTTGTACGTCTGTGCTTGTACGTATGTGTTTACACGTCTGTGTATGTACGTCTGTGTTTGTACGTATGTGTTTGTACATATGTGTTTGTACGTCTGTGTTTGTACGTATGTCTTTGTACGTCTGTGTTTTTACGTCTGTGTTTGTACGTCTGTGTATGTACGTATGTGTTTGTACGTCTGTGTTTGTACGTCTGTGTATGTACGTCTGTGTTTGTACCTCTTTGTTTGTACCTCTCTATTTGTACGTCTGTGTTTGTACGTCTGTGCTTGTACGTATGTGTTTGTACGTCTGTTTTTGTACGTCTGTGTTTGTACGTATGTGTTTGTACGTCTGTGTTTGTACGTCTGTGTACGTACGTCTGTGTTTGTACCTCTTTGTTTGTACCTCTTTGTTTGTACGTCTGTGTTTGTACGTCTGTGTTTGTACGTATGTGTTTGTACGTCTGTGTTTGTACGTATGTGTTTGTACATCTGTGTTTGTACGTGCCCAAGTAAAATGTATTGCCTTTCTTTACCTCAACCTACCGTTTCGCTTTTTTTTTTTTAGCATACTTGCTCAGAACCAACTTGTATATTTGTCTTTGTAAATGCTGGGGTAATATATATTGGGTTTCCATTAAATTCGCTCCATGAATAATAAAGTACCGTCTGGGAACCAAAAAAGCTTCGCGTATGTTTAATCATACAATAGTTAGGGTATTTGAAAATTATGTGTGCTGTATAAATCGACAGATTTCATACTGTTCGTCCTTTCCATGTTTGTTTTTTCTTTTTCACTTGCATCGAAGATTAATGCACCTGGGCTATTAAGTGCCGTATCTGTTTTTTGCATCCGTGCTCAGAAACAATTTATATATTTCTCTTTCTTAAAGCCTGAGTAAAATATACTGGGTTTCCTTCCCATTTGTAGTCACCAAATTATCCTCATATATATAATTTAACATCTCTTATCCTTAGGAATTGCAATTTAGCAGTTTTATTCTTAAATTATTTCTGAAAAGAGTTGGTTCCTATGTTAGGTTACGATACTCATTTCTGTGAAAATCTGCGATAAGAACCACGACGTTCTTATTACTTCCTGTCACAGAGCAAGTTGATGCCAAAATACATATCTGTGTATTACTATTTTGACACTAAACTACCAGTAAATTAAGATAATAACTATTCCTTTTTTTTAAAGAAAAAACGGTTATAACAACAGTACATAGTATAACTATCGACCAAAGACAATTCAGTACTGCCAGTTTCCTTATATCATCTGAGACTGGAACCATCATTCTTTGTTGAAATAATAACAATAAAGGTTCAACTCATATACAGCTATCAAAACAAGTAACACAAAGGAAAAACAAATATCTTCATTCCAACAGAGAATTTCCCAGTTATGTGCCGATAACAAGTAGAAAGCGGACATTTACATCACAGATGATAACATCCCCGCTGGGAACCAAGACAACTTCATGTATGAATTACCATGCCATCTTTACTAGGAAATGTGAAATTGAGTGTGCAGTATTATTCAACTATTTTCATATAGTTCGTTCTTTTCATGTTGTTTCACGTACATAAAAGATTCTTGGACCCGTGTTATACAGTACCGAGTCACTGTTAGCATCCGTGCTCAGAACCAGCTTTTACAATTAGGTTTACTGATGTCTGAGTAAATTATATTGTAAAGTCCAACACATTTCCGAAAGAGTAAAATTATCTCCCTTTAAATTGTTTAACTTCTCCTGTTCCTTACGTAATATAATTTAACATCTTTATTCTTTAATCATTGCCCAGAAAAGAGATATTTATATGTGAGGTACCTACATATTTGAAGATGTCCATCATTACTCAGAAACTCGACATCTTTACTGAAAGATCCTAACATAATTTCTAATTAGAGACCATTTCATTTATTGAAAACAAAAAAATATAACGACATTTAGTAAACCTTGACTGAAAGAAAAGTAACATACGTTCCTCTCTCTCTCTCTCTCTCTCTCTCTCTCTCTCTCTCTCTCTCTCTCTCTCTCTCTCTCTCTCTCTCTCTCTCTCTCTCTCTGTGACTCAACACATTAGAACTGGAAATGAAATATGGACACAAGTTATCTGCATATATTCAATACCGTTGCTTCCACAACATTGAGTTATAATTATTGGTTACAAACTTTTTTAATAGATGTCATTGACAGACATATACAAATGTAAATGTTACAATTTTACTAACAACCGCTTGTGACAGTGCACCTGTCTATTACTATAGGTTTCCTCATGTCATACGCGCCTTAACTAATACTTCTAGTTGAAATATAAAACAATGGATCACATAGATCGATATGCCATTTAGTCGCATACAAATTCATCTCCCTTATCAATTAGTTGATAACTTATGCAATAATGACATTTACGTCATCAATAATAACAACATCACTGTGAAGCAAATGCAGTTTATACATTATTATACCATACTAGATATAATTACTTGGACATTATAAATTCTGTGTGAAATATTAAGCAACGAATTTCATAGAATTCTTTGGTTTCACTCTGCTTCACATAAATCAATGATTCATGGACCAATGCTACAAAATACCGTATCACTGTTAGCATCCGTGCTCAGAAACAGTTTATACATTTGCATTTGTAAGTGCACGATTAAAACATTTGTAGACATCGTATATATCATTTAACAGGGGACTGCCATCTCACCTCTGCGTGTGTTCGAGTCTCAGATTTGTCCAATGTGAGTATGTGAGAAAGCTTATTATTAGTTTTTGTTGGGTCGGGGGTTATTTCCGGGTTTGTTTTTCCGGCTTCTTCCTGTACCAATAATACTGGTCGCCATGTATAGCCTATATTGTGCTGAAAAATGGCGTTAAACCCCATAACAACAACATCATATAACATTTCTTGATGATACTATGTGAAGTTCATTTTGGTTTCCACATATCCCTATGACACATGTTATTGATGCATTATTAGGAAAAGGGACATATCCTTGCAAATAGACGTATATCATTTCTAATTATCTTTCAACAAGAAGGTTTGGTTCCAGGTGCTGAAGCTACGAGGAAACCTGCAGTAATTAAAAGACTAAGATAGATTGTCACGTGCGGATGTTTGTTTATAACGTATCTTTAACAATTGTTCAGTCATATCGCTACGATGTCTGCATCGAGGCAGTTTATAGTGATGTATAGCACTGGGGCATCATGCATCAGACATGTGGCACGATGTCCTACACAAAACATTTATCCTGATACCAGGCCGACCAGTCATAACACTAACCTCTTAATGCTGAGCGTCAAGCGAGGTAGCTGTTAGTACCATTTTTGTAAGTCCTTGGTATGACTCATCCGGGGATCGAACCCACGACCTCCCGCTTCCACGCGCAGCGCACTCTCTAACTGCTAGGCCACCAAAGTGGTCACGTGCGGCTGTCAATAACTCTTACACTTGTATGTATGTCTACTGATAATATAGCCAATGCTTCTAACTTAAAACTCTGGAAGCAAATGAGAAAATTGTGTGTATATTTCATTTCCAGTGCGAATGATCCGCTCAGGTGGCCTAGTGGTTAGAGCGTCCGCCCCGGAAGCGGGAGGTCGTCGGTTCGATCCCCGGCCGAGTCATACCAAAGACTTACAAAAATGGTACTAACAGCTGCCTCGCTTGACGCTCAGCATTAAGAGGTTAGTGTTAGGACTGGTCGGCCTGGTGTCAGGATAATGTGACTGGGTGAGACATCATGCTACATGTCTGCGGCATGATGTCTCAGTGCTCGACATCACTATAAAATGCCTCACTGCAGACATCGTAGCGATATGACTGAAAAATTGTTAAAGCTACGTTAAAAATCATAATCAAACAAAATCCACTGCGAATGAATTGTAATGAGAGAGAGAGAGAGAGAGAGAGAGAGAGAGAGAGAGAGAGAGAGAGAGAGAGAGGACAAGGTGGACGCGGACGTTACAGCCAGTATTTGTTTTCAATAACTTGACAGGTCTCTAATTAGGAATTATGTTAGGATATCTTTGAGTACGAATATCGTGGTTCTGAGTGCCGATGTATTCGTCCAAATAAATGTAAGCACCAGAGAGGGCGAATATACTTTTTATTGCTGAAACGTCAATTTTGAAAAATAAAGCTCCCTACAATATGAAAAATATAAGGTCACTAACGCTAACTGAAGCCTATAACGGACCGAGAGTTTCTCTAATTGGGTTAGTTCATTTTTGTTACTATTTTATGTATGTTCGCTTACCCACCCAGACGGTTAATTAAAGTCACGCCCTCTTTGCTGCTGTAATGAAATCAGTATTATACCAATATTGGTTGCTGATAGATTAGTTCGAGAAAGATTAGAAACAATGAAGAAAAATCTTCCTGTTCTTGATTCTGTGAAACAAAAACTTCAAGAACGTCAATAATCTCAAGTAGAATGCACAGAGAGAACGGAACAATTATTTACACCTGTTACAAAAGCAAATGAAAAATCTGCAGCAGTTACTAAAAGTCTTCGTCCAACGTAGGAACAAACTGTTTAGGATACTAAGAAAAATAAAAAAGCTTGTACAATAAATTCCAGCGGCAATAGCTGTTTCTCAGCCACCTCCGGCAGATGTAGATGGTGACGAAGCAGCGACTGGAAAAGGAAGGGTTGACTAATTGAATAAATTACCGATGTTGGTTTGAGACATAGAAAAATCATTAACTTTAAGTTATATTGCTTCATTTGTAGGTTTTGATAGCTCAAGATTATATTTAAAACTTGAATATCTTAAAAAACCCATCAGTCGATTACAATGGATAAAATAAACACAAAGCTAAAATCCCGGGATCTTACTCCACCAATAATACTGGCCGCCATGTATAGCATATCGTGTGCTGACAAATGGCGTTAAACCCAACAACAAACAAAGAAAACAACAAACCTACGGGTACTGGAAAACTTAATAAACTTAGGCTACAGCGAATTGGCGGATCTTGCTGTTACAGGACTACGTTTTAGGGAAAAAAAATAACACCCAAATATACTGATGATGCAAATCGAAATAAATTGGTTAAAGATTTACATACTTTATTAACTGATCAAAGTTTAAGTAACTAAACTTTTAAGTTGTTTAAAGTTCAAAAGGAAAGAAGCGAAAAAAGAAGTAGAAACAGAAAGATAGAGAGACTAGAAAAATCAGAGGCACAAATGAGACTTTTGTAATTCCTAAAAAAATAGAAAATATTCGGGTGACAACACGCTTCTCGATGCTACAGGAAGTATTTTTTTCTACTCAAGGAAGTGGATTTATTACTTGTAACAATATTCTTTCTGACGTAAATATATTAAAATTTCTGATTTGCGGAAAAGGTACTGGCTGGAAATAATTCTTCAGAAATAAGTAATGAATAATCAATGTTATTCATATGAAGCAAGACAACCTAACGCACGAGGAAGAATCGAACTACAAGTTTAGGATGCAAGTAAATATTTCTTACCCGCTGAAGCATTTTTTGGAATTGAAGAGGAACTTGTTACTTATTTTACAGCCGATACACCATATGATTATAATGTGCGTGTTGGTTTTGTTAACAATGGATTTATGACTTTGTTTGATATATATATATATATATATAAGAGAACTAGACTATATTACTAGCTTTTATTTCCTGCAAAAGTAGGTAGTTGCTAATATAAAATTTCATTAGCATAACAGCTAACAATCGCCCGCTAGTCTATAAGGATTACGTCCCTTTAATGGTTATATCTTATCCCCCCTGTTTTGCATTTCCTTTATGTATTGAAATCAATAAATGCTTATAAAAATATTTCTTAAAAAAACGCAACGCTTGCAAATATTAAAAACTAGAACACATAAGACACTTTATTGCAGTTGCTTTAGAAATTGTTACTCATTGCTTTTTATTAAATATTTTTAATATTACTTGATAACTAGCTTTTAATAATCGAAATATTTCCATTCAAATATGTGTCAAAAAAGTACAATCATTACTCTGGTTTCTCTTCACATCGTATTAATCTTTCGCCTTTTACTAAAGATTACCGTGGAGAGGAACATTCAATGAGTCTATAGACTATTATTTGAAGCCTCACTTTCGTGAGGTAATTCAACGAAAAATTAAATCCCTTCTGAACCTTTTAAAAATGTTATACTCAAACAATGTTTCATGTTTGGAGTGCAACTGTTAGAGCGTGTTAAATAAATAATACCTTTCACGGTTCCATGTTTACGTGATCACATACCACCATGATGTTAGGTATTTATACGTTGCGTGTATTAAAGGATGAAAAAATGTTTGACTTGGTATGATTGAGGGAAATTATTCTTTTCAAGAAACAACACCGCACCAGTGCCTGAGTGTTACTCATACCTGGGAGGTTGCGGGTTTCAATCCCGGCTAAGTCGTACTAAAATGTAGAAAGATGATACCATCTGTCTCGCTAGACACTTTTACTTGACCTACAATGCATAAAATGACTGCTTCATCGTCAACTTTATTAAAATATATGACAAAAAATAGCTGTTTAGCGGAGAGCTTCTTGATTTAACAATTGATAATGAAGATAGCATTTTTTAAAATAAATCAAAATTGTATAATGTACCAACCCGTGAGGGTTTTATACACAACAAAGAGGTACTAGAAAAATACGATCAGAACAATATTTACACTATTGACACTGTCCTCAGTGGGGTCAGAACAATTTAGTGTTGACATAATTATTGATGAATATGGTAAAGAAGAATTTTTGTTGACAAAGGAACAGTTAAATTAATTGTGGCGAGAACATATTATTATGATTATGTCTGATAGAGATTATGCTCATTCCTGTATCAATTTTGATCAGATTAAAAATATATTATCTAATTCTTCAGATTTATAGTTAAAAAAAAACAAATCTTACATTAATAATTTCATTAAAAAAATATGTACCTGCAATAGAATTTAGTTTTTCTGCTGATTTTTTTGTTAATTTTTTGGGTAAAATGAAATTTTTTTAAAAAAATTAGTCAAATTTCTTGCTTTGTGAAGGTTCAAACATCAAACAATATTCTAATTGATTGTGATTTTTTGATAAATTATCGCATATTGCAATATTTCATTGACATTTAGCTACTAATATCTGAGATGATTAAGTGATCTCCCATTTGGGGGTAGCATGTGGTACACCTCAAACAAAACGGGTGGAGGGGTGACAGATAGAGAGACAGAAGAGAGAACTGATAAATGATTTAATATATCATTTTCATTGAACGTTGTTACGTGCTTAGGCTCGAATAACAGTAACATAGAAAGAGTGAAAATAACAAAACTTGTAAAACTTAATAAACAATTTATTGAGTACAAATATTTTTCAGAAAAGAAAAGTAAACTTACGGTTTTAAGAATCAATTAAAAAATTATTCCAAAATAATTCAAAGTATTATCCACCAGAGAAATGGCAAAAGTCCTGGTAATAAAATGTCCAAATAGTTCTAAGTTCGAATTCCAGTGAAGTATCCAAGATAGAAGACGATGTCACTTGATTTAGTCAGTTTTTTTTAATAAAATCGTTATAAGCACAACTCTTTCCCAGATAAATAATAAAATAATTCCTCTTGATCCAAACGAATTGACACAATTTCCAGTAAAAGGTAATTTATAATAACTCAAAAAGACAAACACAACTAAGTATTCTAATAGCCCAAACTTCTACTGAATAGCTTGCTTCAAAACATAATTTATATAGCTTGGTTTTACGTAAACAAGAAAGGGGTCACAACCTTCTAGAATCTCTCAGAACAATTTTATGTTCAAGAAATCACGTAAACAGTGTATGACCCAACTATATTAGAAAGATGTTTATACTTTACTCCATTTTGTCCTTGGAAAAAACCAATCATTTTAAAAGCTTGTTTATAACTCTGAAACCAGGTCATAAATGGGGTCAACACCTGGTGTTCACTCTGTAAAGTACACGTCACGCCCCCTTCAATGAACGAATCTTAAAACTTAAAATGCCAAATTTAAATCTAACAAACAAATAAAAATAAAAATAAATATAAATGACTTATATCAAATATACATAACAACGTGTATACTTTTGCCATTCATTCATCCCTATTTGTTTTTAAGATATTTTGAAATGTGTATAGGATATATTGTTTATTGAACAGAGATACACTTCTCCGTGCTTGTAAACAACTTCAGAACATATATAAAGATGATGCAAAAACACTCATAGGGATAAAGAATGGATATTTTTCTATCTTTTGTTACTAAATTTTATGTGTATTATCCGGCACATGGACAGATATATATATATTACCTCAATTTAACGGGATACATAAAGATCATAAGGATTGACAGTAATTTTAATAAATAAAGGTTCAATTTAATATGGCTTGGTTTTTGCTGGTTTAATGGCATCTTCCAACACATGATAGGCTTTACATAACAGCCAGTGGAGGAAGAAATTGTGAAGACCCTCAAAATCCCCCACAAACCTATAGGAAGCAAATGGCAATCTTTCTTACTTGCCCACATTGACCAAGCTGACACAGAGGTGGGTTGTCAGTGATCTTCACAGATGAAGATATAATAATGTGTTATTTTACTATAAATAAGGTGAATGCCCTAGACCAATCTGTTACCTGAGGCCCCAAAAATGCCACAAATTTTATGAGCTGGTTTAGACATCATGCTTGCTGAAGATGTCATCCCATGCAGACTTTCCAAATTTACCAATAGTGTAGCTAGTGAGTATTCGAGTCATTACATTCATATTTACCAATATTGTAGCTAGTGATTTGTATGTTTTAGAGTTATTACATCCAAATATACCATCCCACTTTAGTTAGTGTTAGATTACAATGTACACAATAATTACTACATGTATTAGCATATCAAATTCTTCTACTCACCAATTAATTGGTGGGGGGGAGGCTGTGATTTTGTTTTGTACCAAATTTTCTTTTCTTTTATCTCAAGATACTTATTCTTTTTTCCAAATAATAATTATTGATAAAATATTGTGTAATTTTACTATAAATCTGAAAAATATATTTGTTTTGTCTATTGTCCAATGCATTAAATTGCTGGTACTTGATATAACTGTAGCATGATCAGAAATACCATAGTATACCACAGTAAGCAAATTATTTTACTGCCTTAAACTTGTCCTTAGACTGGTAGACATTAACTAGTTTTATTTCAGGAGTCAGGAATTTCCCCACAGGTCTAATGATAAAGGAGACTAATACCTGAATCAAATATAAAACATTCTTTTATTATATTCTACTTCTAACTTAATTAGGAAACTATCATTCTTCTTATATTTATGTCTGTGTGGGTCTCCAGTCTTGCTTTTAGCCAATGTGGGTAAGCTTGTGAAAGCTTGCCAGTAACTTCTCTTAGGTTGCTGGATTTCTTTGATTTTTCCTCCACTATATATACTGGCTGCCATATACAGTCTATTATGTACTGAAAAATAGCATTAAACCCACAACTACAACAACAATGAATAAATATCCTAAATTAATGTAAGAATCCTGCTCACACATCTCAAGCAAATTGAGTCACATTAATAAGTCAAATAGAAAAAGATTAAAGATTGTTTCAAACAATCTGCATTTATTTTTATCATAGAATATTTAAATTACAACACTACAAGGAATACAATAAAGATGCAGCATGCAACTGGAGCTCAATTTCAAATACACAAAGTTGTTCTCTGACCCTGTCAAAGATTGTAAAAAAAAAAAAAAAAACACATAGTGTCAGAGATTTATAATTTGAATATTATGTCCATATACGAGTATTATTTGATGAATGTGAATATTGCTTATACCTTCATTATCGAACACATATGAGATTCTCATGATTTGACACAAATGAGATTCTTTTGAGCTGATGAGATTTTCATGATCTGACACATGAGATTCTTTTGAGCTGATGTATGGAATTCTCATGATTTGACACCTATGAGATTATCAGAATCTGACTATTAATGAGATTCTCATGACCAAAACATATTAGATTATCAAGATTGGACACATCTGAGATTCTCACAATCTGACAAACAGACAATTAGATTCTCATTACCTGAGACAGATTATTATAACATTCTCATGATTTGAGATCTATAAAATGCTTACAATTTGTCACAAAGGTAATACAATTCTTACAATCTGACACGTAAAGTGAGATTCCCATGAGTTTCCAGATGTTTATGAATTTCCTTTGCAGCTTGAAATTTTCAAATGTTGTATAGAAAACTGTCCATGTGCTGTCCAGAATATGAGCTAATTCCCGACTACTGACTGAGTATGTCCTATCACTCACAAAGGCAAACTGTGTGTTATGAGTGTGTCATGCACTACTTAGTTTTTTATTACTTATAAGACAGGTTCCTAACTACTGCTTAGGTTTTGACACCAACTCTTTGTGTGTCCTATCAGTCACACAGTCAAAAAAGTTTTGGTCTGTGTATAATACATGTCACCAACAACTTAGGTTTTAACACCAACTCTTTGTGTGTCCTATCAGTCACACAGTCAAAAAAGTTTTGGTCTGTGTATAATACATGTCACCAACAACTTAGGTTTTGACCTCTCACTTTTTGTATTCTATCACTTGCATTACTATAAAGTATTTGATGTGTGTGAAACACTTATGAATCATTGCACATGGTTGTAACTATTTCCTGTTTTGATTTGGAACTTATTTTTTTAATTCAAAATAAGATGTATTTTTATTGCAAAATATTATTTATTTCTATGATATCAAATGATAATACTTCAAATATATACATCAATGATCCATTTTTATTATATAAAATTATTTCTATTGCATATTATATATTTTAATTGCATATGAATTAATTGACTGCAAAGTGAGTCTTCATTGTTGATTAAATGTATAGAGGATTTTGATGGCTTATTAAGTAGATATATGGAATTATTTTACAATTAAGTGTAAGGAGTTGCTTCCTATAACAATACAAAACATTTCTACTTCCCAAGTGAATAATTCCATTAATAATAAAAGCAAAATGAAATAGGCTTAAATATGGCAATGCAGGAATGATTTGCATGGAGATTTTAATGGCAGAAACCATTTATTTGTCTGGAGGTTTTAATGGCAAAAAAACCCATTGATTTGTGTGGAGGTTTTAATGGCCAAAACCATTGAGTTGTATGGAGGTTTTAAATAGAGTATTACATGTACACAATACTGTAATGGGTGACTCGTTGCAACAGGTCATGCAAGTTCAGTCACTAAAATTGTCCATGATTCATGTAGCAAATTAATTAGATAATAAAAAGTTAGTACTTGAAGTCTGTGTCTTGCTGTTTTGGATTTTGATTTATGTATTTTCTGATGGCACCTCACTGACTACATAAAAGTACACATGATGTCTATCTACAGTTACAATATTTTAAAATCTGTATATTTTGATCTGGGCATGAGAGAGACAGAGAGAAAAGGAAGGGAGCGAGAGAAGGGGCTAAAGAAAAGCAAAATGAAATAGACTTAATTTCCTAAATGGAAGTAAAGTAGTTCCAAAGGTGATATCCCCATTGTGTTATCAATTTTCTCTGGTATATATATATATATATATATATATATATATATGAACTATATAATAAAGAGTATTATGATTTAAAAATATAACCTTACAAATAACATGAAGGATATCTATAAAAGTTGATGAAAAAATGTCAAACATTCAAGGTGCATTTCTATATAAACATATATGATTACATGTAATAATGTTTTTCACTGGATTTAAATCTCATAATAGTATCAGTTCAGATACAAATAAGAAATATTATAGCCATATCCTACGTAAAGGTTGTCTGATGCATCTTCTAGTGTTCTGATCATCATTAATGAGACTTTGTGACTCTCGTTTGTTATACCAAGTGTCGTGTAGAGGTGTTTTAGTGCTTTCTCATAGGCAGACTGATACACTATTTCTTGTTCTGCTGTTGCTATGGTTCTAATTGCATCACCTACAGCTGACCCGTTTGAGGTAATTTCATTGGCTGAAATAGAATGAAAAAACAAAAATATAAATATAAATATTATACATATGTAATCTGACATATACCATTTAAAGGAAGATAGTTGTGCTCCTTGACTGAAAGAGAAATAGCCCTAAATTATATAGGTAACTATGAATAAGACATATATATATATATATATATATATATATATATATATATATATATATCATGTAAATGAAGATAGTTCAGTTGTGCTTCTGAATATGATTTTTTATAGAAAGAAAGCAAGATGGCCATATCGCTTAACTGCTTGATGAATGCTCTTCCGTTTTTGTGCTATTTTTCATGATATATGTGCTTGTTGTCTATCTTCGTCTACATTATTGTGTTTCATCATGCATTGGCTGTTCAGTTCATATGTGTTATTTCATCTTCTTGTTTTGGAAACAAGAACAATTATAATTTTTCTCAGCTGTTTGGTTCCACTCTTAAGATGTCATTTATCTTTGAATAAACCGCCATCATGTGATCGCCAGTCAAACCACTTACACTATGATGGACCCTCATTAATTGCATTAAATGACCGCACCTTGGCTCTTGATACTACATTGTGCTCAAGACTAAACAAACTGGGACTACATTCATCATTAATTAAATGTAAATGAAAATTAAAAAAAAAACATTGTTTAAAAGCTGGCCGGCGTAGAACAGGAAGAATTCCAGTTATCTCCCTTTTGTCTGTAACAGATAAACAATTTAAAAATTCTGCCATTAATTTTGATAACCTGGCTCAAATTCCTCTCAAATTGTCAACCGTTGTGTCAACTGTCCCAGGGATACCACTGTGTATTGCATTATTCAACACGCAATCAGTAGGATCACCGAAAAAGAATACAGAAATAGTTAATTTTATCAATGACCAGAATACTGATGTCTTCTTCCTGACAGAAACGTGGTTAAAAACATCAGGCAATGAACCCAAGTATGTGGATTTAACACCCAGCGATTACTCCATCAAGTTGTTCCCCATCAAATCTCGCAGAAGTGGAATTGCTGTCATCATAAAGAATTCCATGATCAAATGCCTTAAGTATAACACAACCTTCAATTTCTGCCACACATCGTTTGAACTAGTCCAAACAACGCTCACAATGGAACAACGGTCAGCCCTTTTTTTCTGTCTCAACTGCTCTCCTCCTAGTAGAAAAAACAAGCTGACTGAATCTCTCTTTTTGGAGCAGTTTCCGAATCTTCTGGAGTATGGAAATTCGGTAAGTGGCAACCTTATTATTTTTGGAGATTTCAAATTTCACTTTGACTGTGATGAAAACCCATACATAACAAAACTCCTAGATTCAATTAATGTTTTCAACCTTAAATACTCAGTTAACCAACCCACCCATAAACTTGGTCACATTTTAGACTGGTTTCTTTATAGACCTGATGATAATATTCTGCAATCCACCCTTGTATCCCATTAACTTGCATCAGATCACTTTTGCATTATATGCCATCTCGACCTATCAGTCCCTAACCCTCCACCTTTATTTGCTACTAAGAGAAACATCCATATGATAAACAGAGCCAAATTCATGCATAACATCCAAAAAAATCTAACAACTTACTTACATCTAACAGTGGAACAACTCGATAACTGCCTGCATTCATTGCTTGAAAAGCATGGCCCGGCTACCAAATGTAGAGTATCAATAAAAAGGTGTTCTCCATGGTATAGCAGTGTTTGGGACCAGCTTTGCACTGCTAAAAGATATCGCCTCACTATTCATAAACAAATCTATGAAGCCGCTAAGAGGAATGTCACATACATAGTCCATTTAGCCAAATTATCCCACTATAGTACTAAGATCATGGAGAGTTCCAGCTGCAATGAGCTCTTTGAGATAACTAACAAACTAATATCAAGGAACAAATGTACACCACTTCCATCTATCTTCTCTCCAGTAACCGTCCGGACCTATTTGCAAATTTATTCCGTGACAAAGTACAAACCATTAGAACCACTCCGGTGGCCTAGTGGTTAGAGTGTCCGCCCCGGAAGCGGGAGGTCGTCGGTTCGATCCTCGGCCGAATCATACCAAAGACTTACAAAAATGGTACTAACAGCTGCCTCGCTTGACGCTCAGCATAAAGAGGTTAGTGTTAGGACTGGTCAGCCTGGTGTCAGGATAATGTGACTGGGTGAGCCATCATGCTACATGTCTGCGGCATGATGTCTCAGTACCAGACATCACTATAAACTGCCTCACTGCAGACATCGTAGCAATATGACTGAAAAATTGTTAAAGATACGTTAAAAATCCTAATCAAACAAACAAACAAACCATTAGAGATTTGCTTTACAACACAATTTCAGTTGACTGGTCACCATACAGGTATAATACAGAATTTCAGCGACAACCATTAGGAGCATTTGAACCTGTCTCTATTGATTTGGACAATCGTGATGAAGAGTACACAAAAGTCTTGTAAACTTGATCCAATTCTGACATCACTGCTGATTGAGTGCTTAGACCCAATATTGCCTTCACTAACTGATGTTATTACTATCTCTCTCTGATCGAGGGAATTACCATCATTTTTCAAAACTGCGATCGTAAAGCCTCTGTTGCAGAAAGCAACACTTGACCATAACGATTTAAAGTACTACCGTCCAGTTTATTATCTCCCATTCATATAAAAATTCTTAGAAAAGGTTGTTCTAATCCAACTTGTATCTCATTTGAATTCAAACAGTCTTTTTAGCAATGTACAGTCTGCATATCACCCTTGCCACATTACTGAAACTACTCTTCTGAAAGTATTTAATGACAATCTGTCTGTTTTGGATAGTGGAAAGATTACAGTCCTCACCCTCCTTGATTTGTCTGCTGCATTTGACACAATAGACCATGATATATTACTTCACCATCTCCAGCATGTATTTGGCATTCAGAATATAGCCTTACAGTGGTTCAAGTCCTACTTAGTCAACAGGACACAAATTGTATCTGCAAATGGAATAAATTGCAGCCCAGTGTTCCACAGGGGTCTGTTTTTGGACCTGTTCTCTTGATTCTATACACTCAGCCACTCTCAAGTGTCATAGATCATCACCCAGTGTCTCACCAATTGTACGCTGATAACATCCAAATATACAAGTCTAGCCACCCAACTGAAGTTGATGCTACCATCCATGGGGTAGAGAGGTGCATTACTGATGTGAAATCATGGATGACATGTAACAAGCTGCAGATAAATGATGATAAAACTGAGGCTATTCTGATCACAACACAAAGACTTTCTCATTCACATCCTTTACCTCAGGCAATAAATATCAGCAACACCAACATTAAATTCTTGCAGTCAATAAGAAACCTAGGTGTTACTCTAGACAGTACTCTCACATTGTACTAACATGTTATGAACATATGCAAGGCTGCATATCTTGAACTGAGACGCATCAATTCCATTTGCAAATATCTTTCAATTGATGCCACTAAAACACTTGTGTGTTATTTTAAATTTAGTTAACAAAAGCAATTATTTATTTTACATTTAGTTTTAAATAAAGTAATTATATATTTTAAATTTAGTTTTAAATAAAGTAATAATTTATTTTAAATTTAGGTTTAAATAAAGAATGATAATATACTTCTTTAAGTCTTTGCCTTTGGATTAAGTGAGTTCTTGACTCAAAATCATACATAAAAGAAATGTTGAAGGTCGAGCAGTAATGAAAAGACAAATTAAAAAGTATCTTCTCATGCATTAATGAAAATGAACCTTACTTGTATGGGAGTATACATTTTCAAGAACAACATTTTTACTGCATCTAAGTACCAAAAGCTCACTTTGCTGCATTGTAAGATGAAACAAACATTTGGTCATACCAGAAGCTTACCATGCTTTATGGCCTAGAGAAACAAACATTTGGTCATACCAGAAGCTTACCATGCTTTATGGCCTAGAGAAACAAACATTTGGTCATACCAGAAGCTTATCATGCTTTATGGCCTAGAGAAACAAACATTTTTTGGTCATACCAGAAGCTTACCATGCTTTATGGCCTAGAGAAACAAACATTTGGTCATACCAGAAGCTTATCATGCTTTATGGCCTAGAGAAACAAACATTTGGTCATACCAGAAGCTTATCATGCTTTATGGCCTAGAGAAACAAACATTTGGTCATACCAGAAGCTTACCATGCTTTATGGCCTAGAGAAACAAACATTTGGTCATACCAGAAGCTTACCATGCTTTATGGCCTAGAGAAACAAACATTTGGTCATACCAGAAGCTTACCATGCTTTATGGCCTAGAGAAACAAACATTTGGTCATACCAGAAGCTTATCATGCTTTATGGCCTAGAGAAACAAACATTTGGTCATACCAGAAGCTTATCATGCTTTATGGCCTAGAGAAACAAACATTTGGTCATACCAGAAGCTTACCATGCTTTATGGCCTAGAGAAACAAACATTTGGTCATACCAGAAACTTACCATGCTTTATGGCCTAGAGAAACAAACATTTGGTCATACCAGAAGCTTACCATGCTTTATGGCCTAGAGAAACAAACATTTGGTCATACCAGAAGCTTACCACGCTTTATGGCCTAGAGAAACAAACATTTGGTCATACCAGAAGCTTACCATGCTTTATGGCCTAGAGAAACAAACATTTGGTCATACCAGAAGCTTATCATGCTTTATGGCCTAGAGAAACAAACATTTGGTCATACCAGAAGCTTATCATGCTTTATGGCCTAGAGAAACAAACATTTGGTCATACCAGAAGCTTACCATGCTTTATGGCCTAGAGAAACAAACATTTGGTCATACCAGAAGCATACCATGCTTTATGGCCTAGAGAAACAAACATTTGGTCATACCAGAAACTTACCATGCTTTATGGCCTAGAGAAACAAACATTTGGTCATACCAGAAGCTTACCATGCTTTATGGCCTAGAGAATCAAACATTTGGTCATACCAGAAGCTTACCATGCTTTATGGCCTAGAGAAACAAATACTGGGCCATACAAGAAGCTTCAATTATTGTATAGTATAGTGAAACAAATACAGGGCCATACCAGAATCTCTCTTTGCTTTAAGATTAGGTGAAGCAAACACATTAAATACCATAAGTTATTTTTGCAGTGTAAAGTGAACTCTGGACAATATCATAAAACAAACTTTGTACTTAAATGTAATTTTTGGCTAATGAGAACCATTAATGATGTCATTTGCATGACTCCCATTAAAAGCATGATAACACTATTCACTTACATGACTCCCATTAAAAGCATGATAACACTAGTCACTTACATGACTCATTAAAAGCATGATAACACTATTCACTTACATGACTCCCATTAAAAGCATGATAACACTATTCACTTACATGACTCTCATTAAAAGCATGATAACACTATTCACTTGCATGACTCCAATTAAAAGCATGATAACACTATTCACTTACATGACTCTCATTAAAAGCATGATAACACTATTCACTTACATGACTCCAATTAAAAGCATGATAACACTATTCACTTGCATGACTCCAATTAAAAGCATGATAACACTATTCACTTACATGACTCTCATTAAAACCATGATAACACTAGTCACTTACATGACTCCCATGAAAAGCATGATAACTACTCACTTGCATGGCTCCCATTAAAAGCATTATAAAGGAGAACTGTGGTTCATGGGTTGACTCAGCCTCAAATAGAACCTCAAGAGAGCATACAGGCTGTTATGGTGTGACTGTGTGTGTGACTTAAGATATTTGGACATCGGTATTGTTTCTTTGTGTGTGGTTTTGAATGTGGGAATGTTTTGTACTGCAGGCATGTGTGTGGCTTCAGTTGTTGGGACCTTTTTTAAAATCTCTGACAACATTTGACTATCTTTTTATCATAAACCCTCTGCTGTTAGGATTAAATGGACTTAAAAAATGTAGCAAAATAAGAGAGAAAACCAAAAGGTCTTATAAAGTTTAAAATATAATTTATTTCTCTAAAATACAAAGGGAAAAGGTGAAAATAACATACTTTGGTGAATGAAATTCTATTTTTTTCACTTAGAATTTTAACAATTAATACAAAATTTGAGATGGGAAATACAAGATGATAAATTAAGAGTGAATGATCTTTTGTATACATTACCTTCATTATGAAATCGTTGCGTTAACATAGC
Source organism: Unio delphinus (assembly GCA_029339505.1). Taxonomy (NCBI): domain Eukaryota; kingdom Metazoa; phylum Mollusca; class Bivalvia; order Unionida; family Unionidae; genus Unio; species Unio delphinus. The sequence continues at coordinate 3,647,388 of JAQISU010000064.1, forward strand.
TGTCTCATTCTTCAATACAGCACGTTCTTGATTGAAAACCTCAGTCTCGGCTCGAACCTATCATGAGATAAGAACATTATCTATTTGAAACACATATGAATTTAAATCAATCAGAACCCAGTTACAACATCCAGGGTGTAAGTTATGCAGTAGTCTGTACCATATAGCATTATTAATTGGTCAATTAGTCTTTACCATGCAGAATTATTAATTAGTAAATTAGTCCCTACCATGTTGCATTATTAATTAGTCAATTAGTCTTAGAATGTAGCATTATTAGTTAGTCAAAGCAGAATATTATAGGTATACAAATAGTACCAATACCAGTAATGTAAGTCAATAACTTAATATCTTCTAAGTATCAATACTGTAAGTTAAAAAAAAGGCAGAGTATGGTGTTCATAGTGGTGAAATAATATTTGACTTGGGTACATTACCTGAAGGACCTCCTTCAAAGAGCGGTTGGAAAAGAACAATCATTCAGAGATTACTTCCTGAACAAGTTTGGGGATGGATTAATTGGTGAAAGGCTGATATATGCTTTCTGGCACAAATACAACTTAATTCAAGAATTTGATGTATTATTCAGAGAGTTGTGTAATAGTTGTAAAGATCTGATAAAGTTAATGAAGTGGGGAAAAGGTATGACAGCCCAACAGCATCTGTTGACAGCAGATGAAAACAAAAAAAATCTTTCATTGATATCAAAGATATTTCCTCTTAACAACTGAATATCATGAATTGGAGCATTGGATAAAAAGGCAGATAACGTTGGAGAGGATTTAGGATACTTAAACATTAGACAACAACAGCAAGCTGGATTAGGGAACAGATACCAGAATAGAGATGTTCCAAGAGGCTATCAAGGCCTTCATCAACTACCATCCAGTTCCTTTGGTGAATTGTAATACATGTACCAACATTGGAGAGGATACATTCATTGAAACATCTGAAGATCAAGAAGAAGTCAGCTTGGAATTTTAAGACAACTGATTGGAAATAGTAGAAAATTGTGGATGCAGATCTGGGCAGAGTAAAATCACTAGTTGTGCTGGGATGTCATCCACCAGGAACAGCAAGGAAGAACAAAGCTACAAAGTGAGAAAGCTGCTGTATAAATGATAGAATCTGAAGGAGTAGCAACATTATTGGCAAGAGGACATTCCAACTAGTCCCTTCTTTAGTTTACAGCTATATTGTCTTTAAGGTTTTACACACAGTCATCAAGGTAGAGACTGTGCCCTGTCTCTTATTGATGGAAGATGTTTCTGGCCCTGAACAGACAAGAAGATAGAGCAAAAGAAAAAACAAAATTATAAACATTTCATTAGGAGAAAGATCCCAAAATTTAATCCTTGGAGTTGGTTAACCTGAATGATCTCTCACTGGAACATATTCTAGTTTTGACAGACCATTTTACTTGAAATACTTAAGCCATAGCCACCAAATATTAGGCTGCAAATACAACAGCAAAAGTATTATTTGACAATTTATTTTTTTCACCATGGTTTTTCTTCTAAGATTCTTAGAGATCAAGAAAGAAATGCCAAATCAGCAATCATTCAGGAGTGCAAAGATAGCAGTATTTAAGAAAAGCAGAACCACTCCTTATGTCACGTGGAAGGAAAGGTTCAACCATACACTAGTCACTAAGCTGAATTGTTCTTTTTTTGGAGGTCCTCCAGCCAGATCCCTTAAGTACATACATATAATGCTACCAAATCTGAAAGTGTGAGTTATTCCTCTTTTCTCATATATGGTAGACCTGCAAGGATGGCAATTTATGCATGCTTTGGAGTTTATTCTATTGAAAATGTAAACTGAGGTGAAGGCTACAGTATGACTAAACTCAAGGGCAGATATGGGTTGCCTATTCCATTGCTTCTTCTAAAGCCCAAAAATCAGACACAAAAATATATTTGATTGGAATGTGAGAGTCTTTTCTTGATTTAGGTGATGGAGAGTTTTAGTCAAGAATGTACATCTTAACAAGAAAACAAAACTGGCACTCAGTCTAAAAGAGATTTATATGACGAGCACCCAATCCAAATGAGGATATCTCCATCCATAAGGTAGGGAGAGAAGCTGGTTGTGGCAATAGTAGAACTCTCCACCACAACTTGTTGTTACCCTTAATTTAAATGCCATGAACAGAAAGAAAAGATTTAAACAACACGGATGGTAAAAGATTATGAAAGAAGCAATGGACATCTTCTGATAAATCTGACGAAAAAGATATATCAACATCTTCTAGCATCAGTGATTCTGATTCAGAACCTACAGTTCAAGCATTTCCTTTACAAGGACAGAGACAAGTTATAATATTAAATCCACGATCCACAGAATTCATGTTGCCATCTGCCTCTAAAAGTACTGACACTACATACAACAGGGTAGATTCAAATATGGTACCATCTGTTAAACGAACTCTCATATATACGCCAGAAGAATAATGTGGTACACCAACACAGTGGAGAGCACTAAAAATTATATAATACAGGACCTGATGATGTAGCTGAAGATGCTGAACAAGTTTCCTGAGTGTACAGTGATTACCCCTATGAACCATACATGCCCCATCATGAATGCACACAGAATACTGGACATTAAAGTAACGTATGGTGAATACCCCTATGTACCGTACATGCCCCATCATGAATGCACACAGAATACTGGACATTAAAGTAACGTATGGTGAATACCCCTATGTACCGTACATGCCCCATCATGAATGCACACAGAATACTGGACATTAAAGTAACGTATGGTGAATACCTCTATATACCGTACATGCCCCATCATGAATGCACACAGAATACTGGACATTAAAGTAATGTATGGTGAATACCCCTATGTACCGTACATGCCCCATCATGAATGCACACAGAATACTGGACATTAAAGTAACGTATGGTGAATACCCCTATGTACCGTACATGCCCCATCATGAATGCACACAGAATACTGGACATTAAAGTAACGTATGGTGAATACCCCTATGTACCGTACATGCCCCATCATGAATGCACACAGAATACTGGACATTAAAGTAACGTATGGTGAATACCCCTATGTACCGTACATGCCCCATCATGAATGCACACAGAATACTGGAAATTAAAGTAATGTATGGTGAATACCCCTATGTACCGTACATGCCCCATCATGAATGCACACAGAATACTGGACATTAGTGATGGGAATCGGTCAGAAATTCATAATCGATAATCGGTTCCCCTTAACCAACTGATCATCGATTATAATCGGTTACTAAAAGCAAATTTTAATTTTTGTTAAACAGTTATACCTTTGATCAAAAGTTCAATATGTTTATAAATGTACAGGCGTAATCTCTTTTATTGACATGTATACTTTAACCTGACAATAATATTTCATTATGTGTTACTTTTCTTCTATAACTTTGTAAAATGAACGCAACTTTTAATGGCTGATCAAAAATATGTAACTGAAATACTGCTACAATCCCCCCCCCCAAAAAATTCTTTTGTTCACATGTGATGTGTCTAATAATTAAAATATAGAAGGACATGTTTTTCTTGTTTGTCATTGTTAATAAATACTACAAAAGATGTTGCACTTTTAGCTGAAACAAATCAACAAAATGTGTTTAAATTTATTAACTCAATAATTTAACAACTTGACCATGCAATAATGACTATATGTTCCTAATTATGGATCATAAGGTTTCATATTTGTAGTTGTGAAGGGAATAAATAAATTTCAGGTCAACTTTAGTGGCTGGGAGTTTTACTAACCTTTGTGCTTTGCATATACTTAAATAGTAGTCTCCCTTTACACACAATCGATTATGGAGTTCACAATCGATTATCTGCTCAACCAACTGATGATCGATTATAATCGATAATCGGAACAACACTACTGGACATTAAAGTAACGTATGGTGAATACCCCTATGTACCGTACATGCCCCATCATGAATGCACACAGAATACTGGACATTAAAGTAACGTATGGTGAATACCCCTATGTACCGTACATGCCCCATCATGAATGCACACAGAATACTGGACATTAAATTAACGTATGGTGAATACCCCTATGTACCGTACATGCCCCATCATGAATGCACACAGAATACTGGACATTAAAGTAACGTATGGTGAATACCCCTATGTACCGTACATGCCCCATCAAGAATGCACACAGAATACTGGACATTAAAGTAACGTATGGTGAATACCCCTATGTACCGTACATGCCCCATCATGAATGCACACAGAATACTGGACATTAAAGTAACGTATGGTGAATACCCCTATGTACCGTACATGCCCCATCATGAATGCACACAGAATACTGGACATTAAAGTAACGTATGGTGAATACCCCTATGTACCGTACATGCCCCATCATGAATGCACACAGAATACTGGACATTAAAGTAACGTATGGTGAATACCCCTATGTACCGTACATGCCCCATCATGAATGCACACAGAATACTGGACATTAAAGTCCTGAATGTAATATTGTATCCAATGTGTACATGATGCTGTTAGGAACATATAAATACAATTTTGGGATGACATTTCTTAAAGAGGAGACATGTGTCACAGAACAATGTCTTGACTTTTCGATTATTCATATAATGAGATTCATATATTAATATGCATACAGATCTTTTGAAAAAACTAATTATGTTGAATAGTTTTAGCATGATAATACACAGATATTAGTTGTTCATGTCAGGGACAAACTTAGAGACCTAATCATGTTTTGTATCTTATATGTTTTCAGCATGTTTTTGTGTTTTCCAATATCATTGTTTTTTTCATTTGTTTTTCTGTAGTGTAGTCATGTCATTATTGATGGTGTAAAGCACTTAGAGCTTCGAAAGATTAGGCGCCATACAAAGTCCTCATTATTATTATTATTATTAAGATGACTATAACTAGGAATTATATTTTCCTCCAATGAGTCACCCAGTAAATAACAAGAGCCAAGAGCCTGAACTTTAACCCCTTCATGGGCCATGTGCATGTGGGAAACATTTTCTTTTGTGTATTTGCTGCTCAGCCATGTTGAAGATGTGACCATTTGTTATCATGAAAATTAGGCTAGATATTGTAGGTATTAGGGCATAACCGATTAGCATTTTTCTACTGATTCCCGATTCCGGATTTTGGGGATGAAATTTTTCCGATTCCGGATACGATTCAATTAATCGGAAATGCTAAATCTGTATTTTTTTCTATAAAATTTCATCTTCCGTTTCCAGGTTTCTGGTATCTGGTTTTGCCGTGTCTAGCATGTTACTTAGTACTTTACCATATCCGGCTTCATTTCCGGTTTTCACACGCCAGTTCAAATAGATTGTCTCACAGCGTGGTTGTGTTGACCATATTGGACTTTTCTGACTTCTTATTTAACTTTATTAATGCACTATCGAATGACACACAGTGTTAGACACGGTGCTATAGAAATTCAACTTTATTATTTTATTATCCAAATCGGTCGTTCCTGCCTTGTCCGACTCCGATTAATCGGAAGTTCATGCTATCCGGTGGAATCCGATTTCCGGATCAAAAGTCAGTTATGCCCTAGTAGGTAAGTCATTACATTTTTCCTGGCCACAAATTAAATTTAATTTATTATTTGTATCTTAAATTGCATCCAAAAATAGTCCTGAGGCAACAAATAACGTTTAATTCCTTACTTTTATTTTAAATTTCATCTGAGAAAAGTCTTGATTTTATAATATATATAATTCATTACATTTTATTTTTCATCTTGATTTTACCTGCAATATGACTCTACGAAGGTAATGCTCAGACACTTCACTAGGGATCTTTACATCCAGCAGACAAAAGTTGTGAATGTCTATGTAATAACCACGGTGACAGGATCCTCCTGATTGACATAGACCACAAAAAGAATCTCCACTGCATCCAGTGGTACAGCAGCTTGGACAGCAGTTACCTGGTAATATAAACACAAAAGCATTGACTGAGTTTTGGTCATGCCAGTAGAAAATGACTATGATGATATTTCTTGATAAGCCATTATGGCTTTGTTTTTCCATAAATTTAAAGGCATATAACCTAAGTAAAAACTTAGAATGAAATTATAATGAAAAATGAATGAACGCAGAATGAAATAATATTATATATTTATTTTTTCAGTTCACGATTACTTAATTAGATGAATAATTATGATTCAGGCTGTTTCTAAGGCCAAAATCGGGCTAGTATCGGAAATTTTGTGATAAAAAACGCGATTCTGCATTATTGTCTGCCAGACAAAAATTCGCTGTTTGCCATGCCTATATTCATGTAACCTCTTAGTTGACCTCTCCCGAAGAGTAAGAATTTTAGCCATGCGCAAACAGGTTTTTACAAAAATAATGGCGGATGATACTAGATCCAAAGCTGGTAGAAAACGCAAACTTACAGATTCTGAAAGAAAAAAGAAGAACAAAGCTTTCTGGGCAAATTATGGCAGCACATGCATTAATACTGGTGACCAGAATGAACGATAGAACGAACTTAAGTCCACTTACAGCCTTAAAACTAATCCAGAAATTGCCAAATTCTTGCTGGATAGGTGAGTCTCAATTTTGTTTTTTGTTTTTTTGTTTTTTTAGGGTTTAATGCCATTTTTTAGCACACGATAGGCTATACATGGCGGCCAGTATTATTGGTGGAGGAAGAACCCGGGAAAACCCCCGGAAAGAACCACCGACCCACGAGAAGCTACTGGCAGTCTCAATTTTGTAATGAACAGCAAAGTTTTGACATCGCCATTTTATTTCTGTATAGTGAATTTTTTATTAAATGTCTTAAATTAGCATATTTTATATAAACTGTGATTATTTCATTTATCTTTTAATAAAATATCAACCCTGCAACAATATCGCTGGACACACGTGTAAACAATGACATGTACTGCTGCTGTTTTTGAGGCTACCAAAGGGGTGTTAAGGATCATCATTTTCGCAGCAAACATAAAACTTTATTTAGAGGCAAGCAGTCACTACTAGTTTATATATATATATATATATATATATATATTAGGGTGTCCCATATTATGCAAAAAATTTTTTTTTTTAAATATTGTATAGCATACCCTCCTAAAAGTTTCCTTTTGGTTCCATAATATCATCTACAAAATTATAGGTCCTTCAAATAATATTTAGGGGTCCCCCAAGGGTGATGAAATTTTAGGCAATAGTCATGATGGCATTCGACATTGTGAAAACAGTTCGATACGGTGTTATACATTAACCGTTCGTAACATGACAAAATGACAGCCTATTTGACACCATTAGAAAGCTCTTGATTAGTATAATCTAGAAATGTATTACAGTGGTATATACCTAGATTTTATTAGCTGCAGTTGTACAACAATTAAGGTGAAAAAACTGAAAATCATACAAATACAACATAAAACGCTCAGTTCTCCATATCCAAAAGATTGTCACGATTGCACTTTGCAAAGTCATGACTGTGCTTCTCGATAACTTGCATAAGGTATTGTTTTTGTTCTTCATCCTTAGTTATTGTAGCATTAAAATTCTGGATAAGGGCAACACCCCATTCGGCAACGTCATTGACACAGGCCAAATTACTGATCAACTTGAATGCAATCTTGTACGATTCACTTTCAGGCCATTCTTCAACCGGAATGTTGAGGAAACTATCATTGATGGCGGTGGTTTTGAAGAAACTTCGTGAGATCGATAATTTATGCAGTGTGTGCGGTAGTGTCTGCAGTGACTTAACCAAATGCAATCCTCGGTCATCTTTGATTTCTAACACTAACTGTTTTCTCTCCTCGCACGACAGAAGCTGAGAAAACAGAGATAGGGTAGCTAGTTCTTCGGTTAAGTACCACGAGTGACGCAACATCATTTTTAGGCCAACGTTCTTCAGTGCAACATCATTGTAGTCATCTAGTCTTTGGATGATTAGAATGTCATTGTATGGCGCATCAACCACTACTCGAGATGTGAACCAAGACTGAAGGTAGACGTTAACCACAAATCTGTTGAATCGTTGGATTCCCTGTAATTCACGGGTTGTTAGCTTGATAACAGATTCATTCTCATCAAAGACCAATTCAATCTTCATGGAGTAGATTGCCTTCGCCATCCAGTGCACTCGATGAAGGGCACCAGGTTTTCGAAGCGTCGCTGAACTGTCCAGTACAACCAGTGATGCGCAAGTTGAAGAAATTCTTGATAACCATCTCGAAGGTGGCTGAGTTGAGGTTGTTCTGCAATGAATGCTTTAAGTTTGTCACAAGCAGAGATTAATGGTGTCACAGTTGGCTTTGGTTGACGGTGGACAAAGTTGGACCATTTTTCTTTGAATCGCTTAAAAAGCAGAATTTCAGGCCCAGTTGATGGACCAAAGAAGCCCACTCCAAATGCATCGGACAAAAGTACCTCGAACATGTGATGGCGACAGGCCAACCATAGCAAACTGCGACCAATGGCTGTCTCCAGAAGTGTGCAGGCTCCATTAAGTCTACCAGTGTTTGATGCTGTTGTGTCAAAACACATGCCAATCACATGCAATTTGCATTGCCATGACTTCAAATACTCCAGAACTGCCGCTGTTGCAGCCTTTCCTGATCCTGATGTCAACTTCGGCACACCCAGAAGTTTTTTGCTACCATCAACAAGAGAAGATAGCAAAACTGGCAATCTATCCACTTGCTCAGTATCTACTCCTGTGAGATCAGGCAGCAGTTTGCCATCCCAGTGCACAACAGCTTTACTGGGTCTAAAGTCATCCTTGATCTGGGTGGCAGCTTCACAGCGAAACTTCAGTCTTTGGCGGTGAATTGTACTTTTTGAAAGTATTGCTGAGGATGTTGAACAGCCTACTTCATTGACCACAGAAGCTAGGATCATAGTTGCTGTACGAACGCTTGTATTTGTTCGGTCCAATACAGCTGACACTTTCGGAGGGATTACAGTGCGATGAGTGCGTTTACACTGTTTACTGCTACTTGGCGATGAATTCGTCTGCTGAAGATTCATCTGATTTTGAGGAACTGCTGCTTGACTGTGATGAGTTTGTTGTTTTGTCTTCATCATCTTCACATTCTTCAGCTCTGACAGTTGCCTGAACACTGCAGAGTTGTTCTGCTGTTGCGGCGGCTCGCTTGAGTTGTCGTTCTTTGTGCTCAGCCTATCGTTTATCACGACAAAACGTTTTCCTGTCAACTGACCCAAGGCATTCAGCTCTTGACTCTTGCTGCAGTTTCAGAAACTGATGGTCTTCCTCATTTGTAATCAGTCCATTAGAATTAGCATGACTGATGTCAAACAGAATATCAAGTTTTTCACCATATTCTTTCTGGTTCTGCTGGTCCTTGGTGTTGTTCCTCGAGCGATGTTTCACCAAACCAACATGCTGACAATAAAGATCTTTGATCTTCTGAATAATGTTTGGTTTGTGGTGCACCGGAAGTCGAGATTTCATCCAGAAGGGCAACAGTTGATCAAACACTCACTGTGCACTCTCTGCAACAGTCAATTTCTGCTGTCGGTGGTAGTAGACAAAATTCCTCATGATATCACGACCAGATGGAAGGCGAGCACCTGTAATCATGTCACGGGGATGTCCAATCAACCAAACGATATCCCTACTGCGAGTACTAGTCGATTTTGCCATTGCTCTAGAAATAATAATAACACTAATATTATTCAATTCAATTCAATTAATAATATTTTTTATTCTGTACATATACTTTTTTATGAATTAATAATATTATGTACTAGCTGAAGTACCCGGCGTTGCCCGGGTAGTTCCAAAAAAAAAATCCTTTTTTCAAGTCAAGTTTTATTCTTATATTAAGTTTACAAAACATTGTTAAACATACACAACTAACACAAAAAGTGACATGACAAAAAATTATAAATAAGTAATATATATACTTGTAAAATGCAGTTGTTGAAATCCAGTTTTTCACAGTTTTGCATTGTTTGTATTTGAAACCACATTAGCATAAACATAAAGGTGTAGACATTGCTAGAATCTACTAATCAAGATTTTTCTAATGGTACCAAACAATATATCATGGGAACAGTGGTTGATTCACAGAAACTTTTAGAACTATGACATGTTGAACGCTATTTACACCGATTTGCCAAAATTTCATGGGCCATGGGGGACCCCATAACATTATTTTAAAAGTCTCATTTTTTTGGGGTGTTATTTTGTAACCCAAAGGAAACTTTTAGGAGGGTATGCACCAACATTTTCAAAAAAAAATTTTTTGGGGACACCCTAATATATATATATATAATGGTGACGACTGTAAAGGAAAATAATGCAATATTTTATGCATACTATTATTTTTAAAGTATATATAATTATTGTGTCAAATGAAACATTTATTTTTTCTGGGTAAATTAGTTATGAATTGATTGGTAGTGTCAGGAAAAGATCAGAAACAGTGAGGAATGCTATAGAAGACATAGCCACATCTTCTACACCTGGACCAATAATTCATAGGATAAAAATTCCTGCTGTGTCTGATATAACCACATCAGAATCAGATATGGCATCTGTGTAAGTATTACTACATTTTATTAAATTTTATGTGTATTTACTTGTTTAAAAATGTTTTGGTAGATGCATATCTAAGGAATGTATTTATTACCTGGAAATGTGTCATTCTGTGTTAGTGAAATATTTAGCAGTTGGTAAAGATTGTACATTTTAAATAAAATATTGTTTGTTTTATTTAGAATATAATTTTGTTGTAAATTATTTGCCTGATTTGTGTCCAATGCAGTTTTTATTTTAGTCAAAGGGCCTTGAAGGAGAGTAGTCCTGGACTAAATGAGTCACCCTCAGTAAATAAATTATGATTAATATTATTATTTTTTTGTTGTTGAAGCATTATATCTCATTCCTATCATAAAATGATAATGCCTTATTCAGGTTGAATGATTAAAAGAAACTAAAGATTTCCAAGTTCAACATTAGTATTTACAAATTTAAAATTGTTATTTTTAGTGCTTCAACCTTGTCTGGAGTTGAATTACTTAAGGAGAAGAAAAGTGTTATGATGGAAAAGTCTATAAGTTTTATCAACCCATTTGAGTAACTATACTAACTACAATAATTGTGATACATAAAAGGGGTGTATTTGTGTAAGCATACTAAAAAAAAAAACCCATTAGATACATGCAAATAGAACTAAACTAAAAGTAATGGAATTTTATATATACATGTGGATGGTATTTGTGTATGAACCAGAAATGCTCCTACAAAAGATTTCTTTGCTGTGTATGAACATACAAGTTAAAAATGTGTAATTACAATACATCTTAAATATATTATAGATGCATAATTGAAATAATGAAGATATACTGGCTGTCATAGAAAGAAAATGAATATATTGTATTATAAATACAAACCACAATAAGGACATAGTTAGGGTTTGTCCATTTAGTACATACACATAGAGGGGGGAAGTGGGGTTTACCCAAATGCATATGCTTGTGTATGGGGGTGGGTGGTCTACTGATAATGTATGTACACATATACCTCGATAATAACTTGTCTAATATGTAACCTGATTGACTGTGTTCAGTTGGTGTTTGAATTGAAGCGGATACTAGACAAACTTTTTAAAATTATGCAGCCTATTTCTTTGATACAGCCAGACATTCAACATTGGTGGACTATCTGTATGATTAAACACATAATTTTATTTATCCTTGATCTTTTCTGTGTGGACTAAATATAGGCTGTTCTATAGAATGGGGATAGTTGCAGCAGGGGTGTGTGTAATAAAAAAAAAAGTATGCATGTGTACTGGGAAGGAGGGTCAAGTTTTGCCAGATGTTTGCATACATGCTAAACGGATGGCCTCTTAAGAATTTATGTTTTCACTTACCTGTTCAACTGAGCTCAATAATGACAGAGTAAAAATTTTTCTGACTTTTGTATCATATTTTATCTTCTGAAAGTAACAACTTTACTTTCCCATACCTGATATGTTTTCCCACAAACACAAAAAGTTATGAAAATGTCCTGCCAACCTACCAAAATTAGAATGCTTGGTATGAGAGAGAGGGTAATTAATATTTGTAGTATGATCTTACGCTATTGTTTTTCTTTCTTCTAGTATTACAATGGAAGTTTCTGAGAGTAACTTTGAAGCTGATGACCATATGTCAGATGAAGACTATGAGCCAAGTTTAAATCTTTCATTAAGGTAATGAAAATTATCTCTTTTCAATAAAGAATTTTTATGTGATTAGAAAGTTTGCATTTATGTAACTGTGTAATAGATAGTGAAAAGATAATAAAGCTACTATCATACTGCCCGTTAATATCATTGGATGTTTTTCATCAAAATCTGATGTATGTGAAAACCAACAAATATAGATTTGTATTCTAAATTTTTATAAGATATAACCTTCTCTTCTTAAAGCATTTTATTAAATTACATAAATATTAATTTTTTTATCCTTTAAGATCAGACAGTAACATTTGTTTGGAAGATGCTGAAGAAGATGACACAAATGATGAGGATGATGAGGATGATGGTATTGATTAACCATAAATAGAAGGACTTGATATTTGGCACATCCGTACTGTTGACAATACCTTTAACTTTGTTGGTGACAGTCCATTTTTAGTTTATTACAGTGCACTTCTAAGTCTTGCAAAAACAAATGTGCCGCTTACTTGCAGATCCAAGGGATGTGGGACAGAAATATCAGAATGCAGACAAGTTGATATATCATCATTACATTTAAAATGGGTAAGATTGCAGTTAAATTACATTCCAGTGTAATATGAATTCTTAAGCATTATATTTAACATGGGTAAGATTGCAGTTAAATTACATTCCAGTGTAATATGAATTCTTAAGCATTATATTTAACATGGGTAAGATTACAGCTAAATTACATTCCAGTGTAATATGAATTCTTAAGCATTATATTTAACATGGGTAAGATTACAGTTAAATTACATTCCAGTGTAATATGAATTCTTAAGCATTATATTTAACATGGGTAAGATTACAGCTAAATTACATTCCAGTGTAATATGAATTCTTAAGCATTATATTTAACATGGGTAAGATTACAGCTAAATTACATTCCAGTGTAATATGAATTCTTAAGCATTATATTTAACATGGGTAAGATTACAGCCAAATTACATTCCAGTGTAATATGAATTCTTAAGCATTATATTTAACATGGGTAAGATTACAGTTAAATTACATTCCAGTGTAATATGAATTCTTAAGCTTTATATTTAAAATGGGTAAGATTACAGTTAAATTACATTCCAGTGTAATATGAATTCTTAAGCATTATATTTAACATGGGTAAGATTACAGCTAAATTACATTCCAGTGTAATATGAATTCTTAAGCTTTATATTTAAAATGGGTAAGATTACAGTTAAGTTACATTCCAGTGTAATATGAATTCTTAAGCATTATATTTAACATGGGTAAGATTACAGCTAAATTACATTCCAGTGTAATATGAATTCTTAAGCATTATATTTAAAATGGGTAAGATTACAGTTAAATTACATTCCAGTGTAATATGAATTCTTAAGCTTTATATTTAAAATGGGTAAGATTACAGCTAAATTACATTCCAGTGTAATATGAATTCTTAAGCTTTATATTTAAAATGGGTAAGATTACAGTTAAATTACATTCCAGTGTAATATGAATTCTTAAGCATTATATTTAAAATGGGTAAGATTACAGCTAAATTACATTCCAGTGTAATATGAATTCTTAAGCTTTATATTTAAAATGGGTAAGATTGCAGTTAAATTACATTCCAGTGTAATATGAATTCTTAAGCATTATATTTAACATGGGTAAGATTACAGCTAAATTATATTCCAGTGTAATATGAATTCTTAAGCATTATATTTAAAATGGATAAGATTGCAGTTAAATTACATTCCAGTGTAATATGAATTCTTAAGCATTATATTTAACATGGATAAGATTGCAGTTAAATTACATTCCAGTGTAATATGAATTCTTAAGCATTATATTTAAAATGGGTAAGATTACAGCTAAATTACATTCCAGTGTAATATGAATTCTTAAGCTTTATATTTAAAATGGGTAAGATTGCAGTTAAATTACATTCCAGTGTAATATGAATTCTTAAGCATTATATTTAACATGGGTAAGATTACAGCTAAATTACATTCCAGTGTAATATGAATTCTTAAGCATTATATTTAAAATGGATAAGATTGCAGTTGAGTTATATTCCATTGTAATATGAATTCTTAAGCATTATATTTAACATGGGTAAGATTACAGCTAAATTACATTTCAGTGTAATATGAATTCTTAAGCATTATATTTAACATGGGTAAGATTACAGCTAAATTACATTCCAGTGTAATATGAATTCTTAAGCATTATATTTAAAATGGGTAAGATTACAGTTAAATTACATTCCAGTGTAATATGAATTCTTAAGCATTATATTTAACATGGGTAAGATTACAGCTAAATTACATTCCAGTGTAATATGAATTCTTAAGCTTTATATTTAAAATGGGTAAGATTACAGTTAAGTTACATTCCAGTGTAATATGAATTCTTAAGCATTATATTTAACATGGGTAAGATTACAGTTAAATTACATTCCAGTGTAATATGAATTTTTAAGCATTATATTTAACATGGGTAAGATTACAGCTAAATTACATTCCAGTGTAATATGAATTCTTAAGCATTATATTTAACATGGGTAAGATTACAGCTAAATTACATTCCAGTGTAATATGAATTCTTAAGCATTATATTTAAAATGGGTAAGATTACAGCTAAATTACATTCCAGTGTAATATGAATTCTTAAGCATTATATTTAACATGGGTAAGATTACAGATAAATTACATTCCAGTGTAATATGAATTCTTAAGCATTATATTTAACATGGGTAAGATTACAGCTAAATTACATTCCAGTGTAATATGAATTCTTAAGCATTATATTTAACATGGGTAAGATTGCAGATAAATTACATTCCAGTGTAATATGAATTCTTAAGCTTTATATTTAAAATGGGTAAGATTACAGCTAAATTACATTCCAGTGTAATATGAATTCTTAAGCACTATATTTAACATGGGTAAGATTACAGCTAAATTACATTCCAGTGTAATATGAATTCTTAAGCTTTATATTTAACATGAGTAAGATTACAGCTAAATTACATTCCAGTGTAATATGAATTCTTAAGCATTATATTTAAAATGGATAAGATTGCAGTTAAGTTATATTCCATTGTAATATGAATTCTTAAGCTTTATATTTAACATGGGTAAGATTACAGCTAAATTACATTCCAGTGTAATATGAATTCTTAAGCATTATATTTAAAATGGGTAAGATTGCAGTTAAGTTATATTCCATTGTAATATGAATTCTTAAGCATTATATTTAACATGGGTAAGATTACAGCTAAATTACATTCCAGTGTAATATGAATTCTTAAGCATTATATTTAACATGGATAAGATTACAGATAAATTACATTCCAGTGTAATATGAATTCTTAAGCATTATATTTAAAATGGGTAAGATTACAGTTAAATTACATTCCAGTGTAACATGAATTCTTAAGCATTATATTTAACATGGACAAGATTACAGATAAATTACATTCCAGTGTAATATGAATTCTTAAGCATTATATTTAACACGGGTAAGATTACAGCTAAATTACATTCCAGTGTAATATGAATTCTTAAGCATTATATTTAACATGGGTAAGATTACAGCTAAATTACATTCCAGTGTAATATGAATTCTTAAGCATTATATTTAAAATGGATAAGATTGCAGTTAAATTACATTCCAGTGTAATATGAATTCTTAAGCATTATATTTAACATGGGTAAGATTACAGCTAAATTACATTCCAGTGTAATATGAATTCTTAAGCTTTATATTTAAAATGGGTAAGATTACAGCTAAATTACATTCCAGTGTAATATGAATTCTTAAGCATTATATTTAAAATGGATAAGATTGCAGTTAAATTACATTCCATTGTAATATGAATTCTTAAGCATTATATTTAACATGGGTAAGATTACAGCTAAATTACATTCCAGTGTAATATGAATTCTTAAGCATTATATTTAACATGGGTAAGATTACAGTTAAATTACATTCCAGTGTAATATGAATTCTTAAGCATTATATTTAACATGGATAAGATTACAGATAAATTACATTCCAGTGTAATATGAATTCTTAAGCATTATATTTAACATGGGTAAGATTACAGCTAAATTACATTCCAGTGTAATATGAATTCTTAAGCATTATATTTAACATGGGTAAGATTACAGCTAAATTACATTCCAGTGTAATATGAATTCTTAAGCATTATATTTAAAATGGATAAGATTGCAGTTAAATTACATTCCAGTGTAATATGAATTCTTAAGCATTATATTTAACATGGGTAAGATTACAGCTAAATTACATTCCAGTGTAATATGAATTCTTAAGCTTTATATTTAAAATGGGTAAGATTACAGCTAAATTACATTCCAGTGTAATATGAATTCTTAAGCATTATATTTAAAATGGATAAGATTGCAGTTAAATTACATTCCATTGTAATATGAGTTCTTAAGCATTATATTTAACATGGGTAAGATTACAGCTAAATTACATTCCAGTGTAATATGAATTCTTAAGCATTATATTTAACATGGGTAAGATTACAGCTAAATTACATTCCAGTGTAATATGAATTCTTAAGCATTATATTTAAAATGGATAAGATTACAGCTAAATTACATTCCAGTGTAATATGAATTCTTAAGCTTTATATTTAAAATGGGTAAGATTACAGCTAAATTACATTCCAGTGTAATATGAATTCTTAAGCATTATATTTAAAATGGGTAAGATTACAGTTAAATTACATTCCAGTGTAATATGAATTCTTAAGCATTATATTTAAAATGGATAAGATTACAGCTAAATTACATTCCAGTGTAATATGAATTCTTAAGCTTTATATTTAAAATGGGTAAGATTACAGCTAAATTACATTCCAGTGTAATATGAATTCTTAAGCATTATATTTAAAATGGATAAGATTACAGCTAAATTACATTCCAGTGTAATATGAATTCTTAAGCATTATATTTAACATGGGTAAGATTACAGCTAAATTACATTCCAGTGTAATATGAATTCTTAAGCATTATATTTAAAATGGGTAAGATTACAGTTAAATTACATTCCAGTGTAATATGAATTCTTAAGCATTATATTTAACATGGATAAGATTGCAGTTAAATTACATTCCAGTGTAATATGAATTCTTAAGCATTATATTTAAAATGGATAAGATTGCAGATAAATTACATTCCATTGTAATATGAATTCTTAAGCATTATATTTAACATGGATAAGATTGCAGTTAAATTACATTCCAGTGTAATATGAATTCTTAAGCATTATATTTAAAATGGGTAAGATTACAGTTAAATTACATTCCAGTGTAATATGAATTCTTAAGCATTATATTTAACATGGGTAAGATTACAGCTAAATTACATTCCAGTGTAATATGAATTCTTAAGCATTATATTTAACATGGATAAGATTGCAGTTAAATTACATTCCAGTGTAATATGAATTCTTAAGCATTATATTTAAAATGGATAAGATTGCAGATAAATTACATTCCAGTGTAATATGAATTCTTAAGCATTATATTTAAAATGGATAAGATTACAGCTAAATTACATTCCAGTGTAATATGAATTCTTAAGCTTTATATTTAAAATGGGTAAGATTACAGTTAAATTACATTCCAGTGTAATATGAATTCTTAAGCTTTATATTTAACATGGGTAAGATTACAGTTAAATTACATTCCAGTGTAATATGAATTCTTAAGCTTTATATTTAAAATGGGTAAGATTACAGTTAAATTACATTCCAGTGTAATATGAATTCTTAAGCTTTATATTTAACATGGGTAAGATTACAGCTAAATTACATTCCAGTGTAATATGAATTCTTAAGCATTATCTTTAAAATGGGTAAGATTACAGCTAAATTACATTCCAGTGTAATATGAATTCTTAAGCTTTATATTTAACATGGGTAAGATTACAGCTAAATTACATTCCAGTGTAATATGAATTCTTAAGCATTATATTTAAAATGGGTAAGATTGCAGTTAAGTTATATTCCATTGTAATATGAATTCTTAAGCTTTATATTTAACATGGGTAAGATTACAGTTAAATTACATTCCATTGTAATATGAATTCTTAAGCATTATATTTAAAATGGGTAAGATTGCAGTTAAGTTATATTCCATTGTAATATGAATTCTTAAGCTTTATATTTAACATGGGTAAGATTACAGTTAAATTACATTCCATTGTAATATGAATTCTTAAGCATTATATTTAACATGGATAAGATTGCAGATAAATTACATTCCAGTGTAACATGAATTCTTAAGCATTATATTTAACATGGGTAAGATTACAGCTAAATTACATTCCAGTGTAATATGAATTCTTAAGCATTATATTTAAAATGGGTAAGATTACAGCTAAATTACATTCCAGTGTAATATGAATTCTTAAGCTTTATATTTAAAATGGATAAGATTGCAGATAAATTACATTCCAGTGTAATATGAATTCTTAAGCTTTATATTTAAAATGGATAAGATTGCAGATAAATTACATTCCAGTGTAACATGAATTCTTAAGCATTATATTTAAAATGGATAAGATTGCAGATAAATTACATTCCAGTGTAACATGAATTCTTAAGCATTATATTTAACATGGGTAAGATTACAGCTAAATTACATTCCAGTGTAATATGAATTCTTAAGCATTATATTTAAAATGGGTAAGATTACAGATAAATTACATTCCAGTGTAATATGAATTCTTAAGCATTATATTTAACATGGGTAAGATTACAGCTAAATTACATTCCAGTGTAATATGAATTCTTAAGCATTATATTTAAAATGGATAAGATTACAGCTAAATTACATTCCAGTGTAATATGAATTCTTAAGCTTTATATTTAAAATGGGTAAGATTACAGTTAAGTTACATTCCAGTGTAATATGAATTCTTAAGCATTATATTTAACATGGGTAAGATTACAGATAAATTACATTCCAGTGTAATATGAATTCTTAAGCATTATATTTAAAATGGGTAAGATTACAGTTAAGTTATATTCCGTTGTAATATGAATTCTTAAGCTTTATATTTAAAATGGGTAAGATTGCAGTTAAGTTATATTCCATTGTAATATGAATTCTTAAGCATTATATTTAACATGGGTAAGATTACAGTTAAGTTATATTCCATTGTAATATGAATTCTTAAGCTTTATATTTAAAATGGGTAAGATTACAGCTAAATTACATTCCAGTGTAATATGAATTCTTAAGCTTTATATTTAAAATGGGTAAGATTACAGCTAAATTACATTCCAGTGTAATATGAATTCTTAAGCATTATATTTAACATGGGTAAGATTACAGTTAAATTACATTCCAGTGTAATATGAATTCTTAAGCATTATATTTAACATGGATAAGATTGCAGTTAAATTACATTCCAGTGTAATATGAATTCTTAAGCATTATATTTAACATGGGTAAGATTACAGCTAAATTACATTCCAGTGTAATATGAATTCTTAAGCATTATATTTAACATGGGTAAGATTACAGTTAAATTACATTCCAGTGTAATATGAATTCTTAAGCATTATATTTAACATGGGTAAGATTACAGCTAAATTACATTCCAGTGTAATATGAATTCTTAAGCATTATATTTAACATGGGTAAGATTACAGCTAAATTACATTCCAGTGTAATATGAATTCTTAAGCATTATATTTAACATGGGCAAGATTACAGCTAAATTACATTCCAGTGTAATATGAATTCTTAAGCATTATATTTAAAATGGGTAAGATTACAGTTAAATTACATTCCAGTGTAATATGAATTCTTAAGCTTTATATTTAACATGGGTAAGATTACAGCTAAATTACATTCCAGTGTAATATGAATTCTTAAGCATTATATTTAACATGGGTAAGATTACAGCTAAATTACATTCCAGTGTAATATGAATTCTTAAGCATTATATTTAAAATGGGTAAGATTACAGCTAAATTACATTCCAGTGTAATATGAATTCTTAAGCATTATATTTAACATGGGTAAGATTACAGATAAATTACATTCCAGTGTAATATGAATTCTTAAGCATTATATTTAACATGGGTAAGATTACAGCTAAATTACATTCCAGTGTAATATGAATTCTTAAGCATTATATTTAACATGGGTAAGATTGCAGATAAATTACATTCCAGTGTAATATGAATTCTTAAGCTTTATATTTAAAATGGGTAAGATTACAGCTAAATTACATTCCAGTGTAATATGAATTCTTAAGCATTATATTTAACATGGGTAAGATTACAGCTAAATTACATTCCAGTGTAATATGAATTATTAAGCTTTATATTTAACATGGGTAAGATTACAGCTAAATTACATTCCAGTGTAATATGAATTCTTAAGCATTATATTTAAAATGGATAAGATTGCAGTTAAGTTATATTCCATTGTAATATGAATTCTTAAGCTTTATATTTAACATGGGTAAGATTACAGCTAAATTACATTCCAGTGTAATATGAATTCTTAAGCATTATATTTAAAATGGGTAAGATTGCAGTTAAGTTATATTCCATTGTAATATGAATTCTTAAGCATTATATTTAACATGGATAAGATTACAGATAAATTACATTCCAGTGTAATATGAATTCTTAAGCATTATATTTAACATGGGTAAGATTACAGCTAAATTACATTCCAGTGTAATATGAATTCTTAAGCATTATATTTAACATGGGTAAGATTACAGCTAAATTACATTCCAGTGTAATATGAATTCTTAAGCATTATATTTAAAATGGATAAGATTGCAGTTAAATTACATTCCAGTGTAATATGAATTCTTAAGCATTATATTTAACATGGGTAAGATTACAGCTAAATTACATTCCAGTGTAATATGAATTCTTAAGCTTTATATTTAAAATGGGTAAGATTACAGCTAAATTACATTCCAGTGTAATATGAATTCTTAAGCATTATATTTAAAATGGATAAGATTGCAGTTAAATTACATTCCATTGTAATATGAATTCTTAAGCATTATATTTAACATGGGTAAGATTACAGCTAAATTACATTCCAGTGTAATATGAATTCTTAAGCATTATATTTAACATGGGTAAGATTACAGCTAAATTACATTCCAGTGTAATATGAATTCTTAAGCATTATATTTAAAATGGATAAGATTACAGCTAAATTACATTCCAGTGTAATATGAATTCTTAAGCTTTATATTTAAAATGGGTAAGATTACAGCTAAATTACATTCCAGTGTAATATGAATTCTTAAGCATTATATTTAACATGGGTAAGATTACAGTTAAATTACATTCCAGTGTAATATGAATTCTTAAGCATTATATTTAAAATGGATAAGATTACAGCTAAATTACATTCCAGTGTAATATGAATTCTTAAGCTTTATATTTAAAATGGGTAAGATTACAGCTAAATTACATTCCAGTGTAATATGAATTCTTAAGCATTATATTTAAAATGGATAAGATTACAGCTAAATTACATTCCAGTGTAATATGAATTCTTAAGCATTATATTTAACATGGGTACGATTACAGCTAAATTACATTCCAGTGTAATATGAATTCTTAAGCATTATATTTAAAATGGGTAAGATTACAGTTAAATTACATTCCAGTGTAATATGAATTCTTAAGCATTATATTTAACATGGATAAGATTGCAGTTAAATTACATTCCAGTGTAATATGAATTCTTAAGCATTATATTTAAAATGGATAAGATTGCAGATAAATTACATTCCATTGTAATATGAATTCTTAAGCATTATATTTAACATGGATAAGATTGCAGTTAAATTACATTCCAGTGTAATATGAATTCTTAAGCATTATATTTAAAATGGGTAAGATTACAGTTAAATTACATTCCAGTGTAATATGAATTCTTAAGCATTATATTTAACATGGGTAAGATTACAGCTAAATTACATTCCAGTGTAATATGAATTCTTAAGCATTATATTTAACATGGATAAGATTGCAGTTAAATTACATTCCAGTGTAATATGAATTCTTAAGCATTATATTTAAAATGGATAAGATTGCAGATAAATTACATTCCAGTGTAATATGAATTCTTAAGCATTATATTTAAAATGGATAAGATTACAGCTAAATTACATTCCAGTGTAATATGAATTCTTAAGCTTTATATTTAAAATGGGTAAGATTACAGTTAAATTACATTCCAGTGTAATATGAATTCTTAAGCTTTATATTTAACATGGGTAAGATTACAGTTAAATTACATTCCAGTGTAATATGAATTCTTAAGCTTTATATTTAAAATGGGTAAGATTACAGTTAAATTACATTCCAGTGTAATATGAATTCTTAAGCTTTATATTTAACATGGGTAAGATTACAGCTAAATTACATTCCAGTGTAATATGAATTCTTAAGCATTATATTTAAAATGGGTAAGATTACAGCTAAATTACATTCCAGTGTAATATGAATTCTTAAGCATTATATTTAACATGGGTAAGATTACAGCTAAATTACATTCCAGTGTAATATGAATTCTTAAGCATTATATTTAAAATGGGTAAGATTGCAGTTAAGTTATATTCCATTGTAATATGAATTCTTAAGCTTTATATTTAACATGGGTAAGATTACAGCTAAATTACATTCCATTGTAATATGAATTCTTAAGCATTATATTTAAAATGGGTAAGATTGCAGTTAAGTTATATTCCATTGTAATATGAATTCTTAAGCTTTATATTTAACATGGGTAAGATTACAGTTAAATTACATTCCATTGTAATATGAATTCTTAAGCATTATATTTAACATGGATAAGATTGCAGATAAATTACATTCCAGTGTAACATGAATTCTTAAGCATTATATTTAACATGGGTAAGATTACAGCTAAATTACATTCCAGTGTAATATGAATTCTTAAGCATTATATTTAAAATGGGTAAGATTACAGCTAAATTACATTCCAGTGTAATATGAATTCTTAAGCTTTATATTTAAAATGGATAAGATTGCAGATAAATTACATTCCAGTGTAATATGAATTCTTAAGCTTTATATTTAAAATGGATAAGATTGCAGATAAATTACATTCCAGTGTAACATGAATTCTTAAGCATTATATTTAAAATGGATAAGATTGCAGATAAATTACATTCCAGTGTAACATGAATTCTTAAGCATTATATTTAACATGGGTAAGATTACAGCTAAATTACATTCCAGTGTAATATGAATTCTTAAGCATTATATTTAAAATGGGTAAGATTACAGATAAATTACATTCCAGTGTAATATGAATTCTTAAGCATTATATTTAACATGGGTAAGATTACAGCTAAATTACATTCCAGTGTAATATGAATTCTTAAGCATTATATTTAAAATGGATAAGATTACAGCTAAATTACATTCCAGTGTAATATGAATTCTTAAGCTTTATATTTAAAATGGGTAAGATTACAGTTAAGTTACATTCCAGTGTAATATGAATTCTTAAGCATTATATTTAACATGGGTAAGATTACAGATAAATTACATTCCAGTGTAATATGAATTCTTAAGCATTATATTTAAAACGGGTAAGATTACAGTTAAGTTATATTCCGTTGTAATATGAATTCTTAAGCTTTATATTTAAAATGAGTAAGATTGCAGTTAAGTTATATTCCATTGTAATATGAATTCTTAAGCATTATATTTAACATGGGTAAGATTACAGTTAAGTTATATTCCATTGTAATATGAATTCTTAAGCTTTATATTTAAAATGGGTAAGATTACAGCTAAATTACATTCCAGTGTAATATGAATTCTTAAGCATTATATTTAAAATGGGTAAGATTACAGCTAAATTACATTCCAGTGTAATATGAATTCTTAAGCATTATATTTAACATGGGTAAGATTACAGTTAAATTACATTCCAGTGTAATATGAATTCTTAAGCATTATATTTAACATGGATAAGATTGCAGTTAAATTACATTCCAGTGTAATATGAATTCTTAAGCATTATATTTAACATGGGTAAGATTACAGCTAAATTACATTCCAGTGTAATATGAATTCTTAAGCATTATATGTAACATGGGTAAGATTACAGTTAAATTACATTCCAGTGTAATATGAATTGTTAAGCATTATATTTAACATGGGTAAGATTACAGCTAAATTACATTCCAGTGTAATATGAATTCTTAAGCATTATATTTAACATGGGTAAGATTACAGCTAAATTACATTCCAGTGTAATATGAATTCTTAAGCATTATATTTAACATGGGCAAGATTACAGCTAAATTACATTCCAGTGTAATATGAATTCTTAAGCATTATATTTAAAATGGGTAAGATTACAGTTGAATTACATTCCAGTGTAATATGAATTCTTAAGCTTTATATTTAACATGGGTAAGATTACAGCTAAATTACATTCCAGTGTAATATGAATTCTTAAGCATTATATTTAACATGGGTAAGATTACAGCTAAATTACATTCCAGTGTAATATGAATTCTTAAGCATTATATTTAAAATGGGTAAGATTACAGCTAAATTACATTCCAGTGTAATATGAATTCTTAAGCATTATATTTAACATGGGTAAGATTACAGATAAATTACATTCCAGTGTAATATGAATTCTTAAGCATTATATTTAACATGGGTAAGATTACAGCTAAATTACATTCCAGTGTAATATGAATTCTTAAGCATTATATTTAACATGGGTAAGATTGCAGATAAATTACATTCCAGTGTAATATGAATTCTTAAGCTTTATATTTAAAATGGGTAAGATTACAGCTAAATTACATTCCAGTGTAATATGAATTCTTAAGCATTATATTTAACATGGGTAAGATTACAGCTAAATTACATTCCAGTGTAATATGAATTCTTAAGCTTTATATTTAACATGGGTAAGATTACAGCTAAATTACATTCCAGTGTAATATGAATTCTTAAGCATTATATTTAAAATGGATAAGATTGCAGTTAAGTTATATTCCATTGTAATATGAATTCTTAAGCTTTATATTTAACATGGGTAAGATTACAGCTAAATTACATTCCAGTGTAATATGAATTCTTAAGCATTATATTTAAAATGGGTAAGATTGCAGTTAAGTTATATTCCATTGTAATATGAATTCTTAAGCATTATATTTAACATGGGTAAGATTACAGCTAAATTACATTCCAGTGTAATA
The DNA here is from genome assembly GCA_029339505.1 of Unio delphinus. Lineage (NCBI taxonomy): Eukaryota > Metazoa > Mollusca > Bivalvia > Unionida > Unionidae > Unio > Unio delphinus. Next base: position 3,672,869 of record JAQISU010000064.1, read on the forward strand.
TGAATTCTTAAGCATTATATTTAACATGGGTAAGATTACAGCTAAATTACATTCCAGTGTAATATGAATTCTTAAGCATTATATTTAACATGGATAAGATTACAGATAAATTACATTCCAGTGTAATATGAATTCTTAAGCATTATATTTAAAATGGGTAAGATTACAGTTAAATTACATTCCAGTGTAATATGAATTCTTAAGCATTATATTTAACATGGATAAGATTACAGATAAATTACATTCCAGTGTAATATGAATTCTTAAGCATTATATTTAACATGGGTAAGATTACAGCTAAATTACATTCCAGTGTAATATGAATTCTTAAGCATTATATTTAACATGGGTAAGATTACAGCTAAATTACATTCCAGTGTAATATGAATTCTTAAGCATTATATTTAACATGGGTAAGATTACAGTTAAGTTACATTCCAGTGTAATATGAATTCTTAAGCATTATATTTAAAATGGATAAGATTGCAGTTAAATTACATTCCAGTGTAATATGAATTCTTAAGCATTATATTTAACATGGGTAAGATTACAGCTAAATTACATTCCAGTGTAATATGAATTCTTAAGCTTTATATTTAAAATGGGTAAGATTACAGCTAAATTACATTCCAGTGTAATATGAATTCTTAAGCATTATATTTAAAATGGATAAGATTGCAGTTAAATTACATTCCATTGTAATATGAATTCTTAAGCATTATATTTAACATGGGTAAGATTACAGCTAAATTACATTCCAGTGTAATATGAATTCTTAAGCATTATATTTAAAATGGATAAGATTGCAGTTAAGTTATATTCCATTGTAATATGAATTCTTAAGCTTTATATTTAACATGGGTAAGATTACAGCTAAATTACATTCCAGTGTAATATGAATTCTTAAGCATTATATTTAAAATGGGTAAGATTGCAGTTAAGTTATATTCCATTGTAATATGAATTCTTAAGCATTATATTTAACATGGGTAAGATTACAGCTAAATTACATTCCAGTGTAATATGAATTCTTAAGCATTATATTTAACATGGGTAAGATTACAGCTAAATTACATTCCAGTGTAATATGAATTCTTAAGCATTATATTTAACATGGATAAGATTACAGATAAATTACATTCCAGTGTAATATGAATTCTTAAGCATTATATTTAAAATGGGTAAGATTACAGTTAAATTACATTCCAGTGTAATATGAATTCTTAAGCATTATATTTAACATGGATAAGATTACAGATAAATTACATTCCAGTGTAATATGAATTCTTAAGCATTATATTTAACATGGGTAAGATTACAGCTAAATTACATTCCAGTGTAATATGAATTCTTAAGCATTATATTTAACATGGGTAAGATTACAGCTAAATTACATTCCAGTGTAATATGAATTCTTAAGCATTATATTTAACATGGGTAAGATTACAGTTAAGTTACATTCCAGTGTAATATGAATTCTTAAGCATTATATTTAACATGGGTAAGATTACAGCTAAATTACATTCCAGTGTAATATGAATTCTTAAGCATTATATTTAAAATGGATAAGATTGCAGTTAAATTACATTCCAGTGTAATATGAATTCTTAAGCATTATATTTAACATGGGTAAGATTACAGCTAAATTACATTCCAGTGTAATATGAATTCTTAAGCTTTATATTTAAAATGGGTAAGATTACAGCTAAATTACATTCCAGTGTAATATGAATTCTTAAGCATTATATTTAAAATGGATAAGATTGCAGTTAAATTACATTCCATTGTAATATGAATTCTTAAGCATTATATTTAACATGGGTAAGATTACAGCTAAATTACATTCCAGTGTAATATGAATTCTTAAGCATTATATTTAACATGGGTAAGATTACAGCTAAATTACATTCCAGTGTAATATGAATTCTTAAGCATTATATTTAAAATGGATAAGATTACAGCTAAATTACATTCCAGTGTAATATGAATTCTTAAGCTTTATATTTAAAATGGGTAAGATTACAGCTAAATTACATTCCAGTGTAATATGAATTCTTAAGCATTATATTTAACATGGGTAAGATTACAGCTAAATTACATTCCAGTGTAATATGAATTCTTAAGCATTATATTTAAAATGGATAAGATTACAGCTAAATTACATTCCAGTGTAATATGAATTCTTAAGCTTTATATTTAAAATGGGTAAGATTACAGCTAAATTACATTCCAGTGTAATATGAATTCTTAAGCATTATATTTAAAATGGATAAGATTACAGCTAAATTACATTCCAGTGTAATATGAATTCTTAAGCATTATATTTAACATGGGTAAGATTACAGCTAAATTACATTCCAGTGTAATATGAATTCTTAAGCATTATATTTAAAATGGGTAAGATTACAGTTAAATTACATTCCAGTGTAATATGAATTCTTAAGCATTATATTTAACATGGATAAGATTGCAGTTAAATTACATTCCAGTGTAATATGAATTCTTAAGCATTATATTTAAAATGGATAAGATTGCAGATAAATTACATTCCATTGTAATATGAATTCTTAAGCATTATATTTAACATGGATAAGATTGCAGTTAAATTACATTCCAGTGTAATATGAATTCTTAAGCATTATATTTAAAATGGGTAAGATTACAGTTAAATTACATTCCAGTGTAATATGAATTCTTAAGCATTATATTTAACATGGGTAAGATTACAGCTAAATTACATTCCAGTGTAATATGAATTCTTAAGCATTATATTTAACATGGATAAGATTGCAGTTTAATTACATTCCAGTGTAATATGAATTCTTAAGCATTATATTTAAAATGGATAAGATTGCAGATAAATTACATTCAAGTGTAATATGAATTCTTAAGCATTATATTTAAAATGGATAAGATTACAGCTAAATTACATTCCAGTGTAATATGAATTCTTAAGCTTTATATTTAAAATGGTTAAGATTACAGTTAAATTACATTCCAGTGTAATATGAATTCTTAAGCTTTATATTTAACATGGGTAAGATTACAGTTAAATTACATTCCAGTGTAATATGAATTCTTAAGCTTTATATTTAAAATGGGTAAGATTACAGTTAAATTACATTCCAGTGTAATATGAATTCTTAAGCTTTATATTTAACATGGGTAAGATTACAGCTAAATTACATTCCAGTGTAATATGAATTCTTAAGCATTATATTTAAAATGGGTAAGATTACAGCTAAATTACATTCCAGTGTAATATGAATTCTTAAGCTTTATATTTAACATGGGTAAGATTACAGCTAAATTACATTCCAGTGTAATATGAATTCTTAAGCATTATATTTAAAATGGGTAAGATTGCAGTTAAGTTATATTCCATTGTAATATGAATTCTTAAGCTTTATATTTAACATGGGTAAGATTACAGTTAAATTACATTCCATTGTAATATGAATTCTTAAGCATTATATTTAAAATGGGTAAGATTGCAGTTAAGTTATATTCCATTGTAATATGAATTCTTAAGCTTTATATTTAACATGGGTAAGATTACAGTTAAATTACATTCCATTGTAATATGAATTCTTAAGCATTATATTTAACATGGATAAGATTGCAGATAAATTACATTCCAGTGTAACATGAATTCTTAAGCATTATATTTAACATGGGTAAGATTACAGCTAAATTACATTCCAGTGTAATATGAATTCTTAAGCATTATATTTAAAATGGGTAAGATTACAGCTAAATTACATTCCAGTGTAATATGAATTCTTAAGCTTTATATTTAAAATGGATAAGATTGCAGATAAATTACATTCCAGTGTAATATGAATTCTTAAGCTTTATATTTAAAATGGATAAGATTGCAGATAAATTACATTCCAGTGTAACATGAATTCTTAAGCATTATATTTAAAATGGATAAGATTGCAGATAAATTACATTCCAGTGTAATATGAATTCTTAAGCATTATATTTAAAATGGGTAAGATTACAGATAAATTACATTCCAGTGTAATATGAATTCTTAAGCATTATATTTAACATGGGTAAGATTACAGCTAAATTACATTCCAGTGTAATATGAATTCTTAAGCATTATATTTAAAATGGATAAGATTACAGCTAAATTACATTCCAGTGTAATATGAATTCTTAAGCTTTATATTTAAAATGGGTAAGATTACAGTTAAGTTACATTCCAGTGTAATATGAATTCTTAAGCATTATATTTAACATGGGTAAGATTACAGATAAATTACATTCCAGTGTAATATGAATTCTTAAGCATTATATTTAAAATGGGTAAGATTACAGCTAAATTACATTCCAGTGTAATATGAATTCTTAAGCATTATATTTAAAATGGATAAGATTACAGCTAAATTACATTCCAGTGTAATATGAATTCTTAAGCATTATATTTAACATGGGTAAGATTACAACTAAATTACATTCCAGTGTAATATGAATTCTTAAGCATTATATTTAAAATGGGGTAAGATTACAGATAAATTACATTCCAGTGTAATATGAATTCTTAAGCATTATATTTAAAATGGGTAAGATTACAGATAAATTACATTCCAGTGTAATATGAATTCTTAAGCATTATATTTAAAATGGGTAAGATTACAGCTAAATTACATTCCAGTGTAATATGAATTCTTAAGCATTACATTTAAAATGGGTAAGATTACAGATAAATTACATTCCAGTGTAATATGAATTCTTAAGCATTATATTTAACATGGGTAAGATTACAGCTAAATTACATTCCAGTGTAATATGAATTCTTAAGCATTATATTTAAAATGGATAAGATTACAGCTAAATTACATTCCAGTGTAATATGAATTCTTAAGCTTTATATTTAAAATGGGTAAGATTACAGTTAAGTTACATTCCAGTGTAATATGAATTCTTAAGCATTATATTTAACATGGGTAAGATTACAGATAAATTACATTCCAGTGTAATATGAATTCTTAAGCATTATATTTAAAATGGGTAAGATTACAGTTAAGTTATATTCCATTGTAATATGAATTCTTAAGCTTTATATTTAAAATGGGTAAGATTGCAGTTAAGTTATATTCCATTGTAATATGAATTCTTAAGCATTATATTTAACATGGGTAAGATTACAGTTAAGTTATATTCCATTGTAATATGAATTCTTAAGCTTTATATTTAAAATGGGTAAGATTACAGCTAAATTACATTCCAGTGTAATATGAATTCTTAAGCTTTATATTTAAAATGGGTAAGATTACAGCTAAATTACATTCCAGTGTAATATGAATTCTTAAGCATTATATTTAATATGGGTAAGATTACAGTTAAATTACATTCCAGTGTAATATGAATTCTTAAGCATTATATTTAACATGGATAAGATTGCAGTTAAATTACATTCCAGTGTAATATGAATTCTTAAGCATTATATTTAACATGGGTAAGATTACAGCTAAATTACATTCCAGTGTAATATGAATTCTTAAGCTTTATATTTAACATGGGTAAGATTACAGCTAAATTACATTCCAGTGTAATATGAATTCTTAAGCATTATATTTAAAATGGGTAAGATTGCAGTTAAGTTATATTCCAGTGTAATATGAATTCTTAAGCTTTATATTTAACATGGGTAAGATTACAGCTAAATTACATTCCAGTGTAATATGAATTCTTAAGCTTTATATTTAGCATGGGTAAGATTGCAGCTAAATTACATTCCAGTGTAATATGAATTCTTAAGCATTATATTTAAAATGGGTAAGATTACAGCTAAATTACATTCCAGTGTAATATGAATTCTTAAGCTTTATATTTAAAATGGGTAAGATTACAGTTAAGTTATATTCCATTGTAATATGAATTCTTAAGCATTATTTATATGCAATTATCAAAAGATTTATAAATATTTCTTTTGCATTAACAAAGATACATTTACTCCATTACCAGCAAAACTGTTAGACATGCTCTTTAAGGTATCAGTCTTGCAAACAAAGATGTTGTTCAAGTTATGTTGCTAGACATGTTGTCACCATATCAGTCTAGATATAAACTAATGTTACTGAATTGTTTGACTTGTTTATGCATACTGTACTGGTGGTCATACATATATGTAAGCTGTAAATGTCAGTGGGTTTACATTAAGTAAATGGCGGAATAAACAAACATATATGTAGAAGTCCCTATTTATTAAACAAAATTGCCACTCTAAATATAAAGCAGAACTCTTTATGGTATGTATAATAAATCAGATTTTATATTTATCTGTAGGTTTGTGAAAATGGACATTGTGCCAAGAAATGGTGTTCACAGCCTCTGCTGAATCAGCAACCATATCGTGGTGATTTACTTTGTATGGCAGTAGCAGTAATTTTCAGAAGATGGTCATGTTTTCAACATTTCAGAATCTACCTATTTTAAGTTCTACAACTTTTCATAAAATTCAAAGGACGTATTTAATTCCATCCATTGACCAATATTGGATTGACCATCAGGAACACGTTTTGCAATTATTACAGGGAAAAAAGTTGTAATTCTTGGTAAGTCAAATTCTAGTTACAGGGTAATATATATCTAAACTTTAAAGTTATCTGAAGCCTAAATGTATGTCTAAAATATATATGTCATGATGATGTAATTTATGTAACTACTGCTGATGCCAATCATTTAGATAATGATGTAATTTATGTAACTATGGTTTATGCAATTTATGTGACTCTTATTGATGTTATTCAGTTGAATACAGTGACTAATGTAGATGATATGTGACCACTGTTGATGCAATCTATGTGACCACTGTTGATGCTATTTGTGCGACTACTGTTGTTGCTATTTGTGTGACTACTGTTGTTGCAATTTGTGTGACTACTGTTGATGCTATTTGTGCGACTACTGTTGATGCAATTTGTGTGACTACTGTTGATGCTATTTGTGTGACTACTGTTGATGCTATTTGTGTGACTACTGTTGATGCAATCTATGTGACCACTGTTGATGCTATTTGTGTGACTACTGTTGATTTTATTTATGTGACTACTGTTGCTATTTGTGTGACTATTTGTTGCAATTTGTGTGGCTACTGTTGATGCTATTTGTGTGACTACTGTTGATGCAATTTGTGTGACTACTGTTGTTGCTATTTGTGTGACTACTGTTGATGTAATTTGTGACTACTGTTGTTGCTATTTGTGTGACTACTGTTGTTGCAATTTGTGTGACTACTGTTGTTGCTATTTGTGTGACTACTGTTGTTGCAATTTGTGTGACTACTGTTGGTGCTATTTGTGTGACTACTGTTGTTGCTATTTGTGTGACTACTGTTGATGCAATCTATGTGACTACTGTTGATGGTATTTGTGTGACTATTGTTGTTGCTATTTGTGTGACTACTGTTGTTGCCATTTGTGTGACTACTGTTGGTGCTATTTGTGTGACTACTGTTGATATCAGTGCTATTGCTATTAAAGTAATTCCTGTTTTACCATTCTTTAAGTGACAAAAAGTTTACTGCAATTCTGACATAAATCTTGGACAATTTAGAAACTGATCTAGAAATTACCTTCAAGTTTTAGCCTAAGGGCATTGAAGAATTTTCTTTGCAAAGCTGTCCTGTTAAATCGGAACTGCTCTACAGTCACTCCAACTGCTGCATTATTTTTGATTACTGCCACAGCGACTTTCCTTATTATAGTGTCATAGTCAACGCCATACTTTAAATGTAGCTTCCCAACCTCAACTGGCCTACAAAAAAATGGAAACAATCTTTATCTTGTCAGAAAGATGACACTCATAACTACTGAGAATTTATTTTTGTGGTAGTCAAAGTTCTTTTGCAGAAAGGAACATTGTTGTACAAAACTTCTTTGATATATATTTGATAATGTAAGAGATGGAACTGAAGTCTTTAAAGTGTGAAACAGGTGGTACTGATGTGTCTGAACATGGATGCTGTCTGTCTATCTATATCTATCTCTCTCTCTGAGGAACTATTCCAACATGTATCATTTGCTAAGGGTCTGTGCATCTGATTAGGGGAAAACAAGGTGATGCTGATATTTTCTACAAACAGGTATGATTCCTCTGGGTACATCCTCCCTCTACTCAAAAACAGAAGCACATACTGGTTGGTTGGATGGTTGTTTTGGGTTTAGCACTTTACATGTCGGCCAGTACATGTGGTGTTCGATTTAAATTAAAATTAGTGCAAGAAACAAAAGCCAGTTTCTTTACTGTGTATACTGTTGACTCCCCTCTGTCAATCATTTTCAAAATCCAAGTAGATAATGATTTAAATAGCAGTGTTTTATTTATAATGAATCCCAATAATAATAATAATTAATGAGGACTTTGTATAGCTCCTAATCTTTAGAAGTTCTAATTGCTTTACAACATCTATAATGACATGAATACAAAATATAGCAATAATGGCTAATTGTGGATATGCATTTCTTCAAAATCAGTGTACTACTGTTTTAAACCAAATTCAGTTCTAGCTTCAAAGAGCTATTTGAGATCATTGTCAAGCTAATGTCAAGGAATAAGTGTACACAAATTCCAGTAACCTTTTTCCAGATGACATTATGGACCTGTTTGCAAATTTAATCTGTAACAAAATTCAATTCATTAGATATAAGCTTGACAAAACAATTTCAATTGACTCATCATTACCATACAGTTGTGATATCGAATATACAAGGCAACCTTTAATAGCATTTGAACCCGTCTCATTGGATTTGGTGAACGTGATCTGAACCCAACACCACTGCTGCTTGAATTCTTATATTCAAAATTGTCTTCACTAACCGACATTATCAATACTTCCCTTAGTTTTTGGTTTTTTTTATGGTTTAATGCCATTTTTCAGCACAATATAGGCTATACATGGCGGCCAGTATTAATGGTGCCCTCTCTTAGGAGAATTTTCATAATATTTCAAAACTGCCATTGTAATGCCTGTGTTGAAACATGCATGACCATAATGATTTAAAGAAATACCACCCAGTTTCTAACCTATCTTTCATGTAAAAAATCTTTGAAAAAAGTTATTCCATCTCAATTTGGATCACATCTGAAAAAACTCTTATCTGAATTCAAAGTCTTGTTAGCAATGTACGGTCCGCTTATTGCCTTTACCATTGTACTGATACAGCCCTTCTGAGAGTAGTTACTAACCATCTCTCAGCTTTGGACAGCAGAAATGTTACAGTCAATCTATGAATTGACAATGATGATGTCCACAAAATAATTGAATTCATATGAAAATAATTTAGTGTACAAAAATCTAATTTAAATGTTTATTATATTTTTTATTGTATTTGAAAATACATTAGTTTTGCTCAATTCAATTAATTTACTGTACAAATCATATAACTGTATAATGTAAAAAATGAAGACTGAATAAAGAAATCAAATGAATGTGATGTTGGATAGCAAGTACATAAGCTTATAAGTATATGAGAAAAAGAGTACACAGAAATTCTCTTCTACTGATAGAATCAACTGTATGCATAATTGAGAGGTGGACCAAAATAAACTAAAAATAAAATCAAAACTCATTCATTTCAGAAAAGAAAATATACCTGATAAAATAGTGCAAACTAAATCTGATGGTGATTGTGACTGTATCAGTGGTGAATACATCAATTGTCAGTGCCACTTCTTGGGCCGTTGTTGGAAAATACAGGAACGTTGAATCTGGGCCAAGCACATAACAACCAGGATAATAAATCGTGTCACGATCCAGGTAGTTGGTCAACTTGCTTTGTCTGAGACCGATCTGAAATAGCAAAAAAATAATCGACAGGTGAATATCAGGAGATCGAGTAGACATAAAAATGTTGCCAATTTATGTATCTTTAAAAGCCACACACTGATCATGGACTTGACCTATTAAAATTCAGTCAGTGTGTGCAAACAGTCTGCACTGATCATGATTTGATTCTTCAATGGCAATTAACAGTAGCTTTAAAACTATATTTAAACTAGATTATCCCTAATTAGTGTCTCAGTATCAAGTACCACAGCACAACATGTTCACTTATATAATACAGATCATGAGCATTGATCATGACACATTAAAATCTCACAAAGTCCCTCAGTAGAACATGTTCTTTCATATAGCACAGATCATGAATACCATAGAATACCTCAACATGGCATTTTCCCTGATATAGCAATGGTCATGAATCCCACAAAAAAGCTCAGCATGGCATGTTCCCTAATAAAGAAAAGGTCATGAATCCCACAAAATAGCTCAGTAGGGCATGTTCCCTTATATAGCAAAGGTCATGAATCCCACAAAATAGCTCAGTAGGGCATGTTCCCTTATATAGCAAAGGTCATGAATCCCACAAAATAGCTCAGTACGGCATGTTCCCTAATATAGCAAAGGTCATGAATCCCACAAAATAGCTCAGTAGGGCATGTTCTTTCATATATAACACAGGTCATGAATCCCATTAAATACCTCAGGATAGTGTACAGCACAATATTATTAGGATTATTATTATTACTGATCCACTGTAATTATTATTATTACTGATCCACTGTAATTATTATTATTACTGATCCACTGTAATTATTATTATTACTGATCCAGGAAATTTCATGAAATCTGCCTTTTTATGCACTTAAATTGCATTCAGAATAGTTTGCATCTGCATCACAACTATCAACTTGTTCTGGGCTGACAGTCTCAAAATTGCATTCCGATTTTGTCCCTGTTGCTTCCATTCATCCTTACCAAGGTCATGGTTTTAGTTTTCAAATGTGTACAAGAAAGGGAACAGTCCTTTCATATCTTGTTTTAATGAAAGTTGTAACAAACATGCTACTGTATAAATGACAGCACTAAATTCATGATAAAAAAAATTATAACTGCAAATGCAATACATATGGTTGCATAGTATTTAAAATGAAGTTTTCTAATTTCCCTATTTCATATTGTTCCAGATTTAACCTGCCTCTAAAAAAAATGGAAAGGAAACCCACTATTATGGTACCGTTAATGACTCCTTACAACCTGTCTAATCATAATAAGGCAACATCTTAACAGGGTATACTTTATGACTGTCATAAACAATGTTATGGTGGGGAAGCACTGTACGATAAAGGCTTGAGACTGAAATAGATGTATCTCACCTCAAAATAGTTTACGTAGACAAAACTTGGTGGGAAAAGACCAAGAAACAGTATGAATCCACAAATGGATGACAGGATGACCATAAGAATCAAAATCCTTGCTACGGTCAAATTCAAGCAATATGTTTTCTCTCCTTCTCGCTTCCGTGTCAGGAATGCAATGAATCTGTTACAGGGATCATTTAGCTTTCTCAATTTGGTGCATTCTACCGAAGCATCAGTCAGGTTAACACTGAAAATAAAGTTTATGGTACATAATGAGAGTTCTCATTTTTCATACGTAGTATCATATTTTAATACAAGTATATAAGTATATTGGAGATTGCATAACATTTTCCCTAAAATAAATCTGACAATCATATATATATATAGTGTGTGTGTGTACAGGTGTATTTGTGTTAAATTTAATATAAGAGGCAATTAAAAAAGATATAACTTATGAATGAAAGAGAATACTGACATACACAGTTGTTACATGGAACACAAAATATGTTGTCAGTTCTGGATTTGCCATTGCTTTAGTTTCAGTATTATCCCTCTACAATTAGCTGGTTTTCTTTAAATCACTTTAAAAAAGTAATTTATTATTTCAGAAAGCTTTACAAAAGACTTGATTCGATTTCCCAAAATGTTATTGTTGTAGGGTATGTCCTTTTACAGCACAAGATAGGCTATACATGGCAGCCAGTATAACAAGTGGGTCAAGAACCATTGATGCACAAGAAGCTACTGGAAAGCTTTCTAATGTACCCATGTTAGCTGAACCTGAGACTCGACACCACACAGACAGAGGTGAGATGGAAAGGTAAGCGCTTTAAACCACTCAAGGAGCCCCCCCCACCCCCTCAAAAAAAAAAGTTTTTCAAGGAAGATAATAAAAGTTAGTTATTGTTGCTTGCATCATCTTAGCTTAATTCAGGCTTTTTTATTTAGAGCTCAATTTGACTTGCAAATACATTCCACTGAAAGTATAAAATTTGTGGGCGAAGCAAGAAAAATGCTACAACTAATCAAAGGGAGATAACTGGAAACTTGCAGAGCTCCAAATCTACCTGCTATCTACTACAGCTGATCCTTGGCTCATGCCTTCTTCAGCAAGGAACTCAGCAGCTTCTGCAGGAGCTGAAGATAAAAACTTTAAACATTAGCTAAAGTATCAAATATTGGGTTATTTTCATTTGGTGGTTGCAAATCATCTCATACAAAATTTTGTTCAAAATGTACTTACTCTCAAAGACACTGAAATGGTATAACTTAAATCATACATAAGAACTGTATGTACTTATTTCAATAGAAGTTATCTACATAAATATTTAATGTGTTTTCTTATAGATTATTATTAGCTATGGACTTAAACTATCATTATTATGGGTTGTAATATGATATGGACTTCAACCATTATTATGGGTTGTAATATGCTATGGACTTCAACTATCATTATTATGGGTTGTAATATGCTATGGACTTCAACTATCATTATTATGGGTTGTAATATGCTATGGACTTCAACTATCATTATTATGGGATGTAATATGCTATGGACTTCAACTATCATTATTATGGGTTGTAATATGCTATGGACTTCAACTATCATTATTATGGGTTGTAATATGCTATAGACTTCAACTATCATTATTATGGGTTGTAATATGCCATGGACTTCAACTATCATTATTATGGGTTGTAATATGCTATGGACTTCAACTATCATTATTATGGGTTGTAATATGCTATGGACTTCAACTATCATTATTATGGGTTGTAATATGCTATGGACTTCAACTATCATTATTATGGGATGTAATATGCTATGGACTTCAACTATCATTATTATGGGTTGTAATATGCTATGGACTTCAACTATCATTATTATGGGTTGTAATATGCTATGGACTTCAACTATCATTATTATGGGTTGTAATATGCTATGGACTTCAACTATCATTATTATAAGTTGTAATATGCTATGGACTTCAACTATCATTATTATGGGTTGTAATATGCTATGGACTTCAACTATTATTATTATGGGTTGTAATATGCTATGGACTTCAACTATCATTATTATGGGTTGTAATATGCTATGGACTTCAACTATCATTATTATGGGTTGTAATATGCTAGGGACTTCAACTATCATTATTATAAGATGTAATATGCTATAGACTTCAACTATCATTATTATGGGTTGTAATATGCTTTGGACTTCAACTATCATTATTATGGGATGTAATATGTTATGGGTTGTAATATGCTATGGACTTCAACTATCATTATTATGGGTTGTAATATGCTATGGACTTCAACTATCATTATTATGGGTTGTAATATGCTATGGACTTCAACTATCATTATTATGGGATGTAATATGCTATGGACTTCAACTATCATTATTATGGGTTGTAATATGCTATGGACTTCAACTATCATTATTATGGGTTGTAATATGCTATGGACTTCAACTATCATTATTATGGGTTGTAATATGCTATGGACTTCAACTATCATTATTATGGGTTGTAATATGCTATAGACTTCAACTATCATTATTATGGGTTGTAATATGCTATGGACTTCAACTATCATTATTATGGGTTGTAATATGCTATGGACTTCAACTATCATTATTATGGGTTGTAATATGCTATGGACTTCAACTATCATTATTATGGGTTGTAATATGCTATGGACTTCAACTATCATTATTATGGGTTGTAATATGCTATGGACTTCAACTATCATTATTATGGGTTGTAATATGCTATGGACTTCAACTATCATTATTATGGGATGTAATATGCTATGGACTTCAACTATCATTATTATGGGTTGTAATATGCTATGGACTTCAACTATCATTATTATGGGTTGTAATATGCTATGGACTTCAACTATCATTATTATAAGTTGTAATATGCTATGGACTTCAACTATCATTATTATAAGTTGTAATATGCTATGGACTTCAACTATCATTATTATGGGTTGTAATATGCTATGGACTTCAACTATCATTATTATGGGTTGTAATATGCTATGGACTTCAATTATCATTATTATGGGTTGTAATATGCTATGGACTTCAACTATCATTATTATGGGTTGTAATATGCTAGGGACTTCAACTATCATTATTATAAGATGTAATATGCTATAGACTTCAACTATCATTATTATGGGTTGTAATATGCTTTGGACTTCAACTATCATTATTATGGGATGTAATATGTTAGGGACTTCAACTATCATTATTATGGATTGTAATATGCTATGGACTTCAACTATCATTATTATGGGTTGTAATATGCTATGGACTTCAACTATCATTATTATGGGTTGTAATATGCTATGGACTTCAACTATCATTATTATGGGCTGTAATATGCTATGGACTTCAACTATCATTATTATGGGTTGTAATATGCTATGGACTTCAACTATCATTATTATGGGTTGTAATATGCTATGGACTTCAACTATCATTATTATGGGTTGTAATATGCTATGGACTTCAACTATCATTATTATGGGATGTAATATGATATGGACTTCAACTATCATTATTATGGGTTGTAATATGCTTTGGACTTCAACTATCATTATTATGGGTTGTAATATGCTATGGACTTCAACTATCATTATTATGGGTTGTAATATGCTATGGACTTCAACTATCATTATTAAAAGTTGTAATATGCTAGGGACTTCAACTATCATTATTATGGGTTGTAATATGGTATGGACTTCAACTATCATTATTATGGGTTGTAATATGCTATGGACTTCAACTATCATTATTATGGGTTGTAATATGCTATGGACTTCAACTATCATTATTATGGGATGTAATATGATATGGACTTCAACTATCATTATTATGGGTTGTAATATGCTATGGACTTCAGCTATCATTATTATGGGATGTAATATGCTAAGGACTTCAACTATCATTATTATGGGTTGTAATATGCTATAGACTTCAACTATCATTATTATAAGTTGTAATATGCTAGGGACTTCAACTGTCATTATAATATGCAATGAACTTCATTATTATGGGTTGTAATACGCTATGAACTTCAACTATCATTATTATGGGTTGTAATATGCTATAGACTTCAGCTATCATTATTATTGGTTGTAATATGCTATGGACTTCAACTATCATTATAATATGCAATGAACTTCAACTATCATAATATGCCATGGACTTCAACTATCATTATTATGGGATGTAATATGCTATGGCCTTCAACTATCATTATTATGGATTGTAATATGCCATGGACTTCAACTATCATTATTATGGGTTGTAATATGCTATGGACTTCAACTATCATTATTATGGATTGTAATATGCTATGGACTTCAACTATCATTATTATGGGTTGTAATATGCTATAGACTTCAACTATCATTATTATGGGTTGTAATATGCTATGGACTTCAACTATCATTATTATGGGTTGTAATATGCTATGGACTTCAACTATCATTATTATGGGTTGTAATATGCTATGGACTTCAACTATCATTATTATGGGTTGTAATATGATATGGACTTCAACTATCATTATTATGGGTTGTAATATGCTATGGACTTCAACTATCATTATTAAGGGTTGTAATATGCTATGGACTTCAACTATCATTATTATAAGTTGTAATATGCTATGGACTTCAACTATCATTATTATAAGTTGTAATATGCTATGGACTTCAACTATCATTATTATGGGTTGTAATATGCTATGGACTTCAACTATCATTATTATGGGTTGTAATATGCTATGGACTTCAACTATCATTATTATGGGTTGTAATATGCTATGGACTTCAACTATCATTATTATGGGTTGTAATATGCTAGGGACTTCAACTATCATTATTATAAGATGTAATATGCTATAGACTTCAACTATCATTATTATGGGTTGTAATATGCTTTGGACTTCAACTATCATTATTATGGGATGTAATATGTTAGGGACTTCAACTATCATTATTATGGATTGTAATATGCTATGGACTTCAACTATCATTATTATGGGTTGTAATATGCTATGGACTTCAACTATCATTATTATGGGTTGTAATATGCTATGGACTTCAACTATCATTATTATGGGTTGTAATATGCTATGGACTTCAACTATCATTATTATGGGTTGTAATATGCTATGGACTTCAACTATCATTATTATGGGTTGTAATATGCTATGGACTTCAACTATCATTATTATGGGTTGTAATATGCTATGGACTTCAACTATCATTATTATGGGATGTAATATGATATGGACTTCAACTATCATTATTATGGGTTGTAATATGCTATGGACTTCAACTATCATTATTATGGGTTGTAATATGCTATGGACTTCAACTATCATTATTATGGGTTGTAATATGCTATGGACTTCAACTATCATTATTAAAAGTTGTAATATGCTAGGGACTTCAACTATCATTATTATGGGTTGTAATATGGTATGGACTTCAACTATCATTATTATGGGTTGTAATATGCTATGGACTTCAACTATCATTATTATGGGTTGTAATATGCTATGGACTTCAACTATCATTATTATGGGATGTAATATGATATGGACTTCAACTATCATTATTATGGGTTGTAATATGCTATGGACTTCAGCTATCATTATTATGGGATGTAATATGCTAAGGACTTCAACTATCATTATTATGGGTTGTAATATGCTATAGACTTCAACTATCATTATTATAAGTTGTAATATGCTAGGGACTTCAACTGTCATTATAATATGCAATGAACTTCATTATTATGGGTTGTAATACGCTATGAACTTCAACTATCATTATTATGGGTTGTAATATGCTATAGACTTCAGCTATCATTATTATTGGTTGTAATATGCTATGGACTTCAACTATCATTATAATATGCAATGAACTTCAACTATCATAATATGCCATGGACTTCAACTATCATTATTATGGGATGTAATATGCTATGGCCTTCAACTATCATTATTATGGATTGTAATATGCCATGGACTTCAACTATCATTATTATGGGTTGTAATATGCTATGGACTTCAACTATCATTATTATGGATTGTAATACGCTATGGACTTCAACTATCATTATTATGGGTTGTAATATGCTATAGACTTCAACTATCATTATTATGGGTTGTAATATGCTATGGACTTCAACTATCATTATTATGGGTTGTAATATGCTATGGACTTCAACTATCATTATTATGGGTTGTAATATGCTATGGACTTCAACTATCATTATTATGGGTTGTAATATGCTATGGACTTCAACTATCATTATTATGGGTTGTAATATGCTTTGGACTTCAACTATCATTATTATGGGATGTAATATGATATGGACTTCAACTATCATTATTATGGGTTGTAATATGCTATGGACTTCAACTATCATTATTAAAAGTTGTAATATGCTATGGACTTCAACTATCATTATTATAAGTTGTAATATGCTATGGACTTCAACTATCATTATTATGGGTTGTAATATGGTATGGACTTCAACTATCATTATTATGGGTTGTAATATGCTATGGACTTCAACTATCATTATTATGGGTTGTAATATGCTATGGACTTCAACTATCATTATTATGGGATGTAATATGATATGGACTTCAACTATCATTATTATGGGTTGTAATATGCTATGGACTTCAGCTATCATTATTATGGGATGTAATATGCTAAGGACTTCAACTATCATTATTATGGGTTGTAATATGCTATAGACTTCAACTATCATTATTATAAGTTGTAATATGCTAGGGACTTCAACTGTCATTATAATATGCAATGAACTTCATTATTATGGGTTGTAATACGCTATGAACTTCAACTATCATTATTATGGGTTGTAATATGCTATAGACTTCAGCTATCATTATTATTGGTTGTAATATGCTATGGACTTCAACTATCATTATAATATGCAATGAACTTCAACTATCATAATATGCCATGGACTTCAACTATCATTATTATGGGATGTAATATGCTATGGCCTTCAACTATCATTATTATGGATTGTAATATGCTATGGACTTCAACTATCATTATTATGGGTTGTAATATGCTATAGACTTCAACTATCATTATTATGGGTTGTAATATGCTATGGACTTCAACTATCATTATTATGGGTTGTAATATGCTATGGACTTCAACTATCATTATTATGGGTTGTAATATGCTATGGACTTCAACTATCATTATTATGGGTTGTAATATGCTATGGACTTCAACTATCATTATTATGGGTTGTAATATGCTTTGGACTTCAACTATCATTATTATGGGATGTAATATGATATGGACTTCAACTATCATTATTATGGGTTGTAATATGCTATGGACTTCAACTATCATTATTAAGGGTTGTAATATGCTATGGACTTCAACTATCATTATTATAAGTTGTAATATGCTATGGACTTCAACTATCATTATTATGGATTGTAATATGCTATGGACTTCAACTATCATTATTATGGGTTGTAATATGCTATGGACTTCAACTATCATTATTATGGGTTGTAATATGCTATGGACTTCAACTATCATTATTATGGGTTGTAATATGCTATGGACTTCAACTATCATTATTATGGGTTGTAATATGCTATGGACTTCAACTATCATTATTATGGGTTGTAATATGCTATGGACTTCAACTATCATTATTATGGGTTGTAATATGCTATGGACTTCAACTATCATTATTATGGGATGTAATATGATATGGACTTCAACTATCATTATTATGGGTTGTAATATGCTATGGACTTCAACTATCATTATTATGGGTTGTAATATGCTATGGACTTCAACTATCATTATTATGGGTTGTAATATGCTATGGACTTCAACTATCATTATTAAAAGTTGTAATATGCTAGGGACTTCAACTATCATTATTATGGGTTGTAATATGGTATGGACTTCAACTATCATTATTATGGGTTGTAATATGCTATGGACTTCAACTATCATTATTATGGGTTGTAATATGCTATGGACTTCAACTATCATTATTATGGGATGTAATATGATATGGACTTCAACTATCATTATTATGGGTTGTAATATGCTATGGACTTCAGCTATCATTATTATGGGATGTAATATGCTAAGGACTTCAACTATCATTATTATGGGTTGTAATATGCTATAGACTTCAACTATCATTATTATAAGTTGTAATATGCTAGGGACTTCAACTGTCATTATAATATGCAATGAACTTCATTATTATGGGTTGTAATACGCTATGAACTTCAACTATCATTATTATGGGTTGTAATATGCTATAGACTTCAGCTATCATTATTATTGGTTGTAATATGCTATGGACTTCAACTATCATTATAATATGCAATGAACTTCAACTATCATAATATGCCATGGACTTCAACTATCATTATTATGGGATGTAATATGCTATGGCCTTCAACTATCATTATTATGGATTGTAATATGCCATGGACTTCAACTATCATTATTATGGGTTGTAATATGCTATGGACTTCAACTATCATTATTATGGATTGTAATACGCTATGGACTTCAACTATCATTATTATGGGTTGTAATATGCTATAGACTTCAACTATCATTATTATGGGTTGTAATATGCTATGGACTTCAACTATCATTATTATGGGTTGTAATATGCTATGGACTTCAACTATCATTATTATGGGTTGTAATATGCTATGGACTTCAACTATCATTATTATGGGTTGTAATATGCTATGGACTTCAACTATCATTATTATGGGTTGTAATATGCTTTGGACTTCAACTATCATTATTATGGGATGTAATATGATATGGACTTCAACTATCATTATTATGGGTTGTAATATGCTATGGACTTCAACTATCATTATTAAGGGTTGTAATATGCTATGGACTTCAACTATCATTATTATAAGTTGTAATATGCTATGGACTTCAACTATCATTATTATAAGTTGTAATATGCTATGGACTTCAACTATCATTATTATGGGTTGTAATATGGTATGGACTTCAACTATCATTATTATGGGTTGTAATATGCTATGGACTTCAACTATCATTATTATGGGTTGTAATATGCTATGGACTTCAACTATCATTATTATGGGATGTAATATGATATGGACTTCAACTATCATTATTATGGGTTGTAATATGCTATGGACTTCAGCTATCATTATTATGGGATGTAATATGCTAAGGACTTCAACTATCATTATTATGGGTTGCAATATGCTATAGACTTCAACTATCATTATTATAAGTTGTAATATGCTAGGGACTTCAACTGTCATTATAATATGCAATGAACTTCATTATTATGGGTTGTAATACGCTATGAACTTCAACTATCATTATTATGGGTTGTAATATGCTATAGACTTCAGCTATCATTATTATTGGTTGTAATATGCTATGGACTTCAACTATCATTATAATATGCAATGAACTTCAACTATCATAATATGCCATGGACTTCAACTATCATTATTATGGGATGTAATATGCTATGGCCTTCAACTATCATTATTATGGATTGTAATATGCCATGGACTTCAACTATCATTATTATGGGTTGTAATATGCTATGGACTTCAACTATTATTATTATGGATTGTAATACGCTATGGACTTCAACTATCATTATTATGGGTTGTAATATGCTATAGACTTCAACTATCATTATTATGGGTTGTAATATGCTATGGACTTCAACTATCATTATTATGGGTTGTAATATGCTATGGACTGGGTATCAACTATCATTATTATCAAACATAATTAGCTACAGACATAAACTATTATTATTATGGGTTGTAATAAGCAGTCAACCTAAACTTTCAATATAATGGGTTGCATTACCATATAGACAATAACTATTATTATGGTTTAAAAGCAATGAACATTAACTATCATTATTATGGGTTATAACCAGCTATGGAGAACAACTATCATAATTATGGGTTATATTAATCAATGGACTTGAATTATGATAGATTATAAAAATCTGTGAACATTGACTATCATTATGATGGATTATAATTATCTGTGAACATTGACTATCATTATGATGGATTATAATTATCTGTGAACATTGACTATCATTATGATGGATTAAAATAATCTGTGAACATGATTGATTATAATAATCTGTGAACATCAACTATCATCATGATGGATTATAATAATCTGTGAACATCAACTATCATCATGATGGATTATAATAATTTGTAAACATCAACTATCATCATGATGGATTAAAATAATCCGTGAACATGATTGATTACAATAATCTGTGAACATCAACTATCATCATGACTGAAAATAATCTGTGAATATGATTGATTATAATAATCTGTGAACATGATTGATTATAATAATCTGTGAACATGATTGATTATAATAATCTGTGAACATGATTGATTATAATAATCTGTGAACATGATTGATTATAATAATCTGTGAACTTCAACTATCATCATGATGGATTATAATAATCTGTGAACATCAACTATCATCATGATGGATTATAATAATTTGTAAACATCAACTATCATCATGATGGATTATAATAATTTGTAAACATCAACTATCATCATGATGGATTAAAATAATCTGTGAACATGATTGATTATAATAATCTGTGAACATCAACTATCATCATGACTGATAATAATCTGTGAACATGATTGATTATAATAATCTGTGAACATGATTGATTATAATAATCTGTAACTTCAACTATCATCATGATGGATTATAATAATTTGTGAACATCGACTATCATTATCATGGATTATAATAATCTCTGAACATCAACTATCTTTCTTTATAAAAACAAAGCCTATAATTATGATTGGTTAGCCAACAACTAAAGCAATGATTATCATGGATTAAATTAGGGTATGAACGAAAAAGCAGTAAGTGAATCAAGTAGCAGTTTCAAATATAAGATTCCCACTGGTTTATTACAATGTTATATTAAGATGCCTAACAGATAACGACACTGTGCTATTTAAAACAGTTTACTTTGATAACAGATTTTAATACATCATTCCATATTCCTCAGAATGCGCTGAAGACAATACTAAATCTATTCACTGAAAAGCTATATACAGAACTAATTTTACAATGAATTTGCTTTATCAAATTTTACCTCTTCAGCAATTTTATTAGCATTTACCATTTAATAAACAGTTTGGGCATCATATTTTCACACTCTTTCTATATTTTTGTTGATAATGTGGACAATCAAATTCAACTTTTAGCTCTTTGTACCAGATACATGTAATGTAAATATGGAAATAATTTTTTTATTTTTTTTAGCATTAAAAATGATAATGTAAAGAAACATCTGAATAAATGTATTATGATCTGACATAATTTTGTTTGTTTAATTCATTAGGATTTTTAATGTAACTTTAATAATTTTTCAGTCATAACACTATGATATCTGCAGTGAGGCAGTTTATAGTGATATCTAGCACTTGGTATCATGCCACAGACATGTAACATGATGTCCCACCCAGTCACATTATCCTGACACCAGGCCGACCAGTCTGAACACTTAACCTCTTAATGCTGAGTGCCAAGCGAGGCAGCTGTTAGTATCATTTTGGTAAGTCTTTGGTATGACTCAGCCAGGGATCAAACCCATGACCTACTACTTCCACGGCAGATGTTCTAACCACTAGGCCACTGGAGCATTTTGGTCTTCGATAAATGATTTGAGCATCATATCTGAAAACTAAATCTTCATTAAATATCAATGTTTTGTGATCAATGTCATAAAATCAATCAGATTATATTATTTCTTCCAAACCAGATAATGGACTGATATTTTAGTCACTATTTCAACTAATCGACTATATTTATTAAAAAATGGACAGATGAGGTCTAGAAATAAGATTAAATCTTCACCATCCAAAATGGTATAGCAGTGTTTGGGACCAGCTTCGCACTGCTAAAAGACATCGCCGAAAAGCAGAGGGGATTTGGCTTTCCATCAGACTCACTATTCATAAACAAATCTACAAAGCCGCTAAGAAGAACGTCACAAACATAGTCCATTTAGCCAAATCATCCCACTACAGTTCTAAGATCACGGAGAGTTCCAGCTGCAAAGAGCTCTTCGAGATAACTAACAAACTAATGTCAAGGAACAAATGTACACCACTTCTAACAACCTTCTCTCCACTAGACCTAACAGACCAATTTGCAAATTTCTTCGATGACAAAGTTCAAACCATTAGAGATTCGCTTGACAGTACAATTTCAACTGATTCGTCACCATACTGGTATGATGCAGAATTTCAGCGACAACCGTTAGGAGCATTTGAACCTGTTTCTATAGATTTAGTACGGACAATCGTGATGAAAAGTGCACCCGAGTCATGTGAACTTGATCCAATTCCGATATCACTGCTGCTTGAGTGCTTAGAACCAATATTGCCTTCACTAACTGATGTTATTAATATCTCTCTCATCAGAGGAATTATCATCATTTTTCAAAACTGCCATCATAAAGCCACTGTTGAAGAAACCAACATTGGACCATAACGATTTAAAGAACTACCGCCCAGTTTCTAATCTCCCTTTCATATCAAAAATCTTAGAAAAGGTTGTTCTAACTCAACTTGTATCTCATTTGAATTCAAACAGTCTTTTTAGCAATGTACAGTCTGCATATCGTCCTTGCCACAGTACGGAAACTACTCTTCTGAAAGTATTTAATGACATTCTCTCCGCTGTGGATAGTGGAAAGATTGCAGTCTTCACTCTCCTGGATTTATCTGCAGCATTTGACACAATAGACCATGATATATTACTTCACCGTCTCCGGCATGTATTTGGCATTCAGAATATAGCCTTACAGTGGTTCAAGTCCTACTTAGTCAACAGGACACAAATTATATCTGCAAATGGAATACACTCCAGCCCAGTTGACATATGTTATGGTATTCCACAGGGATCTGTTCTTGGACCAGTTCTCAGCCCCTCTCAAGTGTCATAGATCATCACCCAGTGTCGCACCAATTGTACGCTGATGACACCCAAATATACAAGTCTAGCCACCCAACTGATGTTGATGCTACCATCCATGTAGTAGAGAAGAGCATTTCAGATGTGAAATCATGGATGACATGTAACAAGCTGCAGATGAATGATGATAAAACTGAGGCTATTCTGATCACAACATAAAGACTTTCTCATTCACATCCTTTACCTCAGACAATAAATATCAGCAACACCAACACTAAATTCTAACAGTCAGTACGGAATCTAGGTGTTACTCTAGACAGTACTCTCACATTGCACCAACATGTCATGAACATCTGCAGGGCTGCATATCTTGAATTGAGACGCATCAGTTCCATTCGTAAATATCTTTCTGTTGATGCCACGAAAACACTTGTGTGTTCATTAGTACTTTCAAGACTGGACTATTGTAACTCAATTCTGTCTGGCTCATCACAATATTTACTCCTGAAACTTCAAAAAGTTCAAAACACAGCTGCACAGATCATCTTTAGAGTACCTCGATCAGAGCACACCTCACCACTGCTCTGTACCCTACACTGGCTATCAATTCGATACAGAATCAAACACAAAATTTGTTCTCTGTGCTATATTTCAATGACAGACTCCAGTCCAACATGCCTATCCAGCCTCACCCATGTGTATACACCAGCTAGATCCTTACGCTTTTCTTCTGATAACTGTATACTCATTGTTCCCAAGGTGAAAACAAAGTCATATGGACAACGTTCGTTTGCATTCCAGGGCCCAGCGACATGGAACGAATTGCCAATTGAAATTAGACACAAAGACAGTGGTCCCTTTTAACAGTGCTCTCAAGACTCACCTGTTTCGACTTCAGGGACAAACATAGCGACCTAATCATGTTTTCCAATTTCATTGTTTTTGTCATTTGTTGTTCTGTAGTGTAGTCATATCATTATTGATGGTGTAAAGCGCTTAGAGCTTTGAAAGATTAGGCGCCATACAAAGTCCTCATTATTATTATTATTATCAGCTAAGCATGCTGTCTTCAATGAAATTATGTTCTCATTATCAGCTAAGCATGCTGTCTTCAATGGAATTATGTTCTTATTATCAGCTAAGAATGCTGTCTTCAATGGAATTATGTTCTCAATATCAGCTAAGCATGCTGTCTTCAATGGAATTATGCTCTCATTATCAACGAAGCATGCTGTCATCAATGGAATTATGCTCTCATTATCAACTAAGCATGCTGTCTTCAAATGAATTATGATTTCATTATCAACTAAGCATGCTGTCTTCAATGGAATTATGCTCTCATTATCAACTAAGCATGCTGTCTTCAATGGAATTATGCTCTCATTATCAATGAAGCATGCTGTCATCAATAGAATTATGCTCTCATTATCGACTAAGCATGCTGTCTTCAATGAAATTATGTTTTCAATATCAGCTAAGCATGATGTCTTCAACTGAATTATGTTTTCAATATCAGCTAATGGAATTATGCTTTCAATATCAGCTAATGGAATTATGTTCTCAATATCAGCTAATGGAATTATGTTTTCAATGTAAGCTAAGAATGCTGGCTTCAATTTAATTATGTTCTCATTACATGCTGACTTGAAACATAGTACAGTCGATTCCACTTAACTGCACATGGTTAACTGTACACTCTGGATAATCGCACGATAAATTTCTGCCCATGACACATTATTCAATTCAATTTTACTCCGGTTAACTGTACAATGCATAGTCATGATCAGTTATTGCTAGTCCACTGCTGTAGCGCTTCAAATAAGCCGACAAATAAGCCGGTAAATGCGACTTTGTAAATGATTGACATGTAAAGGACGCCTTAGGTGGTATATGCATGTATATCCATGCCCACTCTCTAGCAATAGCGTGGGAAAAATCATAGTACAGCATGGGAAACATTGCTCTAAACCATTCAGGTTTTAATGATTTTAAACCAAAAATGGATGGTTGAAAAGATGGAAACGACAACACGGCAAAAAACAGGATGCAGACGACTTTGGAGCTGAACTCTTTTTATGTGGGAGATGACCCATCAATGTCTGACAGCAGTTTTCGAATAACAAGCTATCTATAGAATTTCTTGAAATTCACTGTAATTACTTGATCCATTGTTTGATTCAGTGAAGTTGTGTTTGGAGGAAGGAAAACAATCTTAACATTTAAGTAAAAGCTGAAAGAGTGGATTCTAATCATTGTTTAAACTTATTCTTTAGATATATTCGTGCCGTGCTGATTCAAAGCTGTACTGTACCGTACTTCGGTTAACGACACACTCCAGTTAACTAACTGCACAGTCTCGTGACGGGCCCGTGGGTGTGCAGTTAACTGGAGTCGACTGCATATATTTCTGTTGTGACATACAATTGGTACAATCATAATCCAATGATGAAGGCAAAAAGAAAAACAAATGAAATGTTTGAAAATTAACTGGGACTTTGTTACATACATACATACATACATACATACATACATACATACATACAAACAATCATACATACATACAACCTTGTACAGAGTCTTGGCGTGACTGTCTTCTATTGCTGGTTTTCTGAATTGTCTTGAGATCAGTCATTCCTGGCACAGATTGTTCTTTCATTTCTGAATATGGCAAAATAAGTATAATAGTGAAGTCATATCACAAAGAATTTAATAATACAATAATTTCAACATCTGGATATGGTACTGTATCTGAGCAGCAGAGAGGGTGAATCCTACAACGTTTTTAGACAAAATTTGATTGAAATCCTAAAACGAGCCGTCTTATAATCTTATTTTAACCAAAAAAAGGCGAACCCTACAACGTTTTCAGACAAAAAAATTGATTGAAATCTCCCTATGAAATCATTTTAACTAAAAAAAATGAAAACGATTTTTTAATTAATTTTGGTCGCAACTTGTTGTCATCCACCCTCTCTGCTGCTTAGTGATTTCATCACTGGGTTAACAAAAAATAATAAATGATTTTAACCGAATATTTGATCGAGTCTTTAGGACGAAAATCATTTATGATTTCACAAACAGACTAATCGCTAACACCTCTTCTTGTAAATCAATCAGATTATTTGACTGGTCGGTGAGTTTGAAATTAATTCTGGTTAATGAATTATTATGGCATCGCATGTAGACAGGATTAATTGGGTTTTCAATAATTAGGAATCCTGGAGGAGCTGTTGGTGCAAATGAATAAAGAATATATCCTTGCTGAGCTTGATTTGATCGTTCGAGATTAATCTGATAGCTTCCTTCGATAACATCACACACTAAATTGAGCGCAATCACTGAGGATATATTCACGTTGAACGGAGCGATATGCCTGCCGCCACCGTCTGGGTCATTATTGTGTTTGAGGATTTTTATTTCCGGTGATGTTGTTTTTTTCCATGTGTCATGAATTATTTTGAAACCAACATCGATGGCATCATTGAGAAGTTTTTTTAGTTCCGGTACGTTATATCCGGGTAGTTTAAATGTTGGGATATCTTCAACGCGGATTTTGTAGTCTGTTGCAAATCTTATTCTCGATGTGGGATTATTGTTATCTAATATAACTCGAATAATTTGTGAATTAAATTTTTCCATATCGTCGATAATTTTGTTACATATTTCTACAACGCTGATAAATTCATCTCGGGTGAGAGAGCCGGATTTAAGAGATATTAACAACAGTGAAAAATCATTATTCATTGCTGTGAAATTTTCAGTGATTTCAGGTTTGATAGCAAAATAATATCCCTGCAATGGTCCACCCTCCGCCCTATGTTCGTATCCTAACCCAAAAAAATCTATGGGTACCCTGTATTCTTTATAACACTTTATTGGATTATCCGGTTTTATCACGTCGGTGATATAATCAGTTTTTTGTGGTTCTGGTAAATCAACGGTTTTTCCCCCTGGTGGTTTTTCAGGCCATCCTAGTACGGTTCTAATAGAACTTTGATAGATATCTACGACGTATCCTTCTGTGCTTATCTCAATTGCGGATGATAGCGTCGGTTCATGAACTGTTATAGCGATTTTTGACTCTACTCCAGTAATCGATTTTATTCTACGCGCGAATTCATCATTGATTTGTTCGATTTGGTATGACCCTGTTGGTATCGAAACGACGTTCCAGTCTGGGGTTCCGTCGGGTTTATTCTTATTCGCAAACACTAAAGAATTATTCGGTTGTTGACCACCAAATGATTTTGATCTGATATTAGGCCAACTGTGATACATTCGTAGTTTTGCTAGCGCTATCTCCTTCACTGGGACCGGAGAGGGGAAATTCACACTGAATTCTGGATTCGTTGATGTTATTGATATCATGCTTGTTTGTACTGGGTTCGTGTTCTCCACTATTCGTTGAAGTAATTCCTGCGGTGTCGTCATTGTTATTATACTCATGTTGTATTTCTAATTTTGGTATCGAGGAATCATAAATACTGACCATCACTGAGAACTCACAATCTGGTAATGTTGATATTATTGAGATCATTTTGTTTTTTGGGTTCGTGTTTTCTGATTCCATCGGTGTTGTCATTGTTATTATACTCATGTTGTCGCTCTAATTTCGATATCGCGGAATCAAAAATACTGACCATCGCTGAGAATTCACTATCTGATATAATCGTATTATCGAGTGACGACGATATCATCAGGGATAATTGCGAGTATGCGGTTGATGCAATATGAAATTGAAGTAAGTAATTCTGCAGTTTACTCTGGCTGCATGATGATATCTTTTTTGCTATCCCGGTTAATATACCCCCGATTGTAGCCACCGCAGAAATGCAAATTGGAACTACGACCGGGGCAATCATTGTAACCGATGCAAGTATTATTCCGGCACCAGTGAGAACGCTTGACACCGAGTACATAATAACATCAATTGCGGTGATTCTTCGTCGGTATTTTTTTATTTTTATTTGATACTCCTCAGTGAGGGTTTTGAGTCTATTCTGAAATTCTCTGACCTGATCATAGCGACATTGCGTCGATGACAAAGTCATTGTTGTTTATTTTAAAAATACTAGCGTTTTCAATTGTGAAATCCTTTCAATTTAGTTATTTACTTCGCATATGAATTCTAAGCACCAGGATATTTTTGATCTAATCGTATTATCAACCGCGACAATCTCAAATTCTTCTTCACCCCGGATAATTACTGTTGCGGTGCCACCAAAATAGGTTTTACCGCTTACGATGATATCAAATTGCTTGTCAGAGATTAACGTCATCCTGTAGATACCATGAGGCCACTTCTCGATATTGACTTTCAATTTAGCATTAGATTCTTTTATCCAATCAAAGGTCCCATGCTTTACCCTTTCAGAGGTTTCTTTTAGTTTAGCAATATCGTCATAAACGTCGAGATAGGTTTTTTTGATTTCAGTATATTTCATCAACTTTCCATCGCGGAGTTTAAAAAATGAAGCCAGCAGGATGTCAAGTTCCAAACCTTTTCGGTTTAGATAATTCTTGTTGAGTTCAGAATATGTCGTCGTGATATTGTAACGTTCAGAGCCCTCAAAGAAATTTTTAGCCATTTCGCTGATGCGTTTTTGTTCATCAATAGCTTTTTTAACTTCAGCGAGAGTCATTCCTGCCACAAGCGGGGTTCCAAAGAATCTACCAACAATGTCGTTAGTGGGTTTTTGATCTTCTATTAGTTTAGAAATCTCGAGATAATTTGCCTTGAATTCTGAAGCAGTCATTATCCTTCCAGCTTCCTTGTTAGCGAAGAATGAATTCAACAAGTCTTTAATTTCAGTGAGAGTCATGCCAACCACAAGAGGGGTTCCAAAGAATTTATGTATAACATTTTTGCGAAAAGAATTATAACCTCGTATATGATCATCCAGCTCACGGCCGTGGGTGGTAATCTTGTTGTCTTGGGTGGTAATCCTGTTGTCGTTGTCGGTAATCATCTTGTTGTGGGTGGCAATCGCGTCTGTGATCGTAGACACAAGTGCGCCTGGTTTAAGTCGTCCGTCGTTGGAATACAGCGCAATAGAGTTTTCAGCGGCGTCGCGCTGCCGTATCAAAATGTCATTCAATGACACATCACTGGATTTCAATTTACCCTGTTTGTCTTGAAATACAACTATTTCATTAGGATCAACACTTGTTAAATTTAACGTCTCAGCTATTTCATCTTCAATTATTTTTTTTACATCCTTGATAGAATCAGGTGGTGCAGTGCCATCGGGTTTGGGTTTCAAAGATCTCCCCCAAATATCAATCATGTTATTGTAAAACTCTTTCTCTCTCTAAAATCGTTTCGATTTCCAGCGATTGCTGGTGTAGTCATTTACGACAATATGAGGTGGTTTTCCGCTTGGGTTACTCAAGGAGTTAGAAATAGCGTCAAGGACATTTAATACTTCGCTGCCACATATTGGTGGGT
This sequence comes from Unio delphinus, assembly GCA_029339505.1. NCBI lineage: Eukaryota > Metazoa > Mollusca > Bivalvia > Unionida > Unionidae > Unio > Unio delphinus. The sequence continues at coordinate 3,703,542 of JAQISU010000064.1, forward strand.
CAATCATCGTTTGTGTTGGTAGCGTAGAATACCAAGTCTTCATTGGAAGGGTTTTTATATACCGCATAAACTCTTTTGGTGGGGCTAATCCATATGAATCGAAATAAACAATCCCACGTGGATCAATAGCGTATGCAACCCAGTGAGTTCCAGGTCCGGTGCTGTTATCTAAATTAATGATTCCGGTTTCAACGCTGTTTGGTTGATGTGGTAATTGATCTTTCATAAAGACACCTCTGAAGTTTTTAATCGCGAGTTTTTTAGCCGCATCCATTAAATCAAAATTGGACATGGGAACCATAGGTTCGGAAATCGAAGATTTCTGAATTAATAAATCGTTCCTGGTAGTCTTAGACCCTTTCCGCTGTACCACGAATACGGGGTTCCTGGTAGTCTTAGACCCAATCCGTGAACGGATCGTCCCTTTTTTTTATATCCTTTCCCAGTTGCCTTCTTTAGTGCCATTCCTGCTGCAGTACCAACGGCTCCTAACGCTGCCGCTTTAGCCACCGCTGGGGCTGCTGCTGCAATCAATGCTGGAATCGCAGCTAACAACGGAAATATACCGCCTGTTTTAATCATATTTTTGATAGCAGCCGCAGAAAGAGTAATCTGAACACCTTTTTTGGCTGCAAGTGCATCATTGAAATGTTTTATTTGACGAGTTGTCAGCGATAATTTATTTGCACCACCAGTCATTTGGTTGGGTTTCAACGTGATTGTGGTTCCACATTTTTTAGCTGATTCCGATTGCAATTTTTTTAATTGACCGGGAGTTAACGTAACACTAATAACACTATATGACATTATACATAATTGATTGATTCTAAATCGTTTACAATTTCAATTACATGTTTTCTACTGGTGCATCTACCACTCTCATTCTTCCTCCAACACCTTCGAGTAGCATTGATTTGTCGCTGAGAATGACAGCAACCGCTCTATAATTCTCAATAGCATCAGGCTTGGTTACATTAGCTCTAAAATGTATATCAACGACGGATTGTCTTGTTAAATCGAGATGTTCCAGCGAAAAGTAATAGATCGGATACAGATTTTTAAAATCCAATTGTGATATTTGCAAACCAGTATCGACATTTTGATCGCGTGCCATAAATGACAACAGACGATGATAAACTCGTGCAATATGATTTTCTGTGTAATTCAGTTGTATATCCTCGGATGGTTCCTGCTGGCCGTTTATTCTCAGTGAGACGTCTTTCACACCTAACTGATCAAATATCATATGGCTGGAGAGTTGATTGCCAACTCGTGTGTTATCCTGTAACGCAATAAATATATGACGTGGCGCAGAAACGCCTTGTTTTGATGCTAGATTCCACGTGAATAACCCGTTGATATTTGATTGCTTCACATCTGTACTCACGGTTAGCCAACTCAACAACGACTTTCCTCCTTGGTCCATAAATGATAGTAATCGTTCTTCTGCGGTAATTGCTGGAGTCAACACTGGCATCCACAATGATATTTTTGTTAAATTGACTTTACCGGCATCATCATTTACATGATCTGCAGCTGGGTTTGCTGGAATCCTCCAAATTGCGTCGTTATCATCACTCTTTCGTACAAGCGATACTGTATGCTTCGCCCCATAAATAACTTTTCGGACGTTTCTACAGAATCCAAATATGTGATGCAGTGGAATCGCGCATGAAAATGATTTACGCCCTACTCCCAACATTGAGTTTCGTGTTGCAGCTCCTAGATTGAAATTAACGTCGTTGTTTATAACTACAGCCTCGACATCAGCATCATCATTAGCAGCACTGGCTTTTTTTGGTCGTCTTACAACGAATTGTTTTCCTCCAGCGTTATTCCTACCATCTTTTGCAAACATCATAGAAGGTCCTGCTGATCTTGTATAATCATCAGAATATCTCGCTAACCCGATTATTGTTGTAGCCACATCAACATCGCGATCTATCGACTCGATTTCCTTTCCATCAATGAGGTATCTTGCACTCTCAAATAACGCCATAATACCATTATTGACAAAACCGACTTGAGTACCAGCTGGATATGATGCTCCAGCAGCTGTTACAAGTTCTCCTTCTACTTCAATAAACGCTTCAGCGGGTAGAAAGTATTTACTGGTATCATGGACTTGAAGTTCAATTCGCGATCGACTATTTGCGTCTATCGCATGATAAGCGTAATATTGATAATCGCGTACAGAATCATCCTTGCCAACTGGGGCGTCTATATCAAACGCCGGATCATGTGATTTTTTGAACATTTTATTCTATTTATCAGAGTCTAAATCGTAAAAATCCGTAGGATTTTCATCGACGTAGTTTTTTAAAGCCGCTTCCTGCTATCATATTTGCAATATTGCTTTGGTCCCCTTGATTTATCAAGGGAGTTAAAGCCATCGACGCTAATTTTTCGTCTACTGCGTTATTTATAATTCTACTAACACTTGCAGGCATTTCCGCTGTAGACGGTAACGGTTTCTTTGAAAATCCTTTGGATTTTTCTCGTAAATCACTTCGTGATTTCACTAATGATGTTATTTTATTCTTCGCGGCTGAAAACGCTTTTCCAGCAAGATCTCCAACAGCACCAATACCCTTATCACGAATAACTTCAATTGCTTTCATTCCTAGTTGTTTAGCCAACGGCATCACTTTTGGAGCCATTCTCGCAAATAACCCTGCAATGGTATTGCCTAAACCATCTCCGTAGTATGCTCTATAAACTGGAAACCGTGAATTAACTACGTAGACGGGGGTTGGTTTATCATGATTGTAGTGTATGATCATTATTTGAAATCAGAAACCATTTTTCAATTGGAAACGCTAGCGTTTTTATTCAGTCTCGGTGATTAATCACTGTGATACCCACTTTCCACTAACTCGCCAATGAAATCTCGATATGTGCTGATATCCATGATACCACCCTGAAATAATCGTCTACAGATATCAGATGCTTCATTAATTATTTCCGGTGAGTTATTTCCAGCTCGGAACCCTCCTACAAGAACTTCTAATCGTGATATATCATTGATAACACTACCAGGACATACCCCACTTTGGGGTCCACTGGAATCTTGCAATCCGCTTCCGCTATAACCAGTTGCTACATCCATTTTTTCTTCTTCATCCATGGGTTGTAAATAACCAAGAGGATCATAATCATCATCATCAGGTGGTAGTTGTTGTTTTTTAGGTGAAAAAGATATTTTCTTTGCAGGTTGCTGTCGCTTTTGCGGTTTTTGTTTTTCATATTGTTTATACACTATATCCACCGCATTGATATATTCAATGTATGATGCACTATCTGTCTTAATTTGACTTTTTTTAGTTTTGATTTTGTAGAATATATCAGCCCAATGAGTGAAATTCTTAACATATTTATGATGTTCTGGTTTCAACATTTTTTTTCTGTTTTCATAAGTCATAACAACAAGCGCAGGAATTTCTGGTGGATCAGTCTTATCAATTGCTGCTAACCCTTCCTCGTTAAATCTCACGCGTAAATCATCTACTGTTCTTTTTGATTCCATTTTTTGTACAGTCTGTTTTGTTTGTTCAGTTTTCGCTGCTATTTTTTCAAGTTCACCGATAACAGATTTCCCCGTCTCGGGATCATTCCCCCGTATAGCACGCTCTACCCCGTACGTTGCTGTGGTTACTGGTTTAAACAATTCTTCGGATCCCGTAGCAAAATCAGTTTGTAAACTCTGTCGTTGTTGCAGTTTATTTCTTACAGAGTCACGAATTGGTACAAATCTCCTGATTGCATCCAGTCGTTCACGAGCCAATCGGGTTGTTAATGCTTCATTGACCATTATTTGAAATCAGAAACAATTTTTCAATTGCAAAACACTTTTTCAATCCGATCTAACACCATCGGATGATTTTTAACACGATCATGGAAGAGTTTTAAGGGCGTTATCATCGATGGCGCAAGTCACATATTTCCTAATAAAATAATTAATTATGTGACTTGCGCCACTTTTTGTTACATGTCAGATGATTTTTAACACGATCATGGAAGCGTTATTTTGTTATTTTAACAGCTCTATCATCGATAGCGCAAGTCACATATTTCCTAATAAAATAATTAATTATGTGACTTGCGCCACTTTTTGTTACATGTCAGATGATTTTTAACACGATCATGGAAGCGTTATTTTGTTATTTTAACAGCTCTATCATCGATGGCGCAAGTCACATATTTCCTAATAAAATAATTAATTATGTGACTTGCGCCATTCTACGCTGATCAATCGGAATCATCATATCGACTAAACCAACCATTAACGGCCTATCGATTTGACATTGTCAATCAAAAAATGCTAAAAAAAATTAAAATCTCTATGAGGGACGGTCACAATCAAATAATGATAAATGGTCGGGCAATCAAAATTGTTCATTTTCTTGAATTAACGCCCGTAGGTTTCTAACTTTAGAATTAACCTCCTTTTTCAATTCGTATTCGTACCCCAATTCTTTTCGTATTCGTTCTACGATGGTATACAACGGAGCGAACACACTTACGTCACTGGAAAATGCGAGAGAGTCCTTAATAGAATTCTGAATTCTTTTGATGAGCGCATACTTCTTTGGTAGCATGTATTTATTGTTGTTAACTCCGTATTCTATGTCCTGAAAATCAGACATGATTTGATCAGGATTTAACCCATCTGATAGTTCAATATCCCAACCTTTCAATTTTGAAATCTCGGATATGATGCTATTCATGTTTTCAGAATTCATTATTCTATAATAATGATATATTTCTAAATGAAAAATATGACGCATTAGACATAACTAAATTGAACTTTTTGTCCCGTCCTTTTTGAAATAGCCGTCTTGGTTATTCCCTCTGCAACATATCGTACTGAGGCTCTACAAATATCGAAGTGCCTACCGGCTTCATTCATTGATTGAAATATTTTTTCTTCGTTAGTTATCGTATTCAAAGATTTCACAGGTCTCGCTTTTTTCGAGTATTTCCCAGTCCCCCCTCGTTCGGTATTCTCACTTTGTGTAACAGCCTGCAGATTTGATAAAGAATTGTTTTTCGGATTAGAATCGATATGATCAATGACAGAATCATCCTCGATCAATCCATGGAAACACTCGTACACGAAACGATGATTGAGATATTTCTTCTTTCCAGCACCAAACACCAAATACCCCATACCATTGTCAGCACCAACTGATTTCTTCAGTCTGCGGTTTCTTACAACACCATCACTGGATGCTTCATAATTTGTGATCACAGGGTGTTGTCTGAATTCTTGGTTCATTCGTATACATAATACTATTGTTTGTCTAATTCATCGTTTGGTTTAATGATAAATCTTTCGATGTAGTCTTGAGGAGTTCTTATGATTTTATCCTTGACTCTGTCAAGGATACTGACTTTGTCAGCGTCAAGAATACTGACTTTGTCAGCGTCAAGAATACTGACTTTGTCAGCGTCAGGGTCATAATTTCTGATTGATTGTCCATTTTTTATTCTTTTATCATAATATCGCTTCAACTCCCTGTATCGCTTACCACCGCAATTCAAACACAACTGAGATTTTCCCCTAACCCCAACTTCACATCGTATGCACGGTAACGGACCAAGGCTTCCACGACGAAAGCTTTGCATATGATACCCACAGAACTCGTTTCTGCATGATTTGTTACACGGGATTACTGATCCAATCATAAGCCACTTGCAGTGATTCATATATAAAAATCTTTCATTTAAATGCTTGTTTTAATTATAGCATGAAGGAGTTCAAGAGATTGACTTCGAAAAATGCTGAATTCAATGCTGATAAGGAGTTTAAGAGATTATTAAAAATCAATCCTAGATTTAATCTCGATAGACCAAAAAAACGTCCAAGAGACGGAAACATGAAAGAGTTTAAGAGATTATTAAAAATCAATCCTAGATTTAATCTCGATAAACCCAAAAAACGTCCAAGAGACGGAAACATGAAAGAGTTTAAGAGATTATTAAAAATCAATCCTAGATTTAATCTCGATAAACCCAAAAAACGTCCAATAGACGGAAACATGAAAGAGTTTAAGAGATTATTGAAAATCAATCCTAAATTTAATCTCGATAAACCAAAAAGACGTAACAAAATCAATCCTAGATTTAATCTCGATAAACCCAAAAAACGTCCAATAGACGGAAACATGAAAGAGTTTAAGAGATTATTGAAAATCAATCCTAGATTTAATCTCGATAAACCAAAAAAAACGTCCAAGAGAGATTACCCCTGGAAAGATGCCCAATTCAATCTCGATATAGTTTCTAATACACCAAATAATACAATTCTTGATAAAGCCATGATTAGTAAAATCAGAGACTGTTTTAATGAATTCAAGCGTGATGGAGCATCCTATTGTTGGTCAACATTTCGAATTGATGGTGTTGTTGATGCTACCATGACTGATGAAAAAGCAGCAGTGATAATTTCACGTGTTGGGGAAAAACGGCATTTTTTCCGAATCAAATTCATTATCGAAGTCGATGGCAAATGGATTATTAAGGATAAATTTGAACCAATCCTCAAGAATAAAAAAGCTGTCATTGTGAGTAGAGATTCCAAACCAGGGATTCTAACCGGCATTGATAAACCATACTACGAAAGATCTTATCCCGTAACAGCAATGGTTTATGGGATATATCCGTTAAATGATAAACCCGATATCGCAAAACTAGCTCCTATGAAATATTCGTCAGGGCTTAATTGTGTAGCAGAACGAATAATAGAACACTTCACAAATGCATCCCGAGGAAATAAACTAACTGATCTGCGACGCAGGAAAATAACCGAGTGGGAACTGACAGTGAAACAGCATGGTGCAAAGATTTCTGATATAGCTAAATTAGAAACATCATTACGATTCCCAATAACCGTTATGACGATAACCGGAGAGGTTTTATACGAACCGAAATATAACAAAAATGGAGCGCCAATACAGATTATTGATCATAACAAACACGCGTGGACACCTGCGGTAACAATATTTCCACGAGAACGAACCGTGAAATATATCCCTAAGGAGTTCGTCGGGGATGTTTTCTATGAAGAGAAATTATTCGATGCTATTCATGCGTTGTGTAAGGATGATCCTGTGTCAGTGTGGTTACTTAGAAGTGATGAAGAATTCGATCAATTTGTAAAACCAAATGGTGAATTATATCGCGTTGAAGAATTAGATAACAGAATGAGAAAAATCGCTAGTGATTTTTCACCGGAGAATTCCCATGAAAAACTACTCACGGATAGTTTTACTATTCCATCAGTGGTAGCTCACTTCGCAAGAGAAAAAAACTCATGGCGTCCAACACGAAATGATTTTCTCGAGGATGTTAAATTGAGTTGCGTCGAATTTGGTCATGGAGGACTGTGGAATACAAAATACCATCGTGATGGTATGATTTCAATTGATATATCCGCGTGTTATCCCGGAAGTTTTCTCGGGTATGGGGAATGCGCTGAGTACTTCAAACGATTTGGACACCCCACGCATGAAATGACTCGTGTTGCGATTAATGGACCATTGCCTGATTTTGACTTAACCGGATTCGCTCGTGTGATATCATTTGAATTAGCTACAGGGTTACATCCGTGTAGTTATGTTTGGCTCGGTAGACACCTATCTGAAAAACACTGGATGCCAATAGTGCTATTGAGATATATGATTGATTGTGGTATGCTAATATCGTTGATTGTTTCCGAGGCTATTATATGCTATCGAGCTCAGAAAGAAGTTTGGCTACCACAACCCAATCTAGATAGAATAATCAACGAACTACGAAAACAGTTTCCAGATTTCAGTGAAGAAGAAATCATAAATTGGTCTAAGAAGTTATTTGAAATTAAAAAAGAACAAGCAAAAGATCTCGGAAGAAGAATAATCGGTAAATTTACCCAGGGTGGACGATACGATAACGCAAAATACTCTTCGCGGTTGATCATAGATGTCGCTGAATACGATTTTATTGTAGCGGATTTAATGAAACAAGGAAAGTTTGTATCCCGTAAGGATGCTTTTCTATCCAATGGTGAGAAATTAGGTACGGTTGTTACCTACTGTGATGGATATAATTCCCAGTACACACATTTGAGAAGTTCAATGCTAGCCTATGCTTCTATTAATCTATTTTCGATGATAAATAGATTTCCTAATACCGCGGTTAGAGTGGCCACTGATTCGATGTATATACACAATAAGTACAAATCAGCTGTAGCGGCATTCACAGATCCCGAAGAAAATTGGGGGCGTTGGCGATTTAAAAAGGAGATGCTACATGAGTATTGTGAATCCGCAGACGTTGCCATGGATGATAAATATCTTTGTTGTAACCGTATTGAAATTCAATCAGAATTTTTTAATGCACCACCGGTATCTGATCCAGTATGTAGATATAAGACAGTTTATTTAAACGGTTGTGGTGGGTCAGGAAAGACAACTCGTGCAATTGAATTATTTCGTCGTGGAAACGCTAGCGTTTCTAACATGATTGTGCTAACACCGACTCACAGACTCGCCAGAGAGATGATACAACGAGGGGTAAATGCTTGCACTTATCACAGTTTTTTTCGATGGAAGGGTGACAAATGGACTCCTGAGCGTATGGGTGATAAATTTATTCCTGAAATCATGATTTGGGATGAAATATGCACAATGCCATTAGATGTATTAAAAATATTTCTTGAGTGGTTGTTAAACAAAAACACAAAAGTCGTCATGTGCGGTGATCAAGGCCAACCACCACCATTTGTCGGTGCATCTCCACATGAATGGCTAAAGGGTTTTGTAGACTACTATGAAGAAATCACCACTGATTATAGATCACTTGATGAACGATTACGCGAGTTCAAAGCGCTAATTAGATTACAACCGGATAGAATCCAATGCGAAATAGCGCGTGAAGTGATTTCAGAAACCCCAATGAATGATTTCTGGGAAGCGTGGAGACCAAACGATTTGATCATTGCAAGTAGAAAAATAGTCAGGGATACACTTCAGATGAAGTTATTTGAATTGCATAAAGAAAAATTTGCAACGCTTCCAGTACCCCTTTGTTATAGGCCATCGGATACACGAAAACAAAACATTGAAGTTGATATTCCAGGACAGAATGAAAAACAAATTCTGGTATTAAATGATATTGTGCTGGTTGATATCAATGTCGTTGAAGATGCATTGCGTGCTAATAAATCCCCGTGGACGCTAGGATACGCAGCAACAATACACTCTTCACAGGGATTGACTATATCGGATACAATTGTTTGGATGGTAGATAATCGCATCGAATGGTCAAATTTAGTCTATCTCGCAGTATCCAGAGTACGAAACATAAATCAACTTCGAAGAGTTGTTTTCGATGATAATGACACAACAATAAGTGATATTGATGTTAGCATCATTAATAAAAAACTCTCCGGTTACAAACAACAGGACAAAAAAAAACAACGAGAATCTGATATTGATGCTGAATTAATAATCACTTTGAAGAAACAACAGAATAATCACTGCGCGAGTTGCAATTGTATAATGCGTTGGCAGTATTCGGATAAGGATCCTCGCCAATTCACCGTAGACAGAAAAAATAACAATCTCGGTCATGTCAGAAATAATGTGATGTTGACTTGTCTTGAGTGCAATAGACGCAACGGTGCTAGTTAAGACCATGCGGTGGCAATTGAGTATCCTCGGGAATCACTTGTAGTTGTTGTCGAGTAAAACCCCGCTGAGGGGCAGTTGAATCCAGTTTATAGACTGGAGGTCTACCAGTTGATCGTGTTATACTAGATATCTTATGCGTAGTGACGCTCCAAATAGGATCAGTAGCCCTTTTTCTACCCCCTTCAAGCTCTCCTGGTTCGTATAAGTACCTCACAATGACACTACTACCAAGAATTGGTTGGGAAACGCTAGCGTTTCTAGGGAAATCTTTTTGTGGTTGTACGGGTATTGACTTCTTTTTAATCGCGTTGATAGGTTTCATGTTGATTGTTCTAGTAATCTCGTTATTCAGTGCAGTAATCACAGATGGTAATCTTTTAACCCATTCACTGGATCGCTTTTCTTGAATGAATTCTTTTGCGTATTGATATCCAAATAACCGCTCAGCAATCGTCCGATTAAATCGTTCTACAATGGCCTGATCGCGATGTAGCGCAGTATGCCCTCGTCGTATGGTGACATTATGATGTTTCATTGTAGATAACACTGCACCCTGAAATTCCTTGCCAGGATCAACTTGTAACAGATTTGGCCAGTGCAGAGGACCTCGTCGATAAATCCTTTCAAATGCAGAAGCGACTTCAGTGGCCGATTTTGTTTTCAGCGGTTCTGCTTCTTTGTATCGACTCGCAACATCAACTACGGTTAACGCGTATTTGTAACCACGATCATGTGGCAAAAATAATATATCAGCCTGATGAACTTCATTAGGAGCGGTCACATCAAAATGCGAGAATTGAATTTGTTTAGGCGGTGGTAGATAAATTTGCCATAGTGCCTGTTTGGATAACCAATTAGCCGCAGTGGTTTTTTTCACTTTTGCAGCTCTAGCGAGTTTATTGATTGCAGCGTTACCCCTCCAGTATCCCCTCGGAGAATAATAAATTGATTCCATATTATTAATTACCAGCACCTAACATCAATTTACTTTTCATAGCCGATTTTATCAAAAATGAAGACAATTTTTCTTTGAAGGATTTATCAGGAATAGCATTTAACGCATGAATTAATTTCACATCCGCGAGATGCCTGTTTTGCAGATTGCTGCTTTTATAAGCAACATCATGAAGGTGACAGGCCTTATCAATGGCGTTTATTGGTTCTTCACCGGGGTTGGGTTGATTTTGATTATTGAGTCTGATATCAAGTCTGGTTCCCGGTCCACAGTAGCTATATCCTGGGAGGTGCTTTTCTCCGGGGTACTTTGCCCATGGGGTTCCAGGGAGCTTTGCCAATTTGGCTGCGATATCACCTCCTCGTTTTTTTTTAAATCAGATTTCATAGACACAAATCTAAATTTCTTTGTACCACATTGCACGCATTTACCAGAAAGCGCTGATCGGTTATTTTTAGTTGTAATCGTCGTCACATCATCTGTGCCAGTACGCGTTTTACACTTCACACAATATAGATCCATAATTTATGTATAGAAATATGGATATAATTGATTTTTCAGCGACGAAAACAAGAGAACCAATTAAGCATCATGCAGCACTACCAAACTCTATCCGGATGATTATAATCGGGCCATCTGGATCCGGTAAAACGCAATTGTTGCTCAATTTAATAATGAGATGGATGAAGTGGGATAAGTTGTATTTAATTGCCCCTAGTGTAGATGATCAACGATGTTATGAAGTGCTAAAAGATTTTAACGACAGCGCGGTAGAAAAATCCGGAGAGGGTATTATTGAGTTTATAACCGATATCGATGAAGCACCGAGCATTGATGATATTGATGGAGATATTAACAATTTAGTCGTATACGACGATATAATGTTGGATAAACAAAAGAATCCTGCTAGAATATTTTCCCGGGGGCGTCACAAAAACACTGACGTGATATATGTCACTCAATGCTACACTCAGGTTCCAAAATTGATCAGAGATAACTGTAATTTATTGTCTGTATTCAACGGAGTTGATACTCATACTCTTAGAAATATTTGGCAGACATGGTGTTCTGATATGGACTTCAATCAATTTCGAGATTTCTTTAGTCATGCTCAGTCGACTCCGCACAGATTCGCAACAATAAATCTACATGATCCTCGGACACGATATCGTATCGGACTTGATCAAATATTCGGTTAAAATCGTAAAAGAATTATTAACCCGGAACTGAAAACTTTAGCAGCAGAGAGGGTGGATGACAACAAGTTGCGACCAAAATTAATTAAAAAATCGTTTTCATTTTTTTTAGTTAAAATGATTTCGTAGGGAGATTTCAATCAATTTTTTGTCTGAAAACGTTGTAGGGTTCACCTTTTTTTTTGTTAAAATAAGATTATAAGACGGCTCGTTTTAGGATTTCAATCAAATTTTGTCTAAAAACGTTGTAGGATTCACCCTCTCTGCTGCTATCTGAAACAGCATACTAATTTTAATAAAGAATCTTGAAGAATTTAACTTAATTTTTGTTCATGCAATGTGTTTTGCTGAGGAATGCAAGAAGAGAAAGTGGATCAAATCTATCCGAAGATCCAAATTGGATTCCATCTCTGTCTCTTTCTTACCACTATTTGAAGATCCCAATTAGGATTCCATCTCTGACTCTTTCTTACCACTATCTGGATATCCCAATTTGGATTCCATCTCTGTCTCTTTCTTACCACTATCCGAAGATCCCAGTTTGGATTCTATCTCTGTCTCTTTCTTACCACTATCCGAAGATACAATTTGGATTCCATCTCTGACTCTTTCTTACCACTATCTGAAGATCCCAATTTGGATTCCATTTCTGTCTCTTTCTTACCACTATCTGAAGATCCCAATTTGGATTCCATCTCTGACTCTTTTGTTACCACTATCTGGATATCCCAATTTGGATTCCATCTCTGTCTCTTTCTTACCACTATCTGAAGATCCCAATTTGGATTCCATCTCTGTCTCTTTCTTACCAATATCTGAAGGTCCCAATTTGGATTCCATCTCTGTCTCTTTCTTACCAACATCTGAAGATCCCAATTTGTGCTTCATTTTAGATTCTTTCCTACCTCCATATAAAGGTTCTAAGTTGGATTCTGTGTCAGATTCTTGCTTACCTTCAATGGAAGATCCCAATATGGATTCCATTTCAGACTCTCTCTGCATATCCAGTTTGGTCACACCTGCAGAAGGTACTGTCATCATCTCTACTTCTGGAACAGCTCTATTATACTGTAACTATAATCATTACAAAGATAAAGTTTCTAAAATAATAATAATAATAATAATAATAATAATAATAATAATAAATAATAATAAAAATAACAAAATAATGATACAAATAATAATAATCAAAATAATAATAAAAATAATAATACTCAAAATAATAATAATAATGATAATAATAAAATTAATATAAATAATATAATAATAATAATATAACTAATTATAATAATAATATCAGTTTCAGAAGACACTGTCAACAACAGCAAGAAGTATTACTTGAATTAAATTAAAGAATCATTATTCCAATAATAAAACGATTTTAAGTCTTTCCTTCTTTAACAAAAGGAATGTTTGTTTTGCAAATAGTAGTGATGTATTACACAATGTTTTGCCGGTACACAATGAGGCAAACAAATACATGATGTGTTGACAAATTTTGGAGTTGTTTTTCCATGATCTTCAATCTTCAGTGGTCTTTCAGTTACAAGGCCATCATTTTGAAGTATAGTCTACATTTTTTTTATCCTTTTTTTTTTGCAGTTAATATCTGATTTTTGATGCCATGTATTTTGTTTGTTGCGGAGAAGAGGATCAAATGTTGCAGCCAAATTATAAAATCATAGAATATAAAGGTACATAAATTCTTGATATACAGTAACATATACAAATTTACAGCTGAACTTAGCAACTCATGTAGAAGACTTATGACTTTCAAAAATGTAATTTCTGTTAATTCAGTGTTTTATTTTCTTCACATTTTAGAAATTATATAACATACATATACTGCTCTATTATAGTCAGACATTCTTAAATGATTCTCTGGACAAAATTTAGGCAATTTGAGGGAAGTACAACCCAAAGTCAAAGGTTTAATGTCATGACATTTATTTTCTTTGTCCCTCTTCATCAAATTGTGAGGAGCAGTGTATTTATTAAGTCCAAAAATTATCCTGATGTTCATGAGGATAAGTTTTCAGTGCCTACTGTATCTGGATTCCACAAATAACATCACATGCATGTGCATGTATATAAGTCTCTTCATATATTCTTGATTCAGCAACTATATGTGGTACAACTAAAAAGATCAGCAGGTGTAGATTGTTGATTTTTGTTGTTGTTGTTGTAATGTTTAACGCCATTTTTCAGCACACGATAGGCTATACATGGTGGCCAGTATTATTGACAGAGGAAGAACCCGGGAAAACCCCTGGAAAGAACAATCAACCCATGAGAAGCCACTGGCAAGCTTTCTCACGTAACTACATTAGCCAAATCCGAGACTCAAACCCATGTGGACAGAAGTGAGATGGCAGTGATCCATAACAGAGTGCGCTTTAGAACACTTGTACACTCAGGCACCCCCCGTTGATTTTAAAGAATGGCACTCTGTCCCCCCCATTGTTAATTTTAAAGAATGGCACTCTGCCCCCCACTGCTGAGTTTAAAGCACGGCACTCTGCCCCCCCCATCCCCCATTGCCGATTTTAAAGAATGGCACTCTGCCCCCCATTGTTAATTTTAAAGAATGGCACTCGGGTCTCTCTTTAAAACAGCTTACACTGGATGTTAGAACTTGTTTTAAAAAAATAATTATGGTTTGAGAAAGCAGCTAATGACATCATGGGAATGTTTGTAGTATGTCTTAAAATAAAAATACAATCTGTGTCTAGATCCCAAACTTACCTCCCAGTCTTCTCTTGGAATCTCTGGCTGTATGAACAATGCCTTTACTTCTACCATATTCATTTCAATATCCTCAATGTCCACCATTTCCTCCTCTTCTTTCAACTCTCCATGAGGAACATTCTTCCTGTCTTCATTATGGCAAATAATAATAATAATAATAATAATAATAATAATAATAATAATAATAATAATAAATAATAATGATAATACAAATACTACTACTACTACTAATAATAATGATAATAATGTAAACTTTGTATTGCATCTTATCTTAGAAGCTCTAAGTGCTTTACAATATATATAATGATATGATTACAAAAGAAACCAAATAGCTACAACAAACACCATGAAATTTAAAACACATAAAAAATGCTGAAAATATTTAAGGTAGGAAACATTATTAGGTCTTTAAGTTTGTTCTTGCAGTTGATAAAGGTGAATTTTAAGAGCATAATCATTGTTGTAGAGAACATAACCTGCATAAATCAGTCACCTGTCATATGAGGTAATACATTTCAATTCTCAGAAGTATTTATTTAAAACAATTTCTTTGTATAGGCACTTTGTATAGGTACTTAAATGCTGACCTTGACCTAATAGCACATACTATCTATTACCATTACTTTAACAAAAATGGATTCAAGATGGATGTGCAGATACAAGGGTGTAAGGATAAACAACATCAAATCAATCTGCCCCTTTCTTTCTTTAAAAATGAGTAGTACCAGGGCCAATAACTCTTGCTGACAGTACTTGACTGCAAAGTATTTTATAACTAAGGCTAGCTTGTGATAGCAAAAAATGACATGGTGCAACAAAGCTGACATATGGTAAATATGGATTTTGAAAACTCAGAAAAGGTGGATTAAATTTTGAAGTAATTATTTTTGAAAGGAATAATTCTATTATATTTCACAATAATGAAAGAGCTTGCCATACTGGAATGTGTTGGCAAAACTTTCAACAGTGGAGTTATCAATTGTAGGATTAGCAGATCTAAAATACAAAGAAGTTTATTTGTTATTAAAACCAATATCTCACCTGTCTTCTGTTTTTTATCTTTCACTTTACATGCTACAAGAATTTTTTTAAAAAAATTAATATATGCAAACATTTTTTAGTTGACCACAACCTTAGGTATTAGAAAGTGTTATGTCTTTTAATCCCATAGATTACGCTGATCTCTTTAAGCAACATTTCTTGGAAATATTAAACGAAGCAATCAATTTAGTAAATTTGTAACGATTATCACATAGGTTTTAATGATTAGCAAATATTAAAACAGTATTAAAATTTGAGGAGTGTAATACTACATCACTGTCTTGTTCTCTTCAGCAAACGATCTCATCTGTATGAATTTTCCAATGCAGACAATACAACTGGTGAAAACTCTCACTGTCATAAATTTGGAAACTTTGTACTTGCATGCAGAAATGTGACTTTTTTTATATAAAAATTTTAAATAAGGTTCATAATTAAAAAATAAGAAAATAACACCTACTACAAAAATGTACATATTTAATTTCTTTCTTTTACAGATAATATATTTTGGTTGCCATTTAGAAATGCAAGCAATTTTTGGAGTCTTGAAAGAGTTAAAAACTAAAATCAGCTGCAATATTATTGATTTTTTAATCTAATAAATAGTGTAACATGGATGTATAACCTTTCCCTACTAATACACACTGTGAAATGGGTATAGTATAACCGTTCCCTACTAATACACACTGTGAAATGGGTATAGTAGAACTTTTCCCTACTAATACACACTGTGAAATGGATATAAGTATAATTTTTCCCTACTAATACACAGTGTGAAATGGATATAAGTATAATTTTTCCCTACTAATACACACTGTGAAATGGATGTAGTATAACTTTTCCCTACTAATACACACTGTGAAATGGGTATAGTATAACTTTTCCCTACTAATACACACTGTGAAATGGGTATAACTTTTTCATACTAATACACACTGTGAAATGGGTATAACTTTTCCCTACTAATACACTGTGAAATGGGTATAGTATTTTTCCCTACTAATACACACTGTGAAATGGGTATAACTTTCCCTACTAATACACACTGTGAAATGGGTATAAGTATAACTTTTCCCTACTAATACACACTGTGAAATGGGTATAAGTATAATTTTTCCCTACTAATACACACTGTGAAATGGGTATAACTTTTCCCTACTAATACACACTGTGAAATGGGTATAGTATAACTTTTCCCTACTAATACACACTGTGAAATGGGTATAAGTATAACTTTTCCCTACTAATACACACTGTGAAATGGGTATAACTTTTCCCTACTAATACACACTGTGAAATGGGTATAACTTTTCCCTACTAATACACACTGTGAAATGGGTATACCATAGTATAACTTTTCTCCTTTGAATACGTTCCCCGATCACATTACTTTAGGGATATTAGCCTGCTACCTCGCGAATCCAGCCCTACCAAAAGAAGAAAATTCGTCTTTCCTGTCTATGTCATATAGACAAAGGGCAATAACTCTTGCCCCTTACCTCCCCTTGCTACCCGCTAGGTGTCGCTTCTTTAGTTTTTTAGCTTCGCTGTACGTGAAAACACGTACAATTAGACCTCCAATGAATCCAAGCCATCTTAGTGTAAATTCTGACCATCCGAAGTTAAATTTGGAATTACTGTGTTGGATAATCATACCTCTACAGGTTGTATACATTATTTTACAATATTTTCCAATTTGAGTGACTTTGTCACCTTTTCTAGAATTCGGACCAGGTTGCAACGTGGTCAAAAAGCACGCTTATGGCGGCACTAGAATGTAATACATGTAGCACTCAATAATTTCGCTTATTCCGTATGTAACGTTTACGATATTAGTGACTAATAACATGCTGCATTGATAATTTGTGCTTTATTTATCTTCTTTGACGTTTCAGTAGACTTCAAAAAAGTCTTTGAACGACCAATTTGCGACTATTTAATGGCGGACTTCGTGTTGTAGTCACGAGTTCACGCAACACTTAATCATTTCGCTTCCTCCGTTAGTTACGGTTATGGAATAGCGACTTAATAGCGTGCTGAATTGCTAAATGTGCTTTATCATCTTTTTCGTTTCAGTAGACTTCGTCTTGAACGACCCATTGCAACACGCTCACGGCAATAACTAGTGTGGTCATTAAGAGTTAACAATTCACGGAATAATTTGACTACTCCGTTAGTAACGGTTATAGTATTATTGAATTAATAATATGCTGAATTTTTTAATTTGTGCTTTGTTCTCTTCTTTTGTCGTTTCAGTAGCAAAGTCTACAACGAAGGCATGAATGGCAAAATGGGTGTTGGCAATGTGGAAATGGAGGAGATTATGTTGACATGGTTTAGGCTGCCCAGTGGGTGTAAATTTCACCGCAGGTCCGTGCATGGTTTTCGGGCCTGTAAGTCCGGATGCATGGAGTCTAGGCTGGATCAATTGGATCCATTTTATTATGCACTTTCGCCGTCCATCCAGCTGACACCGTCAGTTCAGCCGGCACTTCAGCAGGCACCAACCGGCACTAGCCGTCCATCCGGCACCGTCCGTTCAGCCCAAATGGCACCGGACAGCCAGCCGACCTTCCAGCTTGCATCAACAGGCACCGGCCGTTCAGCCCAAATGGCACCGGCCGGCCAGCCAGCAACGACCGTTCAGCCCAAATGGCACCGGTCGTCCAGCCGACCTTCCAGCCGGCATCAACCGGCACCAGCCGTCCATCCGGCAACGACCGTTCAGCCCAAATGGCACCGGTCGTCCAGCCGGCATCAACCTACACTGGCCGTCCATGCGGCAACGACCGTTCAGCCCAAATGGCACTGGTCGTCCAGCCGACCTTCCAGCCGGCATCAACCTGCACCGGCCGTCCATCCGGCAACGACCGTTCAGCCCAAATGGCACCGGTCGTCCAGCTGACCTTCCAGCCGGCATCAACCGGCACCGGCCGTCCATCCCAAATGGCATCGGCCTTCCAGCCGGCATTAACCTGCACCGGCTGTACATCGGATTTACGGAGATTATAGTGATGTACCCGTCAATCTGTACTACTGGTTACATATCACTACCAGGAGAGAGATGTTATAGATGAATCTCCGTCCAATCAGACCATTCGAGAGGCAGGTGCCGGTCATAGCCGGACCTTCGCCGACATTCCGGCCGACCATATACCAGACAAATCAGTCGGTATTGCTGGTGTACACCTCCCGTCACGTCAAATACGTGACAGTGTGATTTTAAAACAAGGAAGAATTAGTGACATTATCAGAGATGACGGAATTGAGTTATCTATGCCACTTGGTATGCGCTACCCAGATATGGCAGCTTTACCAGAACAGGACTTTCAGGCCGACCATTCGCCAGTTCAATCACCCGGCAGTGCCGGCCGTCCATATGTTCACGGCTTCTCCAAAAGGGAGATTTAGTGAAAGTGTCAATTATGACAGAATTGCGTCATCTAGGTCACCTGGTATGCTGTACAGATATGCAAGCTGTACCAGAACCAACATTCCCTCTGAGCGGATGGTAGATGGGCGCGTAGTGCTGGCCGCACTACACAAGCATTATGGAGATTTATATTAAAATGATGACAATTCTGCTGCGAATGGATGCCTGAGTTGACCAGAACACGACTCCGCACACAGTGAGTGTGACTAAACACTTTCAGCTGTCCACAGATCAGGTCATGGGCCGGACTGAGCTTAGCGCCACGGCCGCAGAATAAAAGATTTATAGGTTGTTGGGAACTTCAGAATGCCCAACACCTCCTACTGCCTTTCAAGACTACACAATTCAGGCATCTGTAGAACTTGAATGAGGAAGAGACGATGTCCTTCCTGCTTCTTCCCCAGTCGGGAAAAAATTCAGGAAGCTAGCTTCCAGCGACGTTCTAGTGTAGCTGGTACGAAAACTCCATCAGATGCCTTCAGTACTGATCTCAAATGCCACGTCAAAGCTAGTCCGAAACGTAGTCGATACGTCTTCATTGTTAGACTTGACTTCACTAGCCATTTTTTATTCCGACTCCCTAGGCAAATCCAGCCATGACCACGCTTGTGAAGTGAAGGCCTGGATTGCTAGAGTTGTTAACAGGGCAGCTCACCATTCTATGACCAATGCGTTGACTGCTTCTGCCAACTTCGACCTGATACGACGTGACGTCTGTAGGTGGTCCACGTCGCGCAGGCCCCATCGTACTCGGATTTTACGGATGTCTCAGTTTGGGACACCTTTACACTTTGGGGGAAAATTGAAAAAGTTTGGAGGCAGGCAGCTCAGGAACTGCCCCTCCAACTCGTCGCCCAACTTTTGCAGGCGTTTCGAAACAATCATCCCCTGACACAGCGGAGGGATGATGGGCGGACCGGGGAAAAGGGATCCTTATAATCAAATGTGTAACATAGATCCCAACCCAATGCTGGGAGTCAACAGTCTAATCAAGCTAGACGGCAACCATACAGAGGCGGCAAGAACCAAAGTTTCTCCGCCTTCACGCCTCCTAACTCTAGACGTTAACAGACCCTGCCCACCGCCAGCGGACTGCCTACCTGTGGGCAGCCACCACCTGCAATTTCAGGACCACTGGACCACTTTATTACCTTAAAACATTTGGGTGATTCAGGTCATTTCGGAGGGACTTGGGACCTCATTTATCCATCCCCTCCTCTGTCCTCCTCTCCCCTCTTCATGGATGTATCGTCAGACCGGGAGAAGGATGCCTTTATATATATATATTTATATCTTAATAAACCTGCAATAGCTGAGGTTTTATTCATGGCTGTTTCTTATCCAGAAGCCGTTCATCGACCTGAGCCGCCTCAACCACCCTAAAAGTCAATGTGGCGATGGCGTGATCAAACCATCCGACGGGTATGCTGTCAGTCTAGATATGACCGACGCACATTTCACGTCCCTATCCCACGAGTAGCGGACATTTCTCCGTTGTGCTTGTCGGGACTCGGTTTATCAGTTCCATGTCATACTTTTTGGCCTCAACTTAAGCCCTTGGACTAGTACCAAGGTTATGGATTACATCGTCACCCTGTTCCGCTCGACTTCATCTATTGCGTCGGCAGTATATTTGGACGACATCCTCCAGAAACATCTGTCAAGTTCTACTCTGCTCAAAGGCAGAAACGATCTTATATCACTTTACATCATATAGGCTTTCTCGTGAACTGGATAAAGTCTGATCTCTGTCCAATCCGGATTTTGGTCCATCTGGGTGTGGAGTTTCTCCCGATCTGAATCTGGTAAGGCTTCCTCGAGTTTGCGATCATCCAGATAATTGCACTCGTAGAGTCCGTTTCCAACAGGATGCGCATTTAGCAAGAGAGTTGCAGATCCTCGGATTATTCAATGCGGCAGCAGACTTGATTCCGCCCAGCCGTCCTTTTATGCGCCCTTTACAAAGGACGTTGCTAGCGTAATTTCGCCCTTTTCAAGTCCCTTCGATCCCACAGTCATGCTCACGCCAGAGATACGATCATTCTTGAGTCAGTGGCACAACCCCTGTGGGCTGTCCACAGGGATTACTCTGGAGATACCCTAAGCGGGGATAACGGTATGTCCCGCCACTAGTACCTACGGTTGGGGTGCCCACCTGTTGCCGGACTTCGATACGGTCAGCGGCACGTGGGTGCCAGGGGCGAGCCCTTTCCACATCAACCTTTCAGAAATAACGGCTGTCATCAACGCCTTTCATTTCGGGCAGGATCAACTCTTATTACAAACAGCCCTCATTATGTCAGACAACTTTATGGTGGTGCCTTGCCTCAAAACATGGGGACACCAATCACCAGACCTGTGCAATCTGAGCTGGCAGTTTCTACATTGGTTCGACAATCTCCACCTCAATGTACAATTCCGACACTTGGCTGACACTCTATCTAGTCATTCACACAGAATGGTCACTCCATCAATCGGACTTTCTTCCAATTGACACACTTTGGGGACGTCCGATGATTGATCTTTTGCAACAAGGTGGAATCGCAAGTTGTCCACCTTTCATCTCACAGGTTCCAGACCCAGAAGCTTGGGTCGTGGATGCTCGATCAATCAGCTGGGAAGGGTTGTGGTCATTCTCCTACCCTCCCACGGTTTTGGTACTGAAATTAATCCAGAAGTTAAGGGGTCAGAACTGTCAGATGGTTCTGATTGCCCCTCTCAGATGGAACAACTCCTGGGTCTCCGATCTACTCAATCTAGGCGATAGATCTACCCAGGAAGATTACAGTCAGCACAAGTATTCGCAAGCAACCGCGGCCAGGGGTGTTCCACCCCTGCGTTCCACCCCTGTCCGGATCGTCTTTATGTTCAAGCTTGGCTCTTGTCCAGACAGCCTTGCAAGACAAACAATTTAAATCTTTGATTGCAGAGAGAATCTCGAGAGCAAGAAGGCCCTCTACTCTGAAGGTTTACGAGGGCAAGTGGCATGTTTTCAGGGACTGGTACCATATCATTTACATTGTTCATCTGAGTGTCACAATCCCTTAACTGGCCAACTTTTCTCTGGCTTTTCGAGGAGAAACAGCTGGCTCCAGTTAAAATCAAATGCTACCGCTCCATGATATCAGACACATTCCGCCATTCTGGTACATGTGCTATCAGCCATGACAAAGATTTGTCAGATCTTTTAGACATTTTAAAAATTCAATCGACTTATATCCCTCACCCTGTTTCCAAATGGAATCTGTCCTGGGTTTTAACATGACTCATTTCAGAATGTATTGAGTCTTTAACCCACGATTAGTTAAAGCTACTATCATACAAATTGGGTTTCTTGATAGTCTTAGCTTCAGCATGCAGGGTGAGCGAGTTACATGTCCTTTCTAGTGACCCGAACTCTCTTCCGTTCCGATCAGAGGGTTTGATGGTCCTCTTGACGCAGCCAGGCTTAGTAGTCCAAAATAGATTACCATACATTGGCGATCAACGAGTCATCATTAGCTCGCTTTCTTTATAGATAAGTCAGGATCAACAGCCATGTAAGATCCTGTTTGTGCACTCTAGCACCATTTCAATGCATAGAGGTGAGTCAAGTCACATACAAACACCTCTTTCTTCTGGTGATAGCTGGGACATGATATATCACCATTCAAGCCCTTGCTTCATGGCTGTAGTGGGTTATACGCTCGGCGTACTCTGAGAATTCGCAAATCAGTCACCTTATAGAAGCTGTTGGCTGACATGCAGAGTCAGCCTTCTACAGTTTTATCTTCAAGTTTGTACTCGCAGAGGCAAACATTGATTCTAGTAGGTCTGGTGTTGGCAGCCCAGACGCCCACCAGACCCATGTGCAACAATCAGCACAGCCTATTAGCTTCGCTGGATTCGCCAGATAAATTTTCGTAGGTA
This sequence comes from Unio delphinus, assembly GCA_029339505.1. Lineage (NCBI taxonomy): Eukaryota > Metazoa > Mollusca > Bivalvia > Unionida > Unionidae > Unio > Unio delphinus. Next base: position 3,726,498 of record JAQISU010000064.1, read on the forward strand.
AGAAGATTTCAATAACTATCTTCTTAACCGTATAAAGGGGTCACATATCACGTGACCCTGGGCTGTGTTGCTGATTGAAAATTAGGAGACCGGGTTATCATTCACATGGGGAATCCAGCCATCATTCCCTAGAGGATACCCGGGGTGGAGGTCGGATGCTCCGCATTCCCTCCTCCTATTACTTATTCTCCTAAAGTAATGTGATCGGGGAACGTATTCAAAGGAGAAAGCAAATTTTTTAGTAAATTATGTTTCTTCGAGAATACTTACCCGATCACATTACTAAGAAACCCTCCCAACCACCCCGCCATGCGAGCATCCTCGTGTTTTATGTACCGCTCAGCTTAAAAACTAAAGAAGCGGCACCTAGCGGGTAGCAAGGGGAGGTAAGGGGCAAGAGTTATTGCCCTTTGTCTATATGACATAGACAGGAAAGACGAATTTTCGTCTTTTGGTAGGGCTGGATTCGCGAGGTAGCAGGCTAATATCCCTAAAGTAATGTGATCGGGTAAGTATTCTCGGAGAAACATAATTTACTAAAAAATTTGCTTTCCCTACTAATACACACTGTGAAATGGGTATAGTATAACTTTTCCCTACTAATACACACTGTGAAATGGGTATAGTATAATTTTTCCCTACTAATACACACTGTGAAATGGGTATAAGTATAATTTTTCCCTACTAATACACACTGTGAAATGGGTATAACTTTTTCCTACTAATACACACTGTGAAATGGGTATAGTATAATTTTTCCCTACTAATACACACTGTGAAATGGGTATATGTATAACTTTTCCCTACTAATACACACTGTGAAATGGGTATAACTTTCCCTACTAATACACACTGTGAAATGGGTATAAGTATAACTTTTCCCTACTAATACACACTGTGAAATGGGTATAGTATAATTTTTCCCTACTAATACACACTGTGAAATGGGTATAGTATGATTGTACCATCTGATATACACTTCAAAAATGGTTGGACTATAAACTGTTCAATCTGATACTGTGAAAATGGGTACAGTATAAATTTCCCAATCTGAAAAACACTCTGGGTGTTGCATAAAATATCCAATCTGCCTTTCTGGACACATTGTTTCACATCAACCAAAATAATTTCTTTATACAAGTAATTATCTCCCTTTGAGGACACATTGTATGACACCAACAAAATTGTATAAAAAAAATCCCAATTTCAGAGTCAAATTTACAAGTGTTACGATCTCCAAAGTAGAACTTCCAGTGATTGTGTCAGCATAGAAGTCCTCATTACTGCTGGTGTGATAAACTGTGTCATGAAAAGATCATACCTTTTATCGTAAAGTTGTCCTTTAGCAGTGACTTCAAAAACATATGCATCTTTAATCAAAGAATGCCAGCTACAATCTTCATTAAAAACAAAGAACTTCTCATTAAAGAAACTTAAATAAAATCAACTTAATCTGATGGATTGTTGCATTTTCTAATGTGACTGGAACACATTTATTATGCTGTGAAAGTTTTCTTTTCAAAGGAAGAAAGTTTGTTCTTACGTTTGCTACCAATGGCAACATTAAAAAAATGCAAACTAAATATCCATTCTTTTGAAACTAGATAACTGAAGATGGGGTATCTGGCAAAGATGTTTCTTAGAACTTTTAAATCGCTCACATGTTTTCATTTCCCTATGAATAGCCTCATCCCATGGGTAGCCTCAGCTGTCTCCAGCTGAATAACACCAGGCCAATATTAAGTACAGTACATGTACAAAACTATAGAAACATGCTACACTATTGTAGTGAAACGTTTAGTGATAATTGGATATACTAGTAGAACAAATGAGGACTATTATATATATATATATACACACACACACATTAGTCCCCCTCTTGAACAGCCCCCCCCTGACCAGCGGCCACCCGCTTCTTATGGCCAGAATCCCTTGGCACTGCCGAGTTTGTATTCAAAAGTACCCCTCAAGAGCAGCCACCCCTCTAACACAACCAGCGGCCAGCATTTTAGTACAAAAATGTAAAATGTCCCCCTCATGAACGACCACTTTTGTTTCTTCAAATGTATCCAGAACCAATAATTAATTCAAATCTTGACGTAAGGTAAGCAATTTTGATTATCTCTATCTCTGAGTGTCAAGTCTCCGTTACAAGTGTTGATTAAAGATTTATAGTATATCATAATCAATAAAAGTCAATACCTGCTCGCATATCACACTTACATCAAGAAAGAAAAAATAGTAACGAATATTCAGTTTAAAATAAATTTGTTATTATAACAAAAAGAACCTTTTAATGATTAATATTTTATTTAGACGAAGATATTTGTTTTGAAGTATGTAGCTTTCTTACTACATACATTACATATACATGTACTTCTCATGATAAATTTAGCCCCCCCCCCCCTCTGGAACTGCCACCTGTCATAAATATACGACCACTTTCCCAGTGCAGAAGGGGTGGCCATATAAGAGGGGGACTACTATATATATATATATATATATATATATATATATATATATATATATATATATTGTTACGGCTATTGGATTTAAATTATTTATTTTTTAATAGTTAAATCTAAATTTGTCATTTAGGGTTTAATATTTATTCATTAATTGGGAGATTTTTTTCTAGAAAATTCAGTTTGACCTAGACTCTTAGTTGTAAACAGGCTGACTATCCTTTAATTGTAAACAAGTTTTGACCTTGGCTTACAGTGGATCTAATTCCTGACCTTGCTTTGGACATTGTCAACAAGTATCTACAACTATTGGTTAATTTCAAGGACAACTTTTTATTTTTAGTAATTCGTGGCTTATTTTCTTCTGGTTTATTCTTTTAGTATGTGACTTGGTGAAGGTAGCTTCTTTCTATGACCTTCCAGAATCACGATTCCTTTTTGTTTACGAGGGAATTACATATATATATATAGCTGTGTTTTGGAAGCTAAAATCAGTAGATGTTTGAGCTTTATTATTATTATTAAGTTGTGTATTTCATGTTTGAGTGTTCTGGACTTTGTGTCAATTAATTGAAGAAAGAAGAATTATCTGGAAAAGGACATATGTTTCATAATTTCATCTGGATGATATTAAAACAAGAACTGCATCACGTGACATTGTCAGCCATTTTGGATTACATCATCAAGATTCGAACCTGGAACTATTAGAACATTTATTTATCAGGACTTGCAATTCCATTAGTGGATTATTTTGTGAATTCTGTATTTGTTGGATTTGATTCTCTAAAACCGTAAGTTTATTTATGTTATGAAAATAATTGTACTTAAATAAATCATTGTTAAAGTTTTACAAGCTTGTTAGTTTTCACTCTTTCTGTGTTGCTGCTTATTCGAGCCTAAGCACGTAACAATATATATATATATATATATATATATATATATATATATATATATATATATATATATATATATATATATACATACATATACACACATACACACACCTGATGATATAAAACTATTTAACAGTCTGATTCAACTTGTCAAGAATTATTAAAATTGCCTGAATTTTGACAAACAGAAGTATACCAGAATTCATTGTACTACACTCTGCAAGACTTACGAATGACATAAACATAGATGTACTAAATTATACTAAGTAAGAACAAGTGTAACAAGTGTAACAATGTCTCAATGTACTCTTTATACCTTCTCCTTCTGCCGACTCTCCCAATTCAACATGCCGGAGGTCTGGCATAGAATCATCAGCATCCTTCTCTTTATCCATACTATGGCATTAGCTGGGGAAGCTGGAAAAAAATGGACTGACTGATGATTGCTCTCTTTTAATGTACAATTTCAAGTATTTATTTTTATATTTCATTCCTGTGTTTCATGCTATTAGCAGATAACTGACAAAGTAAGAAGCTTGTCTGTTTTGCAAATGTCCATGCTAATTAAAACACTGACAATGTTATTGTTGAAAAAATAATCCTTCCCAATTGTATGCAATATTTCAGTTTAATTGTTCTTATCGCTGATGTTTTTCTAATTCCATATTTCTACATTTAGTGTGATATTTTAAGCTAGTTGTCACTGACACTGTTGCAACTTGAGAACAGGATAATGGGCTTATTAGAATTTTCTTTCTTATGTCACCCAAATTTTCACTTTACCCACATTTTTTCATCAGGAAGAAAGTAAGACATAATACCTAACACTTTCCTTTAGTTGATGTCCATCGAACTATATAATGGCACTAGAAATGGCAAAAGTTCCAACAGGGGATGAAAGCTGTAAACTAGCAAATTATATAAATTTTACAAAACAAAAGTGGTATTTAAAACATTCTTTGTGTTTCTGCTGACTTTCAATGTAAAGTTTTTCATGGGCTGCTAAAGTATTTTATAAGATGAAAGTACACCTATGGTGATGATGGTTTAATTTAATTCAAGGATGAAATGTGTGTGTAAAAAAAAAAAAAAAAAAATATATATATATATATATATATATATATATATATATATATAAACATTATTTAATCAATGAAGTTTTAATTTTGTACAGAAAAGGTAATTTTAAAAAATGGGAATTATTGTAATAAATGCTGGCAGACAATGAGTGAATACTAAATATAAAACTGAGCAGGATCCAGAAAAGAAAATTAAATAGTATCATTTCACGATGGATAAAAAATTCAAACATAAATTAATTTCAGAATTAAAATGTATGTTATAATATCTATATGTCCAAGAAGAGATGATAGTACAGAATTGACAAAAAGTTAAGATGGCAAAACTATCAAAACACATATAACTATCTTGTTGCTTTACTTGTACATTGACTACTACCGGTATGTACAAAAACTTTGGACCCAGTATTGCCGAAATGGATTAACTAAGTATGTTTCTTCAACAAAATGAATAAAAATATTAATGCATTCCTGGCTTCCATCACATTCAAGCTAAATGCATTGCAGGTCAGTGGATATAGAAACATGTTTTTTTTTTTTTTACCTCTGTCACAATTTGAATTTATTAGAAGAAAAAAGACATCACTATAAGACTGACTAAAGCAATATGACATTAGATTTAAGAAAAGCATCAATATGGGCTGCCAAGTGTCTGATATTCCTGAAAATTTTCTGCTTAGATCCATTGTTAGTCAACCTCAGAACACATCGACATTTAGACAGAAAGACAGTGATTTAATAAAACAAACAACAAATATCTGGGGAGGTGTCTTAAACTGTAAGACTAGACTATGAGTACACAATCTGTATCAAAATCACTTGAAAGAAAGTCTGTTTTGCAATTCATTATTACTAAAATATTTACAAAACATAATATAGGGATGTATACTAATATATATATATATATATATATATATATATATATATATATATATATATATATATATATATATATATATGGAAAACATGTAAATATTTGTGGTTTGGTTTTGGAGCTTTTTGAATGTGGTGTCTCTAGTGACCAGTGTTATCAATAAAGTACAACAAAATCTGTAAGAATATGAAATCACTTACCAGTGCTATAATCACATGGGTCATGTAAGAATTCAACACTATTTCTGTAATGGGTGTCAAATTTTAGAATTTTATGCTACAAAGCTTTAAGTGGCAAGTATTCACTTCATTTGGATTCATATACATCCATATTCCTTTGGAAAGTCATTATTTAGATGCCATGAGAGGCAAGTTTGGCAAAATCAATGTTAAAGTACGTAGACATTTTTGGATGAAATGAGCCTAAAGGTGTGATCCAGTACAATCTGGATTGAATGTCACATGCTCTGATGTCACAATAAAAGCGAGGCATATTGATAAATAAATTATTTTTGCCCTCAACTGCGACTATTCCACTTTACGTGCTCTTATTTTGACCAAAGTACATGGTCCACCTAGTTCGAGTTTCCTCTGACCCTTTCCACCCAATTTGTTGAATATTTGGATATTCATGTTGGGGTGTAGGCCAAATTTCAGCAATGATGTACTTTCGTCTCGTCTATCAGCAGATTAAAGACATAACAAATGCTATGTTCGCGATTTTTAGAAAATAAATCATATTCCTATCGATTTCAATCAGGAATATCTCGATGAAAGATCGTTTAAGTTTGCTGGGCAGGCAAGTAATCGGATACCCCATGCCGACACCAGACGGTGTGAGCGAATTCCAACTTTTTAATAGGGAATGTGCTCTGGCCCTACACCCCAACATGAATGTCCAAATATCAAAAAATGGGGTGGAAAGGGTCAGAGGAAACTAGGACTAATGGCCACCATTGTAAAAGTCCGAAGCAACAGATAATTTTCATCTTGAAGTATCCTGGTGACAGTTAAAATGCAGATCATTCATTTAAATGAGTAAATGCACATACTTGATCCATGTGAATTGTACTCTATACATGTACACATTTTAAATACAGAGAAGTGATTTCGTCTTCTCACGGATAACGTCGTACGTTATTGATACAACGTCTGACTCCTGTAATTATGCCATCTCAAGTTTTATTGTTGATTTAGTCCATATTTGAGCACTGTGGCTCGTATCATTGCTTACAATTTAACTACTAGTATTATGAAATAGTGTTATAATGGATGACTGACAAACTGTAAGCAAAGAGACTACAATTATAAGCCTCTGTGTATTCGAGTACTTAGTATTTCAAAATAAAAACAAGTACCAAAAAGACGTTTTATATTTATATGCTAGTCTTACTTCACCATTTTAAAGCTATATATAGCTTTAAATAATCCATGCAAAGAAATAAATGATGCCAAATTCAAATCCTCATTCGTAACAAAATTGATATTTCTGGAACCAGGAAGTAAATATTAACAAGTAAAAAGCCCAAAACGAATTTGCGCGAGTGCTTTTTCCGGTTTTTGCACATATGCCCGGAATTTACACTTGAAAAAACCCACATTTGGACTGACTTAAACAAATGAACTTATATTTAATAAAAATTTCACAATTCAAGTTATCTCTGCAAGTTATCACATGTATTCGACGCGAGCTTAATTTTGAAGAAAAAAATAACATGAAAGAAACAAAATTTATACCCATTGACAACATTTCTTCAGGTTACCCCGATGACCTATTTTGACAAAGTACTCTATCTTATTATACAATAATTTTTGGAAGTTACCTACTTTGTCTCCTATATTATTGTAGACATGGTCCTTTGTCAGAACGGGCAATGGGAGTGGTCTAATGAAATCTTGTCATTCGGTATGCTTTTATTTTCCTTCAGGTTACTGCTCATTTTTAACATTAAGGTTGCGTCAAGCATCTATACAATCTATAGGATATAAGGCATTTGGCTTGCAATGATGTCATTACAGTTATTTTTATAGTCATCGTTGCAAGCATCCGGAAGAACATCTGCTACGTTTCTTGTTTACCGCCCTTGTGTCTAAACAGTTAATAGAATGAATATCACTTAGCCATAGTCGCTAAATTAGAAACAAAAACGATATCTAACAGGCAGACTGCATCGTCCATTGAAATTTAAATCTATTTAATCAAAACATGGAGTTGGTGGAAATATAATGCTGAGATCATAGCTTTTACTTGAAGGAAGAGATATATTTCAAACTAGACTCTTACTCATAGTTTTGTACTTAAAGGAAGATATAAATTTCAAATTAGACATAACCATTCATACAAGATGTATTCACAAATCCAGCAAAAAAGAAATGAGAATATTTCTAATGGAACAAGTTATAGTATGAAAAATGTAAAAAATGTAGGTGACCCCCATCCCCGGGTACATTTTACTAGACAAATGGAACTTCAGCTGAAGTTTTTTGACTGTGGAAGGAAAGCCGACCTGTTTCTATCTCTCATATGTTGGAAAGGTGTTAAATCGTTCCTGTCAAATAGAAGAAAGTTAAAAACACTTTTAACGACCCCAGCTCTACGACATGTCTACCCGTTAGTTGTTTCTTGCATACCAGGTCACTGACCAATGTAATAACTTTGGTAGGTGGAATGTTGACCAAATTGTATTTTTCATACACATGTAGAGTCGGTCTAGAGAGAAGATTGTCATTTAGCCTTTACATTACAAGCCACTGATCAATCTTGCTCTCTTAGTTATCATTTTGACCTAATGGTATTTTTCATCCACGTGTTGGGGCAGTTTAGCTGTCTGGGAGGAACCTAGTGGGTCCGTTTAAAGACTTGTAATATATAAAAGAACAATTTGCTCAAAAAAGTTAAACTTTAATTTCTTTTAAATCTTTAAAACAAACTTAAAGTCCTTGGTCAATCAAAATGGTTTTAAAACATAAAAAAAACGATTTTGAAGAAATCAGTATGGTGTCTCTTCAACCACAAGAAGTCAATGAATAAGCGACATAAACCAATACTACTACTACTACTACTACTACTACTACTACTACTACTACAACAACAACAACAACAACAATAATAATAATAATAATAATAATAATAATAATAATAATAATAAGTAGTAGTAGTAGTAGTAGTAGTAGTAGTAGTAGTAGTAGTGGACGTAGTACTAGTGGTAATATTACTATGGTAACACTTGATTACGGTATCAACCAATCTTACATGTAGTCCTCATATAATAGAACACAAATTATAAAAATGCAACTTATATGTACAAATACAACAATCTCTAATATAAACTATAGTAATAACACACACACACACACACACACACACACACACACACACACACACACATGCGCGCGTGTATAAAACAAGGATAAGCTAACTGTTCATGTAGGATTGGTTGCTAGGAAAGCAGTGGGGATATCCAAATTAAGTATCTCAGTTTGAGCTACGGCACAATCGTAAAGATTACATTTATTAAAAGAAGAGATTTTTGTTTTTATAATAGGGTTTCGGACTATACTAGATGGTTTGTTTAGATTGGGGGTTGAACATATGCAATAAAAAGTTAGAGTTTGAAATGAAACTTTTATGTGAATGAATATATTTGAAGAGGGAATAAGAAGATCGTTGATATATCGTGGAGTCACGTTTTAAAATATTCATAGGAATAAATAGATTCAATGTACTTCACTTCATGATTAAATGGTATGCACTATAAATTAGGCAACTCATTTATGGATGTACTGTCTTTTCTTGGAGTTTAATTACCTGATCAAGACAGAAGCATTTAATTTTCCATGTGGTACAACCAATATCAAATAAAGACAATTCATATCTATTCTAAAAAAGTTAGTGTAGATTATGGCGCATATGATGTCAACCTGTTCAATAGGCAACGGCAGAACATAGGCGCATTGTTTAATTTTCATCATCATCATCATCATCATCATCAGTCTCTTGACCTATTGCGGTCGTTGAGGCACTGTGCTGCTGAATATCTGACCAGTTCCCTCCATTTGTCTTGATCATGTGCCAATGCCTTTGTCTCCGCAACAACAACAACAACAGCTACGAGAGTTTATTGATGACGCCTACATGTACACCATTTGAACAGTGGCAGATGCTTTTTATCTCTTCGGGAAATGGACCCACCCGCCCATACACGAATCCAATAGCCAAAGGCTAAGGGAGTAAACCCTTTGAGAAAATCCGGAGTAGAGACCCTAAGGCAGCTGGACAATGTACTACATCCCCTTCTGGCAACTCCTTGGTCTGGAGAGGGATGGGCTCATCCAGACGACTTTTGCATAAACACACTGATGATGCTGATCAAATCAAGTCAACAAGGACCGCTCATGCTGTTGTCCGCCAGGATGGATGTGACAAGTTTGCGACTGATACTTTGCATAAACTTAGAGCGCGAGACAGGATCGCTATCGTCACATGGAACATTAGAACTCTGGCGCAAATTGGAAGACTCCAAGAGTTGACATATGAGCTGGAGCACTACACATGGCACACTCTTTGACTCTGTGAAGCCGGATGGATAACTCTATGAGAACACCAAACTGAAGATGGGCATTTATTCTACTATAGTGGAGAGTTGGCCAAGTCCATAAATGGAGTAGGCTTCCTTGTAAAGAAAGCCATCAAGGGGTCTGTGCTTGAATGCCTCCCAATATCTAGCATAATCATCTCCATTCGTCTAAAAGCATCTCTATTTAACATCACAATTTTCAAAGTATATGCTCCAACTACTGATCATTATGATGGAGAAATAAAGAAGTTGTATAAACACACTCCAGGATATTCTAAACATGGATTTTAAAATAGATATCATCAGCATCCAAGGAGACGGGAATGCCAATGTTGGCAAATATGCTCTAAAAGACTGGGATGATCACTGTAGACCTTCTTGCAACAAGCTTTCCAATGAAAGAGAAAGACGGCTGCTCGAGTTCGCAATCTACAACAGCTTGGTACTAGCCAACACTCTTGGCCAACATAAAAGTTCACGATGCTGGACATGACACGACCAAATGGAACAAATCATAACCAGATCGCCTACATACTGGTTCAAAACCATGTCCGATCTGGCATCAATAGCGCAAAAACAAGAACGTTCCCAGGTATTGATGTTGGGAGTGATCACGACCTCATGATTTATGAACTTCCGAGTAAGGCTAAAGCAAACTAACAAGCCAAAGAACATCAGGCTCAAATTCAACCTTGAACAACGGAATGACTCTAACATCTGCAAGTCATTCCTTGCCACAATTGGAGGGCAATGTGCTCCACTCCTTGTGATGGATGTTGATGTTAACAGACACGTTCAACAGAGTCATGACAACAGCTGCGCCAAGGGCATCATTGGCCTCCATCGCCCAAGGTAAAGATCATAGGTTACAGAAGAGATTTTGAATTTGTGTGATGCCCTAAAAGACTTCAAAAATACTAGACACACAACAGGGGCGAATGGAGTATCGAGAAATAAACAAGAATATCAGACAACAATTGAAGAAAACAAAAGAAGACTGGATTGAACAAAAGTGCGCAGAAATATAGAGCAGACCGATAAAGAATAACAGCAAAAAGGCATTCCAAATTGTGAAAGACCTCACCAGACAGAAACCAACCAAGAGTCAGTTCCATTCAAGACGAAAATGTAAATTGCCTCACAGAAGCGAGCGACATTGCAGAAAGATAGACTGAGTATTGTAACGAACTCTACAAACATCAGTCTACATGAGACCCAGTGGTGCTTGAGGTTCCAAACTCCACAAATGATGATGATTTCCCCATTCTCAACGAAGCGGTGGAGTCAGCAATACGATTACTGATTAATAGGAATGCAGCTGGAGTAGACAATGTCGCAGATGAACTTACCGAGAATGGGATATGTGGAATCATTGATAGAGCTACTAACAAAAATCTGCAACACGTTCTGGCAGACAGGTGAATGTTGAATCATTTAACCAACCTTTGTTTTAAATTTAAATTATCTGTTAAGATCCTTCTTAAAACTTTTGAAAATGACTTTAAGATTACGATGATGTTTTAAGTAATGAGCCATTATCGACGCATAACGGGCTTGCACCAAATATATAATAATAAAATACTACTGTGGAGATCCGTGTATAGGGTGCACAATATTTGCAATTATCAATCAATTTATAATCAATACTATACAAAGAAGTGCTCTTCATCAATCTAAATCTAAAATTAGTAACGAATTGTAGCTATTTAAACAATTACAATTGCAATAATTGTAACCAGATTTATCGTGAATTTACAATTTAACAAGATCATGGATACATTCCTAGATTAAGCTTGATGTTGACATAATTTACCGAGTTGCTGACCTTCAGTTGCTTAGATTAAATAAACAGATAACACAGGGAGACCATCTAAATACAGCTTAAGTACTAGTCAACCTGTACATGGAGATACATTTAAAGTTATGCTTCGATATTACGTCAACAATAGTAAACAAATGCAAGCAATTTCGCAAATACTGAGTGAAATGTAGAATATCAACGAATCATGGTATTTTGTGCTTCGAATGTATCATTTACTTATTTATTGTGTTTACTTTTTTGGGCTGTTATTGAATCGTGGTGTAATTGAACTTCGTTGTGCTTTATTACCTCATAAATGATAATGTTTGTTTCGTCTGAGGTATATGGTTTTAAAGACATATGATGTCGAGATTCTTGTCTCATACCACCTCTTGACCTTGACGGACCGACTGCATATCACATCGAACCAAATCTTGAAGGTTTGAGTTTGTTTCCGTTTTAGATGTTGTCGTTAATGAATAAAATATTACAGATAATTGATTGAGTACACGACACTAAAGCATGCAGAACGGATGTTGGCTATTAAGGAAACGAAACAGGCTGGCGCCTTGCACATAATTTCAAGAGCAATGCGTAAATGTCGACGATCTCATTAGCAAAATAAGTGAAATTTATAAGAAACAAGGATTTGATTACATACACAACATCTTATCTTATATATGAAGACTCAAACCGACATTTGTCTTTCTTTCTGTTTCACATCCTGCTTGCCAAAGAAGTCGCGAGTTTGGAACTCGCTGCATAACAATTTTTAACACTTTTTTAAACTTCTTTTTTAATTTGCATCTTCAAACTTTCTTTTTAACTCGCGATTAAAATTTAAATTTGTATTTACGCTCTTGTCTTTATGTTAAAACTTTATTTTATGACGGGCAATTAAGTTAATAAAGATATATGGCAAAACTTACCATGACCCATGACCTGTCATTCATACTTTCTAGGTCATAGTTGTAAACGGATACACATTTCATAGAAAGAGATAAATAGGTCAAATAAATAGTATATCCTATCTGCGCAAGCTTAATAACATTTGTCATATATTAACACTTGGATATATATTAACTCTGTATGCTCTTCTGTTAGGCCTTTTGTGTTCTATTTTATTAAGTTTGTTTAGTTTTGTATTCTTACAAAAACCAATTTAAGAGAACACCTACTTTTTCAAGTACAGGTCGGTTTCTTCTACTCCGTTTCGAAACGTTTTTGAGTATTCTGTTTTGACAATGTATTTGATCTGGGAGAAAAGAATTCTTTAAGTAATGAAAAAGTGTATTGTTTTTCCAGATCAATTCAATGTAGGACCTTATAGCAGTTTATTTTAAACTTATAGCATTCGGGTTTCCTTTTCGGGACATTTGTCTTATCGGCGTGCCCCTTCTCCAGGTGCCGTAGTGTTGGTTTCTGTTTGCGATGTTTAGTCATTTATGTTTTACAATGTGCACTTGAACAATTTCTTGTACCACACTTTGGGAAACACTGCCTTAGAATATTCATTATTCAGAATAGGAAGCACTTTTGCAAATGTCGCTTTAATGATTATTTGCTGACAGTGGCAGAAACACAATTTTAGTACACATTTCAATTTTAGCATAACAGTATTTAATAAACACGTGCATAACTTGCATTAGCTATCGATAATATATTATTACTTGTTAGAAGTTTTATAACTGTATCAGTCTGCAAGGAAATGTTTATAATTGTAGCAAACATTAAGGTGACCCACATTTTGTCATCCGAATTCTGCTCCCAACATAATGATCCGAAGTGTCAATTTACTGCCGCAGTAATGACGCTTGCGCTGTAACAGAGAGAGAGAGAGAGAGAGAGAGAGAGAGAGAGAGAGAGAGAGAGAGAGAGAGAGAAAACAACGGAAAACAATAAGGTATTATTTTATACAAATTAAGAGAACATATTAAAGATAACCGGTCCCGTCCTTCACTTTACAGCGTTAGATGTAAATCTAGCAAGTTGATATTGAGCTAATTTGGTAAAATATACTTCTACATAAACCTTCTGTACAAGATAAGAGGCACGACGTAGAGCAAACGAATTTCATAAATATACCTAGTGATTCTCAGTGTATCTACAATGAACAAGCATACCGTAATTGGTAATAAAACGGAAAATGTGTATGGCTTTTATTTGGTTATATTGTTGACTATTTCTGGTTCTTTCTTTTCTTTTCTTTCTTCAAACTTTGTATTTGGTACTTATTATAGGCTTTATATTTTCCTTAATTTGATTCCTTTTTCTGATTCTTTAGAGACTAGTTGCTTTAATTGTTTTAAACAAAACAATCTAGAGATGAATTGCATAAGTCTGATAGATTTGGACATAACTTAAAAATTGTTTGTGGAACTTTAAATCACTCTTTCGTTCTATTATATTAGCAAACACTCCTAATGCATCAAATTTGTTTATAAATATCTTCTCATATTTTAAAAGCCCACATAACTGTTGACAAGCATACACTATCTATCCGCAATTTTGCAAGTATCTGATTAAAATAGTGACGCAGAATCATGTATATATTAGCAAAACTGTATAACTTATGAACATGTCAATAATTACGGGAAATAAATTAGTGTGCTCATTTCATGTCGACTGATTTACCCATGTCATGGGATTAGAAAATTATATGTTTATATTTATCAGGAAAAGGCAACAATTTTCAACCAAGCATACGATGCACATTTGCTGCAGCCGTGTTCTCTCTCTCTCTCTCTCTCTCTCTCTCTCTCTCTCTCTCTCTCTCTCTCTCTCTCTCTCTCTCTCTCTCTCTCTCTCTCTCTCTCACACACACACACACAAAATAACACCTTTAAATGTACCTTAGTAGTATTTAAGGTTTTAAGTGAAACCGGCCACGAAGGGTCATATGTTCACTATTTTACACTACCAATTAGTATGGTAGTGATTTAGATTTTCCCGAGGGGAAGGAATGGTGCCACACCCCCACAGGCATTTATGCATACAAAGTATGCTATTTAATTTGGTCGTCATGTCGCGCCCCTAGAAGGGGCTATCGACATGAATGAGAGACTTAGGGGAGTGGGAATAGAACAGCCACGTACTCAACCCTATCAACCTATCGGAAGCTGCAGTGCTAGAGGTGCAACTGCACCAAATGGTGACTAGTGAAAAATGGTTTTCACGTCGTCTTTTGCTGGTGTTGATGTCTGGCCGAGGAAAAGGATCTGTGAACTGGCACGCTCTAGCTTTATCAAATTGAGTCCAGTTGTAACTAGTGGACACCCTATACCGATATTGTGTAAGCCACCTGTGCAATTGAGTCAATCTTTCAAGTTATATTTTTTCCTAATCATCCTAACATTCTAATTTTTGTCTAGTACATAGTGTATATTTGGTGTGTTCCCTATAAATTTTGTAAACTAGGTATGTCAAGTGACATGGGCAGGTTGCTCAATGTCAGGTTAAATGGGTTGTTAATTTTGATGGTGGAGAGCCAAAAATGATCAAGTTTGATTTTGAAGAACGAGATTGTCGAATAGAGTTTCTGAGCCAAAAGGAAACTCTGTAAGTATAAATAGCCCTTAAAAGGGCTTTTTGATGGAGGGTTACAGGGTGTAACCGTAGTTACCTCTTTCTTCTGGTGAATCCATGTGTCCTTCTTGGGTGTCTTGCTTTTGTTGTTGTTCCTCCATCTTGATGTTGCCTCCTCCCGTCGTGTCCATTCCGTGTTCTTCCTTAATTTTGGAATACTTTGTGCTGTTATTAAAGTAGAGTATACAACCTCATATGACAGCCTATTCTCGCGTTGGTAGTTATTCAACGTAAAAATTTAGTTTTTAGAGTACTTAAGGTAATTGTGTGAATTTTTATTGCAGCGTGAGCTGTCTTGCTAGATGGTCAGGTTTGACCATCTAAATCATGTTATAGGCTTTAGTTCTTATGGCTTAGTTTATGATGCAGCCTTGTGCTGCGGGGCCGGATAGTCTGGGTATTGACTACCTTATAATGTTATTAATTTAAGGATCTGACTTAGAGTAAATAACTTTATTTGCAACATTGTGTCGCCGGGCCTGATAGTATTTGGATGTTGAGACTACCTCATATTTGAGGCCATTAAGCGGGAGACTCTTTTAAATGGTCACGTTTAGACCATAAGGATATCCCGGATTTGGGGGGCTTCTAATCTGAATTGTATCATAATTTAGTTGTATAAATGCTGTCAATGAGGCTGTATATAGGGAGAGTTGTAATAGCAAACAGAAGAGAGGTGGTTTCCTAGACACTTGTTTGTTAATTTTATATTGTTCTATACGTTGTTATTTTGGATATTTCAATGTTTATCTTTTTGCCTGGTAATTTCATTAACGTTACAGCATCCTGTTAGGTTTGGTTAGCACAGGTATCATCCGTGGAACGTTTTACCCAGTTTAGTGTAGGTAGGCTCCCCTTACGGAGTAACGGAGTCCTTTCTGATCCTGTACATTACCATTCCGTGTGGATGTGATTATTTGAAAATATAAGGTTAAGAACCAGGATTATTGTGTTATTTGGTCCTGGTGTAATTTAATTTTTAAATCTTATATTTTATCGATAAGCCCTGATGTTCTAAGTAATTCTAATATATTTTGAATTGTTTTTTGAGGGTTAGTGTTATTTAATTGAATTACTTCCGGGTATGTACCTGGTGCAGAGATGTTTAGCTGTTTAGATCTAAATATTTTCCTTTCCTTTTGGTTCTTTTTACAGTTATTAAATATGTGGTGTAAGTCTTCAGGTAGTTTACAGCTGAAGCAATTGATCTGTGTAATGTACCTTATGAATATCTGACTTAGTCCTAAATTATTTTTAAAAGAATGCCATTTTTTGTCTTCAAATTTATGATGCATATTTTCTTAATTAATTCGCATTTCATTTTGGTTAATTTAACAATGCCTTAAATATATGTTTGCAACAACCATTTTTTATAAAGAATGTAATGCTAAAAAGAAAAAGAAGAAGTAAATAAAATATAAATTATTGAATGTTCGCGAATTGGACTGTAGACGTTACGACGGAGTTAACCTGAGATAAATATACCGAACGTATATGCTTTGTAGCACCAGTATCGATGGTGGAGGAAGAACTCGGGAAATCTCTCGGAAAGAATCACCACCATACTGGCCGCCATGTAGAGTCTATCGTGTGTTGAAAAATGGCGTGTAACACTACAACAACATTCTAAAATAAAATGTTAAATACAGTAAAGTTTTGGAGATCGACAACAAATCGATTGCAAAAGACCTAGATACATCCACAGCATAGTGAAACGTAGCATCCTCCCCAGACTGTTGACAGGATAAAGATGTCCCCATTAGATGGTAACAACATAATGTAGCCATATGATGGTAACAATATGTCCCCATTAGATGGTAACAACATAATGTAGCCATATGATGGTAACAATATGTCCCCATTAGATGGTAACAACATAATGTAGCCATATGATGGTAACAATATAATGTCACCATTAGATGATAACAATATAATGTCCCCATTGGGTGGTAACAACATAATGTCCCCATTGGATGGTAACAACATAATGTCCCCATTGGATGGTAACAATATAATGTCCCCATTAGATGGTAACAATATAATGTCCCCATTGGATGGTAACAATATAATGTCCCCATTGGATGGTAACAATATGATGTCCCCATTGGATGGTAACAATATGATGTACCCATCTCAACATCTTGTCGATATAAATCAGTTAGACATAATTGCTGAGCAGCTTTTTATTTATTTTCTGTAATTCTATAATTAATTTCTATATTTGATATGCATATATTTTATGAGATTCAGTTGTGTACATGTTTTGGTTGTTTTTATATTTTTAGAAAACCTATTGCATCTATCGATATGTGAATACCATTGTCTAGTACTAAGTTGTGCGTATTTTGTATATACTTCATTGCATTTTAAGGCCATTATCGCCTGCTCGCCTCTCAGCAGTACATTCACAATACCAAAGTTCGTTCTCTAGTTAGTCGCATTTGTGCGTATATTTATTATCTCTCCAATTCCCTCTCGTTAATAGGTTCATAATACCTAAGGTAGGCAGCCTTGCGTTATGCGGACAGTCATTTTCACATAACATCCCTCTAGTTTGTACGTTCATGATACCAACATTAGGTAGTCAGAGTGATACATGTAAGTAGCATGTATCTGCATCTCTCTCTCTTGAGGCAATTACAACAGAGGACACTCTTCAACACTGTAGAAACAAAAAACAATTTCGGATATTTTAATGTCAGTGAGACCAAAGTCTAAATTACTGACAATTATATTTTGAAGTGACAATGAGTGTTTATTTTGAAGCTTCAGATTCAACTATGTGCGTGTTCGATGCGGATCAATTTAAAAAAAATTACTCATACATGTAGGTCACAATAGCAAGTGAATGTTCCAAAGTTTTTCTAAAAGAATCTTTATAAATAGACTGACAACTAAATCTGGTTCATGAAATGCACATTTGCACGTATGTAAAACAGCGCGTATAGCCCGTAATATTGTAACTACATTTCTTAATTACCTTGCAAACGAGACCTGATGTTTGGATACTGCGAATCACACAACGTCCTTACCGTTGAACGTACACATGCACTCCAAACACGTTAATAGGACAAGAAACAGCATGCTTTGTAATAATGTTAGGTTTATCGTCATCGCTTCCGATACAAAATAAAACTGTTCCCGTGTCTAAGTTTCAATTTGGTTAAGAAGAGTCACAAAGCAGCACCTAGAGTACTATAGTTTCCTTGCCGTGTGCAACATATACAGTAGTGCAGCTAGTAGATATCAGTAGCACTTCGAGATCTTTCCCAATTTTTTTTTTCTCGAGGCATTCCTGATCTCGGAATTGCTTTAACGACTTTTACTTCTAAAAGCATTTATATGCCCATTTCGTAGAACGTTTTTCTCAGTTTCGTTTGGTATGCTGTGTCCTAAACTACATGAACATTTGGAGTTAATACTTTATTGAGGAAGTGAGTCAAGTCATTTGGCCAAGCACATGCTACAGTTGATAAGATTGGCTGTTTCGATGTTGTAATCGAGCCCGGATTATTGATGAGAATATCACCTCTTATTTACAACATCTTATCATCAACATACACCATTTACATCTCCCGTTGATTGGGAGGTTTCATGTTTTCCTGTTGCCAACATCTTACCATTTTATATTTAACTATTATGTTTTTTTTATATCGCTGGTCGATGTTAAACCTTTCTTATTTTTGAACATCTGACCTATTGTATGGCGCTAAATAGTCTAAAAGTGCTGGTGCGCCGTTAAAATTCAAGCAAACAAACAAACAAACAAATTGATATTCTAATAAATATTCAAAACGTACGATAATTCTGGTCAAGCTTTACGCCCTGCGGAACGGATTTCTTGCTTTTGTATCAATTCTCCCTTTTCTAGTATTAATGAGGACGTAAATATAATGTTTAGTATTTGTCAGCATTATGTAACACCCTTTCTTGCTAATACGTCTTCATTTTTTGGTAATCATAAAGACGTGATGTTATTATTGATGACAGTAGTGTACACTATGTCATTGAGAGGAATGCACCTCAGTGTCTTTGATTACAAGACGGATAATAATTACATAGACGTATTCACCTTTAGAAGTGAAGGAACGATATACACAGCGGATCCCAATTAAACCAAAATGTACAAGCACTGAACTAATTACGTACGTTACGGTTAACAAATGATAACTACTATGCATCTGTGTCAAGAATTCCTTCATATGTACATTTGGGAATCATGAGTGCAAATATTAATTTAAGCTATTGCTTTTTGATCATACCCAAATGGACAGACCATCTGGTGAATACGATAATGGACAGACCATCTGGTGAATACGATAATGGACAGACCATCTGGTGATTACGACAATGGACAGACCATCTGGTGAATAAGATTTACAAGGACACATAAATATATTGATATGTGTACTGGTGAATGTACCATTACATTAAAATTAAATTCTTTTTCATTTTAACGTTTTGCTGTTTTCCGAACATGCATTTCGAAACAAAATTGAGCTATGAGAAGTCTCAGACATTGATAATTTTGTGTGTGGCAATATATTAGGACATTTTCTAACCATACTATCTGTTTTTATCCCAATTTACTGTCTCATAAATGTGTTTAATCACAATTTACTGTCTCACAAATGTGTTTAATCACAATTTATGCTGATTATTTTTCTCATACCGGTAATGGACCATATTTTCTCTGCAATCCTATCCATGAATTCGTGCAATTATGTAACAACTTTAGTATCACAACAAGTACATCGTTACCAGCAAACATATTCTAAAACTATTTTATGTGTAAAAAAGATATTTAGATGGTCATGTTAAATGTTTTCATAAAGACATATTTTCAGGATGAAATACATAAGATATTGAGAAGGTCATGTTAAATGTTTTCTCAAAGAAATATTTTCAGAACGGAATACATCAGCTTGATTTCTCTTCCTGTAAATGCGTGGTTAGTAAAGATATTTGTCCTAAAGAACGAGTACGTTATTATAGTTGCAGTATCGTGTTCCTAAAATATAACGTTTATGATAGTTGCAATATCGTGTTTTGGAGGATGGGAATAGCACGATAATATTGTTCTTGGATCTTCACTGACAAAATTTGCTGTAATGTTTTGTATATAGATAGTGTGACTGTTCAGGTGTCGTCTTGATAACATCTGATTAATGAAAATAGTAATTTTTTCTTAAATTTTTAAGGTAGAGATCCTAAATGAGTAATCAACCAGTTATTGTTATATATATATATATATATATATATATATATATATATATATATATATATATATATATATATATATATATATATATATATGTATATATATATATATATATATATATATATATATATATATATATGTATATATATATATATATATATATATCTGTGTGTGTATATCTGTCTGTCTGTCTGTATGCATGCATGCATGTATGTATGACACGAGTGCGTAAGCCTCTCTCTCCCAGTACATAATCTCTCCACCTGACAAACTCCTGAAGTACCTGTTATATGTGACTGTACTAGAACTTTTTAGAAGTCATGCGGCGGTTGTGGAGTGGCGAAGACATGGTTGGAGGTGACCAGTGGTAGTCGTAGTCACAAACATGTACGTATGAGACTTTTGGACAAGTTGTTCTTCTTCTCTATATCTAGAGCAGCTCTTTTTCAGAGCAACACTTCTCATCCTGGACAGGTAGGGGTGTAGAAACGGTGATCTAAACATTGCTAGCACTATATAGTCTGGCCAGTTCAACGCGACTGGCATACATTCCTGCGGTCCAAACCTAACACGACAATGGAACTGAGGAAAAATAACCATATATTAGAATGCATTGTCCGTGCTCTCAAAATACACGGGGCAAGACCCCGTAGACGAACAACCATTACCACCAGAGAACTAGTACGATACAGTTAATGACATCCGGTGTATTTAGGAAGGGTCACCGACGCAGACTGGAGGTGTGTACACTTTTTTTGGGAAAGGAATAGCAGAAGAATAGGACACGATCCATGTAGTGGGACGTGTCATTAAAATAAATCAACGGAGCCACCTCCCAGACCTACCAATGTGCATCAAGGAGAAATGAATACCTCCCCCCGCAGCTCCAAACGTTTCATGACAATAATAAGTACTTGTATATCATAGATGATATGACCAGATGAAACCAACAAACAGTTCTATACGGAATTGGATTTTATCATCACGTCTGTTTTGATCAATGACAAGCTGTTTTTGCTGGGTGCGTTTAATGCCAGAGTTGGTATGGACTAAGCTCAGTGGAGGGGCGTGATTGGAAAACATGGTTTTGACTAAAAAACCTAACAACAATGGTCTGCCTCTCGTGAGCAAATGTGCTGAACACAGCATTTTGATCTCTGATACCATATTTAGAGAAGAGGACAAGCACAAGACTATAAGGATGCACCAAAGGTCTCAAACACTGGCACCTAATAGACTATGTCATCACTAACGAGAAGTACATCAGAGATGTGTTCATCGCTAGATTAATGCGCAGAGCAGATTGCTGGACTGACCACAGATTTGTCATAACTAAGCTTAATCTACATATCATCCACCATCGTCACAAGCAACCAAATTGTGATACCTGTCCTCCGGCTGTAATTTCCAATACAGCAAGACAATGATTTGAGGCCTTACTGAAAAATGGTCCAGTTGGATGAGATGGTGACAGAAACAGCTACGTCATCCTGGGTCATTGGTCAAATGTGTACCAGGACTGGTTTGTTGAGTACCATGAAGACGTTGAGGGCTTGATTCAAGAAAAGAACAAGATATTATCTGAGTGGGAGAACGACCACAACTACATCTCCAAAAGAGACATTTCAAGCACATGCAGGCAAGGATGGATGGTGGGAAGCATGGCTGAGGAAATCAAGCAGTATGCTGATATATAGAACTCCCAAATGTTCTTTCGTACCATTTAAGATGTTTATGGTCCTCCCAGATCAGGATCCACCCTTCAGAAAATGGCACTTCAGCCATCAAAGACATAGAAGAGGTAAAATGTAGATGAAATGGGCACTTCATCCAGCTCCGCAATCGCCCATCTGATGTCGACAGAGCAACACTGCAACAAATCCACTAAAGACCAGAGATGGACTTGCCCCCCAGAAATGGACTTGGACGATATTTTGAGGATATTGGGACAGAAACAATTGTTGTATTCCAAGGAATCTTCACCAGGAGGAGATGTCTACATATCTACAAGACGTCACAAGAATACGGCGCTATAGCTGACTGCAACAGCTATAAAGGAATGTCTTGGGCCTGCATTGTAGGGAAGCTTCTTACCCGCACCATCCTGAACAGATTGTCACCACCATCCCAGAGGAACTGCTATCTGAATCACAGTATAGATGCTGTCCTAGATGCAACATACTCGACATGATCTTCACTGTGAGGAAAATACAGGATAAATATATGGAATATCACACTGATCTCTATACAGTGTTCATCGATATCACCAAGTTTTTTGTCTGTGTAAACAGAGAAGCGCTGTGTTTCGTTCGTAGAACAAGTGTCAGTTCAGAAGATTCATCACATTAATCCAGTTGTGGCATGACAACACGACAGAAGACTTGGCCAATATGGACTACTCAGAGCACTTCGACAGAAGTAAAAATCTGTGCTCACAGTTGTGCTGTTCAGCCTCTTCTTCACTGAAGTTATACCCCATGCTGTGAAGGACCTAGACATAGCAGTTTTCGTCGCGTATCGACTTGATGGATCCCTATTTGACTTGAGTCGGCTCTCTGCAAGAACAAAGCCAGTAGACAAAGATTACGTCTTGAAGCTTTGTTTGCAGATGCAAACTTACAAGCTTTGAACGCTTTTAGCACACAAGAAAAACCACCTATAGACGATTGTGAAGATATTTCCTCAGGCATCCTGTCTATTCGGTCTGACAATAAACCTGGTTAAAACAGAGGTATTCTTTCAGCCAGCTTTTTACGCAAACCCACCAAAATCTCAACATCAAGATCGAGGGGAGATGGTTGGAGAACTTGGAGCACTTTACATACTTATGAAGCACAATGTCTCAGATGAGAGAGAGAGAGAGAGAGAGAGAGAGAGAGAGAGAGAGAGAGAGAGAGAGAGAGAGAGAGAGAGTAATACACCAGAAGAAACTATAACAAAACACCTAAGGAAATATGACCATATACCAAACTAAAACGGAACATATTTTATTTCATTTACTAAATAGTTTATTATCACAATGAAGACGGAGTCATTTTCCACTTTCAACATGGCCACGTCTGAATATAAAGCAGAATTTTACGCGAGCTCTCATCAGTTTTCAGATTGTATGCCTTACCTTAGTTACCTTCTGTTAAAGTCAACAGTTGCACGACTTGTTCCTAATACAACCCTTTTCTTAACGGTAGATATGATATATTGTCTTACTGATCACAATTTCAACGAAATCAAATCATGTAAATGTATTTGATTTCGTTAAAATATGTACATTAGTTCATGTTTGAAAGGTGTATGGCATCTTTAATTGAAGTACCCCTGTTACAGATCCCGTTTTGCATTTGCACTCAGCAAACGGTAAATATATCTTAAAGTGCGTACTCAGAATGGAATAATATGACTTTGTTGAGCATCACATGTCTTAAAGTTTAAAGCAAATATGTCATCACAAACTTGCTGCGATTGGTCGATGACACCTGTCAATCGTTGAAACCAAACATACAACAGTATATCAACACCACGCCTAATTGAATGACCTGTTATACGCATGTCTTATATAGAAAGCGGCACATATTTCTAATCTAAAAGCCAAACGTCCGGAGTGTAACACAGAAGCAGTGTATATACCCCGATAAGCAGGAACTGATAAATATGACAGCAATAAATGCCTTCGCTTGGCTTATGCTGCTTATAACAGCTACGATGGTGAAAACAGCTTACAGCTGTATTATGGCAGGTACGTTATGAACAATGCCTTTATCTATTTGTCTTTCATTCCTTTTCTTTAAACACACGTATGGCTATGTGTATTGGCTATGTAGGCAACACGAATCCTTGTCATGATAAAATATGATTGTGATATGTTTCATATTTAAAACATGTAGATATTTAAAGGTTATAAAACATAACTATTCACCATTCTCTAAAGTGAGTAAGGTGTGCATTAAGTTCCTCAAACGACCTTGCTATGGCAGTATTTTCCCGTTTCATTAACAGTCCTTAATCTACGCACTGATGTAAAAACTCTCGTAACTTTAAAGCAGGACCTACCTGGCGTTACTTTTGTCAAAGATAAAAGAATGTCGGCATTTATTATATTGGGACTTCAAAAATTAAAACTAACCAGACCAATTCCGGGACAGAACACTAGTCATCGATACTTCTGATGATATCACGATATCTCTTGCCAAGAAACATGACATACTTGTTGAGAGATTATGTAGAGAGACCAACGCTGAGATTCCACCCTGTAAAAAAAAGCAAACACACAGGTTTGTAAAATCACAATATTGCGTGTTCAATTTACATTTAAACATGGATTCCACTAAATACAGCAATAAATCTATCATTAACCTTTAGCTGGCAAGGGGCTGCAGTGAAGTAATTTGTTATATATATATATATATATATATATATATATATATATATATATATATATATATATATATATATATATATATATAATCTATCTGATGAACGTTTGCAAGAGATATTCGTAATATTTTCTTTCTTGTAGGAAAATGGAATTGCTGATTCAAAAAGTATGTTTTTTTAACAACTATTCGCTTTAAGGATTGTTTCTATATACATGATAATAACAGATGGTCTAATGATTATGCGTTCCAATTCCATTTTTCAACTCAAAGCCTAGCAATATGTTTCATATATCAACATATTTTCGTTGATGTGCATAAACCGTAATCAAACGGCACAAAACTGTTAACGAATCATAATAAACGAATCATAATAAACGAATCATAATAAACGAATCATAAAAAACGAATCATAATAAACGAATCATAATAAACGAATTATAATAAACGAATCATAATAAACGAATCATAAAAAACGAATCATAAAAAACGAATCATAATAAACGAATCATAAAAAACGAATCATAAAAAACGAATCATAATAAACGAATCATAAAAAACGAATCATAAAAAACGAATCATAATAAACGAATCATAAAAAACGAATCATAAAAAACGAATCATAATAAACGAATCATAATAAACGAATCATAATAAACGATGTATCATTCAAAAGTCAGAGAGATAGTTTAATCAGCGCTTCATATTTAGATATTTTGTTATGTTTAAACTTGTGTCAGTCTTGACAGTGATTTTATTAATATATATTATGTTATGCTTGATCTTGACAGTGATTCTATTAATATATATTTTGTTATGTTTAAACTTGTGTCAGTCTTGACAGTGATTTTATTAATATATATTTTGTTATGCTTAATCTTGACAGTGATTCTATTAATATATACTTTGTTATTTTCAAACTTGTGGCACCCTTGACAGTGATTTTATTACTGTATATTTGCTTAAGCCACACAGTTTTTTTCCCTTTCTGCATTTAATAATTAATAATTAATAATTAATATCGCTAAAGCCTTCTTTGTGGACAGTATGTAAACGTATTGACAAGATATGAAAATGGAATCCTGATGCGGAAGCTTATGACGGTCGGCTTGATATATGTGCATTTATTCCCCCTAAAAAGTATTGTAGATAAAAGTTGTAGATTAGTCAATAGGTAGATGTGAATTACATAGTAGTTTAAATTCGAGATTTGGTCTGAAGATGCAATGTAATGTTCCCCGCCTTCACTTACGATACTCTCTTATTTATAGTGAGAAATGCAACAGATACGGAATGTTAGATCAGCACATTATTTGGTAACTGCATTTGTTTATACTAGCAATTAGTTTTCCTTAGTCCTATTTGAACGTATTATAATATGATTTATTTCCGTTTGTCTATTGAGAGGCTTTGGAGAAAGAAGTGTTTAACTGTTTATATTTGCATCCAACACAGTTTTTTCATGTTGAGTTCTAACACTCTTATATTTTCTTCTTTAGTTCTGGTTTTCTTAAACTCACTCCTTCACATTCGTTAACTTAATGGAATGGTTATATGTAATGAAGAAAGGACTACTCGTCGTTCTCACAAAAGAGTCACAATGACCCATTTTCGCCCTCTGACGATAAATTCAAACCTTTGCATATAGCCATATCTTATCGAACTTGTATTGTTTTTTGTAATACGACTGAAATGAGAGGGAACATACATATTGCTTATAAAACACGATTACTTGCTAGGAGTGCGTATTGCATTAAGAGGCTTTCAAAGAATAAATATGATTTAGGAATGCGAATCAATCGTTCGTTTGGTGAGATACTGGTTTATATGGCTTTACATAGGTTCATCGATCACAATTCCGAGAAAAACGTGGCGGTACCGTACGATGAGACGATGAGTCATTAAACATCGTTTATTATTAGCATGAAAAGCAAACGTAAACAGTTTATCAGAATGGTGTTAAATATGAAAAACTGTATTCGCAAATGTACTTCAAGACAGTGATAAATTTTACTGCTCAGGAACTAGACTAAGTAAACATGAAAATTTGATTCTCATATTAGTTACGAGAACAACCATCAATATCTTAAAAAATCTGAGATTTATCTATCTGGAAGTCAGCTGTACGACATCGTTCGAATCAGACATAACCATTTAAAATGTCGGAAATTGGACATTTTCAAAATTCATCGCTTGTCAAAAATAGACAACCACTTCGCGAAGCTCAGCATGAGGGAAGCAAGGCCTCTTACGTATCGCGATTTGTGAAGTAAGGCCCCTTCAGTATCGCGAGATGGGAAGTAAAGCCTTGTAGTTATCGCGAGATGGGAAGTAAGGCCTCTTAAGTATCGCGATATGGGAAGTAAGGCCTCTTAAGTACCGCGAGATCGGAGTAAGACCTTGTAATTATCGCGAGATGGGAAATGAGTAATTAAAGTAAACTGTCCCCAAAAGAAAGAATTCAAATAATATAGCGCACTGGGCAGACTTTCGTGTCTTAAATGAAGACTTTATCGTCGATAATTAAAGACTTTATCGTCGATAATTAAAGAAGAGTAAGTAGTTAAATATCTCAATGATAAACTAGTATTTATCGGTTTTATTCTGACCAATATGGCAGACACACCAATCTGACCGATGGTGTTAAATATGGAATAAAGTTTGTGCCATAGTTTGTAACCCATCCTAGTTGCATAAAACTGAATAAATGAATGAAAGCAAACCTGTCATTCCACTGCAGTTGTAATTTGCATTATAGCATATAGCATAACAATGGCCCAAATGACCAAAAACTAATCTTTGTTCAGATATGAGCAATTGTCAATAAATGTCTAGCAATTAGTTGCATCACGTATTTGCAAAAACAAAACAACGTTTAGTCCTTGCAGCATCTGGCCAATAAAAAGCCTCCTCTGTGAAAGACCCGACCGAATATTTAAGGTGGACCGTCTTATGAGTTTGTAAAGAAAATAAGTCTAAGTAAATCTATCCAATAAAGGAAGATAAGACTATAAAAGCAACCATATAAATAAAGCAAGCATTGCAAATGTTATCAGCTTAATGTAAGAAAAGGAAAAGTATTTGCAATCGGAATTGCCATTTGCATATGCGTGGAAAGTTTGATGTACCAGAAGTTTTTACATGTTGCAAAGGGAACCTGTCACCGCCATTGTCTTATGAAATCTGTTCATGAGGAATCATTCCATAACGTTTCTGCATCTTCATAATTAATTGAAAAACATTTTCATGTACTCCATATCCGTTTTGTATTAAATTAAAGTGTTCATTATTCCTTTCTGAGATTTTGCATTAGATTTTTCTGCTTTAAAAATGACTGGAAAGAGAGATAAACATGATAATTTGATTGTTATGCCGTTATGAGTTACTTCCCTTTGAAGTGTTGTAGACTGCTTATTCTGATCAGACGACCTTAGATTTTTTCAGCTTTAAAGATCAAAAATTTTAAAAGCAAAACATATTTAAAATTATATGAGTCTAAAATTACAAATCTTTAATTCTTCTTTACTTAGAAAAATCCGAAAAATGTTTTTACTTTAAAATGTACTTAAAATATACCTTCTTAAATGAATTGCAATACAGCCAAAGTTGTTCACGGTGCACACTGCTCCATTACATATCACTCAAATGTTCAAGGTGAAATAACAGTATACAGTGTACAAGGTAATTAGCGTCTTTCATAACTGAGTAACTAGTTGTTAATATGTATGTTCAATCTTTAAGTTATATATGCTATTGATAATATAACATTATATGCTGGACTAGACTTTGTCCACAATCATGCTCATTTCCGTTTTGACCCGAATTAATGATTTTGGTTTCGCGGTAAATGTATATTTCAGTTTGAGTCTGGATCTTTGGAACTCCAAAATGAATTGCCGGATCTTTTGTTTACTACACATTTTATGCTGCATTATTAGTACAAACTATTTCTTTATAGATTAGAATTTAGCTTGTAAACATGAAAAACATTGTAGAATGTTATTTTCTCTTAGGTTATGTCTTTCTTTAATCGTCATATTGCCGTTGATAACAATGACAGTGGTAGTTAAAATTTCATTCATCAGTTGCTTACTTGCTTACTACTTGCTTACAGAGATATAAATGGTGAAATGCATATAGAAAAAGATGGATACGAAATGAAATTAGAAAACCATATCACTGTTAGAAAGTGATAGTGATCCTAACTTTTGAAATGTAAAATAACACAAAACTGTAATATTTACGTGTAAGAGATTATATATTCTTAAATATGTGTACGAATGAGATATTTTAAAAAATATTCCAGATTAGCATAGAGTATAACCTTGCATAACGTTGAAAAGGCTTACTTGTACTTAGTAGACTTTTTAAAAAAAAAAATTGAGGTCTAAAACGAAATGTGAACCAATATCCCTTTTATATCACATATGAAATTAAAATTTCAATATCCTATATTTCATTTCTCTACATTCAGCTGTAATTCCCATCTTATTCTTTCCCACTAATATTGTCGTTTACGCCATTCTAATGTGGGGATGATTTCGTTTATTTCATGCATGCTCTGCATTACTGGTATCTTGTTTCTCATTTGTTCTATTTCCTTTATCATGGTTTCTTTGTTTTATGGAAACATTTTATATGTGGCTTCGAAATTGTTAACGTTATAAGCATATATTTATTTAATTGTTTAGCATAAGGCCATGGTTTTGTTCCAAAGTAGTTACAATATGATTGTTTGATTAGGATTTTTAATGTAGATTTAACAATTTTTCAGTCATCACTACGATGTCTGCAGTGAGGCAATTTATAGTGTCTAGCACTGCAGATATGCAACATGATGTCTCACCCAGTCACATTATCCTGATACCAGGGCGACCAGTCTTAACACTAACTTCTTAATGCTAAGCGCCATGCGAGGCAGCTGTTAGTACCATTTTTGTTAGTCTTTAATATGACTCGGCCGGGGATCGAACCCACGAACTCCTGCTCCCGCGGCGGTCAGTGTAACCACTAGGCCACCGGAGCGGTTGATATATATATATATATATATATATATATATATATATATATTGAAAATGAATTCTGTTTGTTAGAGTTATGGCCCTTACTAATCCATTCCGCGTTACTTGTGGTCCCGAGGTTTTGAAGAGCTGAATTTGCTCCAAAGTCTTGATTGCCAACACAATTTTATCAGTGCATCTTGAAGTGGGACCTTTCCAATGTATCAAACTGTAAAAGCTCTTGATTTGCATATTTGAACAACTTTCATTTTGTTGATCATATCGATGGATCGATTCTGTTGCATATACTAATAATTTTATGTAATATTTTCTATTCATAATTTGCTTCAACATGTATTGTAGCAAATACACAACATGATGTCATCGCATTCACCTTGGGTCACAACGAGCATTTTCATGATACACTTGGATCAATTATAGCTTTCAACAAGGTAATGTGTTTCATTCTAAAGCATTAATTCGGTTAATCTGTAACCGTATTTGTACACAATCAGAACTCGATTTGAAGTTGTAAATTCCTCTGTGGCTGGTTATGTATGTATGTATGTATGTATGTATGTATGTATGTATGTATGTATGTATGTATGTATGTATGTATGTATGTATGTATGTATGTATGTATGTATGTATGTATGTTATTGAATGATCAGAAAATACCAGTTAAATGATTCCCATATTTCTATAAATAATTGGTATCAGAACGAAGAAAATAAGATTTGAGAAAATGATTTTAATTAATAATTTTCAATTGCTTTCAACATGTAATACTAATCTACACATTTCATTGTATTGCCACACTGAAGAAAGATTTTTTTTTATTGATGATGTGTATAACAGTTTATATTTAAATACAAAATATGTTTTACTGGTATAAAAAATACTTTGATGATGCATACGCACAAGTGTAACATTATTCTTACAATTCTTCCACTTATTCCACAGGAATCGTGCCTATTACACACATTTGTCAATGATATTTCTGCTGTTATATAATGTTTATGGAGTCCAAAGTCACGTGCTTGAGACGGTCAAGCTACTTTCAACGAAACTATGGCAGATTTTATTCCATGAACTTCCACATTATGCACGAACTTATATCTCGAGATCTAGTTTTATTTCTTTACTTTACGTCAGCTTTAAAATTAAATATTCATTGTCAAAAATGTTCTAACGAAAGCAGCTGCCGAATATAGATTTTTAAAACTGAAACTAAACTTACATGAAAGACCGGCTGCAAGACATGCTTTTGCGTGGTATTATATCAAAGTTAACATCAGGGCTCTATTTCATGCATTAAGTAGCGGTTGACAAAATTACACCAAATTCTGACAAATATAACGTTAAAGTCAAAGCATGTTGTTTTTAAATATCACATTTTGATCAAGCTGTTAATTTAATTACTTACACACAATTACATTAATTACCATCATAAGCAAACTCTTGTCAACATGCAAATGTCAAGTCCAGATACAATATGGTGCCCGATAATAATACTATTAGATTCAACTATATAAGCTAGGTGTGGGATGTACATTTAGAGTGACTTGCATCATATATGTCTTCTTCTGTAATGATTATTGATCACAGTTATTTCCCTCATAGGTCATTGACAGCAATGGTCTGCCATCAGATTTTCAGACGTGGGGAGTTTTCACGTGCCCTGCGGAAGGAGTTTACAAATTTCAGGTCTACTCATTGACTGCCAGTGGCAAACGACTCTGGCTAGAGCTGTACAGAAATCGAGAATTGGTCGCATCGGTCTATGGATACACTCCTGATAATTACGCCGCAGCAGCCAACGCTGTGATACTGTTTCTTAAAGAAGGAGATGAGATTTTCGTCAAGACACGTAATGAATATGATGTAATGTTCTTTGGCACCCCAGATCAAATTTATACTACATTCAGCGGCGTACGACTACCAAATAGCGGAGTGGCAGGTAGCATTCACTCACATTGAAATGATATGGCATTCTAACATTGAAATGATATGGCAAAGTGCTAACGTTCTGATTAAGTATTACATGTATGTAATATTAATTTGATTCTCTCAACCTCGAGTGATTCGAAATTGTTTATTGTTCATAAAAATGGTTGGAAACAGCTTTTCTCAGGCTCGCCGACCTTTTACATGTTAATGCAGTAGTGTGAAAATATTAATTATTAATTTAAATTGTATAAAAACAATATATGAAATTAAAAAAATAAGTTTTTTTTTAAGTCCGGATAGACGGCGCTTGACTAAATCGTGTGCAGTCACTTAAGAAAAAAAAAATGTTTCCGATCTTTAGGACTTTATTATATGTTATCTCCTTTGCAAATCAATTTATGTACAAGCTAAATTAAACCACCTAATTGTCACTATATATCTATATATCTATATATCTATATCTATGTATCTATATCTATATCTATGTATCTATGTATATATCTATGTATGTATCTGTATATATCTATGTATGTATCTGTATATATCTATGTATGTATCTGTATATATCTATGTATGTATCTGTATATATCTATGTATGTATCTATGTATATATCTATGTATGTATCTAGGTATATATCTATGTATGTATCTATGTATATATCTATGTATGTATCTATGTATGTATCTATGTATATATATGTATGTATGCATGTATATATATATATATATATATATATATATATATATATATATATATATATATATATATATAGTTTTAAAAATAGTTTCATCGTTTGACAGAGTGCGTGAAACATTGGAAAACGTTTTCTAATACCCAATTACTTCTTTCTTTATCTTTATAAGATTGTAGTTTTTCTTTCTTCTTCGGAAACATCTCCATTACACAGTAATCCATTTTTGAATCTTATATGACAACGTATATTTAGTTTTCTATCTGCAGTTTGTTTTTCATTAGGAGACACCAGCCTGCACTAACGTAGTTATCATGCCTGCATATCACGAAAACTCTGATATTATCATTTGTTTCTTTCAGCATCAAATGACTATAAAGACATTTCATTTGCTGCAACGTTGTCTACACACAAGGTCTTCGAACAAGGTTCCACAATCTTGTATAACAAAGTTTTACAGAACCAAGGCAATGGATATAATATTTATACAGGAAGTTTTACGGCCCCTGTCAATGGGATTTACATTTTTCATTTTTTCTCCCTGGCTGAAAAGGACTCCGAAATATGGCAGGAATTATATCATAACAACGACTACGTGTGTGCTCTTTATGGGCTTACACCGTCGGAGTTTGCTGCGGCCGGAAACACCGCTATTGTTCACCTGCGATCGGGCGATATTGTGCAGATAAAGGCAAGACAGACCAATAAATTATATGGGGAACACGATCAGGTATACAGCACATTCTCTGGTGCCCTAATAACCAGAGAGTTACCAAACGTACCGCGTAAGTTGCTTTTTAAAAATAAAAGTAATAAGTAAATAATTGTTCAATGTTTTGATACGGCTATGTATGATTTTAATTTTCTCCCATGTTCTAAAGAATCTTGAATGAAAATAACGTGTTCTCGTCACTGAAGCACACTATGTGGTCCTTTCCTTATATATATATATATATATATATATATATATATATATATATATATATATATATATATATATATATATATATATATATATATATATATTCTGATTTGATATTGATGGCCTGTAATAAGTTATCGTTGACATTGCTGTTATTTGTTGTCTGGCTTTCGTGCTTGCACATGACTGACTAACTATACATATCGTTACCAGAAACCTGTATCTATAGGTAAACCAACGTATGCAATCATATTTGGTAGGGCATAATGAAAATTAAAATAGCGAACGTTATTTTCATACCATTCATTCAAAGCATGATTCGACTTTACTAAAGTCAAATATATATTTTATTTAGTAAAACAAACTGCTATTGCCACGATAGTGTTGTTGAATATTGTAACAAGGAGTAATCTTTCATTTTATTGTATATATAATTATGGTAGACAAATCGTAAATGTTTAAATATCTACACTTCTGCAGTTTATCGTGTCGACTAGAATACTGAGTCTCCTTTAAATCCTGGTCAGCGATGTCATTACTTTCTGTATATAACGGAGCTGATATGTTCTAACAATATAATTTTTAGATTACATATTAAAACATATTATTTCAAACGATTCTTTAAATGTCACAACTAATGTCCTCTTCGCGTCTTCATTTGCAGTGAGCTCCATGGCGATTGCTTTCTCTGTCGGCCTGTCTAAAAGTACTGTAGTATCAGCAAACTCGAAAGTTAGGTATGACCTTATCTTCGTAAATGTAAAACACACATACGACCAACTCACAGGAGATTTCACAGCACCAACAGATGGATTATACGAGTTCAACGTGCATGCGATGGGTCAAGAGGGCGAGCCGATCTGGCTTGAATTATTCCATAATTATAAGTAAGTACCAATATTAACTTTAAAACAAATATAAAAATAACAGCAATGACGAATAGTACATTGCCACAATTTACTTGACTTTGACTTCATCGTCACCGTTACTATTGCAATCATTATCATCATCGGGGACGATGTTTATGTTGTCATCACACCACAATTGCTATAAGCATCAACTGCAGCTGAAATAGCAATTAATTTTATGTGGGTGAATACATATATGTTCTAAATTGCGAGCAAGACAGTTATGCAGGAATAGACGCATCTAAAGAAAACCTTTTACAAAGTAAACTTCTTGTTCAACCCCAAAAAAGAAGAAAACCAAGATGCTGGTAGAGAAAGTGACATGTCCAGAACCTTTCTCTCTCTCACGAAATAACAGAGCAAAGCATTTTCAAAAAAAAGCCCACATCTATCAGAGTCTAGAAAGCAAAGTAAAAACATCTACAACTGAAAAAGATGGAGCTGTATGTGTTTCGTTTCAGATAGAATGATTTATAATATCTTGTTCTTGTGCACATGCATTATATATATATATATATATATATATATATATATATATATATATATATATATATATATATATATATATATATATATAACGCAATAAAGGCAAACAGTTTCATTTCCTTTTAATATGCATACATAATTAAATATTATTGATAAGTTTATCAATGCAGATTATAAATAATACTATAATCAGAGCATTTTCAGATTTGTTTGATTGGGAATCCAAATGTTTCCCACTTCAGATGTAATACTTACTGATGCCACGATATACGATTTAGAATAAACAGTTGAACGAATTTAACACTTTTAATACCGGAGTTTAAAATTAGAAGCTTTGAAGATATATTTCAGTATTTTGATAAATAAATCCTTTAGAAGAAAGACAACTGAGGGGTTTGCACATAGTTAAGTTAGGCAATCATTTTTATTAATATTTCTATTACTTTTCTACCAATAATAAATATAAGTTATACAGTTTCAGTTCCATAGTTGTGGGAGTATGCACTTTACATACAGCGACAAGGATATAGAAAGCAACAGCCGCTGTAAAATAGAAAAAACCGAAAGCCTTGTAGGGAAAATGCTTATAAGCCTTGTAGGGAAAATGCTTATAAGCCTTGTAGGGAAAATGCTTACAAACCTTGTAGGGAAAATGCTTATAAGCCTTGTAGGGAAAATGCTTATAAGCCTTGTAGTGAAAATGCTTATAAGCCTTTTAGGGAAAATGCTTATAAGCCTTTTAGGGAAAATGCTTATAAGCCTTGTAGTGAAAATGCTTATAAGCCTTGTAAGGAAAATGCTTATAAGCCTTGTAGGGAAAATGCTTATAAGCCTTGTAGGGAAAATGCTTATAAGCCTTGTAGGGAAGATGCTTATAAGCCTTGTAGGGAAAATGCTTATAAGCCTTGTAGGGAAAATGCTTATAAGCCTTGTAGGGAAGATGCTTATAAGTCTTGTAGTGAAAATGCTTATAAGCCTTGTAAGGCAAATGCTTATAAGCCATGTAGGGAAAATGCTTACAAACCTTGTAGGGAAAATGCTTATAAGCAGATTATGATGAATTAAACTAGTGTTTTAGTCTATGTTTCCTAAACAAACAGTGGTAGTTTTTATTTACGCACGTACCATGCATTGTGGAGATATTTTTGAATCACTTATAATGTAAATACGACAATAAAATTGTAAGGGAAAAAAACCTCACATGGAAAGTAAAATAACCCAAAAACATTTTTGGCAAAATGATTTTAATGCTTGTTCAGCCCATCCATGCCAATTACTGGCAACGTGTTTCTGTCCCACACTAAAAGTAGTAACAACCAAACACGAGAATATTTCAATCGAGTTGGTAGACCATTTTAGAATTTAAACCTGTTGATAGATAGTATCCAGACCGTAAAACCAATATATTTATTTTACCTCGCCTTCCATTTTCTAATTGATACTATCAACTGCATTAAATGAACAATCTTGCAGATTATGGAAGCTATCCATATTAAAAAGATGGATTAATAAATCTACTTATGTAAAATCTATGGTTTTACATGCCTTTAGATACTGCTGACGGTTCTTTTTAAGAACATTTCCTTTTGCAAGTTAGCACCTAATATGTTTTAGATATTACACACGTATTATCATAATGCATCTTAAATATTCTCTGCTACTGCTGTTACTGAAATAAGTATTTCATTAATTAAATAATAGTGCTAACGTCTGGGTCTATTATTTTTAATTGATGAGCCGTAAATTTTAATATTTAGCAGTCTTAATTCATTTAATAATGAAATATGCTGCCAATGTGAATTCTGATCTAACACTTACCAGATGCATACTTAATATAATACTTACATTTCATTTTGTATCCTTTATTATTTATGTGAATGTAAATATGTTAAGTTGTACAAGGCAACTTTATTTTATCGCTGTGCTCCTTATGGACTATGGATACACATGCAACGCAACGTTGGCAAAAGTTACCCATCCATTTGTTACATTTGTCCTTTCTCACTTCTTTCATATTCTATTTTATGCGATTATTACACTTACTCATGTGCTATGAAATATAAGGTAGTTATATCAAAGAGAGCCAACACTGCACATGCAAAATAATGTTTCAAAGATACCATTCAAAACTAGCCATGAAACATAACAGTATATACAACACACTAAAATCTATTAATTTCACTTTATGCAGATCAATCACTATTCTCCTACACGCACTAACATTTGCGTCCTCTCTTGCTACATTTCTAAAATCGGATTTATTGTATCAGTTAAAACTTAGTTAAAACTCCATCTTGAAATTAGGGGTTATGTTGTTGTTGTTGTTGTTGTTGTAGGGTTTAACGCCATTTTTAAGCACACGATAGGCTATACATGGCGACCAGTATTATTGGTGGCGGAAGAACCCGGGAAAACCCCCGGAAAGAATCATCGACCCACGAGAAGCTACTGGCAAGCTTTCTCACATAACTACATTAGCCGAATCTTAGACTCGAACCCACGCAGAAAGAGGTGAGATGGCAGTGATCCGTAACGGAAAGCGCTTTAGACCACTCGGCCACTCGGGGCCCCCATAAACTAGGGGTTATACAAAACAATGACATACTACTAGTTCACATCTGCGGCAGTAGCCGATAGGTAAATACGGAACATTTAAAAGTTACAAAAATATTGTTTTAAACTTTCTGTAACGCTTAACTCTTAGTACACAAATTGTAATAGAGGTGCTAATTCACAATATGCACCGTTACTTTGACTTTTATATATTTATTTTCTTTTTCTTTTCCCTCCTTTCTCAGGTATATAGTCTCTTTGTATAGTCTAGTTCCAAAAAAGTATGGACAAACAGGTAATTCTGCAGTCATCCGACTTTACTCTGGTGATGTTGTTTACGTCAAGACACGATTCGATAAGAGTTCGGCATTGTATGGTGGTCCCAAGAACATATACTGCACGTTCTCTGGTTACCTTGTCTCGACCTCGTCTTAACGTATATCCATTGTTGGATCACAAGATAAATATTAGCCTATTTTGATATACTTTCATACATATACATATTTTAAAATGCCAATTGCATTAATTTCCTTGCCAATTTTTTGCTGCTTTTAAAGCTTAGAAATATAAGTGTTTAAAACAAAAAGGTATTTACTCTAAACTTTGTCGTTTGTAAAGATGATCTTTCTTGAATAGTCTGAATTCAAATGACTTTATCTACAAATGATACTGGATAATATGACTGCAAGTTTCCATGCATGTGCGATTAAAAATCAAGATGAGTATTGGTACATTTTTAGATTTGCTATTGTAGATTAGCAACTAACGATATGCTGGAACCTAACTATATTTTAGAAATAAAGTGTAATATATGTATGTTTATACAGACAAATAACTTTTTTTTATTGTTCTTTTTCCTTGATATTGTTGGCTCAGATTAAAATGGCACATTAGTTCTTAAACAAAATTATGTTCATAACATACATCCAAGACAAATATATTCTCTGACGAATAAAGTTGTTCGAATCTGTAACATTTACATATATCCTAAAAAAAATTCTTTGGCTTATCGTCGTTCTTCATATTTCCCACATCTTTAGCCAAGCAATGCGGAAAAGCTCTGATGTCAGACCAATTAACCTATAAAGCCCCAATAGCCAATAAACAACTCAAACAAAAGTGCCGGTATTAAGATAGAATTCAATATACTAATTTATCAATATATGCATAATCTGTCATAGTAGTAAAAGGACATTGTTGCATTATATGACGGACAATATCAATATATGAATATCAGTATTGTTGTTGATACTTCGACTCGTACCATGCATACATATACATTAATTAAAAACAAAGATACGCATACTTAAAATATTTCACAAGAAGGCATCCATTTCATTCTAAAATGCACAATTAAAATAATGTACACGATTCATGATTACGTCAGCTTTGGCAATATGCATACATTTACCGACTTATACACTTTTTATAAATATTTGTTCTTTATAAATCTCTTAAGCTATGGATTAAACTTAGGTATCACCACACTAAAACGAAATTCATTTGATATATGTACCGTATTTTACATCCAGTATATTTCACACATCATATGTTCCCTTTATGTTCTATCAGCTCTACTTTCTTGTATTCTGAGTTTCCGTGCAAACAATCAGAACATGTTAGAAGTTTATATTTATTACGATAATGCACATCATGTTTAAAGTCCTTATAAAATTCAAGTTTGATTCTCACATGAATCAGCTCTCTAATTTTATTTAAATTAAAATAAACTTTGATTGGAATCTACTGAAAAAGTCTCTTTAATTCAGTATGAGTTGATTAGGTATAAAAAAACCCACAATATACTATATTCTTAATACATTTGCTTTCCATTTCATGCCCGGTAATTTACCTTCCATAAGCACAAATTAAATAAATAGAGGATATTTGCTTGAAACGAGTGAATAACATATTTATTTACGAGTGAATAATGGATATATTTCATCAAGTGGATGAAAAACTCAGTATTTTCACTCGTGACGAAGTTTTTCACCCAGTGATGATAATGACATGTACATCAAGAAAAAAGTAGTTCACCGACAGAAAATGAAAGGGAGGTAAGTATGTTCTGACCCAAAATAAGTAGTTTCTGAAGTGAAACAATATTGCTATTTTGTCACTACAGTGAAATATCAATATTATTTTAAATAGACAATCAAGTAATTCACTGATTAGCACAAAATAAAAGAATATATTCTTAATACCAATAACTTATATATATACAGTCCAGTTACGACTACTCAAAATCCGCGAGGAGCAATCTAATATTGATGACATTACATTCACGTGCTTTATACCTAAGGAACACTCAACTAACTAAGTAACATATAAGAGCGCAAATCAAAAACTATTTCAATATTTAACAAATAATTCATTTACGTAAAATACAAATCACAAGTCCAAGACTATATAGTATTCCAAATGCGTTCAGTAGTGCTCCAAATGATTTCCAATGCCGAATGTGCGGATATGCCGGTAACCTTGGTGTTGATATTCTAACATTATTGAGATATCACAATGGTATAACCCAAGTTGTGCGAAAATTATTTCAGAGTAATTCCAGAATAGTTATTTAGTCTGTAAGTCTATAGGCACTTTGTAAGAACAATGAATAATTTAAATAACTAAAACCTTTCCAATCATAAATGAACCCAATTAAAAGACGGATTCATTCTCTAGTATATTAAAATAGGAATACACAATTAAGCTACTCACTAACGTATGTAAAATCTAAGACACAATAACAAAAAACAAGATGATAGGCAATAGTTCATTTCCAGAACATTCTCATTTGCAAACGACGTCAGGTGATTTAGCAGCCAACCAATCAGGAATCAGGTAGTACTATTTTCCAAGAAGGAAAGCAAATGACCTGAACTCAAATCATACCAAAGTCGTAGACAAGAACCTATGGCTTTTAATTTATTCATAGCCTCCTGGCATTTGTTAGACCAATGAAACTCTGTTTTCTAACTCAACAAAATGGTCCGGGATTTGTCAATTATGGAACATAAAAGCACAATTGTCGATAACATCCATGCATACAAAAAAATCTCTTCAGAACTTTTCTACTGATAGGAACTGTGCATTCAGAGATAGCCTTGGTCTTAACTCTTTAGGTTCTACCTGAACGTGACCTACACCATGTCCTAAGAATATAACAACCACGGCAATACTCACGTTTACTTAAAGAATCAAATTTGAATCAATGAGTCTATCAAAGAATTTCCAAATGTTTCCCAAGTTATCTTTTACAGATGTCATTGAAGAAGATGATGGTATCGATATAAGCATCACCGTTATCTACATGAAATGTTCATTATATTCACAGAATTTGTGCATGAGAATGATACATATAGTCATGACAAAGGTTCTTCAAAAAGTGATTAGTGATTGAAGAGGATTCATTATGTTTGAAGTTGTAGAAATCTTGACAGTAATTCCAATAGTGTGTATTGCTTCAATTACAATCAGTTACTTCGTTTTTTGCATAGTCTGTTAAAAGGCTATCCAGCTTTCTTTGTGAAGGAGCAGTCAGTGCCATACTTTCTGTCCATTCCATTACATCGAGTAAAAGAGAAAGCAAACCCGAATATTGCACTGCAGGTGTAGAAACATAGCGATTTCGACCAATGTTCAGTACTAAATAAGGTAGACAAATTGGTTTTATACTTAATAGCATTGCATTGGTCCCAATGACCCAAAGCTGAGGTATATTCAGACAATAACTTCCAAGCAGTTAATTGCAACTAGTTATACGAAGTCTTTGCAAAGGCATTTGTTTTTTGTCCATGAAACATGTGATCAATATAAAACTGGCTCTGTGAAATGCCAGAACAAATTTAAAATGGACATATGTTGTTTTTGTAAAAGAAAATTAACCTATGGAATATGATCAGAAGGCATTATACACAATAGCGTTTTTGCATTTTCGTAATTAATCCCCCCCCCTTAAAATATGTATTCCCCATCCATTTAGTAGTTGGCAGATGAGAGGGCGTTCTTGTTATGTATCAAACATTTCGATCTTGTTTATGAGGTGTTACCCCACCACAATATATCAAAATCTGTACAAAATGATCCTCTGATTGATTCATGTTAATCACGCGTACATGTTTACTATACCATCTTTTGTACGAGACTACAACGAGAGCATGTGTAAAATTTAAGTTTATCCCATCTTGCCTAGGTATATTTGTGAATTTCATATTATTACGAGTTATTTCCCATATTAGGTATTAAGGTGCATTTTGTTAATCCTGACCCATTCGATTTCAAAATGTTTTCTTCTTTATCTCTTTAAATTTAAGAAAGCAAAATTTATTTTAAAATGTTTGAGTCTGAAAAATAAGAATCTTTGCCTTTTTTTGCTTAGGAGAATATCTCAAATGGTATAAATGTAGAATATACCTAAGAAAACGTATGTTCTTAAATGAATTATATAAAACCAATAACTGGGGGTGAATATAACTGCGTATAAGGTTGCTGGAGTCTTTTCTGGGGCCAAAACCAGACTTAATCCGGTAGATGGCACCCTCTCCGCTATAGATCTCACCCTATGTACTCCCAGACTTGCCCAAGTAGCATCATGTAGTGTAGAGCAGTCAGACACTAGGGGGAGTGATCACTTTCTGTTAGTAACAACAGTACAAATCTCTACAAAGTTAGAATCAAACAATAAGATCTCAAAATGGAACTACAAAAAAGCAGATTGGAACAGTTTTCAAAAAAATATTAAAACCGTAAAACTTGAAGACATACAAAGTGAAGATATTGACCAATAC
Organism: Unio delphinus; assembly: GCA_029339505.1. Taxonomy (NCBI): domain Eukaryota; kingdom Metazoa; phylum Mollusca; class Bivalvia; order Unionida; family Unionidae; genus Unio; species Unio delphinus. The sequence continues at coordinate 3,768,657 of JAQISU010000064.1, forward strand.
TATTAAAATATTACACTGGCTATAATAAGGGCAGCTAATGCTACTATCCCAAAAACAAATTGTAAGCCCACTAAACTTAGTGTACCATGGTGGACTAGTGAAATTAACAATACTAGACAAAATAAACGAAAAGCATTAAATAGATTTAAATGCACAAATAACATTGCGTATTTTAGGGAATATAAAAAATATGATACTGAATTAAAAAATTTAATAAAACAGTCTAAAATGAAAACATGGCAGCAATATTGCAGCAAATTAGATTATAAAACTAATTCAAAGCAAGTCTGGGATAAAATTAGAATAATTAGGGGTAAACATACTAATAATATACCCAAAATTAATAACACCAGTAATCATAAAGAACAAGCTGACTCATTAGCGATACACTTTCAAAAAATGAGCAGTAATGCAAATCACACTAAAAAATTTCAGGAATATAGAAATAAAGCTGAAACTGAACTTAAACATATGTTTACAGATTTAGGGCCCAAAAACTCCTACTTAAATGACAAAATTACCATTCATGAATGGTACCAAGCCCTTAAGAAAAGGACACCTCACCTGGAGAGGATACAATAGGATATTCAATTTATAAAAAATTGCCTATTAACTTTGTCCAAATAATATTACATATGTATAATAAAATTTGGGATACCGGAAAACTCCCTAAAAATTGGAAAACAGCAGTTGTTATTCCCATATTAAAACCAAATAAAGATAGAAATGATATAAATTCCTATTGGCCCATTTCCTTGACAAACAATATATGTAAAATCATGGAAATTATACTTAACAATAGGCTCAAATACCATTTAGAAACTAACAATCTTATTTCTAAAAATCAATGTGGATTCCGTAAAAATAGGTCCACCATAGATCAATTAATTAAACTAGAATCTGCAATTAAACTTGCTTTCAATAATAGACAACCTGCAAATAGAAACCTTATTGCTGTCTTTTTAGAAATGGAAAAAGCCTTCGATCTTGTTTGGACTAAGGGACTATTAACCAAATTAAACCAGTATGGCATAACAGGTAATATATATAACTTCATAAACAATTTTCTAATTGACCGTAAAATTATCACTAGGGTAGGAACAACATATTCTGAAAAGTATACTTTAGAAAACGGTACCCCTCAAGGTAGTGTACTCAGTCCTACCTTATTCAACATTATGATAAATGACTTAGATAAAAATTTAGCTACTCCACAAGTTGGGCTATCACAATTTGCTGATGATAGTGCCCTCTGGCGAGCAGGCAACCCATCTAATCATAAACATATAGCTGAAATATAAAATAGTCTAGATAATATAGGCAATTGGGCTGATAAATGGGGATTTAAATTTTCACACTAAAAAACGGTAGCTGTTTTATTCACTCCTTTTAAAAATAATATACAATATCCAAAACTTACCCTACAAAACCAAGATATAAAATTTGTAAAAGTAGTCAAATTCTTAGGAATGTACTTTGATCAACATATGAAATGGTCACATCATATTGCAGACCTAATTAAAAGATGTAACCTAGACCTTAATCTAATTAGGAGTATTCAAGGTACACATTTGGGGTGCCTGTCAAAAAACAATAATTACTCTATATATTCACTTATTCGATCTAAGATTGAGTATGGGTGTCAGATATATGCCACGGTATCATCAACACTGCTCAAAAAATTACACAAATTCAACGTAAAGCTCTCCTTATAGCAACTGGGGCATTGCCATCTACGTCGACAGAGGAGTTGCAGGTCCTGGCAGGTGAACCTCCACTTCATTTGAGAAGACAAGAGATCATGCTGAGATATGTTGCACGTCTGTCGACTCATGATGAAACACACCCCACATTACAGGCCATTAAAAATGCAATAAACCATTGATAAAACGCGGTAAATATACTAACTCATTTGGCAAACAGATTCATAATATGAAAACTAAACTCCCAATTGATATATTTCAAGTAGGAAAACTTAAACCTCCAATCATAATCCCCTGGAAAATGAACTATATACATGTAGATCTCTCCTTACAAAATCAAGGCAATAAAATACAGGATCCACACTTCTTAAAAATGCTTGTTACGGAAAAAATACATAATAAATACAAAAATCATATAAAAATTTATACGGATGGTTCCATAAAAATAGACCCTTCACGAACAGCGGCAGCATGGGTCATACCTGATTCAAAAATTCAAGAGGGCAAAGGCCTACCAGATTATTGCTCTATATATAGTGTTGAATTTTGGGCTATACTTCAAGCTCTGATATGGATACAACAACATAAACCCACAAAAACCCTAATTGTCAGCGACTCGCTTAGCGTCCTAAAAACTATCCAAAACAATAACTCCGATATTACTTCCTTTATCAAATACAAAATAAAATAACAATACTCAAAACCCAAAATATTACAGTAGATTTTCTATGGGTACCTTCACACATAGATATAAAGGGAAATGAATTAGCTGATCGACTAGCCAATAATAAACTAAATGATTTGCACTATGAACCATTACCGTATAGCTATACTGAAATGTATAGGTTAATACATACCATGACAAACAACATGTGGCAAAACACATGGAGTCTATCGACCAAAGGGAGAGTACTGCATAATATTATTAAAACAGTCAGCAATAATACTAGGTAAAACAAGACGCGAACAAATTAAAATGAATCGAATAATGATAGGAAAAACAAAGCTGGCTAACAGCTTTGGTAAATATTTAGGACCATTTCCCCATAACATAAACTGCTTTCAATGCAAACAACCAGAAGATCTAGCACATATATTTAACACCTGTATAACCAATATTACACATAGAAATTCACTTAAAAATAAACAAAAATTAAAAAAAAACCCAAGTGCATACCTAGACATACTCAATTTAACACAACCTAATATACACTTAACTGCCAAAAATATAATTGATTTTCTCACCAGTTTGAACTTAATAGACAAAATATAACAATATCATAAAATTGACCTTAAACAAAAGTAGAAATTACGGTAAAGACTGGCCTGTGAATCTGCGGGAGGGGAGTGAATGGGGGTGGGTGTCGATATGAGGTTCTTTTTGGACCTTACGCACCTTGCAATTCTACACTCACTCATAGACACTGCCCTAGCAGGGATTATTGCCTATCTAGTCTGACTCGTAATTATCTACATAAAACACTTTATGGTACCGGCCAGGGGCGCTATTGGGAAAGGAGTGAGGAGGGGTGTCAATAATAGGTCAGAGCACCTTGCGCAAATGCGAATTTATACCAACCCACACTCTAGACCTCACTGCGCCACCCGCCAAGAGGGTACTGCATAAACAATTAATTTTATTTCCTATTCAATAGATAGACATCAATACATTGTACTATTACATTCTACTCTAAGAACATCCTCTCTTTTCTACCCCTTTTAACTCCATTTCTATTACCATCCTGAAATGATAGTTAATGGCACCGAGTAATTTCAAAATAACCCTTGAAAGGGACATAACTCGACAAGGGAAGAATTGGAGGACAGGCAGAATACAGCTCAGGACTAGGACCAATATGCTCATGGTGATTTTGGGATAGGAAGATGAACAAACATGACGATTTTGGGACCTTCAACAACAAAAACAGCCCTTTTCAGGGCTCCTTGCCATTAATTATTATTCTTTATTGTACTGATTATATGTTATATCATTTATTAGTAATATTATTTGTTATTTATTTTATTCTTTTATTAATAATAAATATTATTCAATTATCAAACTATATTACATGCTTATTTTTATTATTTTATTTATTTCATCTTATTTTTATTTCATTTCATTTTATTTTATTATTTTTATTGTAATTTATTTTAATTTATTCCTTTTTTATTTTTATTTTTATTTTATATTATATGTTTTTTCTCTTACTTCCACTCTCTGCTTCTATTCTAAATTCACGGTTGTGGAATATTATCTGGGATCTTCAACTGCGCTAGGCTCATCTGCAAACAGGTACTAGGACTCATACTAGAAACACCTGGACTGTCAACACTCACATGAAAGCTCTGTTTATGTGTGTGCCACCCAGTTGAATGATGAGTGGCCTTTATGGACATCCCAGATAAGATTGGATACTTAATAAATCTACTTACTCCCCCTTACTAAATCACGGTTGTGATACAACAAAACTTGGGATCCCCGATTGGGCTAGGCTCCTCTGCAAACAGGATCCAGGACCATTACTGGAATCACCTGCACTGGCACCGCACACATGAAAGCAATGTTAATGATGTGTGTTACAAGGTGGAACGACGAGTAGGCCTTTGAGGAGATCCCATGGGTAGCACAAATCTCTGTATGTCCGTCTGCTCTGTCCTGTCTGTTCTATGTTACACGTTTTTAGACATTGAATTCTCGCAATAACGATTGGTATGAGAATTCCATTCGGCTAACCATGAAACCAGATATGAACCTTTCGGTCCACACCAGATCAAAATTCTTAACTTACAACAACCTAACCTGAACAAACCATCAGTCACTCTGAAACACCCTAGCTTATGTTTTTTTGTTTTTTCTAGGGGGATTTGCTCTCTTAAAAAGGGCTTATTCCCGGCCTGGTAGGGACTTTAATTGTACACTCTGTACATAACTAGGGCATAGTGATAGGCGTTAGGAAATTCCGTGACTAAAACATCTCGATACAATTGCACAGGTGGCTCACACATCATTGGTGTAGGGCGTCCACTAGCACAACTGGACTGAATTTGACATACAATTAAAGTGAGACCGTTTAGTTTCAGGTGTGGGCATCCGTGGCTGTTGCTGTCTTTCTCTCTGCGTGTTCGGCTTGTGTTGCTGCGTCGCGGGTTGTGTTCTCTGGGAGTGCCTTGGGTGCGTCGGTGTGACGGGGAGCCTGACCGGGACCTTTTCCGCCTTTGCCTCTTCCTGTACATACAACATCCTCATTGGTTGCTAGGGGGGAGGTGTGGATGGGCACTTACCTACCTGACCCAGGGCTTACATCTATATCGATAGTTACTACTTAGTAATTTGGTATAACGCCCAAATAAATAAGTGCAATAGTATGCACATAAACCCCCCGGGGGGGAATAACGACCTCTCCCTATGGGAAAATAAATGTTCAGCGATATGCTGGATATAAAAGTAGCCCATATGACCCTTAGTGGCCGGTGGTTACTATAAAACTCCAAAGTAGTAGTAGTGGAGTCTTTTCTAGTTGATCACCGCGTCTCTGTATATAGTAGGTCATAGAGTAAGCAAATTAATATGCACACTCCCATGTTTTATACATGGTGTTAGGTTACGTCCGTCCAAATCAAACAATGGTAAAATTAGTAATTGCGAAAAATAGAGACTAATACAACTGAACCAAGGACACTATGTAAATGTAAAATAGGCAACCTCAAAGTCAGAGATGTTTATGGAGTAACGTGTTCGATGTGGAACTAAAGGGCCGCTCTACATTTTACCAACAAAAATACAGAGGTAATAGTCTAAAAAGAAGTAAGGACAAGCTACAAAATATGTCTATTTTAAGAAGTTGTCATCGTTCTAGACGGTGTTAACTTGCGTACTTCCGATTCAACTACATCCGGAGGCCACAACCTATGCACAGCGAGGACAGTTTGAGAAACGAATTACACAATTTGAATAAATAACTGATAGCAAAATATATATAAATATATTATTTTAAGAAAGGAAACAATTATGATGATTGCAAAACTTGATCAACCTAAATTATGATATATTTGCAATATCCATTAATATGTGAACCAACACGATAATAACTGAGACGCGTGAGAAAAATTAAAGATTACTACTAAAAGACGAGAAGGTCAATTAAAACAAATATTAATGAATACGTAATGTACTTTGGCAACAATGTAGATAAATGTGAATTTTCCATTGACAATTAAGTGTACTTGAAAAACAAATCGCCGTTACAAAACCCGAAAGTATGGCTTTGTAAGAGTGCTAAACTGCATCACAATCAGGCGCATGAAGCTGACATCTTTATAAATATTTAAATGCAGATGATTGCATTATGAAACTAGACTTAAGAACATAATGAAATATAGTGGAACAGATGACGGGATGACGTCAATGGACATTCGAATATATTTTCATTTCACATACCAAACGTGGACAAGAAATAAGAGAATCTTCAATTTGGATATTTGATAGGATTAAATATTTAACACTGCACGTAGAAAGGTATGAACTACTTGATGGAATGTCGTACAGACAGTTGGCTGAATCTGCTAAGAACAAAAAAGGTTGATTAAGCGTAAAAATGTAAAGGTAATATGTTTGCAATATACTGTTGAATCAATGTTACTGAAAGATCCTCTTTGACCATACTTTTGGATACATATGTTTATTTGTTTCACTGATGTCCGTCAAACCTAGGGATGTCTGGCTAATCTGAAAATAAATACTGTTGTTCTGCAAACATGTAGGAGATATTGCGAATTACGCTATTAGAAAGTTTTAAACTCTTGCACAAAGACTATAACGAGCAGACGATGAGGCCAGAAGTTATATTTAAAACAGATTGAGCATCTGAAAAAGAAATTATTCGCCTTTGGAGATGACGTTCTGAAGCAATAACTCTTGCAGCGAAAACGTTCAATGATATTGCCCACAGTGACCACGTCGACGATATTTGCTTCAAGCTATCTATAGCTACAAAGACAAGAGGTAACTATACAATCGTATCGCAGATAACGCGATATCCAAAAACAAACAAAAACGAAAGTTAAAAATTGTAACGCACATAATGACAACGACATCGGAAGTTACATGTACATAGTTCAGCAGGTAGATTTCTACTTTTTAATCTGTAACGATTATTTAGTGATAAGTTTAACATACACATGCCATGCACTGTTCATGATTGTATCTATATGTGAATATTCGTTTCTGAAGAATAAATATTTTCTGCCATCTACGATCTGTTTAGCTGTTTGATTGTGAATTTCACCATTTTCAGTAGAGAGAGAGAGAGATCGAGAGAGATCGAGAGAGAGAATTACAAATGTACACCAAACAGAACAGAAAGTGCTATCCCTGGATTCTATAGAAGAATGTTTGATAATCCAAGGCATATTTAATATTTAATACAAATAATATTAAACACTAGAGATAACATTTATGCGTGTTTCTGTGTACGTCCGTGTGTCTGTGATTTGGATTTTTATCGTAGCTTTAACAATTTTTCAGTCATATCGCTACAATGTATGCAATGCGACAGTTGCATATATATATATATATATATATATATATATATATATATATATATATATATATATATATATATATATATATATATATACTAAAAATGATTCAACAGCTTCAGTACTTAATCCTGAACAATGCAAATATCTAAATTTCTTCAGTCAAAGGGATAAAGACTAAAGACAAGTTGCAAGAAAAGGGCCCTGATTTGAGTACACAAGCGTCCTGCTCATAAAAAAGGCAATTCAGATTTTAGGTACGAAGATGCATTTCGCTTTTGATACGCATATTTTCATGCAATAACAACGATCAATTCATGAAGATGCTTGTAAAAATATAATGGATATGATGGAGTGAAATTTTTACTTACTGAAGACTAATAATATATTTCATTCACCTGCAATGCTTTATAGCTGATATGTTAATTAAAATCATTATGAAAAACTTAATAAAAAAAATAATTATTAGAAAATGTTGATAGTTACAAGTTCATGGAGTAGCTATTTGATAGTGTAACAGCTAATATAAGCAACGAAAATAAATAACAAAACATAAAACAATTAAACATTTTGAAGCACATACATGTTAAACTAACAATTAGGCTTAACTTGTAATTACACTGCGTGCGTTTCAGATGATGATTCTTTGTTAAATTGGCCATGTAATGAATTTTGAAACAATATGGCATGCTTTTCTAACGACTGAGAGCGAAATTAGATGTAGAATTAGTACGATGATATTCATTTATAACAATAAACTATTATGTACATAAAGAACAAATCTTTAGCACAGAGAATGAACATTGCTCAGACATAAATAAAGAATACTACTTAGGAATATATATTTAATTAATACATTTTCAGGTCGTCAAAGTGTGCCCCCCATTTCTTTTGGAACAGGTTTTTAATCCCTGCCCTTTAGTTTTCTTTAATGCTATTTAAACAGCAGTTCCACTGCACCAAGTGCTGTAGCTTTTGCAATAGCAGGACTGCAGCAGCATGTATACCGGTGTGAATACGAGAGGTGGTAGTATACCCCAATTTTTGCTGCGTCCTTAATAGCACCTGCAGAAAGGCTGAGTCGTACTCCAATCTCCGATCGTTTGGCGTCATTAAAGTGTTGGAATTGACGTTCTGTTAGTGTCAGTTTATTTGGGCGAGTAACGCTGATGATTTCAACGTGACTTTTATTCCTGATTTGTTTTCGCTACCGAATGTAGCTTTTAATATAATCAGGGTCAGAATAACATTCACGGGATAATATGATATTATAACAAATATATCAACGACGATTTAAGTACTAAATGGAACAACACTTACACGTCTTCCACTGGGGCATCAAGCACTCTCACACGTCCACCACCTTTAAGCAGCATTGCTTTTTCAGAGAGTATAATATCGATGGCTCTGTAATTAGCAATAATCTCTCTTGTTACATGAGCTTGACAGTGTTTATCAACGAAATATTGCCTAAATACATCCAATTGCTCCAGTGAGAAATAATAGATCGGATATACATTTGTTAAATCCAGCTGTGATATTTGTAGGCCAGAATCCACATTTTGATCACGTACTATGAATGTCATCCTACGATTACATCCACGTGTACCATGATTATTTCTGAAATTCAATAATATGTCCTCAGAGGGATATTGATGCTCTTTTAGTCTGAATGAAACTTCAGGAACACCTAGTTTGTCAAATATTATTGCACTGTGTACACGTGAGCTTAATGGTGCAGTATTTTGGGGACATATAAATATAGGTCTCGGGGCAGAGCTATTTGTCAGGTAATAACACCAATTGTAGTTCTCAGAAAATCATAGAAAAACACGACAACGTGGATGTAACTCTTTGGTCCATACACGATAACAATCGTTGCTCTTTGGTGAGCGAAAATGTCAGTGTTGGCATCGAAAGTGAACATTTTGTCAGTGTTAATTTACCAACAGCAACCGACGCAGAGGGCCAGAGTTCATTATTGTCGTCACCATTTCTTCCAAGTATAACAGTATGCTTAACTCGGATAATAAACTTTTTGACATTCCGGCAACATCCAAAGATGTGGGACAGTAAAATTGCACATGAAAACATTCTACGGTCACCTCCTAACATTGCTCGACGTGTATTAAATGCTAAACTGAAGTTATTGTTGACGCTCTGTAACGTTGAAAATTCACCGGCAGGTCGGTGTATCAATCCAACTGGTTGTGGATCAGCCGAACTAGGAAGTGCAAGTTTTACTAAAGGATGCTGCCTATGATCGAGATACTCACTGGTATCCTTCGCAAGCATCATCGGCTGACCTTGACTAATCATCGGATATATCCTGCTAGACCCAATATCGTCGGGACAACATGGGCGACGTTGATACACGATTCAACATTTCTTCCGTCGATCATGTAATGTGGCACTGTCAAACAAGGCCATGATGCCATTATTAACAAAACCAATTCTACCCTCAGCCCCAACTGAAATAGGTAGTTAGAAATATCTACTTGTATCTTGAATGTGTACCTCAGTTCTTCCAGTCTTTTTTGGCTCATGTGCTTCATAGGAATACTATAGATAATCACATATCGATTCATCTTTGGGTTCATCTCTGGGGAACCCATTTCAAATGCTGGATCAGATATACGCTTCAACATTTTATTATTGCTTCATTATCGTCTAAAAAGAAGACCACTTGCTGCTAACAGACTTGCGGAAATATTTTTCTCTCTCTCCGATTCTGACGTGGTATGGATGTACTAGCGAATCATTCGACCATTCATTTGCAGTTTTGATTTATTAATTTACTAACATTGGCGGGCATCACTTCAGTTCTTGAAAGCGTAACTGGCTGTGGTTTTCGTCTGGGTATTACTCACGAGAGTCGTTCCTTGATCACAGAAAATGCTTTACATGTAACATTACTCACCGTGCTAATACCTTTTTTCAAAAGCAACATCAATAGCTTTCATTCCTAGTTGTTTTAACAATCCGGATCGCTTTTAAGGCCATCCTTCTGAATAGGCCCTGAATAACATCACCGATGCAGTCTCTGTATTTATCACTCTGACCATAGTAAGTCGACGTTGAGTATTGTGTATGGTCATGGTTGTCTTTCCTTTATGTGATCTAATTGTGATCAATTAGTGTAATAATTATCGGCAATGCCATCGATAAATGACCGATACACATTCCTATCCATAGCAACACCAGTAAATAATCGCTGACAAAAAGTAACTGTTTCACTGTTAATTTCAGAAAGAGTATTGCCAGCCAGTCACCTACAAATTAATATCTCTAGTCGATCAACATCAGCAAGGATGTTACTATGGAATGAAGTAACAAGACCACTTCCCCTGCTACCAGCAGCGGCAAAGCCATATCCAATAGTATCAGCTCAGTATCTGCATCATATCCAAATTTTGGCGATTCTAGTCCCGAAGCTGGCGGGTCTCTGCTTCTGCGTTTTCCTTCCCTGTTACAGACATAGTTTGTGCTCGTGATGTTCCCATTTTTATATTGATCTTTGGAGGCGTCGCTCTGGTTCTGGATGATGTTATCGTTCCAGATACGGAGATACTCTGTATATCTAAGATCAGTTTTCATGGCTGTATTGACGTTGTAGCGAATGCGAAATATCCAGTTATACCAGGTATCGAGGTTTACATTGTCCTTAGCGAACTAAATTACTTTCGGCACGTTTTCTAATACATTAAAAGTGTGCACGGCAATCACTGCTGACATTCTTACGTTTTCGATGCCTATGATCTCAGTAATTATGTCTTCGGGAAATTTCGCCAACAGTTCTGTTCTGGTTCTTGCTTTTTCTGATTTTCGCTCCGGTATACGGTCGCGTATATCAAGTATGTCAGTGCGAGCTGAAATTATTATATTGTGGTAATAACCTCAAGTATCTCTTACATTGGTTGAACCGCGGATTTTCCGGCTGTAGGTTCACGTATAATCATTTTGTTGTTTAGTTCTTACTGCGATTTTACCGGCTGCTACAGCAGTTTGCGCTAACACTGGAAACACACACTTAGTAGCCTCTGTAGTCGCTTTAGCGACCTTTGTAACCGGTTTAAATAATTTTGCCGCTCTATCTATAAATCCCTCCCTTGCTTTATGTCGTGTCTGTAATTTTTGTTTGACAGACTAATGGACAGGGAGATAATTTTTAATTGACTATTCACTGTCAACTCAATTTAGCTGTTAGAGATTCCGTAGTCAGTGCAGATTTACTCATCGTTATTGATGTAGTCTATACACTATACCATTTTTACAACCCTCTCCCACTCACTCGCCGTCAACACAACAATCACACATTCATTAAGGGCGATCGCAGCTAACTTGTAACTAATCTAATTTATACGCTGACAGCCAATAGACTCGCATACCGTGATAAAATATTTACGTCATGTTAGTTAAGCTTTAATTTTTTAGGTTCTTTATAATCATTGTTTCGTCTTAAGTTTTGCTTGTCAATGTTATGCACTTAAGTTTAAGCAATGACAAATAATTGTTTTGTTAATCCTATAATTGATTTGCATCATCTACATGGCATGGTCAACTGGCACTGATTGCGCAACTCTGTTGGTCAGGTACCTTTATAAAATGATGACGTCTGAAACCTCTTTGCGGCTTGATCAAACCACGAATGTGTGAACAGTGACTATGTAATATGAAAATCACAAGAAAACAAGCGTATTTATGTTTTTCTTGCAGAAATGTAATGAAATAATGTGGTATTTATTAGGTTTTGTAATGACCCTAATTCCATTCAATACCTATATTTAGAAACCTGGATTTTCACATCATGTCTTTAAAAATAACAAATGGAATTAACCTGAATGAAACTGTTTATATTTAACAGTAAACTGTCCTGCCATGTACTGTGTCTTTGTCATGCTAGCTTAAAATTAAAAAAATCTCTTACAAAGTACTAATTTTATAACACCTCCAAGACATTATATCATTAATAAAGTAAGATAAATGATATCATTAATAAAGTAAGAAAAATGATATCATTAATAAAGATAAATGATATCATTAATAAAGTAAGATAAATGATATCATTAATAAAGTAAGATAAACGATATCGTTAATACAGCAAGACAAATGATATCATTAATAAAGAAAGATAAATGATATCATTAATAAAGTAAGATAAACGATATCATTAATAAAGTAAGATAAACGATATCATTAATGAAGTAAGATGAATGATATCATTAATGAAGTAAGATAAATGATATGCTTAATACAGTGAGACAAATGATATCATTAATAAAGTAAGATAAATGATATAATTAATAAAGTAAGATAATGCTATCATTAATAAAGATAAACGATATCATTAATAAAGTAAGATAAATGATATAATTAATAAAGTAAGATAAACGATATCCTTAATACAGTTAAGACAAATGATATCATTAATAAAGTAAGATAAACGATATAATTACTAAAGTAAGATAAATGATACCATTAAAAATAAGATAAACAATATAAATAATAAAGTAAGATAAATGATATCATTAATAAAGTAAGATAAACGATATCCTTAATGCAGTAAGACAAATGATATCATTAATAAAGTAAGATAAACGATATCATTACTAAAGTAAGATAAATGATATCATTAATAAAGTAAGATAAACGATATCATTACTAAAGTAAGATAAATGATATCATTATAAGTAAGATAAACAATATCATTAAGTAAGATAAATGATATCATCAATACATTAAGATAAATGATATCAATAAGAAAGTAAGATAAACGATATCATTAATAAAGTAAGATAAACGATATTATTAATAAAGTAAGATAAACGAGTTAGATTATCTAGCCAACTCAGCTAAAAAAGATGCTACTATACTTACTGCCAATGTAGCTGTAGTTGTTTATTTCGAAGTAGCATTTAAAATTATGTTATTTATGATCTATGACCGTTTTACAGTATCTCTGAAAAATGTACAATTTACTGGTTTATCAATGATACCTTTTTAAAATACTTTTATTAGACCAACTTAGAAAGAATGTGTGTTAACGCGGAGTGAAGAACGTAAAACACTTTTGTATCATGCAGGATTTGATTTATAAGTTGTTTACTTATTGTTACTTTTTCCGAAAATATATAAAATATTGATTGATAATAAATAAAGGAAAGGTTATCGTAGATCAGAAACAAATACATTTTTATTCTTACATCTCAAATAATCTTGCACAATATGTATTTACGATTACATCACTAAAGTTATTACTTTAAATATAAAAATTCTTTAAAAGTCATTCTAGAAATTCTGTTTTAATTACTGAACCTACAAAACTTTGCATCAACAGAAATCATGTTATTTTGTTTTCTTTTGCGAAATGTCTTTTAGAAGATTGTGAAGAAATTTGTTTGTTTTTTTCATTGTCCAGAAGCAACATCTACAACTTTTCAAATGATTATCACCATCGACAATGCCATTTTCTTGAACATATTCTTGTGTTCAAGCATTTTTAAACACGCGCTTGCAAAGATTCTTGCATTCAGGTAGGATAGTTTCACATATATTGTCGGGAATATCTTACAGTCTACCTGTTTATAATGATAACCTGTTTATAATGATACTGTTTATAATGATACTGACTGTCATCTGGATGATATATTGTCAGCCTTAATAACAATAAATAAATGGGAGAAATTTATCGTTCGATACCGGAAGTAAGACTTTCGTAAAAGAGCTTACCTAAGCGTTAGTGAAGCTGAGCGTAAGGACTACAAAGGGTTCAATGACACCAACGCTTTGTCATATATCTAGTGTTGATCCCGCTACCATGCTCCAACCTGCTTTAGGCTGAGCTATGCAAGGAATTTATGGGTGCTGTGTTGTACCTCTAGGATAAGCGCGACATTTTACGCGAAGGGCGGTGGCAAGCTAGGAAGGCGTCTATGGTACTCTGTGGTTTAACAGCACTCTATGACGTACTAGCATACTCAGAATAAACTCGTTATAGGAAACTGAAGCCAGCCGTTGCGTGTGTATTTATCCTTTGTCTTTGTGCCTGTCGGCTACGATGGATCTTGATATTTAGTTGGCAACTATGAGCATGTGGTCAGTGCAGCACTATTCACGTCTCACCTTGACATATTGCCCGTCTCTTCTCTCAACGATGATGTAGTCAGTAAGGTACCCGAGCCTGGAGCATGGATGCATTCAAGATATCTTTGGCAAATGGAATATTGTGTTGATGATTAGGAGGTCATGTTCATTTGGTTAGAATGTTAAGGCATCTCTCAATAAGGTATGAATTACAGACTATAGAAAATAAAACCAATACGCCCGCCATTGTCAACCCAGACGAGATCAGTGGCAAATGTCGTGAAGTCTTTGAGTTTCTTATTGCAGAAGTACTAAAGGCAGACAAACCCTTCATCCCTGGTGACTTTAGATTGGTAAATATCATCAGACCTTGCAATGTGGTTGCCAAATCTGATTTATCTGATGCAAAAACGGCAATATCCTATTACTGAGAAAATGCGCTCAAATTGTGGACTTTTGTTTCTATCTTCGTTAAATATGCCAATGTCCTTTACGTTTTCGCAACACAGTCGTGATGGCTCTCGCCTTTATCCTGTCTTTAACACTAGATCTGATCGATAGGTCAGCACATCTTTGTTATCAGATCTATTCTTTGGCAAAACTAGGATCTGTCTTAGGATCCAGTACGGTTTAAGGAAAATTCAATATTGTGCCGTTAAAAACACGTTTCCGTCATTTGGAATTCCATTTTCATTTGATAGGACGATGCTACCTTTCCAGTCATTGATCATTCTACGTCACGATGCAGGCATGCATGCAAAATAACTCAAAAAACATGGTCGACTGGTAGAAGATCAATATCACAGACTTCTTTGCCGGACATCGTGATATAAATTGTAACGATCGTCACATCTTGCAACGTGATGATGAAAATACAAAATCTCAAAATTATCTCAATGCCATGATCTAATGCATGCATAATAGAATATGAAATTGCATTTTATTGGAGTGTAACGATTCTGTGATACCTTTCTCCGGAAAATACACATATTCATAAAAAGGTGGTCAATCGATACAATATGTTACTTACCCAACAGATGTTATTTTTAATATTTGGTATTGGCACATAAGTAATATTCATCTACCTTTTATTCTTTAAATTAAAAATTAATATATCGCAGGCACATGGACTCTTTTTCAGTACGAAAAACTACTGACATCATCCGCTCACCTTCAACAAATGAACTCAAATTTCGTGGTTGATAATATCACTTGCCCCTATCATTCCATGCTAATTTTCGTATCCCAACTGCATGTTTAGCATAACGACATTACAAATATGTACCATGTATGAAGTGCTTTACTCATCTAATAATCACTATCGGTTAGACATACAGTGTACAGAGTACTAATATTAGCACACGTATATCAAAGAAGCCGCCTGGCGTGATTTACACAGGTGCAGTTTTCCGTCGATAAAATATTAATACTTGTTCGTCACACATACTAAGCGAAGTTAAATATTACATATATTTCCTACCAGACTTGCTACACACTTGTTTTTAAAGAATTTATGTGTACAATAGTATTTTCTTTAATTATGTTTTTTTTTGAGTGTTGAAGTTTCTAATATTTGTTCAACTCGTAACAATTCCTTTTTCAGCCTCGTTTGTGTGTCACATGCGGATATTGCTGCCTTATTTAAAAACATAATATATCACAGTAATGCACTGAATAACATTTTAGAATATCCAAATGATGGATAGCAATCCTTATTTTGAAAACTAATTACCACACAATTCTCGTATTTATCAGTCATGATGGAGAACGTACCGTTAGCGTAAATATTCCAAGATGATCTGCTGGATATAGGTTTTACAACGTTATAATTAGCCAGCTAATTAACAATAATCTACTTAGGAAGTAGATTGCTACTATAGTTATCTCCTTGTGTAACAAGATAGATATGAATGGATGCTTGAAACAAATTACGACTCAACACAATGTGATAAAAACTTGACATGTTTCGAATGGATTAATACAAATATGTATATTCTACATATACAATGATTCTTACTTACTCTAAACATACGTCTCTTTCAATAGCCCTGTCCAAACATTCATAAATAGGAAAACAAACATGATTCATATATTCAAATATATGAGGTAAAATTCATATAGTCATGAGAGTAATATGCAAATAATCTCATATAATGTCGTACAATGAAAGTGACACTCAAATAGTCTCATGTAATTTCGTACAATGAAAGTGAGATTCAAATAATCTCATGTAATTTCGTACAATGAAGTGAGATTCAAATAATCTCATGCAATTTGGTACGGTGAAAGTGAGATTCTAATAATCTCCTCGAACGAAAACAAGATTCAAATAATCTTCTGTAATCAAAATAATGTTCAAATAATCTCATGTAATTTCGTACAATGAAAGCGAGATTCAAATAATCCGATGTAATATCGTACAATGAAAGTGAGATTTAAATAATCTCAAGTAATTTCGTACAATAAAAGTGAGAATGAAATCTCCTCGAATGAAAATAAGATTCAAATAATCTTCTGTAATCAAAATAAGATTCAAATAATCACATATTTAAAATGACTCAAAATGTACTCAGTTGAAATAATCAATTAGAAAAAACATGCAAAATGTTCACTAACAAATCACGCAGTTCTCCCGAATTCTTGGGTTGACTAACACTTGTATATGCCGCTCACCCCATTCATCGATCACCATGCCCACAATTTACAAATTAGCGGTTTCGTCTTTGTATGACCTAGATGGTTACATCATCTTCGATATCGATATGGACGCACAGCCAGCCTCAAATAAAAGCGCACATGCATACAAACAGCACACATTTACCCTGAACTGGGTTAGTCCACTTGTAGTGTCCACGCCCACCCTCCATGGATCCACCATGCGAACAGACATACGTTTAGACATACGTGCAGACTGCTATAGACAGCCTAAATGAAACCAAACTAGTCATAATGACAGGTACAGAATTAAAATCTATTGAAACATGCTACTAAATGAAACCCGTAATTGCACCTTGTAACAATTCAAACGTTCACAACGTTTCAAGTGTGCCTAGTAGTCAAGGCACCATTTGATGATACGACATTAAAAACTAGCATGCTTTGCATACCAAATAACATGTAACACTTACCCCTATGGCTGGAGAACAACAATAGAAAGATTTCTTTCCTTGACACGATCCAAAGACTTAGTTAAAAAGAGAATTGCCTTAAATCCACAGGAGAGTGAGTATTAGTCAGTGTGAAATACCCGTTTGTACTGTGCTTTTAGTGTATCTTGATGTAAGCAATTTACGACGAGATACAAAGAAGTCCAGTTGCTTAACTAGAAAAATAATTATTCACCCTAAGTAACGTTGTACTCATATACAACAAACCTCATCAAATCGTTAAATAGAGAATTGCCTTAAATCCACAGGAGAGTGAGTATCTTCCCGTTACATATCCGGCCCATGACATATTCGTCTCGTGATTTGAGGAATCGGATACGTAGAACCCTGAACAGTAACACTCGAACTAAACAATTCCTCATAATACTGCACAAAAGAATAATTGTAACTCTGGTATATTGTGAAACGTTGACCTTCAATATTCGTATTATCAAAAACATAATACTTTAATATATTTGCTGAAGTATGTATCTTCATGTACACAGTCTGATTTTCATTGCTTAGTGGTTAGAGCGTCTGCATCCGCTGAAGGAGGTCGTCGGTTCGATCTCAGGATGCGTCATACTAAAGACTCATAAAAATGGTACTAACAGCTGCCTTGCTTGCAGCTCAGCAATAAGAAAGATGTTCGTGTTAGGACTGGTCGGCCTTGTGTCAGGATAATGTGACTGGGTGGGACATCATGCTACATGTCTGCTGCATGATGTCCCAGTGCTAGACATCCCAGTAAACTGCCGCACTGCAGACATCGTAGCAATATGATTGAAAACTTGATAAAGCGAAGGTTCAAAATCCCAAACTCTCTCCGTCTGTCTGTCTGTCTCTCTCTCGCACACACACACACACACACACACACACACACACACACACGTAGCACCTAATATGTCCCCATTATGATATTTAGGATCATTTGAAGATACAACTCAAATGATCGTAATTATATTATGAGAAAAGACGGGTCTTAACGTTGACTGAAACTGTGACTTGGTGGAAAATGTTGAGCACAGTTCAACTGAGAAACATTCAAATACACAACTTAGATTTATTTGAAAATGTGTATGTGCGCGTGTAATGTGGATGTTTAACGTATTTAACAACGTTACAGTCATATTACTCTGATATATCCGGTGCGATGTTAAGCATTGGGCAATCATGCCGCATATATGATCCTGACACACGGGCGAAACGTTTTAACACTAACCGTTTAATGCTGAGCGCCTCGCGATGTAGCCGATGGTACCATTTGTATAAGTCTTTGGTATGACTCGGTCGTGATTCTAACCCAAGATTCCCCGCGTCCGTGGCTGACGTATCACAACTAAGCCACTGAAGCTGTTATCTGAAAATAAAATGATAGGAAGCTGATGTCAAATCCCTTTTGTATCATTTCAATAGTACAGTGTGGATAAATTAAAGACCTTTTACAAAGTAGAATATATTTCGTCCTTCTGTTTTTGATAAAACGAGTATGTATGTATGTATGTATGTATGTATGTATGTATGTATATATATATATATATATATATATATATATATATATATATATATATATATATATATATATATATGCTAGAACTTGGCACATACCAAATCTATGACTTACACGAAGACTCAATGACTACATGACTTCAACAGTCTGCAATTTTTTGTTCGGTTACTTTGCAAATTATTAGTTGTTGAATATCTAATTAGAGGTAAGTATCGTGTTGTCTAATCTCAATTTTATTTCTCTACAACCTTCGTCCCGTAAACGAATTTGCATTCACACATATTACTATTTACAGACATTCGCAGCCCTACATATGGTGATTCTAGTAAACTTTGTCCTTATCTGGTTTTTGTTTCCTCTTTTCTTCTTCGACGTTTTTAAATTCTCATAATATTACACACAATTCATAATTGGTCATGATTTTGGCTGTGCCACATAGGTATGCGTGTTTTCAGTCTTTCTGCAAAGAAGCAACATAATCTGTTCCACCGTGACCAACATATGGCAGTTTTATGCTGTATCTCAATGCGTCATCACAACATCACCTCAATGTAATACAATACAGACTTTAAATAGATGCCTTGATAAAACGCTAGTTGATGAATTTCAATTATAGTGAAACCGGCCATAAAGGTCATTTGTTCACTGGTTTAAACCATCACTTTAATATGATGGTTGGTTTCCCGTGGGGAAGGAATGGTGCCACATCCCCACGGGCATTTACCGCACAAAGTGCGTTTCTTAATTTTGGTCGTCATGTCATACCACTACAAAGTGGCTAATGGCATGAATGTAAGACCCTGGGTGAGTGGGAATAGACCCAACACACACTCAGCCCTATCATCCAATCAGAAATACTGTACTAGGGGTGCAATGGCACCAAATGGTGACGAGAGAAAAATAGTTTTCTCATATCGTTATTTTTGTTGGAGTCCGGTCGTTGAAAAGGAGGAAAAGATCCCGGAAAGTCAGCCGTTGTCGTATATGGATGTCGTTTACGCCCCGGAACGCCCTAGCCGTACTAATTTCAAATTCAGTCCAGTTATACTAATGGACAGCCTATAACCAATATCGTGTTAGCCACCTCTGCAATTGTATCAAATAATAAGTCGTAGAATTTTCTTTAACACATCCTAACTATACCAATATTCAAGTACATAGTGTACATATCGTAAGTCACTAACAAATTTGTTTAACTAATATGTCTTTGCGACATATAAAAGTGTAGTCACTGTTAGGTAGTATAGATTGTTAATTTTGAGCGTAGGTTCAAAATTGATCAAGTCAGGTTTTGTAATAGAGATTGTTCAAAGAGGGTAACTCGTAACCAAATGAGAACTGAATTGAATAATGGGCTTTAAGTGATTCGTCCCGAGGGCTCTTATCACTGTTTTATCCGTCAATGGACGGTTATTTAATTATCCTGAGGGTGGGTATGGTGCCACCACCCTGCAGGCGTTTATGTGTTCAGGGAACACTATTTAATTAGGCCGTCACATCTGAGTAACTATTGAGCTACTGCGGTGTGATTGTAGGGCCTGTAAATATATATATGAGTGGGAATAGTTCCAGCACACACTCATATTCATGCCATCCGGTGTTTTTTGGTTGTTAATGGACGTGCTAAGCACGTGTAGTTGCTGTAGCAGGCGGAGTAGGTAGTGGGCGAGGCGAAGGGCCAGGCTTGGTAGGCTGCTTTTCTGGGTCTATCCCCTATTTATATACTCTGTGCTTTTATCTAAAGTAATTTTTAGTATACAGTGCTTTTTGTGACGTTCTTTGACATTTAGTGTTTTGTGTGATAATTATTTGAGTTTGTTGGTTCTGATTTGTTATGTGCAACATTGTGTTGCGGTGTCTGATGACCTTGGGCTTGGGTCACCTTATAGTTGCTATTTGGGGCCCTATTAGTGACTTAATTTTCTGCGTTTGGTTATAGTTGCAGCCTTGTGCCGCTGGACCTGATAGTCTTGGGTTTGTGACTACCTTATATTTTCTAGGTTTGGGGTCTTATCGTAATTACTTTATAATTATTAGATGTATGTGCGGCCTTGTGCCGCTGGGCCTGATAGTCTTTGGGTGTTTTAGACTACCTTTTATATCTAATTTTGGGTCATATCCTATGTTCATATCTAGTTTATGTGCACCGGTCTCGGTTCACTGATTTGTGCTACTTTAATTATCCTAGTTATTGTTGGTTGTGTGGTTTTGCACTGTATACTTTATTTATATTGCTGAGAGAGGTTAAGAAGTGACAGATTAGAGGCAGAAAGTGGAGAGTATGGAGTTAGCTTTTGGTTTTGTGTTGTCTTTTCCTACTGCCTATTTTTATGCTTTTTTGATGGCATCCTATCATTTGGTGTAACTATTTATGACCATTATGATGTTTTTGTACTCAGGTTAGTGTGGCTTATTTTTGTTTTCTAAGGTTTTCCTCAATTTGAGGTCAGGTGTGTGGTTTGGTCAACTAGATGATGACTAGTGGGTCCTTGCAGGAAATATCCTGGGCCGTTAAGCGACACGGTCAAGGGTTTTCACTGTCACACCCAGAAGACCGCCCCCGGTCCAGTCCGTGAGGTTTGGTGGCCAGGCGACAACATATGGGCCTCTGCCGGAAATATCCGGGGCCGTTAAGCGACACGTCAAAGGTTTTTCATAGTTGTGCCCAGATACCGCACCCTGGTCCGTACCGTTGCTTAGCTCACCTGTCCTTAAGAGGTTCCTTGATAATTCGTTTAGGGGCCTACACTTCCTGTCTTTACAGGGATTTTATTGTGATTGTGGTCTATATTTTATCTATTTTTTCTATGTTTTTAAGAAATTCTATCATGTTTTTATGTGTCCCTGCTAAGTTTGTATTTGAGTTTAGTAAAATCTCTGGGTATGTATAGGGGGCTTTAATTTCTAGCTGTTTTGATCTAAATTTGTCCCTTTCTTTTTTGGTTTTGGTACAATTGTTGAAGATATGATGGAGATCTTCAGGGGTGTTACAATTGTAGCAGTTTATGTTATGAGGAAAGGGTCCTATATATTTTCCCATGCTGTTTGCCAGCCTGGTTTTACCTATAGTTATTCTATTTATGATTGTTTGTTCTATTGGTAAGCCCCTGGGCGGTTTTATATTCCTTTTAACTTCCTTAACCGTAGTGTACAACACTCTCCCTTTTCTACTAGTATCCCAATCGTTTTGCCATTTTTTTTTATCTATTTGCGTATTTATTATACTGTATAGTTCTGAAGTACTATATTGTAGTGGCTCGAAATTTGGTTCGCCTAGTTTTTCTTTGGCTAGTTTGTCTGCCATTTCGTTGCCTTTAATTTCAATGTGGGAGGGGATCCACAAGAATTCTACAGTAATATTTTCGATATCGAGTTGTTTTTAGTTTGGTGTTTATTTGATTGAGAAACTCTTCCCTACATTTAGTGGTGTTTGTTTGAATTGAAGAGAGGACACTTAGCGAGTCACTAATAATCACTGTCTTATTGGGTTTGAACTCTTCAATCCATTGTAATGATTTTAGGATGGCCCAGAATTCAGCTGTGTAAATAGAGCAGTAGTCTGGGAGGCGTCTGCCTATTTGTACTTTATGCTCTGGTATGACCATTGCTGCAGCTGTTTTATATGGATTAGTAATTTTGGAGCCATCCGTGTATATTTTAGTATATTGGTGGTACTGAGTGTTGATTATTTCTAAGGCTTCTATTTTTAAGTTGAGTTCCTGGTTTTGTTTGTTGCCTTTTTGAGTTAGGGAGGTGTTGACTTTAGATTGTACGTTATTCCAAGGTTCGTGTTCGTACACTATGTTAGGTTCTAATGGGAGTAGTTCCACTGGTAATGTTGATTTTAATATATGGACTAGCTTTCCCGTGGGTAGTTTTTGCTTTAGGCCTTTTCTGTAAGGGATGTTGGTCTTATTTATGGTCAGTAAGGTGGGGTGTGTTTTGGGGTGGTTGGACAGCCGCGCTGCATACTTTAAAGTGAGTTCTTGCCGCCTCAGATGTAGGGGCAATTCTCCCGTTATTACATGCAGTTCAGCTGTTGAGGTGGAGTTGAGAGCTCCAGTGCTTTTTATTAGGGCTATTCTTTGTATTCTATCTAGTTTTTGTAGTTGAGTTTTTGTGGCTGATGAGTATATTTGACAGCCGTAATCTAGTTTTGATCTTATTAGTGCCCTATACAGCATTAGTGAGGTTTCCTGATTAGCTCCCCATTGTGTCCCTTTAAGACTTCTGATTAGGTTTAAGTCCTGATTACATCGTTTAACTAGATCATCAATGTGGTGTGGCCATGTTAAGTGTTGGTCGTAATACATACCCAGAAATTTGGCTACTTTTACAAATTTGATTTCCTTATTTTGTATGGTTAGTTTTGGGTATTGTATGTTTTTCCTATTTGGGGTGAACAGTACAGCTACCGTTTTTTGGTGCGATAGTTTGAAACCCCATTTATTAGCCCAGTTTCCAATATTATTTAGGCTGGTTTGAATTTCATAGATGTTTTTGCGGCTGGAGGGGTTTCCTGGTCTCCATAGGCCGCCATCATCCGCAAATTGGGATAGTTCTACTTTGTTGGTAGCCAAGTTTTTATCTAAGTCGTTTATCATTATGTTGAAGAGGGTGGGGCTGAGTACACTTCCTTGTGGAGTCCCGTTTTCAAGGGAGTGAGTCTCAGAGTATGTTGCCCCTACCCTAGTTGTTATAGTGCGGTTTGCTAAGAAATCTTTAATAAAGTTAAACATTCGCCCAGTAATGCCATAATCATTTAATTTGGCTATAAGGCCTTTGGTCCATACTAGGTCGAATGCTTTCTCGAGATCGAGAAATACCGCAATTAAGTTTCTGTTCGCTTTTTGTTTGGAGTTGAAGGCTAGTTTGATAGCGGTTTCAAGTCTTACTAATTGGTCTGTGGTGGAGCGTTTGTTTCTGAATCCACATTGATTTTCTGATAGTAGATTATGTTTAGTAAGATGTGACTTGATTCTGTTGTTAATTATTGTTTCCATTATTTTGCATATGTTGTTCGTTAACGATATTGGTCTATATGAGTTGATGTCATGTCTATCTTTATTGGGTTTGAGGATGGGTATAACTATCGCATGTTTCCATTTTTTTGGTAGCTTTCCTGTGTCCCATATTTTATTAAGGAATTTTATGATATCACTGACTATGTTAGGTGGTAGTTGTTTGTATACTATGTACCCTATTTTATCTTCCCCAGGTGAGGTTTCCTTTTTAGTTTTCAGTGCTTGATCCCATTCATATTTTGTTATTTTATTGTTTAAAGGGGATTCTTTAGGTCCTAAGTCTTTAAATATCTGCTTATTTGTTTTTTCTTCATTGTTTCTGTGGTTTTGAAATTCTATAGTATGGTTGCTGTTTTTGCTCATGCTAGTAAAATGTTGAGCTAGTAGGTCAGCTTGTTCTTTATCATTGGAGGTGTTACTTATTTTAGGGGCGTTTGTGGTCTTTTTCCCCCTAATCCTTCTGATTTTATCCCATACTTTTTTAGTGGTTGTTTTGTTGTTTAGTGTGCCACAGTATTCTTTCCAAGTTTTTGTTTTGGCATCTTTGATTAGTTGTTTTAATTTTTGATCTAGATCTTTATATTCCTGGAAGTGGGTAGTGACATTGGATCTTTTGAACTTGTTTAGAGCTCTGATTTTCGATCGTTTAGTTAGTTTAATTTCTTCATTCCACCATGGTACACTGAGCTTTGCTGCCTTATAATTACTGGTTGGAATGCTTTTTGTTGCAGCGTTGGTTATTGCTTGCATTATGTTTTCGTAATATATATCAATGTCATCTGATTCGAAATGGGAAGTGTTTTCGTTCTTTAGTATTTCTTTAAATGAATCCCAGTCTGCTTTATTGTAGTTCCACCTGGGGAGTTTATTCTGCACTATTGGTTGCACCGTCATCTGCAGAGTGGTAATGATTAGGAAGTGGTCGCTGCCCATCGGGTCAGATTGATCCACCTCCCACTCCGCCACTTGTGCCAGTTTTTGTGTGCATAGAGTGAGATCAATGGCGGTCAAGGTGCCGTTTGTCGGGTTTAATCGAGTTCCGGCCCCATCATTGAGTATGGTTAGGGTTGATGTATTGGCCCAGGCCTCAATCAACCTTCCCCTTTTATCCGTCATTCTTCCCCCCCCCCCACAGCTTATTATGGGCATTAAAGTCGCCGCATATGACGGTGCGCTCACTAGTGATTAGGGTAGTTATTGCTCTAAGTATATCTTCTTGATTATGGGTGCTTGTCCCCGGGTCATAAATATTAATGATTTGTAGGTCGTTATTCCCTATTTTGACTTTAATTGATTGTACTTCTATGTGAGAATTACTTATTACCTCTGTTGTTATAGGTATTGGTTCTATTGTTGTTATGTTGTTATTTACATACATGACTAAGCCTCCCCCTGATCTTTTCTGTCGATTTTGGAAGTATCCTGGGGTGTAGCCCTGTATATTAGGCAATGTTTTATTTTTATTAGTTATTTGTGTTTCTTGGATGCAGAGGATATCAGGTTTTGTTTTGGAATTAATTAATTTTATTTTTAATTCATTTAAGTTATGGAATAGTCCTCTTGCATTCCATTGCCATATTGAAACATTTCCATTAGTTGTGTCAGCCATTTCTAATGGGTTCATTTGCTACAATTAGTGTTTTTAGTTGATTTTTGGTTTTTTTGAGGGCGTTTTGTAATCCTTGGTTGTTGCTATTATTGTTTTGTTTTATTTTATCCATGATGGTTTCTATGGATTTTACTATCTTAATTACCTCGTTAGTTATTTCATTCTCTATGTTGCTTTCATTTTGTTGGTCTTTCCTGTTTGTTCTATTTGTGTTGCATTTTTTTCTAGCTGTCCTGTAATCTACTTGATTTTTGTCCATAGTGTCTATTATTTGGTTCTCCCTGATTGTTGCGGGGCATATTGTGGATTTTGGTAAATGGGTGCCTTGGCATTGGGCACATTTTGGATTGACCCTTTGGCATTGCCCCTTGTGTGGCCCCCCGCAGTTGTAGCATTTGTATGGTCTCCTACATTTATTTGTAAAATGGCCCCAGTGTTTACAATTGGAGCAGAATCTGGGTTTGTTTTTGTAGGGTTCTGCTCTATATTTTGATCCTGACAAGCCTATTTGGATTAGTTCTGGCAAGGGTGTTTCGGTCTCTATTATATTTATTGAGTATTTGGGCGACCTTTTCCCTATTTGATAATTTTTGGTGATGTTGTTTCCCCCCTTTATGAGCTCTTCGTTTAGTTTCTTATTGTCCCAAAGGGACATTTGCCCTGTTAATTGAACTACCGCTTTATATTTGGTTGCTTGCGGTGTTTTGGGGGTAGGTGTGGGTTTTTCCTTATTTTGGTTGGTATTGATGTTGGCTGTTCTCTCTAGTGGGTTGGTAAGTTTGTATGGTTTCGTAACCTTCACTGGAATCCCACCTATGTTTTCAATTTCTAGAAACTTTGCTACTTGAGAGCTGGTGTTACAATGTAGGATAATGTAATCTTTATTGGGCCTTATGATTTTGCAGGGGCTTTGATGTACCCTTAGTAGAGCCCCTACTAGACTATTTGTGGAGAGGTTTAAGAATTGGGTTGATTTGCTGTGAACGTAGAGTGTTAGTTCAAGCCTATGAAATTTTGGTTTGGGCCCTATGTTTGCTGTTTTTTTATGTAAAGGTGGCGGGTTGACATTTTGATTCATTTGTTCAGGGATTTCAATGTTTACTGTTTTATTTCCTTTTTTGGAGGGCCCTTTTCCCTTTCCTTTTCCGTCCCAGGTTTTAGGGACTGAGATTGGGTTGGAGGCCGGGGTCCTCTTAGTAGGGGAGGGGTAGATTAGGTCTTCCTCAGTTAATTGCTTGGATGGTCCTGGGGTTTGGCTAGAGTGGTATTTGGTTTTCTTGGCGGCTTGTGCATACGATTGACTCCTTTCATGTGTTTGGAAAGGAGTGTTTTCGACTGCGTCCGCTTTATTTGTTGGGTTTTTGGATGTATTATTAGCAAACTAGGCCTTAAAACAAAACACTGACTTTAACTAGCATTATAAAACATAATCAGCTTGTGACTCTGTAGGACTTGCTAATTGGGTGGGTGTCGATATTTGGTTCCTAACCTTACGTGAATAACGAGTCTACACTCGCTCTAATTTCATGACTTGCAGAGATCACCGCTAGTTAAACCATAATACCAGTCAAATTACAAGGGTCAAACAGTATAACATAATTAATTTAAATAGGAACTAAAAACACAATCAGCCTGCGCCTCTGTTGGCATTGCAAACTAGGTGAGTGTCGATATTTGGTTCTTAAAACCTTACGTGAATAACGAGTCTACACTTGCTCTAATTGCCTAGCTTGCAGAGACTACTGCTGTACAGTTGTGATAATAATATTTAAAAGTTAGATAAAACAATAGCATAACATACCCTATTTCAAGTAGGTATAAAACCTAACCAGCCAGTGACTCTGTTGAAATTGCTAATTAGGTGAGTGTCGATATTTGGTTCTTAACCTTACGTGAATAACGAGTCTACACTCGCTTCAATTACATAACTTGCAGAGGTTACCGCTTTAATTGAATAACTACAAATAGACAACACAATCCCTCTACCCTCTGTCAGAAAAAGAAAACAAGCTAATGGCACTTTCTTATTCAAAATTGTGTTCCAACAACCTTGCACTGGACAAAAATGAATGCAACAAATTCTTGGACAATAATTATGGATGCCCAATGGAGCCATTGATGCTGTCACTGACAAGGGAAATGTGGAGAACCAGATCAGGACTTTTTGCCTTACAGCCCTTCTCAGGGCTATGTTTACTAACACTGTGCTGTCATGTATGTTAATTAACCATGCGTTGTTCCGTTCAAACTGTTTTTTGTCTCTACTTTCCCCACCCTTTGTGACTCTTCGAAATAGGGGAAGATCAGTGAAACAGTGGCGACACAGGCTCTTTTCTAAGGAAATCGCTTGAGCTGGTGTACGCACATGTATACAGCCTGGTATTCCTCTGTGCCTACGCATAAGTATGCAATCAAGTATACCGCTGTGCCTAATCCAGTCAGTCCCACTGGGAAGCTGATGTTGACCCTTTTTCTCTTCCTTACCTTATTCTTTTTCTTAAAAAAAAAAAAAAAAAAAAAAAAAAAAAAAAAAAAAAAAATTATGTCTATGTGTCTCTGTTCTGTATTGTTATGTCATCTTAGCATATCGAATTCTCAAATCTAGATTGGCAAGAGAATTCCATTGGTCAATTAAAACCAAAACCCAAATTTGACCCTTTTGGATCACACCCAACCAAATTTACAACTCCAATCAACCTATTCAGATAAAACTCTCATAGTCACTCTGACACAGTAAAGTAGGTATTTTGTTTTTCTTAGGGTGAATTTCTCTCTTCAGAAGGGATTTTCGCCGGTAGGACGGTGGCGACTGCATAGTACACTATGTACATAACTAGGGCCATAGTGATAAGAGTTAGGAAATTCGTAACCTGTATAACTCGACTCAATTGCACAGGTGGCTTACACATAATTGGTCTAGGGCATCCATTAGGACAACTGGACCTTAAATTGCAATAAAGTCATAGACATTACAACCCCATAGACACATATGCTTACATCACATTATGTCCCCCCTAGAGCTTATAAGGTAGTCTTAACCCAGGACTATCAGTCTCCCGCAACACAATGTTGCAACCTAAATGAAATACAATAAATAACAACAAAAATCATACACAACGCAACATATAGCACTTCCATTATGATACATGCCTATGGGGTTGTATAATACCAGCAGGGTGTGACTCGGGTTTCTTTGTTTTTGGGTCCGGTGTACGTTCGCTGCCTCTGCTTGTGGGACGACGATGTTGCAGATACCTTGGAGCCTTTCCCTTGCCTTGGAGCCTTCTTCCTGTGCCTTGCCGCCTTTGCCTCGTCCGGACATTTTTGATCGAGTTGATCAGGGGAGGTGTGGATTGATCTTGCCTACCTACCCCAGGGCCTCCATTTACATCGATAGTTACTATTTAGTAATTCGATGTAACGCCCCATTAAAAATTAAATAAAAATCTTTCCTTTATAAGGAAAAACTAAATGTTCAGTGATATACTGAATATAAAAGTAGCACAAATGATCCTAGTGATCGGTTGCTACTATAAAATAATCAAGCAGCAGATTTAGTTCGGTTTGAATTGTTCGGTTTGTGGTGTTTTCAATCACGTCCGCCGAATTTTTGGTTGTCCTAATTTGAATTGTTCGGGTGGTGGTGTTTTCCACCACGTCCGCTTTGTTTGAGTTGAGAGTGCCTTTTTGGTTTTTGGATGTTTGGTTTGGGGTGTTTTCCACCACGTCCGCTAAGTTGGAGTTGGGAGTCCCTATTTGATTTTTGAATCTTCGGTTTGGACCAAATGAGAACCCTATTATTCAGGCAAATGAAAGGCAATGTGAAAGCTATTCACATCTGCACCGCAGGCCGTCTCTCTCGGAGTGCTGAAGGTTAGCGGTAACAGAGTATCTCATGTTACAGCCAGTTTTCCTTCTAGTTCCCCAGATTTCAAGAAGTTTTTCAGGTGTATGCATTTTCAATCCACTGTTTCTCTCCATTTCTATCCCCGTCACTAGTGAAGTCCATACTCTATTGATAAACCTCGTGCTGGAACGTCCATTTTGATTTCCACGTGGCCGCCGCCATTTTCATTTGTTCTTGATTGTTATTTGCTTTATTGCGCCTTGAAAGACATAACCTACCAGCAAATTTATGAATTTCATAGACACACTCTAGTGAAGCTCACGCGTTATGTTTCCTATGGAAATTTGAAATTCATTATATCATGTTTCACCCGTTTTCAATGTACTCACTGATGTTAGTAAAATGAATTTCTAAAGTAATTTATATAGCTGTTAACACTGTCTCTTGGGAATGAGAACACAATTATACGTGAATTCGAATATGTCAGAAAATAAGACTTCACCTCGAAATATAGTTTTAAAAATCTATAAAATTATTCTAAAAAAAACCTTTTAATTGTATTATTTTAGATAAAGTAATGGAGTTAACGATATATGAGTATATTAAAGCATTCATAAAGGTACTGGGATTTATTATATAAATTATATGGAACTTATTCTTTTGCGCTTCATTATTTGTGTTTTATAATGCGATTGTTGACCCCAATTTCCAATCTTTTCAATACGAGAATATCGCCAAAGACTCTCCAAACTATACATAATTATATATTTTGCGAGGATTTCACAAGTTTTTCATGTTACCAATAATATTTCCAATGTTCGTACATTAATTATAAGATACGTGATATCGACAATACAACTATACCTTCTGAATGACAACATCATTGTCGGATGATCAAATGTACACAACAAAACCCGGCTCTTCTACCCCACCCCTCCCCCCAAACAAAATATTAACAAACAAAAGATTTGGTTACCGTAAATCTTGTTATAACAGAATATAAGACTTAGTACAAAATTAAGACATTTATAAGACCACGAACATGATTTCCAAATAAAAATGTTATGTATATTATGCTACATAAGGACACGTAAATAATAATTGCGATTATATAAAGCATTTTGCAGCATACCTACAGATAATATTTTCCTGCAACGTAGGTGCACGCTAGAATTGACGACATTCATTAAATAGAATTTACGACATTCATTAAATAGAATTTACGACATACATTAAATAGAATTTACGACATACATTAAACAGAACTTATGTTTGTGAGTGTCATGCATGATATGAATACTAAATATGTCGATTGACATATGCATGAAATATTGATGTGTACGTGTTGTTCTAATATAAAGTTGTCAAGTAGTCTCCTAATCATACCCAGTAATGTATTTAAATCGAATTTGTTAAAATATTCAAATGACATTATTATTATTATTATTATTATTATTATTATTATTATTATTATTATTATTATTATTATTATTATTCCGCAGAGTATAGACCCTGTATAGGAGTAATCGAGACACGATATAGATGTTTTAAAAGAAAAAGTAAGATAGACTATCGGTTTTTTAATGGTATCGTTCTAATTTCTGTTTTATAATAATTGATTGCGAAGGAAAAGAGTTTTAGTACTATTGCATCCACCACCACCCAACCACCGTTTTCTTCAAGAATTCTAATAAAAGAGCCCTTTGTACACATATGGGAGTCATCCGTGGGAACAATTTCAAACAGAGAATAGCTGTTGTAAAGATTGGATCTGGCCGATTATCACAGGTCTGTATTGTAACACTAGGATTACGTCAGAAACGGTATATTCCCAATAAAGAGCCGCTGATGCTCTTGGATTATTTTATACAATATCTCCTTTTGTCTCTCTATATGTCATTCAATATCTGTTTTGTGTCCTTGATCTATATTATGTAACACATCTGAGAAATAATAAATTTGAATAATTTAAATTTAAATAAAGAATTAATAATAAAATATTGATTTCATCTTGCGTTGATAGATGTTAAGAATAACGGAATAAAAACTCGAGATATGCACATCTGGATTTTAAATAAGTCATGTAATCACACCTACATATCCTAGGAATACTGAGAAAGAACCACATGGTAATGAAATATCAAAATATATGTGGAGAAGATCAACATCGTTATTGTTGTATGAACTTCAACGTGTGCATACATAAATAGATACAATTACTACAAGTATGCGTAATTACCAATTACTTATTGTATTACTCGATTATTACTCGATTATTACTTGGTATATTTTATACATTTACCGGTTTTACATTGCTTAGGTATTTTACGAAAAAGACATTTCAACATTATTTGATTAAACATGATTAATTCCCAACATACACATACATTACAAGTATATATAACGATATTTAAATATATAAGCATGAAACAAATGATTATAAGCAATACAGAGTAGGAACTGAGGAAGATTTCTTATTTTCAAATACATAGGTAGACCATTCACAAACACGTCATATATAACCAGGCAACGAACGCTGAATTTATGCAGACAAAGACTTCCATTACATAAAACGTTTCTCATTATCTGCAGAAGCTTTGAGAATATATTTAGATGTCAAAATGAAACAGATATAATATGGGCATATGAGAAGCAATGTCTGGATAAATAGTGTTTCCATCGGAGTTTTCATATCTCGATGGATATTTGTACATTTGCTAAACATTTATTGTTTTTACAGATTACTTTCCAGGAAATAATGTAAAGTTTTGCTTGGATTACCTGAATCAGTCAATTTAATCAATCCACATTCAGCAATGACATCAAACAGCTTTTGTTTATCCAACTGTTTGTCAACTTCAATTGATAAACAAGCTAAATCTTTCAATTCGTTGGCGATAAACTTTAAATGAAAAAGAAGGTGATAACGCACACTGTTGACATCGGTTCCATATAGATCCAATGTATAGGCATATCTGGGCCGACGTACCGTATAAAATGTTGCAATTGATAGGAGCCCCGAAACAATTCGATTACAAACTTGGACGTCTGAAACACAGACCGTATTCTCGCATTCGAGCAGGGCGAGATTCGAAGGAATCAATCGATACGGGATCCAGTTAATGACAATTCTGTCCTCTGGAAATAGGTATTTTCTGATAACCTCTGTATCAAAATATTCTGCTACTCCATGGACCGGCATATTCTTCAAAGGTCGGCTGTTTGGCAATTCAGAGCTGATGAGCTGACTTGGTATCACCATATATCGAATCATTTCCTGAAGAAAACAAATTCGACATTAAATGATGCAAAACAATTTCCGCGATTCAAAAAATTACTTAACATTAAATTTAGTTAGCTACATAACTCCATGCAACACAAAACCTACATCTAATTTAATCTGTATTATAAGCTTAGCACACTATCATTAACAAATGTATCTGGACAATCCAATTCTGTATAGACAAATTATTCTTTTTTATGATTCATTTCTCGTAGTATAAACTTCGTGGCACAAAATGGACTTATACACATCCGTGCTACGCTATTCTTTTGAAGACGATATCATACTTTCTTTCAATACGACAGTTTATTTTCATAGAGCTTCTAAATCTTGCATACATTCCCTTTGGAAGAATTCTAAGAGGAAAGCAATTATATATATATATATATATATATATATATATATATATATATATATATATATATATATATATATATATATATATATATATATATATATATATATATATATATATACATATATATATATATATATATATATATATATATATATATATATATATATATATATATATATTGTCACAGAATTAGGCGAAAATTAAATTTATTTTCTTCTTGATTTACAAACTAATCTCACCATTTTCTTTGTTTCGTCGTACATGCATTGCCTGGGGTGAATAAGTGGTTTTCCCAAGGTAAGCGGCGTGTAACGATTTGCATGTGCCTGGTTTGTTATTTACATGAAATCCGAAATACTCGTTTCACGTGGTGCACGGCAAGCTCGATGTGATTTATGTTCACCCATAGAGAGTATATAAGGCGAGATATTTCTCATAATAATTACGGGAACCAAAATATCTAATCGAAGGATAGATAAGCTCGTCTTGCAATCTCCAGCCAAAGGGGTGAGTGTTAAATTTACATTTTCGTTTTATTGTGAATTTTATTCAGATTATCATTTCGTATAATGATGCTTTTATTGCGATTAAACGTGGAATATTTGGAATTACTAGTCACTATTAGACTTTAAATGCAATATCGTAATCTACGGCTTAGATTATTTTTGAGACAAATATTATTAGTCTGGTTTTGTTTATTGTAGCTGTTACCGTGTTTCTGATACTGTAGCTGACAATCGCTGCTACCATAGATCTGATAATCGCTGATACCGTAGATGTCAATGTTTCTGATACCGTAGATCTGATACCGTAGATGTCAATGTTTCTGATACCATCTTTTGATAAACGTCTTTGATATCGTCTGATCTGTTGTGGAACATCTTTGTATAAATATCTGAATGTGATTGTGCCGTTAATTTGTGCAAACGGAATTGAAGTATCTGTCTGTGTGTCGAACTGTCTGTTCGTCAACATCTGTGTAACGTGTAAATATCCGGAAAGCTAGAAGTCCGAGTGTCGGAGCTGTCTGAGTTGTAAAACATCCGGGTCGACATCTAGGGTAGTGAGGAACCGTTGGTTCTGGTAGATGTTGTATGTTGTCTGAACGTAAAACTGTGGTGGATCCGTGAAGGGAAACGTTCGATAATAGTATTGGTCAACCCTAGGTTTTCGGGGAAACTGGGAGACGATTCAACTGTTGCTGAATCGTGCGGTTATACGGGCTCGAGACACATATGTGTATTGAAATTGTAATACAATTTAATACATTGTTGTATTTGCATGCTTATGTCAGATCACAATAATATTTCAAGTGATCGCATAGATATCAATAAAAGCTAGCAACTTGATTGAATACAAGTATATGGTCGTGCTAGTTATCGCAATCCATCGTGCGATAGTATAGTTTGTCGTTTGTGCTCATTTTTCGTAATTTATACTTGCATTAATTTAACTTTCGTAAAGGATCCTTGGATCTGTGTATAGTCTAAGAGATCCCTTTACATCTGAGATTCCTTTTGTATTAATATTTAATTTGTTCATGTATTGTGAATGGTTGTGAGTGTAATTGTGGGTTGAGTGCATGAATTATTGTGTTGTTACATCTGTATTTTTTTTAATTAATAATTTATTTCATAAATTTACATTTTCTTTCACCAATTGTGTTTGTATTGTTCATTTGATCCACCCTCCTCTCGGTAACAATTCTGTTACATATATATATATATATATATATATATATATATATATATATATATATATATATATATATAGAGAGAGAGAGAGAGAGAGAGAGAGAGAGAGAGAGAGAGAGAGAGAGAGAGAGAGAGAGAGAGAGTATATATCGTTGCATTTATGATAACAACTCCGTTTTGTGACACGAAGTTTGTATATACATTGTTACGTATATTTGATATGTCATTTAAATTTATTTTTATTGTTTGTTTGTTAGATTTAAATTTGGCAGTTTAAGTTTTACGATTCGTTCACTGGGGGCAGGGGTGACCTGTACTTTACACAATAAACATTATGGAGTTTTGTATAAACATCTTTCTAATTTAGTTGGGTCATACGCCGATTACGTGATTTCTTGAACGTAAATTTGTTCTGAGAGATTCTGAGAGTTCGTGACCCCTTCCTTGTTTACGTAAAAACAGCTATATAAATTATGTTTTGAAGCTAGCTATTCAGTAGAAGTTGGGCTTTTAGAATATTAAGTTGTGTTTTTTTGTGTTATTATAAATTACCTTATGTCAATTAGTTTGGATCAAGAGGAATTATTTTGTTATTTATCTGGAAAAGAATTGTGCTCATGGAATTTTATGAACATGAACTGACTTCATCAAGTGACATCGTCTTCCATATTGGATACTTCGCTGGAATTCGAACTTATAATTATTTTGGACATTTTTATTACCAGGACTTTTGCAATTCCTCTTGTGGATAATATTTTGAATTATTTTTGGATTAATTTTGGAATATATTTTTAAAACCGTAAGTTTATTTTTTCTTTTCTGGAAAATAATATTTGTACTCAATAAATTTTTATTAAGGTTTTACAAGCTTGTTATTTTCACTCTTTCTATGTTACTGTTTATTCGAGCCTAAGCACGTAACAATATATATATATATATATATATATATATATATATATATATATATATATATGAATGAAACAATATTGAACTAGTAACGTTTAGTAACATTAATTATTATCACACTTAGGACGTAACAATTTTTCAGTATAATACCTTTGTTGAAATCAAAGAGTACATTTTCCAGAATGAATTTCTTTGAATATATGGATTATCATGGTCGACCGCAGCTGCCATTCGTTGTATGTTGTATCGTTTCCTTTCTTCAGCGATAATATGTTGGCTAAGAGGTTTCAAATATCCCCTTCCCTGATATTTTGGGCTAATTATAGCAGCTCTTTGGCAAATAGTTTCTCCATTGTCAATCACAAATCCGCACATATATCCGATCTGGAATTTAAAATGGAATAACAAATACGATAGGAAATATATGTCTAGACCAGGTGGAGATATTCATAGGTCATAATGCCAAGGGAAGTAACCATTGGAAAAAGCGAAACCTTTCTCGGAGGAGGAAGTACACCTTTAGATATGAAACTCGTACATGCATTTGACTAATTGTCATTAGGACAATAAACATAGTCATTATGCATTTGTATTTGGACGTACCCTAATTTGGATGATATGAGAGAGAGAGAGAGAGAGAGAGAGAGAGAGAGAGAGAGAGAGAGAGAGAGAGAGAGAGAGAGAGAGAGAGAGAGAGAGAGATTACAATTTCCGAATCCTGGCTAATCACGAATGGTGCCGCTACAGGATTTTGCAGGAACGAATCATAGTAGGATGGAAGATAATCCAGATCACCGTGAACATTCTCATTCAGAGCCAGTACCTCGTTTTTGTCTTCAGCTGTTGCCCTTCGCATCACCCTAAAACCGGAAGGTTACAAAATATTTAAACGGATACTGTATTTCCTGCTCTCGCAAGATTGTGCCGAGGCCTTAAAAAAGACGACAACATAATTACACTTGATAATATAGGTATCTCGAAATACTGATGGAGGTCTCAGACAGAGGCGTAGCGATGATATTTTGTGCCCGGGGACGAACTATAAAATTGGCGCCCCAGCGATCTTGAGACAGATTTATTACCCTTGTTTTCTTATTATAATGTAACGTTGCAATCCTCATTTTGGCGCCCCTGTACCTTGGCGCCCGGGGACATATGTACCCCCCCCCCCTCGCTACGCCTCTGGTCTCAGATCAGCTTAATGAAGTTTTTTACCTTTTTAAGACATATATAAAAATACGTTAAATATAATATGCAGACACATTCGTTTGGATACATAGAGAGAGAGAGAGAGAGAGAGAGAGAGAGAGAGAGAGAGAGAGAGAGAGAGAGAGAGAGAGAGAGAGAGAGAGAGCACTATTGTGTCTGCTCAAGGACTGTGTGCGCGATATTGCTTTTTGAAATGTGATTCCCTATGGGATTTAATTAGATAGTGCTCTCAAACTTTGTCAGTGATAGATTCATTATTTGGCCTTGATCGAAATATGTTTGAATGGGATTTACACGCTACTCTTCTCTCTTAAACTTCTAACACAATTTGGCACCGATATATACATATATATATATTTTGAGGACAAAATTATCATTTTGCGCATTTCAGTTCAAGGGTTATGAAGTAACTCTACCTTATTACGACGCAATGGACATAAATAAGTAATATAATAGAGTGAGAAGCAACACGCTTTGTAAAAGTCAACAAATATTTTGATTTCCTAGCATGCAAAGTGAAAATGAAAAAACGACCTTATTGCGAATTAAATCCCAAGTAATTCCAATAATTTCAGACACAATGAATAATTAAGGTGTTGGCGTGCTTTGGTGGCCTGTGTAATGGTGATGTGCCAACACTATTTTGTTGGATCACAATAATAAAATCCAAGATTATAAAGTCGTTTAAAATTTCAATATAATTGCAAGTCTCTTATTTCCAATAATGTTATTTTTAAGCGCTTTGAATATCCAGAGAAAAATCACTTGAATCATATAATTTGAATAAATAAATTTTAGTCTAAACGAATTTCGGTACACATCAATAATACAACTGATTCTTGTAAGATCTTTAAGCAAGAATAAATAATTTTTTCTGATAAAAGGAGTATATTGTCCTCAGTTGACATCAGGTCACAATTATTATTTTCTATATACCCCCCCCCCCCCAACTAATATCTAATGGACAATAACCTTCTGGAAGCTTTTTAATGTTTACAAAAATTAAAAACCCCACTATTATCTAATGTAAAATAACCTTCTAGAAGTTTTTAAATGTTTACAAAATAAACTTTTAGTTTTAATTGGAAGTCTGTTTCCTAATTAATAATTTAATGTATAGTAAACAACAAGTAGATCTTACATTTCATTGGGAATTTCAAACGTTCTAGACCCAATGATTGAGATAAAGCTCTAGAATGAGATAAACATATTGTTTAAGAAACCGAAATACATGCTAGAAGTCAAGTAGAAATTGAACTTAATTTTGGACAAGGTTAAGTCCAACATGCAATTTTCCATAGCATATGATGCATTAAAATATATTAATTAGAAACCTACCTTACAAGCAATGCAAACTAAATATACATAAAACTTTACATGATCTTAGTTATAAGCAATGTTCTTGTGTTCAAGTTTGTGGATGTATTAGTGTTACGTATGTAGGTGTATTCCTATTCGTGGTAATGTGTGTGAGATTGTCAGTCCCATGTGACTACAGGGTGATACCGCTCATGTTTGTTTATTTGTTTATTTATTTGTTTGAAAAGAAAAGTTACGTTCTCATATTGGATCATTTGTAACAACTAAAGAATATATTAATTTTTACGTTCATTACGACGTTTTGATTTTTTAGAAGAATTACGGCAGTATGCCACCATTTTGCGCAAACGTTCGACTCATCCAGTCCCTTCCACAAACAAACAAACAAACAAGAGCTGATTTTACATTTGTAATAAAAATTGCAGCCTACTTTAAATATACTAATATGCTTATATCACATCTTATCTTCTGGTACAGACCAAATTCTTTTTTCTAATGAATGAAGTTCAGGCAGATATTAACTCAAGGGAGAGACCTATTAGATCGAGCGTACCCGAGCGATAACGACAGAACATTTTTAAAAATCAATATGAAAAAATAAAATAAATATGCGTTTCTGTACATTAAACATCCAATTAAACACCGAATTACGAAAAGAAAACCTTAAGTCAACCCTAGAAGCCATTGCACTCACCTCCGTGAATGAACTCCAGAAATATTTTGTTTCATTGTCACTCGCATATTCAGTTTGAGATATTTTAGCAACATGTTGCTGGTATGAATTCCGCAGGAATGATTGTAACAGAATATGACGAAAAATAATATGTTCCGGAATAAAATGCTTATCAACACAAATCGGTAAAGTTAGGATTACTTGTTAACAATATTTGCACTTTCGAGTAATGTTTTCCTTCCTCTTATCAATATAGTCCCAAATGTGCGGCAAAAGTAAATGGGCTATTCTTATTCATTTTGTGTGTGGTAATATTCGACTCTGATAAAAGATTGAATAAGCACTTGTATGACGTTATGGTCTACTCAAATTTCAAGTCAACACTCGCATTATATATTTCACATTATCAAACTTAAAAGCTTCCTGGGTCACTGAGCTCCTATAATGCGATGCGCGAGGTCAGACTTGCACCGTGTAACGGCTGATACCATTGTAGATATGTAAGATTGAATAAGCACAAACATATATTGTCAATAAAGAAATGTCACTGCATTATTTGTTTTCAGCTTTGTTAGAACAGCTTTATTCTTGTTATAGCTATTTGAAATAATGAATTCCTGTGTGTTAATTTAATGTAAGAATATGATGCACTCTCATTCGCATAAATTATGTACGACTGGTAGAAGGGAAAGGGATACAGAAAGGATTCCAAATCAGAATAGTTGATCCTTTTGAGTATGTGTGTTACAGATTGTTTATTCAAATGAAAGTTTGATTTATTTTGTTGTTGCTGTTATTTAACTTTAATTTCCACTATAGCGACCATTGTTGTAGCATTGATCATTCCTGTATTTTATTGACATATAGCAGTGTCGGGTGTGTGGAGTGATGTACAGTAGATACTTATTTATACCACATAGATTAAAACTAGCATGCCTTTAACTGTATTGATTGATACAAAGGAATTTGATATAATATTAGTGTGTCAGTTTGTGATCCGGTCGTGTTTAATACTTAGGCTATACCTATTTTATTGTCTAAATCTGTAATGAATTTCTACTGATTGATCTTTAGAGATGTAATAAAAGAATGATATAAGTATAAACAATACCCTACTTCTAAATCAATCAGACAGTTACTTTCCCTTGATAGTCTAGACAGCGCTTTAGTCAGGTAGATCCCTTGCAATTTCGGTTTAATTCGTCTATGTTGAACCGATACTAGTGATTTTTCTGAAAAGTGCTTGTTTTGCCTCAAGTGAAAGGCGAGTAAGCAATGTTATAGCTGTTTCCATTTAAACGGATGGTCAAATTGATAGAGTGTGAATGTGGTGCCTAAATTTGAATGTGGTGCCTAAATTTGAATATACAGACAATCACTCTAGAAAGTCTGTGAATATTTACTTTACAAATGAATAATTTTCTATGACCTGTACCTCACCAACCTACAGTTTTCATATATTGTTCTATTGTATAAACGTCAATATCCAAATCTCATCTGTCAACACATACATCTTTGCTTGCATTTTTGTTCTATTTGAAAGAAGATAAAATTTTGTTTGTATTTACCAGCATAAATTTTCACCGATGAATACATCACTCAATTTTAAAAATAAAGGGAATACCTTTTTCAGAAGGACTCCATTCTACGTCGCTCTCCCATTTTGAAACAGATAAAGAGTGTCTACTGAACAATTTATGCGCATGCGTGAATTTCCTATTGATAATATCATTGTACCATTTTAGTTACTAGAATACAACAGACTGTTAATCCATATTGACGGAATACACACGATCTAACACATATCCAAAAATTCAGCCACCAACTCCCCCCCTTCTCTCTCTCTCTCTCTCTCTCTCTCTCTCTCTCTCTCTCTCTCTCTCTCTCTCTCTCTCGGTCGATCGAGTGATCTATATGTAGCTCTTTCCAGATATTAACAAAGGGCATCAACGAAGAGGACAAGAGTAACAACAGCAAAGAACGACGAAATAAATATGGGGAAAATCACTGGACCTTTGGTTCATTTTGAATAGAAAACATTATTACTTTATATTAAATAATGAAGTTGTGTGTGTGTGTGTGTGTGTGTGTGTGTGTGTGTGTGTGTGTGTGTGTGTGTGCTGGGAGCGCTTTTAGATGTAAAGCGAGGATATACCAGCCTACTAAAGACACTCTTCCAGCAGAGGTTGTTCTCGGTTGAAAAAAGTAAACTATTGCTTCTAAAAAACAATGTTAGCCTAGAACAATGTAAACATTT
This sequence comes from Unio delphinus, assembly GCA_029339505.1. Lineage (NCBI taxonomy): Eukaryota > Metazoa > Mollusca > Bivalvia > Unionida > Unionidae > Unio > Unio delphinus. The sequence goes on from JAQISU010000064.1 coordinate 3,809,817, forward strand.
GATTTTAGGAAGGGCAATGTCCCTTTTCTCAGAAACTGGCGATACTCCACCCCCACCCCCGAAATAATGTCCTCGATTGTCTTGTGAAAAACGTGCAGAGAGCAAGTGTCTCATATTTTAGTACATTCCATTAGATCGACCTATCGAAATCATCAAAATACAAATAACATCGCTTAACTATATATATATACACATGCAGATTTTGTATTGTTCAATGAACCATATCCTCCCATATGTTTTATCTACTTAGCGTTTAAAACAGGAGAGAAGGAACGCGTGTCTCATTTTATCATAGTGACAGTGAATTAGCTACAAGACGGAATGCCCACATCAGACCCGAATGGTGAATATAATAATACACATTAGGCTCGGTTTTTCTTTCAAGGAAGGTTTTACCTAATTCAGAATGTAATGGTCATTACAACTGAATATACCTCATGTAAAAAAACAACAACAGTTAAATGTATTGATGAGCTAAATTTTACAGTCAGCGATTTTCTTGAATGAATTTTCCCCTTTATTCTCCCACGGTTGATTTTGTCATATCCGACTGGCAATACAATGCAGTTCTGACATAGGGCATAGATTAATTTCAAAGGTGACATACCGCAGACACGTATCAGGATGTCCCACCCAGTCACCTTATCCTGAAATCAGGCCAACCAGTCCTTACACTAACGTCTTAATCCTGAGCGCAAAGCGAGGCATCTGTTGGTACCATTTTTTAAAGTCTTTGGTATGACTTGGCCAGTGTTAGAAACCGCGGCCTCTCGCATCTGCGGCGCACCTTCTATTACTGGACCACCGGAACGCTCCCGTCTATCGATCAATCGGTCTATTAATCGATCGGGAGAGGGTTAAGTGCACATGTTCATACAACAGTTTGAATTTTTTTTTTTAAAGAGACTGTCTTTCGATAAACTACTTTTTCTGATTAATGAACAATACTTATAAATATAAAAGTTATTAAACTTAATGGACTATTATAACTGTTTAATACGTATGTACGAGTTCAGTTTCACAGTCAACGACTTTCTATAATGCATTCATCAATTTCGGTTAAAAAAATGGTCTAACTTTGTGCTTGTTCATCGACGGATTTGCATGAACTAGTAACTTTGTCATGCGTACATAATTTGCAATGTATTGCATATACCGTATGTTTACGTGTGCAAACAACCATGATTCTGCAACTCAACCATATATGAAAATCACTGTGCATTAATGATAATGATAGTAAATTAGTTGTACATGTACTCGTACGAGAGAGAGAGAGAGAGAGAGAGAGAGAGAGAGAGAGAGAGAGAGAGAGAGAGAGAGAGAGAGAGAGAGAGAGGATTCTTGCAACAGTTTAATACAAATATTTCCAAAGTGATTAACGTTTAGTTAACTGCTAAATGAATCACGTACATCAGTCCATAATCTTGAAAATAAACATAAACATTAGGCGTTGTATTCTAATGATTATTTCATACGATTTAGGACCATACATGTTATTAAATTTTAAAATGAACTAGGTAGGTAACCATCTAATGTGTACTTATGAGTAGGCAACTGTCTACTGTGTACTTATGAGTATGTAACTGTCTACTGTGTACTTATGAATAGGTAACTGTCTACTGTGTACTTATGAATATGTAACTGTCTACTGTGTACTTATGAGTATATAACTGTCTACTGTGTACTTATGAGTAGGTAACTGTCTAATGTATACTTATGATCGTGTAATCATCTAATGCGTACTTTTTAAGCGCAATTACATAGTCAACAATTTTTCATTAATTTTTTTTCTACTTATAACCTTTCGTGGTTGAAGATTTTTATATGCCTTATAATATATTATATTTCCAGCGAAGGACTTATTTTAATTGCACATATTACATAAGTGCATAACTTGCGAAACATTGTATATTCATTATGCCTTCGTGAGTAAACACTCATACTAACTGGAACAATACCACCATGTCAAGAAAGATAATTCTCTGTATCATCTATAATACAGAGATCAGAGACTCCTCATGTTCTTGATATTCCCATATATCAAATCAATCCTGATGATGATAAAGATAGGTGTGTGCATGAGAGAGAGAGAGAGAGAGAGAGAGAGAGAGAGAGAGAGAGAGAGAGAGAGAGAGAGAGAGAGATTACAACTTAATATACATCATGTAAATAAAACAGCTAATCGTATTGATGAGCTGAATTTTACTGTCAGTGATTTTCTTGAATGCATTTTCCCTTTAATTCTCTCACGGTTGATTTTGTTATATCCGATTGGAATTATAATGTAATTTTGACATAGGGCATAGATTCATTTCAAAGGTGACATACCGCAGATACGTATTACGATGTCCTACCCGGTCACATTATCCTGAAACCAGGCCGACCAGTCCTAACACTATCCTCTTAATGCTGAGAGAAAAGCGAGGCATCATTTGGTACTATTGTTGTCTCCCATTGTGCAAGCAGTCGAAACTAGGGCGCAGGCGCAGGAGGTGCAAAAAGCCGCTACGTAAGTTGAAAGTTCCGTAAGTCGTGACCGATATCTCGTGCGACGAATTTACGCGTGAGCAAAATCACAACGCGTCTTTGATCGCGACCGCAGATAGAATCGTGTCCGGTACCGAAAAACATTGTAAAGGCGGTTGGAGCTCTACATTTTTACGCACTTAAGGTTTAATGTATAAAGAGAATTTCCCATGTTGGACGGTAGAAGGTATTTTCAACTAGTTGTCCCTCAGAAATTCAGGTCACATGTACTGAGAGTGGTACACGAGTCCAGTATGGCGGGCCATTTAGGCCTGAGAAAAACCATCAGAGTATCAAGAGAGTTTTACTGGCCTGATGTAAATAGTGACAAGCACGATTCTGTCGGTCGGGCTTCGTTTGCCAGAAAACTGTGTCGAAGGGAAGGAATACCAGAGTACCATTAGGTAGAATGCCTCTGACAGATTCTCCATTTAAACGTGTAGCTGTTGATATTGTGAAACCTGCTCATACTGCTGAAAGGGACGTTTTAAACGTTGTATGTTTTGTGGTCATAGAAGACAAGTCGAGTGACGAATCACAATTAGATTTTAACACAGAAATTCCCCTTGAATACCCCATGGTTGTAGGGAAAGAGGGAATAGATATGGTCACCGTGTGCCCAGATTTACCTGAATGTCAGCGTTGCCAGTTAAGGGGAAATTTTGAGTAAGTACCCGGACGTATTCATAGATAGAACAGGAAATACTGGATTAATAACGCACGAGATAAACTTGAATACCTCGGAGCCTATCATAATTAAGGGATATCCGATACTCTTTAATACACGAGAGAAAATCGATGAGGAAGTAGGTAAAATGTTAGACCTGGAAGTGATTGAACCCTCAAGCTCCCTATATTCTTCCCCCGTGGTACTGGTTAGAAAGAAGAACGGAACAAATAGATTTTGTATAGCTTTCGACAACTAAATAAAGTCACCGTGTTTGATGCTGAACCGATGCCAGACATGGAGGTCTTGTTCTCGAAACTGGCAGGGCACCAGTACATTTCTTATGTAGATCTAACAAAAGGATATTGGCTGGTGCCCATGTGTAAAGTTCCGCGTATTAACGGCATTCGTGACCCCTAAAGGTCTTTGCCAGTTTAAGGTTATGCCTTTCGGTCTAGTCAACGCCGGTGCGTCATGCGTGCGTCTGATGCGAAAATTGTTGAAAGGCATGAATAATGTAGATAGTTTTGTCGATGATTTTATTGTGTATACGCATACCTGGGAAGAGCATGTTAGGTTATTAGTCGATCTATTCTACAGACTCCGTAAGGCAAATCTCACAGCGAGACCCTCCAAGTGTAGTATAGCATATTTTAACTTGAAATGCTTGGGACATCTAGTAAGTGGGTAAGGGCAGTTAAAAACACACCACGACAAAATTAAAGCGATCTAAGACGCTCCTAGGCCCGAAACGAAGAAACAGATACCATCGTTTCTTGGGTTGATAGGTTTTTATAGGAAATTCGTTCCAAATTTCGCCGCTATAGCTAGTCCATTGACAGATTAAACTAGGAAGGGGCAGCCCAATAAGATGTTTTGGGGTTCATGCCACGAAGAGCTTTTAAGGCTCTTAGGGAAAGATTGATCAGTGCACCGGTCTTAAAGTTTCCAGAATTAAACAAATCGTTCATATTGAGAACTGATGCTTCCGACACGGAATTAAGGGCAGTTTTTCTACAAGAGCAAGAGGGGGTAAAATTACCCATAGCCTATGCTAACAGGAAATTGCTGCATAGGGAGCAAAATTACTCCGTGATCGAAAAGGAGTGCTTAGCACCGGTGTGGGGTATAGGTAAATTCCACACGTACCTTTTCGGAAGGGAATTTGACAGTGAAACGGACCATCAGCTTCTCATATATTTGAACAAGACAAAAGTTTCCAACGCAAGATTAATGCGTTGGCCATTGACTCTGCAGCCATATTGTTTCCGGATCGAAGCAATCAGAGGGTCGGAAAACGTAGAGGCTGATTACCTAAGCAGAGTGTGATTTTCAGTTTTGTTTTTTATTCTTCTTAATTTTACCATGTTATTCTAGTAATGTAAATTGCGTTTCAGTTCGTATTGTTGGCTAAAATTTCGTGTTTTTTCTAAAAATGTTTCCACTTTTTGAGGGGGGTGGTATTGTCACGGAATTGTGTATGACTGGTATCAAAACGTACTCGGGTTTCGCTGCCGCTTACAGCGTCACCGAGGTTGCTTTATTAATCATCGGGTCTAGTTATTTCGAAATGGTGAGCGCAACTCAGCTCATGCTGCATGTACAAATTGCCTGCAGTTTAAAAGTCTAAGTACCTAGCTGCGCATAACGGTCACAGTTAGGGTATATTATAGAGCTAAATCTCAGTAAACATCACATTACGTCCAGTCTTGTCAGAAAGCTTTGCACTTCAAGGAAGTAAACCTTCAGCTAAACTGCTGCCTGTGTGTGCCCGTGTGGGGTGCCTGTGTTGTGGTGCCCGTGTGTATGGTGTCCGAATGTGGTGCCCGTGTGTGCTCGTGTGTGGTGCCGTGTGTGATGCTATGTGTATAGTGCCCGTGTGTGGTGCCGTGTGTGATGCCCGTGTTATGTATGGTGTTTTGTGTATGCTGCCTTTGTGTATGTTGGGTTATATATATACATGTATTATATATAATCGGGTGATGTGAAGTCACAGAACTCTGTGTGGTTTCTTGTGACGTATGCGCTGTGTCTGGTGACGTTGGTTCGGAAGAGTGTACTGATTTTCTCGATGCGGGTCTGTGTTGAATGTAAGGGCTCTCGAGGGACCTTTCAAACGGACAGGGATGAGTGGACCATGCGTGGTGACTTCGTGACCATTGACTAGAGCGGGTGGAACCGGAGATATATCTTGGACGTCAAATGCACGCTACGATAGTTATAAAATACGTGTTCCATATTATTGCTATTACCATCTGAGCAAATATTTCACATTTATGTATCAGTCTCGTTATTTGAACGATAAATTCATACATTCATAATTTCATATTTACATCGCAGTCTTGCTATTTGAACGATAAACTCATAAATTTATAATTTCGCCTTTACATTGCAATCTCGTTATTTGAACGATAAATTCAAAAACTCATAATTTCAGCTTTACATTGCTAAATCGTTACATGAATGATAAGATCATAACATAAATGCCTTTACTTTGGTAAGTCGTTAAATGAACGATATAACCAAAATTACAGGCATTTACATCTGTCTCGTTATATCAGCTATACATGTTTGTAAATTCATACATATACAGTACTTGTATTTGTTGATCGGGTGATAAGACGTTATTCACGTTAGTTTTAAATCCCTTTCGTTGAAATCATACCTTTGAGGTTTTTATTTCATTGAGTTACTTATGGTTGATAGTTCCATATTAGGAGCCAAATAATTATTCCGTATCTTTTGTTTATAATGGTGTCAGATTTTATTTTACATTTAAATTGCGTTTATAAATAAACATCTTATTAACGCAGTTGCTTTCGGTGTCTTCACAAATCCAGTCCCAACCCGGCTTCATCTTGTGACATTGATAGCTTCGGGAATGTCAACAAAGATACCTACCCAGAAGGTATTTATGCTTCATAAAAAGTGTCCTCTCATACTAAAACTACATTCTGCTCGAAGTTCTTTTCAACGGAAAAGAAGCTCTTTCGACATGACCGGGTAAACTGAAATTAAGTTTGCTGAAGTTAACGTTCTACATGCATATTCACACACTGTACATCCAGTCCAATATATCTTTCACGTCGGGTATAAGTTTAATGGCTGGGGTATCGTTTTTGGCATAAACTCTGGGTCGTTTGTAATGGGTGTTCTTATATTCGAGATGGTAAGACCAAGGTTTATCCATAATTATTGATGGATCATCGTGATTGTTGAAGATGGAATTGTCATGTGCATCAATATCATGACTTTGAAACAACATACCCACTGCAATTGTTATCTCAAATTTCACAGGATTCATTCTGTCCACATGGATCACGTGCTGTTTATCTCTATATCTACACTTTACACATCATTCAGTAGTGTAACAATCTGATAATGCCCCTTCCACCAAGAGTGCAGTTTATTTGATGGCCCTGGTTTTCTCTGTGGAACGTAAACCAAAGCTAAAATACCCGGTTGAAGCTAAACCATCTCAACTGACTGTCGCACAATCTCCAAGGGTCCAAGACACCTTGTGTTTGATTGATCCTTGCAAATTCAGGAACTAAAAGCATCGTGTCTGACAGGTTTTCAATTAACATATTCGAGAATATGTATCGCGTGCTATCCGAATTGAATACGGAGAGGAATGGTCAGTCCTATACCCATCATCAGGAGGTATGATCTGAATAATTGTTATCAAACTAGGTGGTATTGTTTCTTATGAAACAATTACTTCTGCGATAGTTTATATAGCGTTACATCAGCCACGATACTAATTGGATATCTTAGTAGTTTATGGTGTTCTAACCAAGTTGTAAAATGTGGTACGAATACTAAATGATCATCACCGCTCTTTGTCGGTGTCCTACATTTGAGTCCTTCAGTGAAGTTGAACAAACTTTAGGGATATTCATTTGTAGAACGTAGAATGGAATAGACTTGAAACATGGCTATGGAAACCTCCCAGTATGCCAGGGTATAAGCTTGGTTGGTAAGCTACACTAGTACCCGGTATGCGTAATTAGAGACATATTTATTTGTAAGAATACGATAACTACATTATTTTGGAATTGAACTATTTAACAATGCAAAATGTTCAAACAAGTCGTAGTTTTAATTGTAAGCAAAGTTGCGTGACTGCCACGTTTGACTGCATTTTATGCAGCAATCTGGTTCGTAATGTTGTGTCCATCTTCATTTTTTATCATATAGTCATGAAATATATTGACAGTACAATACGTATTTATTAATACATATAAAAAGCAAGCGTTGGTTATTGATTGTGATGTATATTTCATCATTGTCAAGTGTGTACGTGTCAAATCTAGTCTTTTTAATATATTGTAGATTTCATCGCTTTTATTTATGTAATTCATACTTCTTGGCTTTGTTCATGCTTGTATACACCAGTATTTTTGTATCCTTCTAGCAATTCTTGTAATGCTTTATGCAAAGTTGTAACATAAATACATATATGAACCTGATTTTAAAATAAATGGCATCATATTGCTTGAAACTTTCATGTATTCAAATCCACTGCAAGTGTGACAATTGCATGACTTAGAGAAAGCAACACTGAAACTTTCGTCCTCACTTCATCAGCTGGTGGAAAGTTTCAGGTTTGCTTTCTGTATATTGTTTGTGTATGTGATTGTAAAGTTAAAAACATCGTCAAATATAATAATAATAATAATAATAAAAATAATAATAATAATAATAATAATAATAATACACAGTTAAACTTTCATGTGAGGAAAAACATAAGCTGGTTTACTGGTTCAAGATTTTATCCAAAGATAATAGTTCAACGATAACAGTAGAATAAGTTATACTATTGTTTTTTTCACCAATAAGTTCTATGTTAAGTTTTCTGAGGTAAATACAATGCGAATAACCCGGTTCACGAGACACATAAATAAGAAAACGATGCTTATACTTATATGCATTACTCTTTAATTGTGTTACAAATCATACACATATTGATAATTTATTAAAATGTTAATTTTTATCATAAAGAGTAATTAAAATAATTTTCTTAAATCGTCTCTATTATAAACATATAATTTATGTAGGATTTAAGAGCTAAAGACAGATTTTTTTAATTCTGATTTCTGCTAGAAATTTTGTAATAACAATCTAAGATTAATTTAAAAACTGAAAATCGACTGTTACACTGTATTATTATGCTTTCGAAAATAGAAATAAGTATTTAAAAAAATGTGCGTTAGATTTTCTTATAATATTTGATTTGGTCCTAATCAGCCTGATACATGCAGGCTGTAATTTGCGAATAACCTATGATCCAAATGAACAAGTATTTCACGACAGAAAGCGATGTCGATACGTACAGTTAATGAAAGTTAAACGTATTTATTCTACTCGTAACAATTATGTAATTAGAAGTGATGACGGAAAGACTCTAGTCAAAACTATTATGTCATTTCAGCCTGAAGGGAAACATGCTGTTTGAACATGCCACTTATAATAAAACGCGATGCGTAACGTCGTATTGGAAGCATGCATTTGTCAGTTTCCATGGGATATGGACTTAGCGAAGCATTGTTTTGCATTGATATTACCTTGGAATGACGCTACCTTGTACCGTCAGTAAGTTTACAGTGTTAAGGATCCCCAAGTTAGGAATAATACATTGATGATTGAAATGACTAAGTTTAGAAACAGCAGTGTGTACGAGTTTTTGTCGGCCATTAGTGTAAGAAACTTTTGAAGATAAAGTGAGTAGGATTTCAGTTATTTTAAAGTTGAAATAATACTAAAAAAGACTACATTTGCGTAAATACAAAATTAGTTTTTGAAAAGGATTGTTTGGACTAAAATGTAATTAAGAAAACATTGGTATTTATTATAATGGCCGGTGGTAAATAACTAGTGAACACAAAGGTTAAAGGAGTGCAAGATTAGATACGGACAATGTCCACGGTGCGGCTCATTTCCGTTTATCTAGTAGTCCAATTTTTCTCTGACATATTCCATCCAACTAAAGATATATATTGTGATATTTACATTGGGGTGTTGGAATATATTGGGAATGAAAATATTGGTGATATCGAATGATTCGGCCTCTGATTTCGTGGGCATGTAGGTTACTCGATTTGCGTAGTCATGTGCATCGAATGCAAATGGCGAGTACCGTTCAAATGGTATCGATGCTATAGTCCGTAGCGTTTGTCAGCAAACTATATGCATAACAAATATTATACTAGTAAATGTCATAGAAAATAAATCGTTTTTCTATCGATCTCATGCAGATATGTCTCGATATAATTTTCCTGGGCCCGTTATCAAGCGGCTACCAAAGTCCTATACTGTGATCTGGCAGAGAACTAAATTGTCCAATATTGAATTTGCTACGAATGCGATCGCCAACATAAATGTAAAAGTCTATAAAATGTATGTTTAGGAAGCAAAAAGTTTGGTATGTTATTGCTTTCATGAATGTAAGTGTTCGAGTAAAAATATGAGGGTACATAGCAGATCGCAACGATAAGGTGGCAAATCTGTCAAAATAAATTAAATTGTTTCATTTGTATGGCACTGTTAGAGTATTAAGTATTATTGTTTTGGTCTTTCTTTGTTAAATATTGCGGGTCGACACATTTGAGGATAGGTGACGCAATATCCATTCCCTTGGGATGCGGATCCTATATGCAGCAACCGCTCCGGTGGCCTAGTGGTTAGAGCGTTCGCCGCGGAAGCGGGAGGTCGTTGGTTTGATCCCCAGTCGATTCATACCAAAGACGTACAACAATGGTACTAACAGCTGCCTCGCTTGACGCTCAGAATTAAGGTTAGTGTTAGGACTGGTCCACCTGGTGTCAGGATAATGTGACTGGGTGGGACATCATGCTACATGTCTGCGGCATGATGCCCAGTACTAGATATCACTATAAACTGTCTCACTGCAGACATCGTAGCTATATGACTGAACAATTGTTAAAGCTACGTTTAAAATCCTCATCAAACAAACAAAACAAACCTATATGCTTAACAAAACCGATAGTAAGGATCTGAAATTGGAAAAGTGATGTTGGCAGAATACACCATAGATGTCTTCAAAAAGAACACGAGTTAGCAACAAAGACAATATTAATGAGTATGGCCGGCGGCAAACCTGTTATCTACTAACTGACTACAAACCTGTTATCTACTAACACCCATTTATCTACTATCCATCACTCATTTATTAACAATAACGTTATTTACTATCCATCAGCCAGTTATATACTACTGGCAGCAGTTATCTATTACCAAAACTAAATCATATAATAATCAGGAACCTTTATAATCCCTCTTATAAGTGAGTTTACAGATTTACATTCACTAATTAACTTTTATATTCACTAATTAACTTTTATCTGCCCCATTTCGCCTATCTTTTATGTAAAACTACCACCACCACAAGGTGGAAGTTAGACCAAAATAAAATACAATTATGCACAGTGTAATCATTTTAGTTTGGACGGAAAGTGGAATTTTCCAATGATGCCAGTTTACGCTATCTGCTTGATGACGTCATCATTAGTGGCAAAGTTTCGTATGATTAAAATGATTTTCAGACGTGGAGCATTTATCGTCCCATCACTGTTTGTTATCTCTAAGTGTATTATCTTGCGGATTGTCTTCATTTTGAGATAAGGCAGAGACAAATTTTAATTGCATATATAGGGAGAATAACCAATCCTTGTCCTTTCATATATAGGGAAAAGAACCATCGTGCCAAATACACATATGGCAGTCATGGAGGTCCTACTTATCCTTGGTGAGTGTAAAATTATTTGCTGGATAAGCGTTCTATATATAGCGTTATGTATTTATATACATATATACGTAAATAACACACACACACACACACACACACACACATGCATACGTACATATACTAGTATACATATATATTTTCATTGGTTTCTTTTAAATTCAAAGTAATCAAAGAACATAATGCTGAGTCAAACCTCGGGACACCAAATGTCTGTGACAATGCCCCTTCTTCTTGAGACATTTAATACAGAATATGACATCAACCAGCTCCCAATCCGGACATCGATTTCCGTTGGCGGCTTGTCATAGCCCCGTTACAGGACAGACATTCTCTCTTGGGGTTACATGTTCTTCATTATTGACTGATTTTGTACTATGCGAGGCTCCATGGAATACTGAACTGATTCGGAAGTAAAAGACTTGGGATATTGTTCATTTTCTGCAAATTGCTCTGGAATATAGCAGGCGATATGACTCGTTGGATTTAATAGTCGATTCTCATTAATTTGATAGCTTAAATTATAAATCATTATAAATATTGATCAAAGGGGTTGGGAAGGACTTCCAGTCAACTGTCTATTCCTTCTTAAGAGTTCTGAACATGGCCACTAAAGGTTAGTTAAAACGTTCCACCACACCAGTTAACATGGTGTGATTCGGAGATGTTTGGGTCTTTTCAACAAGCGCCAGGTTTTCAAAGTTTAGACCCATGTCGTAGAGTATCTGTTCGTAAAATCCTTTGTTCGAGTAGACAATGGATGGACATTCCTGTCATTTTAATGACATGTTCACTACAGGACTTATACTTCTCTACCAAAAGGGAATCTAGGCAGCCTAACTGCATCAGACGGGCGATAAGTAGTGTGACCATTTCAACAAGAACGAGATTTCCTTCGTATGCAACAAAGACATTAAAAGCCCGTATGAGCTTCTCTGGGTCAAAGTCTCCATATTTATCTTCAATCCTAAGTCTTCGCTAAGACAATCCGGTTTCGTTTGCTCACAAGTACCTTGAGTGACCACATGTTGAAAGGAATTAAAACCTTAACAATAGCCTATAAACGTATGAATAACTTCTGAGAGATCTTAAAAACACGGGTGGATATGTTTCAAATGTGGTAGTTATTGAAAGGAGGCTTTGAGCGCGTTTCCATAGGCGTCCGAGCGCATTCTATCCAAATAAGCCTTTTTCCGTCTTTTGAGCTCTCCAAAGCACCTATAGTTGTCATAAATGCACCATAATTCGTCGGATACGACACGTTTTGCCATCACTCTTGATGGGATGCCTAGGGTTTAATGTTTGTATGTATCAGTAATTCAGAATGCATTTTTGCTGAAGGGACATCAATAAGTATCTATCACAACGTCAGCAAAAATCGTTTGAATGAATCAGGACTTAAATTTTAAAGGATTCGCCTGTGGTACATTATGATTCATTCGCTCAGATGTGCCAGGAGGCATCATAGGTTTTAATAATCTCAAAAGATTAACAACAACTAATCGACATACGACTGAAACGGATATTATCTGGAAATGAGTAAATGAAAACAAATTTTATTTATATATACGCACACAGATAACCACATGTGTTGTTTATGAACTTCAATTTATGCGTGTTGTGCTGTTCTGCGAAAAAGGATATGATATTACAACTCAGCCAATGAAGATGCGTGGGCTATTATTTGTATCAATTTATATTTCTTACACTTTGTACCATAGATAAATTGTTTTGGTACTAATGTTTAAAATAACAAATCCATTTAAACGTCAACTAGCTAAATGATCAAATATTTTACTTCGCAAACAAAAAATTGATACTCTGAGAAATATATATGGAAAAAAACAGCGTGCTTTGAGTTTTTGCAACCAGTATTGCGATTTCATGATTGTTATTGACAAATACTTCGGCTTATCGGGTAGATACGTACGAGAATGAGATTTAATATACTTATATGCCTTTGAAACCTTCACCGCTTGCTCTATTAAAACTACATCACACATATTTATTTCTTCACATTTTTACAATGAAAGCAAAATTATGCGACGTGTACCTAGTAGAAAGCAACTTTTGCACACACTAACCCTTCACTTACAATGGGATTTTGGCATCGTGTTATGTATCTAGCTATATGAGGTTTTATTGCACTTGGGTATAGGGTCGTCATAATAATAATTCATTTCGGTTTTAGGTCCGTCTGTAGGAGTTCATTATTTGTGATTACAGTTGTGTTCATATATAATTTGAGAGGAATTATTTAGTCAATATTTTCATTTGAATTACCAAAGTGCTCATCGAATGTTTGGACTAATAAGCTACACAGAGTTAATGTGAAGTCATTCAAATACATTTTGGATTGCATAATGGTGTTATATAAAGCAATTCTAGACAATCGGAATTAACACATTAAATATGTTTGAACTTGCGATAGGAAGTTTAGGATTATTTGAAATTCAATTAATTAGTTGTCTCTTTAATTTTCGCTTTGTATTTAAGAGAAATAAACTGCTTGTTGATTATTTTAAATTGTAGGTTTCACTTCCTTTCCTTTACACTTTTTACGACCGTTATACTTTATTAATTCAAATGCATATAATCGCTGGAAGTACTGGTATTTTAAAAACGTACAATGTCTTGAATGGAATAAAGTTAGGACAAACTTTTAATGGAACGGTTAGACCTCACAGTTAAAATGTGATGGCGAAACAATGCAACATAATCTTGATAAATTAAAAGTGATAGATGTTATCGTGCCTAAAATATTGCAATTGTAACGTGATGTAATGAGATTTTAGGATTGTTTATATGCGTATGATTCCATAAAAGCGCTCGGTAGTTTTCCCAGCAGATGTGCATTCTCAGTGAAGTCGACACAGAGACAGAATATTGAAGTCAATTAGTTAAATAATTAATCAAGAATTAATCAAGAATTAATCAATAATTACTTCTCCTCCATCCGATTGGGTCCATTGCTTTCCTGATTGGGTCTGTTTTGTCTCTTTGTTTTTGTTTGAATTTCAAGAACATAATACACTGTGAAATTGTTATTGACCGCATCATTAGTTAATGCCATGTATTCTCAGGTCATCAAAAGCCACATAGCCCCTGATTTAACTGTCTGTATATCTTGGGAACTTGTTGTATTCAGCACATCCATAAGAGATGAATAACTCGCATGGGTAAAATATTCTACCTTCTGTGTTAAAGTTGTATTCAAATGTTCTGCCTCTGCTTTGCAAAGCAAAATTCAGCTCTGATACTTTAAGATTTATAGCTAATTTCTAAACTTTTGGGTACGTTTTTGAAAAAAAAAGTGGCTACAGCTTTATGCATTTCCCAGCACCTCTTGAATAATTGGTATTTGTGCTGTGTGCGTTGTGACAGTGTCAGAGGAAGTGTCTTCGTTTAGGTCATAGTTGTCCAAATAATAATGTACAGCTGAGTTGTTGTCTTTAGATATATTTACTGGTAAGAGTGAATCAATAAATGCGACGATGATGCAAATAGCGGTTTCCAGCTTAAATTTTCATGAATGTGACTGAGAGTACTTTAGACGATTCAAAATGGTGGGGATATCTGCCTTTTAAGTGAAGTAACAAGCTGGCCTTGGTAATATACTTATATACTGTGCATCAATGTTCCAGTATTGATTATGTCTTAGAGTAAGAATCTCACATGTCAATAGGCTTTAGCCGATATCATTTTTCGTGATTTTGCAGCTGATAAAAGCGCAAAACATACTGCATAATTGACGGTATATGTCCTTTCGTAGACAAATCACATATTAGTTGCAGTTCATGATATGTTTTCAAATATCTCTTCACAATTCTTGATATGGCTTCTAATAATCATTGCTGCCTCTTCAAGTCTGCTTTCATACAAAGTAACAATTTCAAGAGCTATTTCCACCGCTTCACCATTAATTATTTTATCATAGTACAAAATCTCACTGCAACTATATATTTGTATTTATTTAATATTTTGCTACCAATCGTTTATTAATTTTCTTTTTAGTTTTCCTGTTTTGTTGTTCTTGTTATAATCCTTTGGGATCCTTTTCAAAAAAGGTCGATATTTATCAGGTAATATAGTCAGTCATACAGTCTTCTCATATATGATCTAATAAGACAATCATGCAAAGATGGTCTCTCTCGAGCCTTCAAATTTCCATGCGCCGGTAGGTGAATGGCTAAGCTCCCATGTGAATGGAGTAGCTAACAAAGTGTTAGTAGTGCTCTCCTTTAATCATTAATATCGTTCGTGTTTAAATCATAAGTGTGTATCATACTGATTTAATCAATGTGAAGAAAAATATAAACGTAAAAGAAAACAATGATCTTAACATTATGCTAATGTGATTGTGAATAGCCACAAAAAGCATATAATAACATTTTGTTTTGGACACATTAGGGGATGTGAGGAATTTATTAACTCAGTCAATAAACATCAACAGGTAGTAAAATGTAACTCCGTTCAAAAGGCAAATATATATGATATAAATAAAATATATGTGCAGTATGTATACTGTATCAATGTTTTACCCCTCTTATCAATTTTTCATTAAAATTAAATTTGATAAGCTTTGTTATAATCTTTTATCTGGAATGATTTGTTTTAGTTTACTGGCAGCTACTTGAACAACGATGGTCTGTCCGGGAATTTACTGTTGTGTCGGATGTATTTTTAGGTATCCAAATATACTGCCTTCCACATTCATTTCGCTGTGCTTATTGCACCATGTTACTCAGGAAAGAAATACTTTACAAATCGTCTTTGTAGACAACATAACATTCGGTTTGCAAGGCCCGGTGGATCACATATAACAATTGCATGAAACATAAGTATTGTTTGCACTAATGACGGCTGATAATAACAAACTGAAACATAGCGCACACTAAGCTTAACAAACATGTTCTTGGTCTGAAAAGCAGAAGGTTATCGCCATATTTTGTTGTTACCTTTATAAAACAACAGGCTGCAAACACAAACTGGTTTTAAAACCAACCGGTCAAATTATCAACAAAGACACAAATCTTATTTAACCAGTATATTTGAAGTGTTCTAAAACAAATATAGTCTACATAATTCCATAAACGGAGAGAGAGTGTGTGTGTGTGTGAGAGAGTGTGTGTGTGTGTGAGAGAATTTTCTTTCGATCTTGCTTTTTCACACGAGTGAAAAATTTTACTTAAGAACGTTTGTAAAAGAAGTTGTTATGGGTTTTAATAATCAAATGCTGTTTACTGCAATTAGCATTACGAAAAGCGAGTCAAAGGTTCGCATTAGATTGGATTGTATTAGAAGAAATAGCCGTGAAACAAATTCATTGCAATATTCGTAAAAATCGTGTTCCACTTTAGGTATCCAATTCCGCTTAAGGTAACAGTATGTTTACAAATTACAAATATAACTTATTTCCAGTTCATGATACAATGTTCCTTGCAAACGCTATTTACCTTATGTTATTATTATTATTATTATTATTATTTTTATTATTATTATTATTATTATAATAAGCTTATTATTATTCTTGTTTTGAGCATTTTTTCTGGTCTTAATTATGACTTGTATGAACTACGGTGATAGATATACCTTTTGAGAGATATTTGATCCAAGTTAATATGATACGTCTCTATGTTAGATTCATGATGATGACATGTTTCCGACTATTGTACCATATTTATACGCAATTTTAAAGACAAAGAGAGAGAGCCATAATTCAATTGGTTACAGAAAGATGATAATTCTCGTGGCTTTTGTATTAAATGAATCTCGTGTTAGAAGTGTTTGTTAGAAATATGGCCCTGCCATCAATCTAAGGTGTTCTACGTTTTATTATACCGGAAATTGAGATTTTATATATCTTGTTTTGATACCTCTTAAAAGACTAATATTGTAACCGTACATATAAATATCAGAAGGTATAACGAATATAGCTTGATGTTTTACAATTGTACACATATGTATGTTTGCTTCTTGAAAACAGACATTGATGTAATTCCTCACTCTCACACCTAAACAAACCTGTATGCAGAAACTGAAGTCTGCTTTATATTGAAATCTATTTATATTAAAGACTCCTTTATATTTAAATCTACTTTATATTGAAGTCTGTTTAATATTGAAGTTTGTTTTATATTGAAGTCTGATTTATATTGAAGACTGTTTTATATTGAAGTCTGTTTTATATTGAAGTCTGCTTTATATTGAAGTCTGTTTCATATTGAAGTCTGCTATATATTAAAGTCTCCTTTATATTTAAATCTGTTTTATATTCAACAAACAAAGATTACGTTTTTAAACAAAAATAAAGGTTTAAACGGAAATCCAAAACTTACGAAGAACATTGTGAAATTTTGTCAAACCAAAGCCTCGTATACGTAATTTAATGCATGCACAAAAGTTTGAAAGAGGTTAGTTAGGAGATTTTGGTTGAATAATTCCCAGGCAGAAATCTTCTTAGATGCTATTATAATAAAGACATTTAATGAGAAGCAATTCTTTGGAGCATTGATATGTCTGAATGTGGAAAGAACGACAGCAAAGCTCGTGACATGTTTTAGGACACCTTGAAGATTCAAGCGTAAATACCTGTATGATTAATATAACATCCGTAAACGGAAGGTTCAAAGATAAATCCCTGTAGATGAAATATAACAGTTGCCAGTAATCGTATTATCGCAAATGTAAATATTTAAGACAAACCTATTCGTGTTATAGCATCATTGAAGTAAAATCGTTAAGTAATGGATATGACAATATCCTTCTGTTGACCGTCGTATTGACATCCAAAGAAATGCTGTTAAATGATAAAATATTTTGATTAATATTTATTTTTGCAAGTATCTATTGTTAAATCTCATAACTAATCTAGTAAAATAACTTGTTTCATTGTTAGATGTTACTCTCTTTTAAATTGTGTAATCTCTCATTAGGGCTGTGGATGAGTCCAGCAAGATTATTAGTACAAGGTAAGTATTGTAACTATTCTTTAAAGACTTTTGTTCATGAATGTATTCACAATGGCAAAGCCAGCTTTTTTTCGATGTATATACCACGTGTGCACATATATAGTTCATATTACATGTTAGAAAGTATATAGGCTTCACAATCTTTGTATCTGTTTATACAAAATTAAGGCATAACCAACGTCTAATAAAACACGTATATATATAAATATAATGAAAAGATTAGCATGTACAAAACATGTGTTGATAATTACAACAGTATGTCCTTTTAATCTAGTCTGCCGCAGAACATGTCTGCCGCACGATAACAATGACTATTACAGCTGGAAACGTTAATCAGCTGGTTGGAGAAATATACTATGGAGAATCAATGCATGAGCGCTCTCCACGCCTAGCAGATGCGTGCAGTCCGAACCCTAGTTACGGTGATAAATACTTTATCTTTAAAGGTTTATTCTTGAAAAAAATCTTCAAAATTAAAAATTCTTCATGCCTTTCGCAGAATAATGTAACTAGTTGCGTATTCCATGTTTTCTCAGAATTTATTGAAGCGTTAGATTGTATCAAGTTTGCGACTGCATTTCCGGCATTGATTCTGTCAAGAGTTCTGTGTGACGTCAAATCTGAACAAAGCTGGTAGCAATTATGGACCAATTACATTAATTGCAGTTATTGCAAGTATACTTAACGGATAGCCTGGGATGTGCGGTCACAAAGAAGGACAGAATAGGGACCCTTGTTTTCCTTCTCTAAATATATAATGGACAAGTGAAGGAGAAACAATGATTGATTGATCGGTTTTTAACGGTGTACCAGTACCTTTAGGCTATTTAGCGCCATACAATAGATTATATGTATAAACGTTTAAAAATGGTAATAGATTTAATATCCACCAGCCACATGGCTCAAATAAAAACGGTAAGATGGTAACAGTAAAATGTAAGGCTTTCCGAATAACTGGGGATGTAAATGGTGTATGTTAATGAAGACAGATGAAAAGATGTTGAAAAAAATGGACGGTATTTACATTACATAAACATGCTTTAGGTCATTAAATCAAAGTCATAGTTTAGAATAAAATTTAATTCCTTCAGGAAATCTATAATTAATAGTAATGTTTATTGTATCAACAATTCCTTCTTGTCATGCATGTTATACTGATCATGCGTAGGTTGCAGGTCCATTCTCCTAAAGTTGGTTTGATGGCTTGAAGTTTGTTATTCGCTGCATAATTCCACGATTCCAGTCACCTCTGACATATATACTCTACGTTACAGATTGACGTAAGCTTCGTTCAGCTTGGCTAGTCTTGAGCACATCTTGGTAAGAGGATGAGTCAAACAATGGATAGCCAGAGTGAATGAATGAATGAATTATGGTTTTAAGTGAAACCGGCCACAAAGGGTCATTTGTTCACTATTTTACACTACCAATTAATATGGTAGTGATTTAGATTTTCCCGTGAGGAAGGAATGGTGCCACATCCCCACGGGCGTTTATGCATACATAGTATGCTATTTAATTTGGTCGTCATGCCGCACCCCTATAAGGAGCTATCGACATGAATGAAAGACCTAGGTGAGTGGGAATAGAACAGCCACGCACTCAACCCTATCAACCAATCGGAGGATGCAGAGCTAGAGGTGCAATGGCACCGAATGATGACTAGTGAAAAATGGTTTCCACTTCTAGTCATTTGTTGGTGTTAGAGTAAGGCAGCGGAGGAGGAGGAGGAAAAGGATCTGTGAACTGGCACTTTGATGTCGTTCGTCTTGCACGCCCTAGCCTTATCAAATCGAGTCCAGTTGCTGCTAGTGGACATCCTATACCGATATTGTGTAAGCCACCTGTGCAATTGAGTCAATCTTTCAAGTTATATTTTTTCCTAACATCCTAACATTCCAATTTTTGTCTAGTACAGAGTGTACATTTTGTGTGTTCCCTATCAATTCTGTAAGCTAGGTATGTCAAGTGACATGTGTAGGTTGGTCAATGTCGGGTTAAATGGGTTGTTAATTTTGATGGTGGACAGCCAAAATTGATCAAGTCTGATTTTTGAAGAAAGAGATTGTCCAATAGAGTTTCTGAGCCAAAAGGAAACTCTGTAAGTATAAATAGCCCTTAAAAGGGCTTTTGGATGGAGTGTTACAGGGTGTAACCGAAGTTCCCTCATTCCGTCCGGCGAGTCCCCGTGTCCTTCTTGGGTGCCATGGTTTTGTTGTTCCTCCATCTTGAAGTTGCCTCCTTCCGTCGTATACATTCCGTGCTCTCCCTTAACAATTTGGAATACTTTGTGCTGTTATTAAAGTAGAGTATACAACCTCGTATGACAGCCTATTCTCGCGTTGGTAGTTATCCAACGTAGAAATTTTAAAGTAATTAAGGTTATTGTGTAAAAATTTATTGCAGCGTGTGCTGTCTTGCTAGATGGTCAGGTATTGACCACCTAAATCATGTTATAGCATAGCTGCCAACCCTCTAGTGCAAAAATACTGATTACTTGTGACAAAAATACTGATTTTCAGGACCAAATACTGATTTTTAAATTTCAATGCATATGTATATATTTACAACATATACAACCATCAGTAAAGTTGGACAGTGCCTTACACAATTAATGTCAAAGATGCACATGTTGCACATTTGTACCTTCTGGAGTTGCGCGTGTTCCATATGGGTGCTCATTCAAAAGGTGCAAGAGTGCAACACACTTAACACAAGCTATTTATAGGAGCCCTTTCCATGCCTTATTTTTTTTTTTAATCATTGATTCCAATGTACCAATTTTCATTTATTATCTCAATTCTGTAATTTTCTTATTGAAATGTTTTCGTTCAAGCATAAGAATTATCTTTTGCGATTTTAATGTCTGAATAACTTATGCAAAATAAATCGCCAACAACATTAGTAACTGAAAAAGGTTTATTTCTAAAAGAAATTAAAAAAAAATATAGTTTGATCGATGTACATTAAGGTTCTCTCTGTCATTTATCTACTTCGTAAGTTCAGGCTGAGTTGTGTGTGATGAATCAGGAAGCTGATGTTTATTACCTTTTTCGAGCTCTTGCATTTCATGGGCGCCTCCGTACCCAATAGCGAAATCACGTTACACAATTACAAAACGTCATTTTTTCTCCTTTACTATATGGTTTCACAAATCTATACAAGACGGCACCAATATCCTTCCAGTCGTCTCCTATTTCTTCTGGAGAAAATTCTGAATATTCTGCTTTATAATTTATCATCATTAGAAGCTGAATATTACGAAGACTAGATACAGCAACAACGGTAACTATTGCGAAATCCAATATGGCGGTTAACGACAGGCTTGGTAGCCTCGATTTCGAATCAACCAATCGTATTGTAGAACTGTATTTGTATATACATGTGATATATTCTATCAAAATAGAACCGAGAGCACGTTCTAAACTGGCAATTCCAAAGAAATTTTATTATTATTTTTTAAAATAAAAAACGTATTTTTTGCAAAAAAAAACGTACACCCGTATTCAGGTCCAAAATACGGGACAAATACGGAAAAAACGGGACAATTGGCAGCTATGTTATAGGCCTTAGTTCTTATAGCTTTATAGTGCAGCTTTGTGCCGCGGGGCCTGATAGTCTGGGCATTGACTACCTTATATGGTAATAATTTAGTGATCTTACTTAGAGTAAATATTTTTATGTTGCGACATTGTGTCGCTGGGCCTGATAGTCTTTGGACTTTGAGACTACCTCATAAAATCTATTTAAGGCCATAAAGCAGGAAACGTTTTAGATGGTCCCGTTCAGACCATGTGGATATCCCGGTTTGTTGGGGTTTTTAACTGTAAATACATTCCTAGTTTAGTTGTATAATGCTGTCTATGAGGCTGTATATAGGAAGAGTTGTAAGAATAGACAGAAGAGAGGTGGTTTCCTAGACACTTGTTTATTGTTTCTGTTTTGTTCTTTACTTTGTTATAATGCAAATTTCAATGTTTATCTGTATAGTCTATAAATTTTTTGTTATTATACAACTTGCAGGTCCTGTCCCCTGATTGGCCAATGAACCCATGTGACCAACAGGGGGCATTCCTTACGGGTGTTATTTATTATAAAGTATTATTTGCATTATATTTTTTCAAGGAGCCCTGATGTTCTTAGTAATTCTATTATGTGTCGAATTGATTTTTGGGGGTTGGTGTTATTTAATTGAATTACTTCCGGGTATGTACTTGGTGCAGAGATGTTTAGTTGTTTAGATCTAAATATGTTCCTTTCCTTCTGGTTGTTTTTACAGTTATTAAATATGTGATGCAAGTCTTCAGGTATGTTACAACTGAAGCAATTAATGCTGTGTGGAAAAGGTCCTATATATTTACCAAAGCTGTTAGCCAGTTTTGTTTTTGCCAAGATTATTCTATTTATTTTAGACTGTTCATAACTATTGCACCTAGGTGGTATGATTTTTCTATTGACTTCCTTAATGATGTTATGTAAAATTCTCCCTTGTTTGCTTTTGTCCCAATCAGTCTGCCACTTTTGATTAATCATTGAGTAGATTAAATTATATATTTCAGTTTGACTATATTTGAGTGGCATATAGTTTGGTTCGGTGAGTTTGTTTTTAGCCAGTTGATCTGCTAAGTCATTTCCTTTTATGTCTATGTGGGATGGAATCCACATAAACTCAACTACAAGATTTTGAGAATTTAGTATTTTTAATATCTGATTAATTTGTTTTAGGAAAGTTTCTCTAGATTTGGTGTTGTTGTTGTTTTGGATAGAAGTAAGGACGCTGAGCGAGTCACTAATAATCAGTGTCTTATTTGGTTTGTTTTCTTCTATTCATTTTAATGATTCAAGGATGGCCCAAAATTCCGCTGTATAAATGGAACAGTGGTCAGGAAGACGCCTGCCCATTTGTATGTTATGTTCTGGTATGACCCAGGCTGCAGCTGTTTTAAAAGGATTTGTAATTTTTGAGCCATCCGTGTAAATTTTTGTGTAGTTTTGATATTGATTATTTATGATTTCCAATGCCAATATTTTTAAATGTTGTTGTTGATTTTCTTTGTTTCCGTTATCTGTAAGGGAGATATTTACTTTCGTTGGTACATTACTCCAAGGTTCTTTATCATATATTATGTTAGCTTCTACTTGGAATATATCTACTGGAAGTTTTTTGTTTAACTTGTGTACTATTTTTCCCATTGATGTATTATTTTTCAAGGTTTTCCTAAAGGGAATGTTACATTTATTGATGGCCAATAGAGTGGGGTGCATTTTGTCATGGGTCGACAGTCGGGTTGCATATCTTAGAATGAGTTCCTGCCTTCGGAGATGTAATGGCGGTTCCCCAGTTAAGACCTGCAGCTCGGCTGTAGAGGTCGATGGCAGTGCGCCAGTACCAATAAGTAGGGCTTTTCTCTGAATTTTAATTAATTTGTTTAAATGACGTGTGGATGCCGTGGTATATACTTGGCAGCCATAGTCTAGTTTGGATCTTATTAGTGCCCTATATAATATTAGAATAGTTTCTTGATTAGCACCCCACTGAGTGCCTTTGAGGCTTCTTAATAGATTTAGGTCCTGATTGCATCTTTTAACTAGGTCATCTATATGATAAGCCCATGTTAATTGTTCATCAAAGTACATACCCAGAAATTTGGCTACTTTTACAAATGTTATAACTTTATTTTGAATGGTAAGTTTGGGGTAGGTTTTGATTTTTTTGCAAGGGGTAAACAGAACAGCTACCGTTTTTTGGTGCGATAGCTTAAATCCCCATTTATCAGCCCATTTTCCTATGTTGTTTAAGCTGGTTTGTATTTCAGCCATGTGTTGGTGGTTGGAGGGGTTGCCTGCTCTCCAAAGTCCACTATCATCAGCAAATTGTGATAATTCAATTTTAGGTGTTGCCAGATTGGAGTCAAGGTCATTTATCATAAGGTTAAAGAGGGTGGAGCAGCAGAGAGGGTGTATCGGACAACATTTTTAGACAAGTTTTCACTGAAATCACGCTTAAAATCAATGAAACCAATGACATCAGACCCAAAAGTCAATGACATCAGGTCCCAAATGTGTGTGTGAATCATGGATTAGGTCCCAAAAAAAATTATGAAAAAATCAATGAAATTAATGAAATCAAAAACTTTTCAACTATTACATTTTTTGGGAAAAGGGACTACAACATCGTTGTCACTCACCCTCTCTGCTGCTATGGGTTAACCGAATATTTGATCCAGTCCGATACGATATCGTGTTCCAGACCTTGTCTGGGGGACGAAAATCCTCTTAGGATTTCACAAATAGACTAATTTGTAAAACCTCCTCTTGTAAATCAATCAGATTATTAGACTGGTCAGTGAGTTTGAAATTAATTCTGGTTAATGAATTATTATGACATCGCATATAGACTGGATTCACCGGGGATTCAATTATTAAAAACCCTGGAGGAGCTATTGGTGCAAATGAATACAAAATATATCCCTGCTGAGCTTGATTTGATCGTTCTAAATTTATTTGATAGCTTCCTTCTATCACATCACATACTAAATTAAGCGCAATCACCGTTGAAATATTCACATTGAACGGAGCAATATGCCTGCCACCACAATCTGGGTCATTATTATGGGTCAGGATTTTTATTTCCGGTGATGTTGCTTTTTTCCACGCATCATGAATTATTTTAAAACCAATATCGATGGCATCACTGAGAGATTTTTGTAGTTCTAAGATATTATATCCTGGTAGTTTGACTGTTGGTATATCCTTGACGGGGATGCCCTTGCTTCCTGCAAAAATTGTTCTTGTTGTAGGATTACTGTCATCTAATATCTCTTGAATAATTTGTGAATTAAATTTTT
The DNA here is from genome assembly GCA_029339505.1 of Unio delphinus. Lineage (NCBI taxonomy): Eukaryota > Metazoa > Mollusca > Bivalvia > Unionida > Unionidae > Unio > Unio delphinus. The sequence goes on from JAQISU010000064.1 coordinate 3,834,594, forward strand.
TCATATCGTCGATAATTTTGTTACATGTTTCTACGACACTGATAAATTCATCTCGGGTAAGAGAGCCGGATTTAAGGGGTATTAACAACAGTGAAAAATCATTATTCATTGCTGTGAAATTTTCAGCGATTTTAAGTTCGTTAACAAAAAGATATTTCCCTCCCTTATCTATAGTGCCAAGAGCAAAAAAGATTCTAGCAATACTGTAATCTCTATAACTCTTTACTGGATTATCAGATTTTATCCTGTCTGTGATATAATCGGTTTTTTGAGGTTCTGGTAAATCAACGGTTTCCCCCCTTGGTGGTAATTCAGGCCATCCTAGTACTGTTCTTATTGAGCTTTGATAGATATCTACGACGTATTCTTCTGAGTTTATTTCAATGGCAGATGATAGTGTTGGTTCATGAACTGTTATAGCGATTTTTGACTCTACTCCAGTAATCGATTTTATTCTACGCGCGAATTCATTATTGATTTGTTCGATTTGGTATGATCCGGTTGGTATGGAAACAACATTCCAGTCTGGGGTACCGTCGGGTTTATTCTTATTTGCAAATACCAGGGAATTATTGGGTTGTTGACCACCAAATGGTTTTGACCTAATATTTGGCCAACTGTGGTATACTCGTAATTTTGCTAGCGCTATCTCCTTCACTGGGACCGGAGAGGGGAAATTCACACTGAATTCTGGATTCGTTGAGGTTATTGAGATCATGCTTGTTTGTACTGGGTTTGTGTTCTCCACTATTTGTTGAAGTAATTCCATCTGTGTTGTCATTGTTATTATACTCATGTTTTTGTATTTCTAATTTTGACATCGCAGAATCATATATATCTACCATCGCTGAAAACTCACTCTCTGATATAATTGTATCATCGAGCGATGACGATATCAATGAGGATAATTGCGAGCATGCAGTGGACACAACATGAAATTGAATTATGTAGTCTTGTAGTTTCCGTTGGCTGCATGATGATATTTTTTTTGTGATTATTGAAATTATTCCAGCGATTGTTGTTGCCGCAGAAATGCAAATTGGAACAGCTATCGGGGCCATCATTGTCACTGAAGACAGTATAATACCAGCTCCGGTGATTACACCACTCACAGCGTACACAGTAACATCAATTGCGGTAATTCTCCTACGATATTTTTTAATTTTCATTGCATACTCCTCAGACAGGGTTTTGAGTCTATTTTGAAATTCTCTGACCTGATCATAGCGATATTGCAATGATGAAATCATTTTTATTTTAAATACGCTAGCGTTTTCAATTACGATTTACTTAAATCCGCTACGAATTCCACATACCACGTTGTTGAGACCCTAACCAAATTTTTATCAGTAGATGTGATTGTAAACTTTTCAGTTGTATTCTTGTCGATGATCGTTGAAATCGTATTATTGATCCCGGATGAACTGGACGATGAAATATTAAATTGAGATAATGGTGTTACTAGTGTTAATTGATAAATACCCTTAACGGTTGCAGTGATATCTAATTTGTTGTTTGTAGGTGTCCACTCAAATGATCCGTGTTGGATCGTGTATACTAAGTTGTTGGTTTTCTCATGAGGAATTTTTGTTTTTTCAATGGCTGTTATCATCCTCGTTGCATCCCCTTTGATGTCTTCGATGAAAGTTTTCGTCTCATCGATGGATTTTTTAATATCAGGGAGTTTTAGTTCAATTTTATCTAACGGGGTTCCAATAAATTTATCAATGATATTTCTACGAAATGATATAAACTGTTTTATGTGTTCTTCAATTCTAGATTCAAGTGTTGCTAGTACAACCACAGAATTGTTTAACTCATCGTTGAGAATTTTTAATCGATCTGTAATCGTCGAAACGAGTACACCCGGTTTGAGTTTACCCTGATCGGAAAATAGCGCAACAGTGTTCTCGATTGCGTTTTGTTGTTTAACTAAAATATCATCCAGAGAAATATTACTGGTTTTCAATTTACCCTGATCGGAAAATAACGCAACTGTGTTCTCGATTGCGTTTTGTTGTTTAACTAAAATATCATCCAGAGAGATATTACTGGTTTTCAATTTACCCTGATCGGAAAATAACGCAACTGTGTTCTCGATTGCGTTTTGTTGTTTAACTAAAATATCATCCAGAGAAATATTACTGGATTTCAATTTACCCTGATCGGAAAATAACGCAACTGTGTTCTCGATTGCGTTTTGTTGTTTAACTAAAATATCATCCAGAGAAATATTACTGGTTTTCAATTTACCCTGATCGGAAAATAACGCAACTGTGTTCTCGATTGCGTTTTGTTGTTTAACTAAAATATCATCCAGAGAAATATTACTGGATTTCAATTTACCCTGTTTGTCTTGAAATACAACTATTTCATTCGGGTCAACACTTGTTAAGTTCAACGTCTCAGCGATTTCATCTTTAATTTTTTTTGTTATATCCTTGATAGAATCAGGGGTTGCAGTGTCATCGGGTTTGGGTTTCAGAGGTCTTCCCCAAATATCAATCATGTTATTGTAAAACTCTTTCTCTCTCTAAAAAGCGATTACTAGTGTAGTCATTAACGACAATATGAGGTGGTTTTCCCCTTGGGTTACCCAAGGAGTTAGAAATAGCGTCAAGGACATTTAATACTTCACTGCCGCATATTGGTGGGTCATTGATTTGTTGTGTTGGTAGCGTAGAATACCAAGTCTTCATTGGAAGGGTTTTTATATACCGCATAAACTCTTTTGGTGGGGCTAATCCATATGAATCAAAATAGACAATCCCACGTGGATCAATAGCGTATGCAACCCAGTGAGTTCCAGGTCCGGTGCTGTTATCGAGATTAATAATACCTGTTTCAGTTTTGTTTGGTTGATGTGGTAATTGATCTTTCATAAAAACACCTCTGAAATTTTTAATCACTAGTTTTTTAGCCGCATCCATTAAATCAAAATTGGACATGGGAACCATCGAAGATTTCTGAATTAATAAATCGTTCCTGGTAGTCTCAGGCCTGATCCGTGAACGGATCTCCCGCTGTACCATGAATACGGGGTTCCTGGTAGTCTTAGACCCTTTCCGCTGTACCACGAATACGGGGTTCCTGGTAGTCTTAGACCCAATCCTTGAATGGATCGTCTCTTTTTTTTATATCCTTGTCCAGCTGCCTTCTTTAGTGCCATTCCTGCTGCAGTACCAACGGCTCCTAACGCCGCTGCTTTAGCCACCGCTGGGGCTGCTGCTGCAATCAATGCTGGTATTGCAGCTAACAATGGAAATATACCGCCTGTTTTCATCATATTTTTAATAGCAGCCGCAGAGAGAGTAATCTGAACCCCTTTTTTATCCTTGAAAGCATCATTGAAATGTTTCACCTGACGAGTTGTCAGCGATAATTTTTTTTCACCACCAGTCATTTGATTAGGTTTCAACGTGATTGTGGTTCCACATTTTTTAGCCGATTCTGATTGCAATTTTTTGATTTGACCAGGAGTTAACGTAACACTAATAACACTATATGACATTATATATAATTGATTGATTCTAATTCAATGAAAAATCGAGAAAAATCGTTCAAAGATTTTCTACTGGGGCATCTACCACTCTCATTCTTCCACCAACACCTTCGAGTAGCATTGATTTATCACTGAGAATGACAGCAACCGCTCTATAATCAGCAATAGCACCAACACCAACAGGACGGGTAACATTAGCTCTAAAGTGTATATCAACAACTGACTGTCTCATCAAATCGAGATGTTCCAGTGAGAAGTAATAGATCGGATACAGATTCTTAAAATCAAATTGTGATATTTGCAAACCAGTATCCACATTTTGATCGCGTGCCATAAATGACAACAGACGATGATAAACTCGTGCAATATGATTTTCTGTGTAATTAAGTTGTATATCCTCGGATGGTTCCTGCTGGCCGTTTATTCTCAGTGAGACGTCTTTCACACCTAATTGATCAAATATCATATGGCTTCGTTCTTGATTGCCAACTCGTGTGTTATCCTGTAACGCAACGAATATATGACGTGGCGCAGAAACGCCTTGATTTGATGCTAGGTTCCAAGTGAATAACCCGTTGATATTTGATTGTTTCACATCTGTACTCACGGTTAGCCAACTCAACAACGACTTTCCTCCTTGGTCCATAAATGATAGTAATCGTCCTTCTGCGGTGATTGCTGGAGTCAACACTGGCATCCACAATGATATTTTTGTTAAATTGACTTTACCAGCATCAGTATTTGGATTTGCAGCATTTGCTGGAATCCTCCAAATTGCATCATTATCATCACTTTTTCGTACAAGCGATACTGTATGCTTCGCCCCGTAGATAACTTTTCTGACGTTTCTACAGAATCCAAATATGTGATGCAGTGGAATCGCGCATGAAAATGATCTACGATCTCCTTGCAACATTGCGTTTCGTGTTGCAGCTCCTAGATTGAAATTAGGATCGTTGTTTATAATCATATCCTCGACATCAGCATTAGCAGCACCAGCATTATTCTTTGGTCGTCTTACAACAAATGGATTTCCTCCAGCGGTATTCTTACCATCTTTTGCAAACATCATAGAAGGTCCTGCTGATCTTGTATAATCATCAGAATATCTCGCTAACCCGATTATTGTTGTAGCCACATCAACATCACGATCTATGGACTCAATTTCTTTTCCATCAATGAGATATCTAGCACTCTCAAATAGCGCCATAATACCATTATTGACAAAACCGACTTGAGTACCAGCTGGATACGGTGCTGGTACAGCAGTAGTATCAGCAGCTGTTACAATTTCTCCTTCTACTTCAATAAATGCTTCACAGGGCAAAAAGTATTTACTGGTATCATGGACTTGAAGATCAATTCTTGCTCGACTATTTGAGTCTATGGCATGATAGGCGTAATATTGATAATCGCGTACAGAATCATTCTTGGGGACTGGGGCGTCTATATCAAATGCTGGATCAGATGATTTTTTGAACATTTTATTCTATTTATCAGAGTCTAAATAGTGAAATCGTAAACGATTTTTCCATTTTCATCGACGTAGTTTTTTAAGGCCACTTCCTGCTATCATGTTTGCAATATTGCTTTGGTCCCCTTGATTTACCATCGACGCTAGTTTTTCATCTACTGCGTTATTTATAATTTTACTAACACTTGCAGGCATTTCTTCTGTAGACGGTAACGGTTTCTTTTTTCGCCCCACTAATGATGTTATTTTATCCTTCGCAGTTGAAAACGCTTTCCCGGCAAGATTTCCAACAGTACTAATACCCTTATCACGAATAACATCAATGGCTTTCATTGATAACTGTTTAGCTAACGGCATCACTTTGGGGGCCATTCTTGAAAAGAATCCTAAAATGGTATTGCCGAGGCCATCTCCGTAGTATGCTCTATAAACTGGAAACGGTGAATGAACTACATAGACGAGGGTTGGTTTATCATGATTGTAATGGATGATCATTATTATAAAAACAATAGTGTTTTCAATTGTTATTTAATCACTATGATACCCATTTGCTAACTCGTCAATGAAATCTCGATATGTTTTGATATCCATGATACCGCCGGCAAATAACCGTCTACAGATATCAGCTGCTTCATTAATTATTTCTGGAGAGTTATTTCCAGCTCGTTTTCCTCCGATGAGAACATCTAATCGTGATATATCATTGATAACACTATCAGGACAAGTGTTTCCAATCCTTGGATTTCCTAATCCACTTCCGCTATAACCAGTTGCTTCATCTAGTTTGTCTGTATCCGTGGTTTGTAAATAATCAAGAGTATCATCATCATCATCATCAGGTGGTAGTTGTTGTTTTTTTTGTCTCCGTGTTGGTGTTTGACGTCGTTCTTCTAAATCATCATCATCATCAGGTGGTAGTTGTTGTTTTTTTTGTCTTCTTGTTTGTCTACGTGTTGGTGTTTGACGTTTTAGTTCTTGCCGTTCTTCTATTTCTCGTTGTCGCTCTTCTATTTGTTCTCTTTTGTAATTACTAATTCCCTTTTTAAATTCCTTGTATCCTATCTCATCCTTATTCAAACGACCAATCCCTTTATTTAGTTTATACAAATAATCGAACCAATCATTACTTGATATTCTATCATTTTTATACTCGTCCTTTAAAAAATCTTTTTTTGAATTATAACTTTGAGCAGCAAAATTACCAAAGGCTTGATAATCCTTTGATTTCAATAGACTAGGTTTTTTTATTAATATTTTAGCATGATCAGTAAATTTATTCAACAGAGAAACAGTCGTTTTTTTCGGATCAGTTTGTTCAGTTTGTTCAGTTTTCGCTGCTATTTTTTCGAGTACAGAAATAAGACCCTCTTCCTTTCTTTTACCGTCAGGATCATCTCCCAGTATAGCACGCTCTACCCCCTTCGTTGCTGTGGTTACTGGTTTAAACAATTCTTCAGACCCCAGAGCAAAATCAGTTTGTAAACTCTGTCGTTGTTGCAGTTTATTTCTTACAGAGTCACGAATTGGTATAAATTTCTTAATTGCATCTAGTCGCTCACGAGCCAGTCGGGTTGTTAATGCTTCATTGACCATTATTTGAAATCGCAAACTATTTTTCAATTGCAAAACACTTGACATGTCGGATGGTTTTTGATACGGTCATGGAAGTGTTATTTCATCGTGAGACACCTTCTATCATTGATGAGGAAAGTATCAAAATTGTATATAAATAAAATAATACTGATAGTTTCTCCACTTTTTTGACATCAATGACATGTCGGATGATTTTTAACACGGTCATGGAAGTGTTATTTCATCCTATAACAGCTTCTATCAATGATGTTGAAAGTGTGGAAATTCATATAAAAATAATTAATACCACACTTTCAACATTCTTTATTTGATCAATCTGACATATCCTCCATCGATTTTTGACATCTCCTTTTGAGGGTCGGCTAAAAAAAATGAGGGTCGGAATGATAAATGGTCGGTCACAATCAAAAAATGATAATGGTCGGGCAATCAATGGTCGGGCAATCAATGGTCGGGCAATCAAAATTGTTCATTTTCTTGAATTAATGCTCGTAGGTTTCTAATTTTAGAGTTGACTTCTTTTTTCAATTCGTATTCGTTACCTAATTCTTTTCGTATTCCCTCTACGATAGTATGCAACGGAACGAACACACTGATGTCACTGGAAAATGAAAGTGAGTCTTTAATAGAATTCTGAATTTTTTTGATGAGTGCATATTTCTTGGGTAGCATATATTTGTTAGTGCTAACCCCGTATTCTATATCCTGAAAATCAGACACAATTTGATCAGGATTTAACCCATCTGATAGTTTGATATCCTGATTTTTCAATTTTGCTATTTCAACTATGATGCTATTCATGTTTTCAGAATTCATTATTCTATAAGAATGACATATCTCTAATTGGAAATTATGACGCATTAGACATAACTAAATTGAACTTTTTGCCCCGTCTTTTTTGAAATAGCCGATCGATAAATCCTCCCTGCAACTTTTTGAACAGAAGTCGGACAAATATCGAAGTGCCTACCGGCTTCATTCATAGATGAAAATATTTTTTCTTCATTAGTTGTTGTATTCAAAGATGTCACAGGTCTCTTCCCAACCGTTTTGCAAGTGCCAGCTCTTCCTCGTTTGGAATTCTCACTCAGTGTGATAGCCTGCAGATTGGATACAGAATTATTCTTTGGATTAGAATCCTTGTGATAAATAACAAAACCATCCTCGATCAAACCATAATGACATTCATACACGAAACGATGATTGAGATAAGTTTTCTTTCCAGCGCCAAACATCAAGTACCCGTGATTATTCACAACACCAACTGATTTTTTCAGTCTACAGTGTCTTACAACACCATCACTGGATGCTTCATATTTTGTAATCACTGGATGTGGTCTGAATTCTTGGTTCATATATACTATTCTATTGTTTGTCTAATTCAGTGTTTGGTTCAATAATTACATCACTGGAAAATCTTTCGATATAGTCTTGCGGGGTTCTTATGATTTTATCCTTGATGTTGTCAGGGTCAAGGGCTTTTTCAGGGTCATAATTTCTGATGGATTGTCCATTTTTTATTCTTTTATCATAATAACGCTTCAATTCCCTATATCGCTTACCACCACAATCACTACACAATTGTGATCTTCCCTTGACCCCAACCCCACATCGAATACAGGGTAACGGACCAAGACTTCCACGTCGAAAACTTTGCATATGATACCTACAGTATTCATTTTTTCTGCATGATTTGTTACACGGGGTTACATTTCCCATCATGAGCCATTTGCAGTGATTCATTATATATAAAACTTTCATTTAAATGTTTGTTTTATGTATAGCATGAAGGAGTTCAAGAGATTGACTTCGAAAAATGCTAAATTCAATGCTGATAGAGAGTTCAAGAGATTATTGAAAATCAATCCTAGATTTAATCTCGATAGACCAAAAAAACGTCAAAAACGTCCAAGAGACGGAAACATGAAGGAGTTTAAGAGATTATTAAAAATCAATCCTAGATTTAATCTCGATAGACCCAAAAAACGTCCAATAGACGGAAACAAACGTAACAAACGTCCAAGAGACGGAAACATGAAAGAGTTTAAGAGATTATTGAAAATCAATCCTAGATTAAATCTCGATAGACCAAAAAAACGTCAAAAACGCCCAATAGACGGAAACATGAAAGAGTTTAAGAGATTATTAAAAATCAATCCTAGATTTAATCGCGATAGACCCAAAAAACGTAACAAACATCCAAGAGACGGAAACATGAGATCATCATGGAAGGATGCTCAATTCAATCTTGATATAGTTTCTAATACACCCAAGAATAAAATTCTTGATAAACCCATCAGAGACTGTTTTAATGAATTCAAGCGTGATGGAGCATCTTATTGCTGGTCAACATTTCGAATTGATGGTGTTGTTGACGCTACCATGAATGATGAAAAGGCAGCAGTGATCATACATTTCACGTGTTGGGGAAAAAAGTCATTTTTTCCAAATCAAATTCATTATCCGTGAGAATGGCAAATGGATTATTAAGGATAAATTTGAACCCATTCTCAAGGGCAAAAAAACTGTCACCGTGAACCAGGATTCCAAACCGGGAATTTTGACTGGAATTGATAAACCCTACTACGAAAGATCTTATCCTGTCACAGCAGTTGTTTACGGGATCTATCCGCTCAATGAAAAACCTGATATTTCAAAACTAGCACCCATGAAATATTCGACAGGGCTAAATTGTGTAGCAACACGAATAATAGAACACTTCACAAATGCGTCCCGGGGGAATAAACTAACTGATCTAAGACGAAAAAAAATAACCGAGTGGGAGTTCACGGTAAAAGAGCATGGGGCAACAATTCAGGATATAGCCAAATTAGAAACATCATTGAGATTTCCAATATTGGTAAGAACAATCACCGGTGAAGTATTATACGAATCGAAATATCAATCAAAAGGAACCCCCATTGAAATTATTGATCATAACGCGCACGCGTGGTCATCTGCAGTAACAATATTTCCACGGGATAGAACCGTAAAATATCTATCCCCAGCAGGGTTGGGACCTGAAGAATGTTTTACCGAGCAGAAATTATTTGATGCTATTTACCATTTGAGTAAAAACGATCCTGTGTCAGCGTGGCTATTTCATAGTAATTCAGACGAGGAATGCAGATTTGATCAGTTTGTAAGGCCCAACGGAGAATTATACCGTACTGAAGAACTGCAGAATCAAATGAAACAACTAGCTAGTGAGTTTTCTGAGGACGGAGAAGAAGACGATCAATTATTAGCAAACTGTTTCACAGTACCATCCATTGCAGCACATTTTGCTAGAAAGAAAAACGCGTGGAAACCAACACGAAGTGAGTTTTTATCAGATGTCAAATTGTCCTGTCTTGAATACAGCCACGGCGGATTATGGAACACAAAATACACCTCTGATTCCGTTATTTCAGTTGATATGATTGCGTGTTATCCAGGAAGTTTTCTTGGGTATGGAGAATGCGAGAAATATTTCAAACGATTTGGACACCCTACACACGAAATGACCCGTGTTGCTATTAATGGACCACTTCCTGATTTTGATTTAACCGGATTCGCTTGTGTGGTATCATTTGAAATGGCTGAAGGACTTCATCCGTGTAGTTATCTTTGGATTGGTAAACACATGTCTGAAAAACACTGGATGCCAATAGTGCTATTGAGATATATGCTTGATTGTAAAATGTTAAAATCATTAATTGTCAGTGAAGCAATTATATCCTATCGAGCACAGAAATCAGTCTGGTTACCACAACCTGATCTAGAAAAAATAATTAGCGAAGAGCGAAAACTGTTTCCTGATTTTAATGAACAACAAATCATGGATTGGTCCAGACAGTTATTTGAAATCAGAAACAATGAAGCAAAAAATCTTGGACGAAGAATAATCGGTAAATTTACCCAAGGTGGCAAAGATGATAATACGAAATATTCTTCACGATTGATTATAGACAACGCTGAATACGATTTTGTAATGGCGGATTTAACGAATAAGGGCCTATATGTCAATCGTAAGGACGCATTTATGTCCGATGGAACCAAATTGGGTACAATTGTTACTTACAATGATGGATACCATCCGCAGTACACACATTTGAGAGCTTCTATGCTTAGTTATGCTTCTATCAATCTGTTTTCAATGATCAATAGATTTCCTACCACCGCAGTTAGAGTTGCTACTGACTCATTTTACATAAATAGCAAAATGGCTGATTTTAAGGCTACTGGCAACGAGAAATGGGGATCATGGAGAATTAAGAAAGAAATGATTCATGATTATATTCCATCAGCAGATGTTACCATTGAAAATAATTACTTAGAAAGCAATCAGTGTTCAGAATTTTCTAGTGCACCACCGATTTCTGATCCAATCTGTAGATATAAAACAGTTTATTTAAACGGTTGTGGCGGGTCAGGAAAAACAACCCGGGTAATTGAGTTATTTCGTGGGAAATCAAACATGATTGTGCTAACACCAACTCATAGACTTGCAAGAGAAATGATACAGAGAGGGGTAAATGCCTGCACTTACCACAGCTTTTTCCGATGGAAGGGAGATAAATGGACTCCTGAGCGCATGGGAGAGAAATTTATTCCTGAAATTATCATTTGGGATGAAATAGACACAGTGTCCGAAGATGTCTTAAAAATATTTCTTGAGTGGTTGTTATTGAAGAATACAAAAATCGTTATGTGCGGTGATCACGGCCAACCACCACCATTTGTCGGTGCATCTCCCCATGAATGGCTAAAGGGTTTTGTAGACTATTATGAAGAAATTGATACCGATCATAGATCACTTGATAATGAATTAAAAGAATTGAAGAAACTAATTAGATTACAACCGGATAGAATCCAGTGTGAAATAACCCGTGAAATAATTTCGGAAACTCCCATGAATGAGTTTTGGAAAGCGTGGAGACCAAATGATTTAATGATTGCAAGTAGAAAAATAGTCAGGGACACACTTCAGATGAAGTTATTTGAATTGCATAAACAAAAATTTGCAACACTTCCAGTGCCTCTTTGTTATAGGCCATCGGATTCGCGAAAACAGAACATCGAAGTTGATATTCCAGGACAAAGTGAAAAACAGAATTTAGTATTAAATGATATTGTGCTGGTTGATATCAATGTTGTTGAAGATGCATTGCGTGCTAATAAATCCCCGTGGACGCTAGGTTATGCAGCGACGATACATTCTTCACAGGGATTGACTATATCGGATACAACTCTTTGGATGGTAGATAATCGCATAGAATGGTCGAATTTAGTCTATCTCGCAGTGTCTAGAGTACCAAAAATAAATCAACTTCGAAGAATTGTCCTGACAGAGTCAGGCGATGATGAAATCATTGACGATGATGAAATCATTGGTGACGATAATGATATTATTGATAAAAAACTCTCCGGTTACAAACAGCAGGACAAAAAAAAACAACGAGAATTTGACATTGATGCTGAATTAATAATCACTTTGAAGCAACAACAAAATAATCACTGCGCAAGTTGCAATTGTATAATGCGTTGCCAGTATTCGGATAAGGATCCTCGCCAATTCACCGTAGACAGAAAAAATAACAATCTCGGTCATGTCAGAAATAATGTGATGTTGACTTGTCTTGAGTGCAATAGACGCAAGGGTGCTAGTTAAGCCCATGCGGTGGTAATTGAGTATCGTCAGGAATTACTTGTAGTTGTTGTCTAGTAAACCCACGCTGAGGGGCAGTTGAATCCAATTTATAGATTGGAAGTCTACCCGTAGATCGTGTTATACTAGATATCTTATGCGTAGTGACGCTCCAAATAGGATCAGTAGCCCTTTTTGTACCACCCTCAAGCTCTCCTGGTTCATATAAATACCTCACAATGACATTACTACCAAGAATTGGTTCTTTGAAATCTTTTTGTGGTTTTTCAGGTATCGACTTCTTTTTAATCGCGTTGATAGGTTTCATGTTGATGGTTCTAGTAATCTCGTTATTCAGTGCGGTAACTACACCTGGTAATCTCTTAACCCATTCACGGGATCTTTTTTCTTGGATGAATTCTTTTGCGTATTGATATCCAAATAACCGCTCAGCAAGGGTTTTATTAAACCGTTCTACAATGGCCTGATCACGATGCAGTGCAGTATGCCCTCGTCTGATAGCGACATTGTGATATTTCATTGTAGATAACACTGCACCCTGAAATTCCTTGCCCGGGTCAACTTGTAACAGATTTGGCCAGTGCAGAGGGCTCCTTCGATAAATCCTTTCAAATGCAGAAGCGACTTCAGTGGCCGATTTTGTTTTTAACGGTTCTGCTTCTTTGTATCGACTTGCAATATCAACTACGGTTAATGCGTATTTGTAACCACGATCATGTGGCAGACATAATAGATCAGCCTGATGAACTTCATTGGGTCCGGTTACATCAAAATGCGAGAATTGAATTTGTTTAGGCGGTGGTAGATAAATTTGCCATAGTGCCTGTTTGGATAACCAATGAGCCGCAGTGGTTTTTTTCACTTTTGCAGCGCTAGCGAGTTTATGGATTGCTGATTTACCCCTCCAGTATCCTCTTGGGGAATAATAAATAGATTCCATGTTGCTATTAATTACCAGCACCTAACATCAATTTACTTTTCATAGCCGATTTTATCAAAAATGAAGCCAATTTTTCTTTGAAGGATTTATCAGTGATAGAATTCAACGCATGAATTAATTTCACATCTGCTAGATGCCTGTGTTGCAAATTGCTGCTTTTATAAGCAACATCATGAAGGTGACAGGCCTTATCAATAGCGTTTATTGGTTCCTCACCGGGTCGGGGCTGATTTTGATCATTGAGTCTGATATCAAGTCTTGTTCCCGGTCCACAGTAGCTATATCCTGGAAGGTGTTTTTCTCCGGGGTATTTCCCCCATGGGGTTCCAGGGAGTTTTGCTAATTTGGCAGCGATATCACCTCCTCGTTTTTTTTTAAAGGTTCCTTGGGTTCCTTGGATTTAGAAACAAATCTAAATTTCTTTGTACTACACTGTACGCATTTACCAGAAAGCGCTGATCGGTTATTTTTAGTTGTAATCGTCGTCAAGTCATCTGTGCCAGTACGCGCCTTACACTTCACGCAATATAGATCCATAATTTATGTATAGAGATATGAATATAATTGATTTTTCAGCGACTAAAACAAGAGAACCAGTGAAGCATCATGCAGCGCTACCAAACTCTATCCGCGCAATTATAATCGGACCATCTGGATCCGGTAAAACGCAATTGTTGCTCAATTTAATAATGAGATGGATGAAGTGGGATAAGTTGTATTTAATTGCCCCTAGCGTAGATGACCAACGATGCTATGAAGTGCTAAAAGATTTTAATGAAAACGCCTCAGAGATTGCTGGCGAGGATGTTATTGAATTTATAACCGATATTGACGAGGCGCCATCCGTGAATGACCTCGATGGAAGTATCAACAATTTAGTTGTATACGATGATGTCATGTTAGATAAACAAAAAAATCCTGCTAGAATATTTTCCCGAGGCAGACATAAAAACACGGACGTGATCTATGTCACTCAACGATACACTCAGATTCCAAAAGTGATTAGAGATAACTGTAATATGCTTGCTGTATTCAACGGCGTTGATACACATACGCTACGAAATATTTGGCAGACATGGTGCTCCGATATGGATTTCAATCAATTTAGAAATTTCTTTAGTCATGCTCAGTCTGCCCCACACGGATTTGTAACAATAAATTTACATGACCCTCGAACACGATATCGTATCGGACTGGATCAAATATTCGGTTAACCCATAGCAGCAGAGAGGGTGAGTGACAACGATGTTGTATTCCCTTTTCCCAAAAAATGTAATAGTTGAAAAGTTTTTGATTTCATTAATTTCATTGATTTTTTCATAATTTTTTTTTGGACCTAATCCATGATTCACACACACATTTGGGACCTGATGTCATTGACTTTTGGGTCTGATGTCATTGGTTTCATTGATTTTAAGCGTGATTTCAGTGAAAACTTGTCTAAAAATGTTGTCCGATACACCCTCTCTGCTGCTGGTGGGGCTGAGAACACTCCCTTGTGGAGTTCCATTTTCAAGAGAGTATTCTTCAGAGTAAGTAGCCCCTACCCTAGTTATAATTTTGCGGTTGGTCAGGAAATTTTCTATGAAGTTGAACATTCGACCTGTAATGCCATAATGATTTAATTTGGCTATAAGGCCTTTGGTCCATACAAGATCGAATGCTTTTTCCAGATCAATAAATACCGCAATTAAGTTTCTATCCGCTTTTCTTTTGTTGTTAAATGCAAGTTTTATGGCGGATCCTAATCTTATTAATTGGTCCGTAGTGGATCTTTTATTTCTAAACCCACATTGATTTGGAGATATCAGATTGTTGCTTTCAAGGTGGTGTTTAAGTCTGTTAGTAACAATTGTTTCCATAATTTTACAGATGTTATTGGTAAGTGAGATGGGTCTGTACGAATTGATATCATTCCGATCCTTATTTGGTTTAAGTATGGGTATTACTATCGCTGTTTTCCATTTTTTAGGTAGCTTTCCTGTGTCATATATTATATTTAGCATTTCGATGATTTATTTAACTATAGTTTTAGGTGAGTTTTTATATATAACATAACCTATTTGATCTTGCCCAGGTGAAGTTTCATGTTTAGTTTTTAGTGCCTGGTCCCATTCATATCATGTTATTTCTTTATTTAGTGATGAGGATTTGGGTCCAAGGTCTTGGAATAAATTGTGGAATTTAATTTCAGTTTTAGCCCTATGGTTTTGAAATTCAGTAGTATAATTACTGTTGCTGCTCATGTTTTTAAAGTGTATTGCTAGTGAGTCAGCTTGTTCTTTATGATTGCTGGTATTATTTATTTTTGGGGTGCTATTGGTGTGCTTCCCCCTGATGGTTCTGATTTTATCAAACACTTATTTTGAGTTTGTTCTAAAATTAATAATGCTGCAGTATTTTTGCCATGTTTTTTCTTTCGACTCCTTGATTAAGTATTTGATCTTATTGTCATGATTTTTGTACTCTAAGAAGTGAGTAGTAATATTAGTTCTTTTAAATTTATTTAAAGCTCTAAATTTGGCCTGTCTAGTTTGTTTAATTTCATCGTTCCACCATGGCACACTAAGTTTTCTTGATTGACAGCTAGTTTTAGGTATAGTGTTGGTGGCTGCTTGAGTGATGATCTTAATTAAGTTGTCATAGTAAAGGTCAATGTCATCTGATTCTATATCTGATAGATTGGCATTATTTATTATTTCTCGAAAAGTATCCCAATCGGCTTTTGAATAATTCCATCTGGGTATTTTATTATTTAATTCGTACTGTACGGCCATTTGCAGGGTGGTAATTATTGGGAAGTGGTCACTCCCTATGGGGTCAGATTGGTCCACCTCCCATTTTGCCACCTGAGCCAGTCTGGGTGTGCATAGGGTGAGGTCAATGGCGGACAGGGTGCCGTCAACCGGATTAAGTCTGGTTTTAGCACCATCATTGAGGACAGTAAGGGTGGATTCTGTAAACCATTTCTCCACCCACGTACCCCTTCCGTCCGTCACTTCCCCACCCCAAAGCTTATTATGGGCATTGAAATCTCCGCAAATGATCGCAAGTTCAGATTTAATATATTTAGCTAATTCCTTAAATGCTAATTGATGTTTAAGTTTATTATGCTCTCCTGGGTCATAAACATTGAAGATTTGTAATTTACATTTTCCCGTATTGACTAATAGAGATTGAATTTCTATTAGTGAATTGCTAATTTCCTTTGATATTATTGGTATTATGGTAGCAGATGGTAAGGTGTTATTTATAAATATGGCTAATCCACCCCCCTGGCCTTCCTTTCGATGTTGGAAATAGCCCGGGGAGTAGCCTTGTATTGATGGCAATGTTTTCGAGTTATCAGAAAGTTTAGTTTCTTGAATGCATAGGATGTCAGGTTTATTAACAGTATTTATTAGTTTAAGTTTAAGTTCATTGATATTTCCTGACAATCCTCGTGCATTCCACTGCCATATAGAAACGTTCCCTTGTGGTGTATTAGCCATTTTGATTAGGGTCGTTTACTGTAATTTGGTTTTCAAGTTGGGTTTTGACATTCTTGATAGACAGTTGTATATTATTTTGTGCATTTTGATCTATTAGATTTAATTTGCCAATCAATGTGTCCAGTCGAGTAATGACTTCACCCAGTTCTTTAATTATTTCAGCCTGTTGTGGTAGATTATTGTTATTATTGTTGTTGCTATTCTTGTTATTGAGCTTATCCGTTTTTTGTTTTAATTTGGAGTCCTGCATTTTCATTACTTGAGTTGTTTGTTTAGTTGAAATAGAGTCGTTATAAGTAACTTTAGCCATTTTGTAGTTTAGTTGTTTGGTGTTCATAATCGCTACTATAGCTTGTTCCCTAATTGTAGAGGGACATTTAGGTGAATTAGGTAGGTGTGGTCCTCTACAATTAATACATTTTGGGGTTTTCCTGTTGCATTCCCCTTGGTGTTGCCCACCACATTTATTACAGTTGGCCTGGAATTTACAGGTGACCTTGAAGTGCCCCCAGTGTTGACATTTGGGGCAAAACCTAGGTTTGTTTATGTAAGGCTGTAATCTATACCTTGTTCCTTTTGTTCCTAGTTTGATTCGAGTCGGAAGGGGGGTGGGCGTTTCGAGAACAGTAATGTTTTTACTCGCCTTTTTGTTTCCTGTCTGATAATTTTTGGTAATTTGGTTGCCTTCTTCTACGAGTTTATTTGCTAGCTCTTGATTGCTAAGCACACTTAGTGGGCCAGTTAATTTGAGTACCGCTTTGTACGTAATCTTTTGCGATACATGTTTTGTGGTAGTGGTGTTGGTAGTGTTCTGGTTAATTGGCTTATTTTTTGGAGTGTTGATAGTACCTTGAACTTGTTTATGTGGTTCGACTATAACAGGCATACCACAGAGTTGCTCTAATTCTAAGTATTTGGCTACTTGAGCTCTAGTGCTACAATGTATGATAATGTAGTGTTGGTTTGGCCTAATTATCTTGCTCAGTCCCGAGTGAACTTTTAAGAGGGCCCTAGCAATACTGTTTGAAGATAATTTATTGAATTGAACTGTTTTGCTTTTAATATACAGCGTCAAGTCCAATCTGTGATAGTTGGATTTCTTGTTTGTTGCTGTCCTAGTTTGGTTTTGAGTATTTACTGTTTTTTGGGGGGAGGGGGTAGTTTCAGCCTGAGTGGGATTATTATTTTGTTGTTTAGTTTTGTCCTGAGCCTGTGTTATCGTTGTGGTTTTTACGTACGCTATTTTCTTAGGGTTTAATGGCTTTTTACCTTTTCCTTTTCCATTCCATGTTGTCTTTTTGTTGGGTAATTGGGGGTAGTGTTTTTTTTTTGTTTTGAGATGGATAGATTAAATCAGCCTCCGTTAGTTGTTTGGATGGTCCTGGAGTCTGACTAGAGTGTACTACGGTAGCTTTGTGTTTATGGCCTTTAGGCCTGGTAGGAACTCCCAGGGGGGCCTTTGTATTCGGCTTGCGCACTTTATTCGCTTTAGTGCTAGCAGCTTGTGCGTAACTAGGTTTATTATACATGACGATATTGAAACCTAACGGTTTCTTGATAGGGGAGGCGGCCATGATCTTGAAATTAGGGGTTGGTGTACCGTTTACACTGAGGTCGCTCTGTTCCAAAGTGGCGTCCAGTGTTTCATCATTGATGATCTTATCGTATAAATTAAACTCTATTGGGGAGAGCGGGTTTAGTTTCTCCGCTTCTTTTTTAATTAGATTTAGTTCTGGCGTCGAAATAACATGGAGTTTTGTTTTTTGCACCTCCCTTTTGTTTTCATTTTTGCAGGTGTCAATTTGGCCTATTTTCAAATCAGGCATGGCTTCTTTGTCTACTTTGGTGTAAAGTTGTTCTACTTTTTTCTTCAATGCCTTGCCTTTCAAATTAAGGCGGCTTCTCGATTTAAATGCCTTCTTAAGTGATTTAGAGTCCATTTTCTTTTGTTGTATTTTGAATTAAAAGTTAAATGGAATTTGGAGTATTAAGTTAAAAAATGGAGTATTTATTACAGACTAAAACCTGACTTACACCTAAAGTTTAGAGTTTAAAGTGTCAAAGGATAGATAGTTAGAGCTATAGCGTTAAAAGTAAAAGGTAAAAAGTGATAACAGCACAAAGTTTGGAATACCCGCAGGTCTATTGAAAATACCTGCAAAGTTATTGTTGATAGATAAAAGGCTGGAACCTGGCGACCTTAATGTAGTTTAAATGGCGAGGTAGTAATCCTTAATTCCGCAAAATGTAGTAATGGTAGTCTTGAAGATGGAATGGAAGCGGGAGAATATGGACGGCTAAAGTAGCGTGGGTTCCGAAATCAGGTAATAGGTTCCTAGAGCATGAGGTGAAGTCCTAAGCGGAGCTGTACGGCACGTCTTATCTCCTTGGAGTTGCGGCAGCGAGTGAAGCCAGAGTGGACTGATGATGATGAATATGGGTTTTAAGTGATTCGTCCCGAGGGCTCTTATCACTGTTTTATCCGTCAATGGACGGTTATTTAATTTATCCTGAGGGCGGGAATTGAGCCACCGCCCTGCAGGCGTTTATGTGTTCATGGAACACTGTTTACTTAGGCCGTCACATCGAGTAGCTATTGAGCTACTACTGTGTGATTGTAGGGTCACATGCCATATGAGTGGGAATAGTTCCAGCACGCACTCATATTAATTCATTCTGTTTTCTTGGTCATTTGGACGTGTTAAGCACGTGTAGTTGCTGCGGTGTTTTGCGTGCGAGGCGAAGTGCCTGGCAAGGGCTGCTTCTATGGTGGTGTCCTATTCCTTATTTATACACTCTGTGCTGTTTGTTGGAGGGTACAACTTTTGTGTAACAGTGTTTTTTGTAATGTAGGGTGCTCGGTGTGCATTTATGTATTGTTATGTTTCTATTATTTTTATGTGCAACCTTGTGTTACTGTGTCTGATGATCTTAGATTTTGATCACCTTATATACACTATTTGGGGTTCTAATTTGAGCCTTATTTGCTGAGTTATTTTAGTGAGTATTGCAGCCTTGTGCCCTGGGCCTGATAGTCTTGGGCGTTTGACTACCTTATATGTTCTAATTGTTTTAGGGCCTATGCAATTTCATCAATATACTATTTGGTTTGCGACCTTGTGTCGCTGGACCTGATAGTCTTTGGGCTTATAGACTACCTTATATGTGCTAATTTGAGGTTACTATCTGTTCTCATTATCTAGTTATGGCGCACCGGTCTCGGTGCACTGGTTGTTTCTACCTAAGTTTTTTAATGGTCGATATGTATGTTTTAACACTGTACACTTGGTTGTACTTCTAGAGAGAAAGTGGATAGAGAAATGTGGTAATAGGAATGGTGTTTTAACCTATGTCCCTACTGCCTAATACGATTTGTATCTTATGCCACCCTGCTACTAACTTGGGATGTTATTTATGGGGTACTTTGTTTTCATGACCCTGTTTATATATTGTTATGTATTGTTATGGCCCCTTGTTTTAGTTCAGGTTAGTGGGTTGGCAACCAGGTTATAGCAGTGGGTCCTTGCCGCATAAAGCAGGGGCCGTTAAGCGACACGTCAAGGATGAGCCACTGTCACACCCAGAGACCTCCCCACGGTGCGGCCCGTGAGACGCGGCCCCCAGGCATGACAAAGGGCCTTTGCCGCAAATAGCAGGGGCCGTTAAGCGACACGTCAAAGGTATCCCTTGTCCCACCCAGTTTCCACGCCCCGGGCCTGACCGTTTCTTATTTTCCTGTCCTAAAGTGGCTGGTTGTATATATTTTCATGTCCCTATTTATATATTGTTATGGCCCCTTGTTTTAGTTCAGGTTTGTGGGTTGGCAACCAGGTTATAGCAGTGGGTCCTCGCCGCAAAAAGCAGGGGCCGTTAAGCGACACGTCAAGGATGAGCCACTGTCACACCCAGAGACCTCCCCTCGGTGCGGCCCGTGAGACGCGGCCCCCAGGCATGACAAAGGGCCTTTGCCGCAAATAGCAGGGGCCGTTAAGCGACACGTCAAAGGTATCCCTTGTCCCACCCAGTTTCCACGCCCCGGGTCTGACCGTTTCTTGTTTTCCTGTCCTAAAGTGGCTGGTTGTATATATTATAGGTGCCTATCAGGGGTCTTTTGTTGTTGCATAGTGGTTAGTTTGGGTATTTATATGCTCCCTATCTTTTCTATGTTTTTGAGAAATTCCAACATGTTTCTGTGTGTAGCTAATATGTTAGGATTTGTATCTTGTATAATTTCTGGGTATGTATATTGGGCTTTTATATTCTGTTGTTTTGATCTAAATGTGTCCCTTTCTTTTTTGGTTTTACTACAATTGTTGAAGATATGATGGAGATCTTCAGGGGTGTTACAATTGTAGCAGTTTATATTATGAGGAAAGGGTCCTAAGTATTTTCCCATGCTGTTTGCCAGCTTGGTTTTGCCTAAAGTTATCCTATTGATAATTGTTTGTTCTTTAGGTAAGCCCTGGGGCGGTTTTCTGTTCCTACTTACTTCCTTAACAGTAGTGTGCAACACTCTCCCTTTTGTACTAGTATCCCAATCATTTTGCCATTTTTTGTCTATTTGGGTATTTATTAGACTGTAGAGTTCTGATGTGCTATAATGCAGTGGCTCGAAATTTGGTTCGTTTAGTTTTTCTTTGGCTAGTTTATCTGCCATTTCGTTGCCTTTAATATCGATGTGGGATGGTATCCACATGAATTCTACTATGATATTTTCGTTGCTTAGTTGTTTTAGTTTGGCATTTATTTGATTGAGAAAATCTTCCCTACATTTAGTGGTATTTGTTTGGATTGAAGACAGGACGCTAAGCGAGTCGCTTATAATTACTGTCTTATTAGGTTTGAATTCTTCAATCCACTGCAATGATTTTAGGATGGACCAGAATTCAGCTGTGTAAATAGAGCAGTAGTCTGGGAGACGTCTGCCTATTTGTACTTTGAGCTCTGGTATGACCATTGCTGCAGCTGTTTTGTATGGATTTGTAATCTTGGATCCATCCGTATATATTTTGGTATATTGTTGGTATTGAGAGTTAATAATGTTTAAGGCTTCTATTTTGAGGTTGTGTTCTTGATGTTGTTTATTTCCTTTTTTGGTTATCGAGGTGTTGACGTTAGGTAGTACGTTGTTCCAAGTTTCGTGTTCGTACACTACGTTAGGTTCTAATGGGAACAGTTCCACTGGTATTATTGATTTTAGTAGATGAACTTGTTTTCCCATGGGTAGTTTTTGTTTTTGACTTTTCCTGAATGCGATGTTGGTTTTATTAATGGCCAGGAGGGTGGGGTGGGTTTTGGGGTGGGTGGACAGTCGCGCTGCATATTTTAAAAGGAGTTCTTGCCGCCTCAGGTGTAGGGGCAATTCTCCCGTTAAAACATGCAGCTCGGCTGTCGATGTTGTGTTTAGAGCTCCAGTGCTCTTTAATAGTGCCACTCGTTGTATTTGATCTAGCTTTTTAAGCTGTGTTTTGGAAGCCGATGAGTAGACTTGGCATCCATAATCTATTTTAGATCTTACTAGGGCTCTATATAACTTTAGTGATGTTTCTTGGTCGGCACCCCAATGCGTGCCTTTAAGGCTTTTAAGTAAGTTTAAATCCCGGCTACATCTGTTTACTAGGTCATCTATGTGGTATGCCCATGTGAGATGTTGGTCATAGTACATACCCAGAAATTTTGCTACTTTTACGAATTTTATTTCCTTATCCTGTATTGTTAATCTAGGATATTTTATGTTTCGTCTATATGGGGTGAACAGTACGGCTACCGTTTTTTGGTGCGATAGTTTAAATCCCCATTGATTGGCCCAGTTTCCAATTCTGTTAAGGCTGGTTTGGATTTCAGAGATGTTTTTGTGGTTGGAGGGGTTTCCTGCTCTCCATAGGCCACCATCGTCAGCAAATTGTGATAGTTCAACTTTGGTAGTTGCCATATTTTTATCTAGGTCATTTATCATAATGTTAAAGAGGGTGGGGCTGAGTACACTTCCTTGTGGAGTTCCATTTTCAAGGGAGTGTTTCTCAGAATAAGTTGCCCCTACCCTAGTTGTGATTGTGCGGTTTGTTAAGAAATCCTGTATGAAGTTAAACATTCGTCCAGTAATGCCATAATCATTTAATTTTGCTATAAGGCCTTTGGTCCATACTAGATCGAACGCTTTCTCGAGATCGAGAAAAACCGCAATGAGGTTTCTGCTTTGTTTTTGTTGTGAGTTGAATACTAGTTTGATAGCAGTTTCAAGTCTTACTAGTTGGTCTGTGGTGGAGCGCTTGTTTCTGAATCCACATTGATTTTCTGAGAGGAGGTTATTTTTAGTAAGGTGTGACTTGATTCTATTGTTGACAATCGTTTCCATGATTTTACAGATGTTATTGGTTAAAGATATAGGCCTATAAGAGTTGACGTCATGGCTGTCTTTATTAGATTTTAAGATGGGTATTACTATCGCATGTTTCCATTTTTTTGGTAGCTTTCCTGTGTCCCATATTAAATTTAGGAAATTTATTATTATATGAACTATGTGTGGTGGTAATTGCTTATATATTATATACCCTATTTTATCTTCCCCAGGTGAAGTTTCTTTTTTTGTTTTAAGTGCCTGGTCCCATTCGTATTTTGTTATTTTGTTATTTAAAGGGGAGTCCTTAGGTCCCAGGTCTTGGAATATTTGTGGGTTTGCTCTTTCTTCAATGGCTCTATGTAATTGAAATTCTTTTGTATGGTTGCTGCTTTTGCTCATGTTAGTAAAGTGTTGAGCTAATAAGTCAGCTTGTTCTTTATCACTGGTTGTATTACTTATTTTAGGGGTATTGTTAGTATTTTTACCTCTAATCCTTCTGATCTTATCCCATACCTGTTTAGAATTGGTTTTGTGGTTGAGGGTACCACAATAGGCTTGCCAGGTTTCTATTTTAGCTTGTTTGATTAGTTGCTTTAGTTTATCATTGAGCTTTTTGTAATCCAGAAAGTCCCAATCGAAAATACTGTAAGGTAGCGAGGGGAAATGTTTCCTCATTTCGCTAGTAATTTAGTCAAGTTGGAAGTGGAAAAGGCGGAAAAGGTCCAGGTCCAGGAGGCGCGGGCGAAACAGCAGCACACACCAGAGCACGCAACGAGACAGACAGCAAGGCCAAGAATGCAGCATACACCTGAAACGAAAGAGCCCTACTTATTTCAAATTTAGTCCAGTTTTACTAATGGACAAACCTAACTTCCAATAATGTGTTCGCCACCTGTGCAATTATTCAAATATAAGAGTTGAAGAATTGTTATTTATTATCCTATCATTCTAAAAAATTCTAGTACATAAGCGTACATAATAAGTCCCTAACAATTTTTAAGATAAAATGTCTAAGTGACATATATTAGTGTAGTCAATGGTAGGTAATTTTGGTTTCAAGTTTTACTGTAGGAGGCACCAATAAGGTCAAATTAGTCTTTTTAGGGCCACAGATAGTTGGTCAAAAAGGGTATCTCGTATCGTAACCAAATGAGTACCCTATAATTCAGGCAAGTGAAATGGCAATGTGAAATCACATCTTGCTCCGCAGGCATCGTCTTCGGGGTGTAGTAGGTGGTAGCCACAGAGTTTCTCATGTGGCCTCCTGTTATCCCTGCTATCTGGCTAACTTGTATCTTCTACGCTGCTGAGCTCTGAGTTGTCGAAACGTTGCTTGCTCCACGTGTATCCCCTCCATTTTCGTCCAAGCAGTAGTGACGCTAGTTAAGACTCGTGCTTGGACGGCCATCTTGGTTCTTCACGTGCCGCCATTTCTTGGTCAGCTTTGAATGGATTTTACAGCAGTCTATCTTCTGGTGGCTGGAATATCAGTGGTGAAGTCTTAGTAGTAGAGATAAACTCGATACCACAGCTCCTTATTACTCGTATGGGTGCCTGTTTTTAGCACTCCTAATTGGTAATAGTTATCTCGCTGTACTCCATGCTTTCACACTGGATAGCCGCTGTCCCGGTCCTGCCTGCTCCGTGTTCACTGCCTAATGATGAAGCCAGAGTGAATGAATGAATGAATTATGGTTTTAAGTGAAACCGGCCACAAAGGGTCATTTGTTCACTATTTTATACTACCAATTAATATGGTAGTGATTTAGATTTTCCCGTGAGGAAGGAATGGTGCCACATCCCCACGGGCGTTTATGCATACATAGTATGCTATTTAATTTGGTCGTCATGCCGCACCCCTATAAGGAGCTATCGACATGAATGAAAGACCTAGGTGAGTGGGAATAGAACAGCCACGCACTCAACCCTATCAACCAATCGGAGGATGCAGAGCTAGAGGTGCAATGGCACCGAATGATGACTAGTGAAAAATGGTTTCCACTTCTAGTCATTTCTTGGTGTTGGAGTAAGGCAGCGGAGGAGGAGGAAAAGGATCTGTAAACTGGCACTTTGATGTCGTTCGTCTTGCACGCCCTAGCCTTATCAAATTGAGTCCAGTTGTTGCTAGTGGACATCCTATACCGATATTGTGTAAGCCACCTGTGCAATTGAGTCAATCTTTCAAGTTATATTTTTTCCTAACATCCTAACATTCCAATTTTTGTTTAGTACAGAGTGTACATTTTGTGTGTTCCCTATCAATTTTGTAAACTAGGTATGTCAAGGGACATGTGTAGGTTGGTCAATGTCGGGTTAAATGGGTTGTTAATTTTGATGGTGGACAGCCAAAATTGATCAAGTCTGATTTTTGAAGAAAGAGATTGTCGAATAGAGTTTCTGAGCCAAAAGGAAACTCTGTAAGTATAAATAGCCCTTAAAAGGGCTTTTGGATGGATTGTTACAGGGTGTAACCGAAGTTCCCTCATTCCGTCCGGCGAGTCCCCGTGTCCTTCTTGGGTGCCTTGGTTTTGTTGTTCCTCCATCTTGAAATTGCCTCCTTCCGTCGTATACACCCCTCTACGGTTTAGGGTTGGAAACGTTTGGATAGTTTGATGTGAGGGATAGAAACAAGTCAAAGAACATCTATATTAATAAAAATGTAAAACAAACGACAGACGCATTGGTTTCAAAACACAACATTTTTATTCAAATAACAAACAACTCACAAAACACCATTTTTTATCAACTAACAAACATTTTTTAATTCTCAAATATTTGTTTCAAATAACAAACATTTTTTTTCAAATAAACATTTTTTTCTTCAAATAACTAACATTTTCTTCTTCAATAGCACCATTACATTATCTTGACATGGTTGACAACGTTGTGAATTAAATTGATATTTCCACTGTTGGAAGTCATTGGGCCATTGATGTACACTGCGTTGGAGGATGAGTCAAACAATGGATGGTCAGACTGTCAATCTATCTATCTTTGAATTAAAGTGCTTCGTAGCATGTAGCACTGTTTAATGCTAGCAGAGCTAGCTATTTAATTAATCCCGAGGGAGCGAAATAGTGCCAACTCCCAAAGGGCTTTACTGTGTTCAGAGAACATTATTTAATTGGGCCGTCAGATCGGAGTCGCTAAATAGCGTCTATCAAAATGAATGGTAGGCCTTTGTGAGTTGGTATAGACCCAGCATGCACTCACTTCTATCACCCTAATACTACCGCTGTCGAAGGCGTGCGCTGCATGTGGATGTGTCTGGTGGGGAAAAGGCGGAAAGGTGGCTCGGCAAGGCAGGAACGTAGGTCGGTCAGTGCTGCGCTCTTGATCCCTGGTATCTTGGTCTAAAATGTTCCCTATTAATTTTGATAGACTCTGTGCTGTTATGAATCTAAAGTGTATACAGCCTCGTATGACAGCCTATGTTTGCGGTTTTGATCTCTCCGCTTCCCTGATTTATCGAGGTCCGATTCCACCTTATATTTGTTAACGAATTGGTTAAATATGGCCTAATTGCATTGATTTATTGCAGAATTGTGCTGCTGTGCCTGATGACCTTGGATTTTCGGTCACCTCATATTCATTCTTTGGGGCCCTTAGGTCCTATACCTTAGTTTTAAGTGCAGCATTGTGCTGCTGGGCCTGATAGTCTTGGACTTTGGACTACCTTATGATCTCTAGTTGGGGTCTTGAGTAACTGCTTTATATTTTAAGTTGCGACCTTGTATCGCTGGACCTTTGGACTTTGAGACTACCTTATACTTGCTAAGTTGGGGCCAGGGTATTTAATTATTTATTGTCTCAGTGCACTTTAGGATTGATTTTGGGGTACTTACGTCAATTAGAATCCTATGGAGTAGGTTTTGATTCTGTCAACGAGGCTGTATATAGAGAAAAAGTTAGATAGTAACATAGGTGGGTGCTAGTCCTAGACCTAGACAGCTTATTTTCATATCGTTTACTCCTTATTTTGATGGTATCATTAGCCACTCCTATTTGATCTTATTTGATGTTTTTGATTATTCAATATTTATCCTTCAGTTGGATATCCTTTATCCCCCGTATAGATCCGTTGGTTATGTGGTCCCTTACTGTTTGGTTTGGTTGCTTAGGTCGCGTTCATGTGGCTGATATACCCAGCGTAGTGTAGGTGGGCTGGATAGACTTCACCAGTTCCACTGACCGTTGCTATTGCTTCCATCCCTGAAGATGACCTTTGTTCCCTTTTCGGACATTATTTCCCTTAGTTACCTTATGTTGTGCATAGTTATGTTTGTAAATCGACCCTAATGTGTTTGCTACTCATAGATTATACCGCTTTATGTTTGGGTTTGGTTGCTTAGGTCGCGGTCATGTAGGTCGCGGTCATGTGGCTGATATACCCAGCGTTGTGTAGGTGGACTGGATAAACCTCACGAGGTCCACTGACCGTCGCTAGTTGCTTCCATCTCCTAAAGGATAATCTTTTTTGGTTACACACTTTGGGTGGGGGGATTTATATATTTTGCCTTTGAGCCCTGTTTGTTTAAGATATTTTTTGATCTTCCTATGTGTGCCTAGCAGGTTAATGTTGTTATTTCGTATCATTTCCGGGTATGTGTGTGGGGCTAATATCTATAGTTCTTTAGATCTTAATTTGTCCCTTTCCTGTTTGGTTTGTCTACAATCATTTAAGATTCTTATGTAGGTCTTCTTGAGTGTTACAATTGTAGCAATTTATGTTATGAGGGAAGGGCCTATATATTTTCCACAGCTGTTGGGCAGTTTGGTTTTTCCTAGATTTATTCTGTTGATTATTGTTTGATTGTGTCCTCTGCCCTTGGGTGCTTGTCTATTCCTACTGACTTCCTTTATTTTATTGTATAATACTTTCCCTTGTTTATTTATGTTCAAATCGTTTTGCCATTTGCTCGTGATAAATGTGTTAATTATGCTATATAGTTCAAGTTTGCTATATTCTAGTGGCATGTAATTTGGGTCATTGAGATTATCTTTAGCTAGTTGGTCCGCTAAGTCGTTCCCCTTGATTTCTATGTGGGAGGGTATCCACATGAATTCTACTTCTAGTTTGTTTAAGTTGAGTTTCTTATCAGTAGATTAGCTTAATTTAAAAATGTTTCGCTTCATTTTGTGGTATTATTTTGGAATGAGGTTATGACACTGAGCGAGTCGCTGATAATCACTGTCTTATTGGGGTTGTTTGCCTCAATCCATTTTAGTGCTTCTAAGATGGCCCATAATTCCGCTGTATATATAGAGCAGTAGTCTGGTAGTCTGCTTCCTAATTTGATATTGCGCTCTAGTATGACCATAGCAGCAGCTGTTTTCTAAGGGTTTATTACTTTAGAGCCATCTGTATAGATTTTGGCATAGTTTTTATATTTCGTGTTTATTTCTTCTAGTGCCAATGTTTTGAGATAGTGCTCTTGGTTAGACTTGTTATCTTTGCTAGCAAGGGAGGTATTTACTTTAGGTGCATATTACTCCAAGGCTCATTATTGTGGTTAATCTTATTATCTACTTGAAGTATTTTTATTGGTAGTTGTATTTGTTGATCATGTGCTATTTTATCCATGGGGGTATGTTTCCTAAGTTTTTGTCAGTGGAACATCACATATTTTGAGTGCCAGGTAAGTGGGGTGGGTGTTTGTTTGGGCGGTAAGTCGGGCTGCATATTTCAAGATGAGTTCCTGCCGCCATAATTGTAGCGGCAGTTCCGACGTTAATGTTGATGGCAGTGCGCCTATGCCAATCAGTAGGGTTTTTCTTTCAATTTTGTCTAATTTATTTAGTTGACTTTTAGGTGCCGTATGGTATATTTGACACCCGTAGTCAAGTTTGGATCTTATTAATGTCCTATATAATGCGATGATAGTTTCCTGATTGGAACCCCACTTAATTCCTTTGAGGTTTCGTATCAAGTTGATATCCTGGTTGCACCTACGCACTAATTCATCGATGTGGTGTGCCCACGTTAGGTGTTCATCGTAATACATACCCAGAAACGGGGCTACCTTTACGAATTTTATTTTTTGATTTTGGATGGTAAGTTTACGGTAATCTGGTTGGTGTTTTTTTTACGTAGGGTGAATAGTTCGGCTACCGTTTTTTGGTAAGATAGTTTATCTCCATTTATCTGCCCATTTGCCTATATTATCTAAGCTGGTTTGGAGTTCAGCTATGATTTTGTGGTTGGAGGAGTTACCTGCTCTCCATAGTCCACTATCGTCTGCAAATTGCGATAATCCTATTTGGGTAGTTGCCAGGTTGTGATCTAGGTCATTTATCATTATGTTGAAGAGATTGTGGCTCAGTACACTCCCTTGTGGGGTTCCGTTTTCCAGGGTGTATTCTTCTGAGTAAGTTGCCCCTACCCTAGTTATTATTTTGCGGTCAGTTAAGAAGTTTTCTATGAAATTATACATTCGCCCTTAACGCCATGGTGATTTAGTTAGGCAATCAAGCCTTTGGTCCATACGAGTGCGAATGCTTTCTCAAGATCTAAGAATACCGCAATTAAGTTTCTATCCGCTTTTCTTGAGTTGTTTAATGCCGATTTTATAGCGGTTTCTAACCTTATAAGCTGATCAGTAGTTGAACTTTTGTTTCTGAATACACATTGTTTTTCTGATATTAAGTTATTACTTTCAAGATGGTTTTTTAGTCGATTGGCTATTATGGTTTCCATTATCTTGCATATATTATTAGCGAGTGATATGGGTCTATATGAGTTGTTGTCATTACGGTCTGTATTTGGTTTCAATAATGGAATAACTATCGCAGTCTTCCATGTTTTAGGTAGCCTTCCTATTTCCCAGATTTTATTTAGTAATTTTACTATCGAAATAACTATATTTGGTGATATTTGTTTGTATATAATGTATCCTATTTGGTCTTCCCCAGGTGATGTTTCTTTTTTGGTCTTAAGTGCCTGGCCCCATTCATAGACAGTTATGTTTTTGTTTAGGTTTGATTTCTTGGGATCATTGTCCTGAAACATTTCCTTGTGTTTAACTTCTACTATACTTCTATGATTTTGGAATTTCGTAGTGTGGTTATTATTACCGCTCATGTTTTGAAAATGCTGTCAGCTTTATCTTTATTATTAATAGTATTCTTTATATTAGGGTTGTTATGAGTGCGTTTTCCCCTTATTGCTCTTATCTTATCCCACACACGTTTTGAGCTAGATTTATAATTTATTGTGCTGCAGTATTTATGCCAAGTTGATTCCTTAGACTGCTTGATCAGGTTTTTTAATTGTTTATCGAGGTTGTTGTAATCAGTTAGAAATAAGGTGTTAACTGATCTTTAAAATTTGTTTCGTGATCTTCGCTTTTGTTGCCTAGTTTGTTTAATTTCTTGATTCAACTATGGTACTGTTAGTTTTTTGGGGGTACCATTTGTTTAAGGGATGCTAGAGGTGGCTGCTTTATTGATGATAGTAATTAGGTTTTCATAGTGAGTGTCGATATCGTTTGATTCTATTATTCCAACATCTGTTTTTATTAATATATTTTTGAATTTTTCCCAGTCTGCTTTATTATAATTCCACCTAGGGATTTTAGTGTTTGAGTCGAGCTGTACTTGCATCTGCAGGGTGATAATTACCGGAAAGTGGTCGCTCCCCATTGGGACTGTTTGATCCACTTCCAAGTGTGTGATTTGTGCCAATGTGGTGATCGAAGGTAAGGTCAAGGACGGACATAGTGCCATCTACCGGATTTAGTCGGGTTTTGGCATTGTCATTGAATAGGGTCAGGTTGGAGTTAGAGGCCCAGGCCTCCACCCACCTGCCCCTTTTGTCCGCCCTTGCACTCACCCACCGCTCAGTATGGGCATTGATATCCCCACAGATGATTATAAGCTCGGCTTTTTTATGGATAATTATCTCTTCTAGTGCTAATTTACGTCTATTTTGATTTTTCTCTCCAGGGTCATAAATATTAAATTGTTGCAGTTCGCTTTTCCTGCTTTTACTAAGATGGATTGCATTTCTATTAGTGAACTGCTTGTATCCCTAGGTCTTATGGGGATTTCCGATGCATTTGGTATGGTGTTATTAATGTATATGGCTAAACCTCCCCTTGACCTTCCTTTCTATTTTGGAAATAGCCTGGGGAGTAGCCTTGAATGGTTGGCAATGTTTTCGATTTTTATTTTGGTGATTTTGGTTTCTTGAATGCAGATAATGTCAGGTTTATGGATTGAGTTAATTGTTTTGAGTTTTCATTCATTGATGTTTACTGACAAACCTCTAGCATTCAATTGCCATATGATAACGTTCCCGTTTGGTATATTATCCACTTGTGACGGGTTCGATAATTGTATATTGATTACTTAGTTGGGGCTTTATGAAGATTTGTTCGATTTGCTGGATATTTAGGTTTATAGTTTGCAAATTTGGATCCAGCTCTCGTATTAGTTTGTTCAGGTAAGCAATGAAAATAGCTTTACTGACTTAGTGTCCTTATTTGCCTTAGTTATCTGTGAGTTATTGTTATGGGGATTGTCTGTTTGTTTTCCCTTATCTAACTTATTGCTTGGTCTTGTTTTATCTGATTGATTTCCATTTGTTTTGTTAATATATAGTTTAGCCTGACTATAGGATATATGTTTCTCATTCATTAGTGATGTGATTTGTTTTTCCTTAATTACTGCAGGACACTCTAGTGATTTGGGTAGGTGGGGACCATTGCAGTGAGTGCACTTTGGGGTTTTCCTATTACACTGCCCTACGTGTTCTCCCCACTTTTTGCATTTAGCTGTATGTCTACACTTAGATTTTAGTGGCCCCACTGTTGGCATCCTGAACACAGTCTAGGTTTATTCAAGTAGGGTTCAATTCTGTAGCGAGTATCAGTGCTGCCTATTTTGATTAAGGTTGACATAGGGGTGTAGTAACATTGGTTTCCCTTTAATCTTGTGTCCTTTAATCTATTGACTTTCGCCACATTATTGCCCCCTTCAATGAGTTTATTTTTTAAGGTGTCCATATCCATTAGACCTAAGTTTCCTGTCAGTTTCAGACTGATTTGTATTTGATAGGCTGTGGTGGGAGAGTGTGTTCCTTAACTGAATTGCTCTGCTTATTCTTTGCCATGGGGGTGATCCTAACAATTGTTTTTTGGTGTTTCTCAACCCAGACATTGATGTTACCTATGCTATGAATTTCAAGTAATTTCTGCACTTGGTTAATTGTTCTGCAGTGTATTACTAAATAGTTTGTATTGGGTCTTATTATTTTACACTGCCCCTGGTGAATTTGAACTAGTGCTGGAGACTACCCCTGCTTTATACGGTTCAAGCGCGGACGTGATAGAAAACACCCCTCTACGGTTTAGGGTTGGAAACATTTGGATAGTTTGATGTGAGGGATAGAAAGAAGTCAAAGAGCATCTATATTAATAAAAATGTAAAACAAACGACAGACGCATTGGTTTCAAAACACAACATTTTTATTCAAATAAACAACTAACAAAACATAATTTTTAAATTAACAAACAATTTTTAATTCACAAACAAATATTTTTTTTAACTAACAAACATTTTTTCTTCTTCAAATAACAATTTTTTGTTTCAATAACACCAAATAACAATTTTTTGTTTCAATAACACCAATACATTATCTTTGACATGGTTGACAACGTTGTGAATTAAATTGAGATTTCCACTGTTGGAAGTCATTGTGCCATTGATGTACACTACGTTTCCTAGCTAAAGTTAATAGATAACCATAATGGTCACAAAACCATCGATCTACTTTGTCATCGTTTCGAGACGAATGACGATCAAAATAAGTCACTAAATGTTTTAAAGAATATCCAAGACTGCGATGATGCAGATAATAGACACAATATTGTCCACAGACCATAGAATCTGTGCCTTGTAATTTCACATTACTGAATCGTGTCGTCTGGGCATTCCATCTTATACATTCAATGATACCATCTTCCAAAGGGAGCAGCAGAGAGGGTGAGCCGGACAACATTTTTAGACAAGTTTTCACTGAAATCACGCTTAAAATCAATGAAACCAATGACATCAGACCCAAAAGTCAATGACATCAGGTCCCAAATATGTGTGTGAATCATGGATTAGGTCCAAAAAAAAATTATGAAAAAATCAATGAAATTAATGAAATCAAAAACTTTTCAACTATTACATTTTTTGGGAAAAAGGGACTACAACATCGTTGTCACTACCCTCTCTGCTGCTATGAGTTAACCGAATATTTGATCCAGTCCGATACGATATCGTGTCCGAGGGTCATGTAAATTTATTGTTACAAATCCGTGTGGGGCAGACTGAGCATGACTAAAGAAATTTCTAAATTGATTGAAGTCCATATCAGAACACCATGTCTGCCAAATATTTCGTAGCGTATGTGTATCAACGCCGTTGAATACAGCAAGCATATTACAGTTATCTCTAATCACTTTTGGAATCTGAGTGTAGCGTTGAGTGACATAAATCACGTCCGTGTTTTTATGCCTGCCTCTGGAAAATATTCTAGCAGGATTTTTTTGATTATCTAACATGACATCATCGTATACAACTAAATTGTTGATACTTCCATCGAGGTCTTCTACTGATGGCGCCTCGTCAATATCGGTTATAAATTCAATAACATCCTCGCCGGCAATCTCTGAAGCGTTTTCATTAAAATCTTTTAGCACTTCATAGCATCGTTGGTCGTCTACGCTAGGGGCAATTAAATACAATTTATCCCACTTCATCCATCTCATTATTAAATTGAGCAACAATTGCGTTTTACCGGATCCAGATGGCCCGATTATAATTGCGCGGATAGAGTTTGGTAGCGCTGCATGATGCTTCACTGGTTCTCTTGTTTTAGTCGCTGAAAAATCAATTATATTCATATCTCTATACATAAATTATGGATCTATATTGCGTGAAGTGTAAGGCGCGTACTGGCACAGATGACTTGACGACGATTACAACTAAAAATAACCGATCAGCGCTTTCTGGTAAATGCGTACAGTGTAGTACAAAGAAATTTAGATTTGTTTCTAAACCCAAGGAACCCAAGGAACCTTTAAAAAAAAACGAGGAGGTGATATCGCAGCTAAATTAGCAAAACTCCCTGGAACCCCATGGACGAAATACCCCGGAGAAAAACACCTTCCAGGGTATAGTTATTGTGGACCTGGAACAAGACTTGATATCAGACTCAATGATCAAAATCAGCCCCGACCCGGTGAGGAACCAATAAACGCTATTGATAAGGCCTGTCACCTTCATGATGTTGCTTATAAAAGCAGCAATTTGCAACACAGGCATCTAGCAGATGTGAAATTAATTCATGCGTTGAATGCCATTCCTGATAAATCCTTCAAAGAAAAATTGGCTTCATTTTTGATAAAATCGGCTATGAAAAGTAAATTGATGTTAGGTGCTGGTAATTAATAGCAACATGGAATCTATTTATTATTCCCCAAGAGGATACTGGAAGGGTAACGCTGCAATCAGTAAACTCGCTAGCGCCGCAAAAGTGAAAAAAAACCACTGCAGCTCATTGGTTATCCAAACAGGCACTATGGCAAATTTATCTACCACCGCCTAAACAAATTCAATTCTCGCATTTTGATGTAACCGGACCCAATGAAGTTCATCAGGCTGATCTATTATTTCTGCCACATGATCGTGGTTACAAATATGCGTTAACTGTAGTTGATATTGCAAGTCGATACAAAGAAGCAGAACCGTTAAAAACAAAATCGGCCACTGAAGTCGCTTCTGCATTTGAAATGATTTATCGAAGGAGTCCTCTGCACTGGCCAAATCTGTTACAAGTTGACCCGGGCAAGGAATTTCAGGGTGCAGTGTTATCTACAATGAAATATCACAATGTCGCTATCAGACGAGGGCATACTGCACTGCATCGTGATCAGGCCATTGTAGAACGATTTAATAAAACCCTTGCTGAGCGGTTATTTGGATATCAATATGCAAAAGAATCCATCCAAGAAAAAAGATCCCGTGAATGGGTTAAAAGGTTACCAGCTGTGATTACTGCACTGAATAACGAGATTACTAGAACCATCAACATGAAACCTATCAACGCGATTAAAAAGAAGTCGATACCTGAAAAACCACAAAAGGATTTTAGCGTTTCCCAACCAATTCTTGGTAGTAATGTCATTGTGAGGTACTTATACGAACCAGGAGAGCTTGAAGGGGATAGAAAAAGGGCTACTGATCCTATTTGGAGCGTCACTACGCATAAGATATCTAGTATAACACGATCTACGGGTAGAGCTCCAATCTATAAACTGGATTCAACTGCCCCTCAACGGGGTTTTACTAGACAACAATTACAAGTGATACCCGAGGATACTCAATTGCCACCCCATGGGCTTAACTAGCACCCTTGCGTCTATTGCACTCAAGACAAGTCAACATCACATTATTTCTGACATGACCGAGATTGTTATTTTTTCTGTCTACGGTGAATTGGCGAGGATCCTTATCCGAATACTGCCAACGCATTATACAATTGCAACTTGCGCAGTGATTATTCTGTTGTTTCTTCAAAGTGATTATTAATTCAGCATCAATATCGAATTCTCGTTGTTTTTTTTTGTCCTGTTGTTTGTAACCGGAGAGTTTTTTTATCAATAATATCATTATCGTCACCAATGATTTCATCATCGCCAATGATTCCATCATCGAAGACAATTCTTCGAAGTTGATTTATTTTTCGTACTCTAGACACTGCGAGATAGACTAAATTCGACCATTCTATGCGATTATCTACCATCCAAAGAGTTGTATCCGATATAGTCAATCCCTGTGAAGAGTGTATTGTTGCTGCATAACCTAGCGTCCACGGGGATTTATTAGCACGCAATGCATCTTCAACAACATTGATATCAACCAGCACAATATCATTTAATACTAAATTCTGTTTTTCACTTTGTCCTGGAATATCAACTTCGATGTTCTGTTTTCGCGTATCCGATGGCCTATAACAAAGAGGCACTGGAAGTGTTGCAAATTTTTGTTTATGCAATTCAAATAACTTCATCTGAAGTGTGTCTCTGACTATTTTTCTACTTGCAATGATTAAATCGTTTGGTCTCCACATTTCCCAGAACTCATTCATGGGAGTTTCCGAAATTATTTCACGGGTTATTTCACACTGGATTCTATCCGGTTGTAATCTAATTAGTTTCTTCAATTCTTTTAATTCATTATCAAGTGATCTATGATCAGTATCAATTTCTTCATAATAGTCTACAAAACCCTTTAGCCATTCATGGGGGGATGCACCGACAAATGGTGGTGGTTGCCCGTGATCACCGCACATAACGACTTTTGTATTCTTCAATAACAACCACTCAAGAAATATTTTTAAGACATCTTCGGACACTGTGTCTATTTCATCCCACATGATGAATTCAGGAATAAATTTCTCTCCCATGCGCTCAGGAGTCCATTTATCTCCCTTCCATCGGAAAAAGCTGTGATAAGTGCAAGCATTTACCCCTCTCTGTATCATTTCTCTTGCAAGTCTATGAGTTGATGTTAGCACAATCATGTTAGAAACGCTAGCGTTTCCACGACGGAATAACTCAATTACCCGGGTTGTTTTTCCTGACCCGCCACAGCCGTTTAAATAAACTGTTTTATATCTACAGATTGGATCAGAAATCGGTGGTGCACTAGAAAATTCTGAACACTGATTGCTTCCTAAGTAATTATTTTCAATGGTAACATCTGCTGATGGAATATAATCATGAATCATTTCTTTCTTAATTCTCCATGATCCCCATTTCTCGTTGCCAGTAGCCTTAAAATCAGCCATTTTGCTATTTATGTAAAATGAGTCAGTAGCAACTCTAACTGCGGTGGTAGGAAATCTATTGATCATTGAAAACAGATTGATAGAAGCATAACCAAGCATAGAAGCTCTCAAATGTGTGTACTGCGGATGGTATCCATCATTGTATGTAACAATTGTACCCAATTTGGTTCCATCGGACAGAAATGCGTCCTTACGATTGACATATAGGCCTTTATTCGTTAAATCCGCCATTACAAAATCGTATTCAGCGTTGTCTATAATCAATCGTGAAGAATATTTCGTATTATCATCTTTGCCACCTTGGGTAAATTTACCGATTATTCTTCGTCCAAGATTTTTTGCTTCATTGTTACTGATTTCAAATAATTGTCTGGACCAATCCATGATTTGTTGTTCATTAAAATCAGGAAACAGTTTTCGCTCTTCGCTAATTATTTTTTCTAGATCAGGTTGTGGTAACCAGACTGATTTCTGTGCTCGATAGGATATAATTGCTTCACTGACAATTAATGATTTTAACATTTTACAATCAAGCATATATCTCAATAGCACTATTGGCATCCAGTGTTTTTCAGACATGTGTTTACCAATCCAAAGATAACTACACGGATGAAGTCCTTCAGCCATTTCAAATGATACCACACAAGCGAATCCGGTTAAATCAAAATCAGGAAGTGGTCCATTAATAGCAACACGGGTCATTTCGTGTGTGGGGTGTCCAAATCGTTTGAAATATTTCTCGCATTCTCCATACCCAAGAAAACTTCCTGGATAACACGCAATCATATCAACGGAAATAACGGTATCAGCGGTGTATTTTGTGTTCCATAATCCTCCATGGCTGTATTCAAGACAGGACAATTTGACATCTGATAAAAACTCACTTCGTGTTGGATTCCACGCGTTTTTCTTTCTAGCAAAATGTGCTGCAATGGATGGTACTGTAAAACAGTTTGCTAATAATTGATCGTCTTCTTCTCCGTCCTCAGAAAACTCACTAGCTAGTTGTTTCATTTGATTCTGCAGTTCTTCAGTACGGTATAATTCTCCGTTGGGCCTTACAAACTGATCAAATCTGCATTCCTCGTCTGAATTACTATGAAATAGCCACGCTGACACAGGATCGTTTTTACTCAAATGATAAATAGCATCAAATAATTTCTGCTCTGAAAAAAACTCTTCGGCTTGGGATAGATATTTTACGGTTCTTTCCCGTGGGAATATTGTTACTGCAGATGACCACGCGTGTTCGTTATGATCAATAATTTCAATGGGTTTTCCTTTTTTTGATTGATATTTCGGTTCTTTTAATACTTCACCGGTGATTGTTCTTACCGATATTGGAAATCTCAATGATGTTTCTAATTTAATTATATCCTGAATTGTTGCTCCATACTCTTTTACCGTGAACTCCCACTCGGTTATTTTTTTTCGTCTTAGATCAGTGAGTTTATTTCCCCGGGACGCATTTGTGAAGTGTTCTATTATTCGTTCTGCTACACAATTTAGCCCTGTCGAATATTTCATGGGTGCTAGTTTTGAAATATCAGGTTTTTCATTGAGCGGATAGATCCCGTAAACAACTGCTGTGACAGGATAAGATCTTTCGTAGTAGGGTTTATCAATTCCGGTCAAAATTCCCGGTTTTGAATCCTGATTCACGGTGACAGTTTTTTTGCCCTTGAGAATGGGTTCAAATTTATCCTTAATAATCCATTTGCCATTCTCACGGATAATGAATTTGATTCGGAAAAAATGACTTTTTTCCCCAACACGTGAAATGATCACTGCTGCCTTTTCATCATTCATGGTAGCGTCAACAACACCATCAATTCGAAATGTTGACCAACAATAAGATGCTCCATCACGCTTGAATTCATTAAAACAGTCTCTGATGGGTTTATCAAGAATTTTATTCTTGGGTGTATTAGAAACTATATCAAGATTGAATTGAGCATCCTTCCATGATGATCTCATGTTTCCGTCTCTTGGACGTTTGTTACGTTTTTTGGGTCTATCGCGATTAAATCTAGGATTGATTTTCAATAATCTCTTAAACTCTTTCATGTTTCCGTCTATTGGGCGTTTGTTACGCTTTTTGGGTCTATCGATATTAAATCTAGGATTGATTTTTAATAATCTCTTAAACTCTTTCATGTTTCCGTCTCTTGGACGTTTGTTACGTTTGTTTCCGTCTATTGGACGTTTTTTTGGTCTATCGAGATTAAATCTAGGATTGATTTTCAATAATCTCTTAAACTCTTTCATGTTTCCGTCTCTTGGACGTTTTTGACGTTTTTTTGGTCTATCGAGATTAAATCTAGGATTGATTTTCAATAATCTCTTGAACTCTCTATCAGCATTGAATTTAGCATTTTTCGAAGTCAATCTCTTGAACTCCTTCATGCTATATAAAAAACAAACATTTAAATGAAAGTTTTATGTATAATGAATCACTGCAAATGGCTCATGATGGGAAATGTAACCCCGTGTAACAAATCATGCAGAAAAAATGAGTACTGTAGGTATCATATGCAAAGTTTTCGACGTGGAAGTCTTGGTCCGTTACCCTGTATTCGATGTGGGGTTGGGGTCAAGGGAAGATCACAATTGTGTAGTGATTGTGGTGGTAAGCGATATAGGGAATTGAAGCGTTATTATGATAAAAGAATAAAAAATGGACAATCTATCAGAAATTATGACCCTGAAAAGGCCCTTGACCCTGACAACATCAATGATAAAATCATAAGAACCCCGCAAGACTATATCGAAAGATTTTCCAGTGATGTAATTATTGAACCAAACACTGAATTAGACAAACAATAGAATAGTATATATGGACCAAGAATTCAGACCACATCCAGTGATTACAAAATATGAAGCATCCAGTGATGGTACTGTCAGAAACTGTAGAATGAAGAAACCGGTCGGTGTTGTGAATAATCAAGGGTATTTGAAGTTTACTATTGGAAAGAAAAATTATCTCATTCATCGTTTCGTATTTGAATGTTTTAATGGATTGATCAAAGATGGTTTTGTTATTTATCACAAGGATTCTAATCCAAAGAATAATTCTGTATCCAATCTGCAGGCTATCACACTGAGTGAGAATTCCAAACGAGGAAGAGCTGGCACTTGCAAAACGGTTGGGAAGAGACCTGTGACATCTTTGAATACAACAACTAATGAAGAAAAAATATTTCAATCATTATATGAAGCCGGTAAATTTTTCGATATTTGTGGACCGTCAGTACGAAAAGTTGCAGAGGGGATTTATCGATCGGCTATTTCAAAAAGGACGGGGCAAAAAGTTCAATTTAGTTATGTCTAATGCGTCATAATTTCCAATTAGAGATATGTCATACTTATAGAATAATGAATTCTGAAAACATGAATAGCATCATAGTTGAAATAGCAAAATTGAAAAATCAGGATATCAAACTATCAGATGGATTAAATCCTGACCAAATTGTGTCTGATTTTCAGGATATTGAATACGGAGTTAGCACTAACAAGTATATGCTACCCAAGA
Source organism: Unio delphinus (assembly GCA_029339505.1). Classification (NCBI taxonomy): domain Eukaryota; kingdom Metazoa; phylum Mollusca; class Bivalvia; order Unionida; family Unionidae; genus Unio; species Unio delphinus. Next base: position 3,874,956 of record JAQISU010000064.1, read on the forward strand.
AATATGCACTCATCAAAAAAATTCAGAATTCTATTAAAGACTCTCTTTCATTTTCCAGTGACATCAGTGTGTTTGTTCCGTTGTATACTATCGTAGAGGGAATACGAAAAGAATTAGGTAACGAATACGAATTGAAAAAAGAAGTCAACTCTAAAATTAGAAACCTACGAGCATTAATTCAGGAAAATGAACAATTTTGATTGCCCGACCATTGATTGCCCGACCATTATCATTTTTGATTGCCCGACCATATCATTTTTTGATTGCCCGACCATATCATTTTTTTTAGCCGACCCTCAAGGGGTGTCAAAAATCGATGGACGATGTGTCAGATTGATCAAATAAAGAATGGCGAAAGTGTCAGTATTAATAATTTTATATACAATTATGACACTTTCGCCAACCCTGATAGAAGGTGTCTCACGATGAAATAACACTTCCATGACCGTGTTAAAAATCATCCGACATGTCACGTGTCAAGGGAGTTGCACGATGGTGTTAGGTCGGATTAAAAAATTGTTTTACAATTGAAAAATGGTTTCTGATTTCAAATAATGGTCAATGAGGCATTAACAACCCGATTGGCTCGTGAGCGACTAGATGCAATTAAGAAATTTATACCAATTCGCGACTCTGTAAGAAATAAACTGCAACAACGACAGAGTTTACAAACTGATTTTGCTCTGGGGTCTGAAGAGTTGTTTAAACCAGTAACCACAGCAACGAAAGGAGTAGAGCGTGCTTTACTGGGAGATAGTCCCGAGACGGGAAAATCTGTTATTGGTGAACTTGAAAAAATAGCAGCGAAAACTGAACAAACAAAACAAATAGAATCAAAGAGAACAGTAGATGATTTACGCATGAGATTTAACGAAGAAGGGTTAGCAGCAATTGATGAGACTGATCCAACAGAAATTCCTACGCTTGTTGTTACGTCCTATGAAGACAGAAAAAAAATGTTGAAACCAGAACATCATAAGTTTGTTAAGAATTTCACTCACTGGGCTGGTATATTCTATAAAATCAAAACTGGAAAAAGTCAAAAAAAGACAGATAGTGCATCATACATTGAATATATCAGGATGGTGGATCACGTGTTTAATCAATACGAAGAGTTTAAACAACAACAAAAACCGCCAAGATTGCAAAGAAAGCGACAGCAACCTGCAAAGAAAATATCTTTTTCACCTAAAAAACAACAACTACCACCTGATGATGATGATACTCTTGATTATTTACAAACCACGGATACAGACAAACTAGATGAAGCAGCTGGTTATAGCGGAAGTGGATTAGGAAATCCAAGGATTGGAAACATTTGTCCTGATAGCGTTATCAATGATATATCACGATTAGATGTTCTCATCGGAGGAAAACGAGCTGGAAATAATTCACCGGAAATAATTAATGAAGCAGCTGATATCTGTAGACGGTTATTTGCCGGCGGTATCATGGATATCAAAACCTATCGAGATTTCATTGACGAGTTAGCAAATGGGTATCATAGTGATTAAATAACAATTGAAAACACTATTGTTTTTATAATAATGATCATCCATTACAATCATGATAAACCAACCCTCGTCTATGTAGTTAATTCACGGTTTCCAGTTTATAGAGCATACTACGGAGATGGCCTCGGCAATACCATTTTAGGATTCTTTTCAAGAATGGCCCCAAAAGTGATGCCGTTAGCTAAACAATTATCAATGAAAGCCATTGATGTTATTCGTGATAAGGGTATCAGTACTGTTGGAAATCTTGCCGGGAAAGCGTTTTCAACTGCGAAGGATAAAATAACATCATTAGTGGGGCGAAAAAAGAAACCGTTACCGTCTACAGAAGAAATGCCTGCAAGTGTTAATAAAATTATAAATAACGCAGTAGATGAAAAACTAGCGTCGATGGTAAATCAAGGGGATCAAAGCAATATTGCAAACATGATAGCAGGAAGTGGCCTTAAAAAACTACGTCGATGAAAATGGAAAAATCGTTTACGATTTCACTATTTAGACTCTGATAAATAGAATAAAATGTTCAAAAAATCATCTGATCCAGCATTTGATATAGACGCCCCAGTCCCCAAGAATGATTCTGTACGCGATTATCAATATTACGCCTATCATGCCATAGACTCAAATAGTCGAGCAAGAATTGATCTTCAAGTCCATGATACCAGTAAATACTTTTTGCCCTGTGAAGCATTTATTGAAGTAGAAGGAGAAATTGTAACAGCTGCTGATACTACTGCTGTACCAGCACCGTATCCAGCTGGTACTCAAGTCGGTTTTGTCAATAATGGTATTATGGCGCTATTTGAGAGTGCTAGATATCTCATTGATGGAAAAGAAATTGAGTCCATAGATCGTGATGTTGATGTGGCCACAACAATCATAGGGTTAGCGAGATATTCTGATGATTATACAAGATCAGCAGGACCCTCTATGATGTTTGCAAAAGATGGTAGGAATACCGCTGGAGGAAATCCATTTGTTGTAAGACGACCAAAAAAAGTCACTGCTGCTAATGATAATGCTGATGTCGAGGCTGTAGTTATAAACAACGATCCTGATTTCAATCTAGGAGCTGCAACACGAAACGCAATGTTGCAAGGAGATCGTAGATCATTTTCATGCGCGATTCCACTGCATCACATATTTGGATTCTGTAGAAACGTCAGAAAAGTTATCTACGGGGCGAAGCATACAGTATCGCTTGTACGAAAGGGTGATGATAACGACGCAATTTGGAGGATTGCAGCAGATGTTGCAGCCCCCAATGCTGATGCTGGTAAAGTCAATTTAACAAAAATATCATTGTGGATGCCAGTGTTGACTCCAGCAATCACCGCAGAAGAAGGATTACTATCATTTATGGACCAAGGAGGAAAGTCGTTGTTGAGTTGGCTAACCGGGAGTACAGATGTGAAGCAATCAAATATCAACGGGTTATTCACTTGGAACCTAGCATCAAAACAAGGCGTTTCTGCGCCACGTCATATATTTATTGCGTTACAGGATAACGCACGAGTTGGCAATCAACAACGAAGTCATATGATATTTGATCAATTAGGTGTGAAAGACGTCTCACTGAGAATAAACGGCCAGCAGGAACCATCTGAGGATATACAACTTAATTACACAGAAAATCATATTGCACGAGTTTATCATCGTCTGTTGTCATTTATGGCACGCGATCAAAATGTTGATACTGGTTTGCAAATATCACAATTTGATTTTAAGAATCTGTATCCGATCTACTACTTCTCACTGGAACATCTTGATTTAACAAGACAGTCTGTCGTTGATATACACTTTAGAGCTAATGTGACTCGTCCTGTTGGTCCTCCTGCTATTGCTGATTATAGAGCGGTTGCTGTCATTCTCAGTGATAAATCAATGCTACTTGAAGGTGTTGGAGGAAGAATGAGAGTGGTAGATGCCCCAGTAGAAAATCTTTGAACAATTTTTCTCGATTTTTCATTGAATTAGAATCAATCTATTATGTATAATGTCATATAGTGTTATTAGTGTTGTGTTAACTCCTGGTCAAATAAAAAAATTGCAATCAGAATCGGCTAAAAAATGTGGAACCACAATCACGTTGAAACCCAACCAAATGACTGGTGGTGAAAATAAATTATCGCTGACAACTCGTCAGGTGAAACATTTCAATGATGCTTTCAAGGATAAAAAGGGAGTTCAGATTACTCTCTCTGCGGCTGCTATTAAAAATATGATGAAAACAGGCGGTATATTTCCATTGTTAGCTGCAATACCAGCATTGATTGCAGCAGCAGCCCCAGCGGTGGCTAAAGCAGCAGCGTTAGGAGCCGTTGGTACTGCAGCAGGAATGGCACTAAAAAAGGCAACTGGACAAGGATATAAAAAAAAGAGACGATCCGTTCAAGGATTGGGTCTAAGACTACCAGGAACCCCGTATTCATGGTACAGCGGAAAAGGTCTAAGACTACCAGGAACCCCGTATTCATGGTACAGCGGGAGATCCGTTCACGGATCAGGCCTGAGACTACCAGGAACGATTTATTAATTGAGGAACCTATGGTTCCCAAATCTTCGATGGTTCCCATGTCCAATTTTGATTTAATGGATGCTGCTAAAAAACTAGTGATTAAAAATTTCAGAGGAGTTTTTATGAAAGATCAATTACCACATCAACCAAACAAAACTGAAACAGGTATTATTAATCTCGATAACAGCACCGGACCTGGAACTCACTGGGTTGCATACGCTATTGATCCACGTGGGATTGTCTATTTTGATTCATATGGATTAGCCCCACCAAAAGAGTTTATGCGGTATATAAAAACCCTTCCAATGAAGACTTGGTATTCTACGCTACCAACACAACAAATCAATGACCCACCAATATGCGGCAGTGAAGTATTAAATGTCCTTGACGCTATTTCTAACTCCTTGGGTAACCCAAGGGGAAAACCACCTCATATTGTCGTTAATGACTACACTAGTAATCGCTTTTTAGAGAGAGAAAGAGTTTTACAATAACATGATTGATATTTGGGGGAGATCTTTGAAACCCAAACCCGATGACACTGCAACCCCTGATTCTATCAAGGATATAACAAAAAAAATTAAAGATGAAATAGCTGAGACGTTGAATTTAGAAAGTGTTGAACCCAATGAAATAGTTGTATTTCAAGATCGCCAGGGTAAATTGAAATCTAGTAATATTTCTCTGGATGATATTTTAGTTAAACAACAAAACGCAATCGAGAACACAGTTGCGTTATTTTCCGATCAGGGTAAATTGAAAACCAGTAATATCTCTCTGGATGATATTTTAGTTAAACAACAAAATGCAATCGAGAACACAGTTGCGTTATTTTCCGATCAGGGTAAACTCAAACCGGGTGTACTCGTTTCGACGATTACAGATCGATTAAAAATTCTCAACGATGAGTTAAACAATTCTGTGGTTGTACTAGCAACACTTGAATCAAGAATTGAAGAACACATAAAACAGTTTATATCATTTCGTAGAAATATCATTGATAAATTTATTGGAACCCCGTTAGATAAAATTGAACTAAAACTCCCTGATATTAAAAAATCCATCGATGAGACGAAAACTTTCATCGAAGACATCAAAGGGGATGCAACGAGGATGATAACTGCCATTGAAAAAACAAAAATTCCTCATGAGAAAACCAACAACTTAGTATACACGATCCAACACGGATCATTTGAGTGGACACCTACAAACAACAAATTAGATATCACTGCAACCGTTAAGGGTATTTATCGATTAACACTAGTAACACCATTATCTCAATTTAATATTTCATCGTCCAGTTCATCCGGGGTCAATAATACGATTTCAACGATCATCGACAAGAATACAACTGAAAAGTTTACAATCACATCTACTGATAAAAATTTGGTTAGGGTCTCAACAACGTGGTATGTGGAATTCGTAGCGGATTTAAGTAAATCGTAATTGAAAACGCTAGCATATTTAAAATAAAAATGATTTCATCATCGCAATATCGCTATGATCAGGTCAGAGAGTATCAAACTAGACTCAAAACCCTGTCTGAGGAGTATGAATTGAAAATTAAAAAATATCGCAGGAGAATTACCGCAATTGATGTTACTGTGTACGCTGTGAGTGGTGTAATCACCGGAGCTGGTATTATACTGTCTTCAGTGACAATGATGGCTCCGATAGCTGTTCCAATTTGCATTTCTGCGGCAACAACAATCGCTGGAATAATTTCAATAATCACAAAAAAAATATCCTCATGCAGCCAACGGAAACTACAAGACTACATAATTCAATTTCATGTTGTGTCTACTCCATACTCGCAATTATCCTCATTGATATCGTCATCGCTCGATGATACAATTATATCAGAGAGTGAGTTTTCAGCGATGGTAGATATATATGATTCTGCGATGTCAAAATTAGAAATACAACATGAGTATAATAACAATGACAACACAGATGGAATTACTTCAACAAATAGTGGAGAACACAAACCCAGTACAAACAAGCATGATCTCAATAACCTCAACGAATCCAGAATTCAGTGTGAATTTCCCCTCTCCGGTCCCAGTGAAGGAGATAGCGCTAGCAAAATTACGAGTATACCACAGTTGGCCAAATATTAGGTCAAAATCATTTGGTGGTCAACAACCCAATAATTCACTGGTATTTGCAAATAAGAATAAACCAGACGGTACCCCAGACTGGAATGTTGTTTCCATACCAACCGGATCATACCAAATTGAACAAATCAATAATGAATTGCAACGTAGAATAAAATCGATTACTGGAAAAGAATCAAAAATAGCTATAACAGTTCATGAGCCAACACTATCATCTGCCATTGAAATAAACTCAGAAGAATACGTCGTAGATATCTATCAAAGTTCTATTAGAACCGTACTAGGATGGCCTGAAATCCCACCCGGGAAAAAAACCATTGATTTACCAGAACCCAAAAAAACTGATTATATCACAGACAGGATAAAATCTGATAATCCAGTAAAAAGTTATAAAGAGTTCAGTACACCCTTAGAGTTTTTTGGGATAAGATACGAACTTAGGGGGAGTTATTATATATTTGACGAACCTACAATCGTTAAAAATTTCACAGCAATGAATAATGATTTTTCACTGTTGTTAATATCTCTTAAATCCGGCTCTCTCACCCGAGATGAATTTATCAGCGTCGTAGAAATATGCAACAAAATTATCGACGATATGGAAAAATTTAATTTACGAATTATTCAAGTTATACTCGATGATCTTCCCGTATCGAGAACAATATTTGCAACAGACTATAAAATCCGCGTTGAAGATATCCCAACATTCAAACTACCAGGATATAACGTACCAGAACTAAAAAGACTTCTCAGTGATGCCATCGATGTTGGTTTCAAAATAATTCATGATACGTGGAAAAAAACAACATCACCGGAAATAAAAATCCTCAAACATAATAATGACCCAGATGGTGGTGGCAGGCATATTGCTCCGTTCAATGTGAATATTTCAACGGTGATTGCGCTTAATTTAGTATGTGATGTGATCGAAGGAAGCTATCAAATAAATTTAGAACGATCAAATCAAGCTCAGCAAGGATATATTTTGTATTCATTTGCACCAACAGCCCCTCCAGGGTTTTTAATAATTGAATCCCCGGTGAATCCAGTCTATATGCGATGTCATAATAATTCATTAACCAGAATTAATTTCAAACTCACTGACCAGTCTAATAATCTGATTGATTTACAAGAGGAGGTTTTACAAATTAGTCTATTTGTGAAATCGTAGTGATTTTCGTCCCAGACAAGGTCTGGAACACGATATCGTATCGGACTGGATCAAATATTCGGTTAACCCATAGCAGCAGAGAGGGTAGTGACAACGATGTTGTAGTCCCTTTTTCCCAAAAAATGTAATAGTTGAAAAGTTTTTGATTTCATTAATTTCATTGATTTTTTCATAATTTTTTTTTGGACCTAATCCATGATTCACACACATATTTGGGACCTGATGTCATTGACTTTTGGGTCTGATGTCATTGGTTTCATTGATTTTAAGCGTGATTTCAGTGAAAACTTGTCTTAAAATGTTGTCCGGCTCACCCTCTCTGCTGCTAAGGGGGTAATCCATACGAATCAAAATACTCCACACAACCCTCTTAAGGAAAGTAGACAGCTACCCAGTGAGTTCCTGGAAGATGACTGTCATCTGTGTTGATGACATAAGCTTGATTCTCTTGAGGTTTGCGATGAGGTAGTTCATCTTTAGCACACACAACAGGATTCCAAAAATCAGTGTACCAACTACGGTTCAAAAGATAATAAAGTTCCCAGGTATCCTTTTTTGTGGTCTTGTTTTTTCGTTCGCCACAGGTGATGATAAGTCATCAATTCGATCCAGACTTTTACTTGAAAAGGTCTGTCAAGTAACTGTTTGTTTGCTTCGTCTCCTTACCCTTGGCCAAGAGAGCTTCGATGTGATCAATTTCTCGAGCAAACAATGGAGGAGAGGAATGATCAAGTCTTTATACCACCGAAGTAACACGGCTTCTTCTGAGATGAGACTCCAAGCTTCGTTCAGATAATCGTTAAATTTTTCTTCTCGACTCATCATCATACATTTATCGTATTGACTTTGACTGGGATGATTGGTTTGACATCCATAACAATCATATTTGATCATGTCCCTCATTTTATTCTCCAAGTGTTTGGCGAAACAGGTGACTAAATGTTGTTCCTGTTCAGGCCATCTGAACTGCATTATCACTACTTCTTCTTTTTGGTCTTGGGGTTCTTCTTTCTCTGTTACCTCCGATTCCATTTCCATTGATTCTCTACTATTCAATAGTCTAGCATGACTTCTCTAAAACGGTTGGTTTCTATGGTATTATCAAATTCGGCATACAGAATGACATTCACCGTTTCGGTAAGAGCCTCTGCAAACTGAAGTTCCACACGCAGTTGCCCAGATTTGTTAGGTTGGAAATGTCCCTCGTCGCTGCCATGGTCTGGAGTGAAATCAAAAGCCCACAAAGTGTACCCTCCTATAATCTTCGTAGGAAATGCCATGGCTGGTGTTGGTTCCTAACTATCCTGTGGCTTCGTACAGCGACAAGTACGGCCTCAAGTAATTCTTCTGATGAAAGTTAGGTTCAAAGGGTCGGGTACACAAAGTTTTGCCATCGCGACTGACTTCAATTTTGGATACTTTGCAGTGCTTAAACTGGGATGGATTTTGATCGTGGGCACCGTTCAGGGCTGCATTGCTGACGATACCAATGAATAAACGTTTGGATAACTGTCCTTGGAACAGATGATCTTCGATCTTAGATCGGAGTGCAGCGGCAATGGTGAAAGTTTTTACTTCCACGCATCGTATCGGATACCTGGCTGTCATTCTGCTCAAAGGTGACTGATATCATTTCCCACTTTAGGTAACACTTCCACACGACGCACGTATAACCTGGCTTCTTGGATAATGGTTTCGTATTCGTTGACATGAACCATCAAATGGAACGCAGTACTGCTACGATCTAGTCTCAAGCGAATGTCCACCCCGTTCAGAAAATACTTCTCTTGAAACCACATGTCAAACATGCAAACGATCGAACATTTCTAAACTACGTCCATGCAGAATTTTCTTTCGACGGTCGTTAAAACCCTCATTGTGATGATTGTCATCTTCTTTCAATTGTGTCGTTAAACTTATCCTTGCATGCTGTGTCAGTTTTCCATACATCTAAATGAGTGTTCTTAGCTTCTTTTCCGTCCGTCAAGAGATTTACGTGGTACGCTCGCTAAGCGTAAGTTTCCATGATACTGCTAATGAGTTTGTTATTAATGTACAAATCCACATCACTGAACAAGGAATGCATGAAATTGTTGACAGGAGCTACTCGGGCATCGGCTACCGGAACGGAGTTGTCCGTTTTGATCACTTTCACTTTCAAATACAAGTAGCGGCTGTTCAGATCGATGTAATCTTCGGGTTGCCCTTTGATTTCAAACTCGATGGGAGCTGAATCCGCCAAAGAGGAGACGGGATGAAATTCAACACATTGGGCTTCTTGCATGGTCATCATAGTGGGTGGCATGGCAAAGAGATCCAGTTCCGACTTGGAACAGGCACAAGATTCTTGACGCATCATTTTTGTCTCAGTCTCTATGATTTTCTTTTAATAATAAAAAATGTTTAAGTCTCGAACGGTTATTTTTTTCTTCTCTTTCTATTTTTAGAGCTATGGAGATTTTTGGAAGGGTGTCTTTCTGCCTTGTCCTTGCTGTGTCCCCAGGGAAGCAGGAATGCCAGACTTGGTACCGTTCAGGGCATTTATAGGACTTTTTCGGTGGCCCAAATCTCTTTACTTTTTTGAAGCCATTTTTGCCTGCTCTCAAGAAAGCTTCTTTGGGGTTTTGTTTGTCAATGAGAACAGTTTGAATAAAATCTTTGCCGTGAGTCAATGCGGCATCTTTTAAGGCGTGCGATCCTCGTGTCACTATCGGTTTCAAAACAGGTAGCACGGAACGAAAGGCCGATTTAAACATATCTCTTAAACCATGTCCTTGTTGTCGAGCGACTCCTCTGTACACATGATACATCACTTTTCATTTGTTAGAGAATCGTTTTTGAAAATGGAGTTTCACTGTGACTTTGCCGTTGGTAAAATTTGAATATTTTGTCCTAGATCTCCTTTTATAGTTATGTTGACACTGTCAAAATACGACTTACTGACAGGCAAATAATGACGATGTACAAATTCGCGGTGAACATGATAGGTATTTCCACATTACTCCTCAGCGGCTGCGTCAGAATCCACTTTGAAAGGAATGACACGCAGTAACGGTACAGAGGTGTGTCAGACCACGTTGTACTCAATCACATCGGAGTACACAAACATCAAGTTGAGTCCTTGGTTCATTTCTACAGGGAATCGAAAATATTTTGCAAAATCAAAGTTACTTATCATAGCTGGTATTTCTTTTTTCTTGACCAACCTGAAGTCTCCACCCCAAATATCATACAATTCAGGACAAAAGGTCATGACCATCATTTTGTCCATTGAAAATTTGATCATTAGGCGACGAGCCACTTTATTGTACTCAAAGGTAACACTTTTGCTGGCTTTGTCCATAGCTTTACCAAACACAGTATTGAATCTGGTAGCAAGTGTAGCCACTAAATGTTGACCACTAAAATAATAGCCTGTAGAAATGGTTAACAGATAGGTGGACCACTTAGTTTTGGGGTTCTGTGTTTTTATCGGATCACTGACAGTGATGCGTTAGTCTAAATGTTGTTGCAATTGCTCGTCATACATTCTACTTTAAAACTGTTTTGATTTTCGACGATATTTTGGATTTGTGTCTGGTGTATCATTTCCACTGAAGCCACTTCCCAATGGGCTTCTTGATCCAAATGAATTGCTTGAGGTAATTTAGCCTTGTAACAGCACAACGTGTTGTTAGGAACCACCTCTATGAAACTGTCACTTGGTAACGTTGAGTAAAATTGGTTAATAGTGTTGTTCATAATTCTAACGTTCTTTTGTCCGAGGAGTCACTCGAAGTTAAAGGAGTGTCTAAGAAAGGATCGTGATTGACGGGGTGACTGTTGGGAGAATGACTGACGTTGGACGCATGGCCTCCAATATTCTTACTGTTGTTCCCGTTGTAAGAGTATTTCAAGGAAGGATTGGGAAGAAGATAACCGATGCAACTGTTGAGTAAAATGGTCCACAATTGTTTGTCTCCTTGTTGCAAACTCAAACTAGCAATGGATGCACCAATGACACAATACACCACAAAGATTTGACAGAAGACGATTTGCGTTTTAGGTACACGTTCTCCACACTACACCCACAAGGGTTGCTTTTGAAAAACTTTTAGAGAAGATCTGGGTGAAGGAGTAGTCACTGTGGTAGCTGAAGCTGTATTGAAGGGCATGATGGTCATTGGTCACTTCTTTTAATAGTCGATGAATTTCGAAGCGTCAATCCAAGAATCAAAACTAGGAGGATATCCTTTCCAATATACTTTGATTTCTTTGACACGACGTGTTCCTACTTTACTGGCCCTTCGTTCAGGAATGCTTTCAATGTCGTACACGTCGTCTTCTTTTTTGGTGACACGTTGTAACTCAGACAAGTAAAACGTTCCTTTTAATACTGTTCCGTTCATGTCTTCCAATTTATAGACGATAGGAAGACGATCACGCACTCGTTCAGTAACACGAAATAATTCGGTGGTCCATTTGGGTAAGTAACCTTTGTCGAAAGTGCGTTTGGTTTTGCCAATGCGAACCCAATCTCCAGTGGTTAACACTCCACCTTTCTTGGGGACAGCCATCATCCGGGACGTTACCAAACAGACGCTCAAAAACAGTTACTTCGTTGTCGGGTGTCACATCTTGTGTGGCACGTCCAATGCTTCTATGGTAAGATTATTTGTAGGCTTGGACTAAGTGCGGTAAGACGTCGATGTACTTGAGAGCGTGTTGATGCGTAAAATATTTCCACATGCGTTCTTTCAAGGTACGTTGAAAACGTTCCACGATGCTAGCTTTGGTTTCAGGATTTTCGGTGGTGAAAAAATGAATGTCACGTTTCATTAATTCTCGTTGGAAAGCTTGGTTCAGAAATTCGGTGCCTTTGTCGGTTTGCCATCGAAGACGGTGACGACCACTTTGTTTCAACACCAGTTGCAGGGCTCGTACTAACTCTTCGCTCGATTTGGATGTCAATAGTACAACCCAGGCAAATTTAGAAAAGACGTCGATGACATAAAATAAATATTTTTAGCCACGATTGTAGGTGGCTAAATGAGAGACATCGGCTAAATCGACTTGCCATTGATGATCGATGCCTTCCACTTGAGTTCAACTTCTGCGAAAGTTTCGTCCAATGGGTTTGTGTAAAGTGTACGTAGCTTGTTATTGTAACCATAGTTGTACTTCAGGTAAACGGAGCTTTTCCAGGTGAGTTTTAGCAGCACGATACAATTTCTGAACGCCTCCGTAACCTGCAGGATGGGCTGGATCGTAGTAAATGCTGGTTAACACCTTCTCCATGGTTTTTTTAATAAGGTTCCCACTCTTCGACGATACAGCTTTGGGTCGGGCGAAATGGGGGTTGTTTGGAAACGGTATTACGTGTCCGATGTGCCACAGGAGTAAAGGACGAGGGCACTGGTGGTGGTGGAGGTAATGGGATAACTTTGGTGTTCTTTTCTTTTCTCACTTCTGGTTTCCTTTCTGTCTTTTTCACTTCTGTCGAAGGAGGAATGGCCATCATCTTTTTAATCCAAGTTTTGAGTTTTTCTCGTTGGGGAGTGGGGATAGGGGTCAACACGGAAGCAGCAGCAGAGGGTGAGAACCTCACAACTTTTTCCGACAAAATTGATTGAAGCCTCAAAACGAAAAATAGAGCCTTCCTGCGAATCTCATATTTTAACCCCCCGCCCCCCAAAAAATAAGTCTCTATTTAGCAAACGGAGACTTTGCGATTTTTCAATCATCCGGGTCGCAACGATGTTGTCATCGCCCCCTCTGCTGCTACAGGTTAACAAAAATCATTTATGATTTTTCACAAGGGATTTTTGCGATTTCAACCAAATATTTGATCAAGTCCGATACGATATCGTGTTCGAGGACGAAAATCATTTATGATGTAAGTCCATAGGACTTTACAAACAGACTAATTGCTAACACCTCATCTTGTAGATCAATCAAATTATTTGACTGGTCGGTGAGTCGGAAATTAATTCTCGTCAGCGAATTTTTATGGCATCGCATATAGACAGGATTAGTTGGATCCTCAATAATTAACTATCCTGGAGGAGCTGTTGGTGCAAACGAATAAAGAATATATCCTTGTTGGGCTTGATTTGATTGCTCTAGATTAATTTGATAGCTTCCTTCAATTGCATCACATACTAAATTGAGCGCAATCACCGCTGAAATGTTTACATTGTGCGGGCCAATATGCCTACCGCCGCCATCTGGGTCATTATTATATTTGAGGAAGACAGTTGAATCTAGTGTTTGTAGCACCTTGATATAGTTTCTAACAATTTTTTTTTAGTTCCTCAGCGTTGTATCCGGGAAACTCGAAATTACGCAGGTCGGCTTCTGTGATATTGTAATCGGTTAGGCATCGTTGTTTATTGTCGTTGTTGTCATTGGTTATTGTTTGAATAATTAGTTCATTGATATATTCCATGTCAGATACAAGCTGATTTAATATTTCAACGTGTTTTCGCGATTTTGTTTGCCGTAGTTGTTCTAGTTGTGTTTTATGTAATTGATTAATTTCATTAAAATAACCAGTGATGTCAGTTAGCGTAAATGAAATAGTAACAGATGAGTCGGCTGTTCTTTTAATGATAAAATCCCATTGCAATGTGTTTTTGTTAGTAAATATAAATCTATCGGCGATTTTTACTTTTCTTATATCGGATAAATTATCTCGATACATGGGATTTATTTCATGATATAATTGTACGTCCGTGGTTAAGTCGGCGGCGGCTCCGGGTGGTTTTTCAGGCCATCCTAACACTGTTCTTAACGAGCTGTTATAGATATCTACAATGTATCCCTCTGTGCTTATTTCGATCGACGACGAGAGCGTCGGTTCATGAAGTTTAATAGCTATTTTTGATTCTTTCCCGTGATTGATTTTATTCTACGCTGAATATCAGATTCGATTTGCTCAATTTGGTACGACCCAGTTGGTAACGAAATAACGCTCCAGTCTGGAGTACAATCGGGTTTATTCTTATACGAGAACACCAGTGCGTTATTCGGTTGCTGACCGCCAATTGCAACCGATCTGATATTAGGCCAGCTATGATATACTCGTAATTTTGCCAGCGCGATCTCGCTCACTGGAATCGGAGAAGGGAAGTTCACACTAAATTCAGGGTTTGTTGATGTTATTGATATCATGCTTGTTCGTATCGGAGTGGTATTCTCCGCGATTCGTTGAAGCAGTTCGAGTGACATTATTGTTAACGCTGTCTTCAATTTCCAATTTCAACATCGCGGAGTTATACAACTGGGTCATCGCGGAAAATTCAACATCGGATATGAACGAATTATCTATCGACAGCGAGATCAACTCGGATAATTTCGAGTACGCGTCAAATACCACCGGGTACCGAGCTGTATAATCGGCGAGTTTTTTCTGAGAACACGATGATAACTTTTTAGTTATCGCGGTGGCGACTTCCGCGATTGTTGTTGCCGCGGAAATAGCGATTGGAACTGCAATCGGAGCCATTATGGTCACCGTCGACAAAATAACCCCGGCGCTGGCCATCACACCGGACACCGAGTACACGGTGATGTCGATGATTGTTACGCTGCGTCGATATTTTTTTATTTTTTCACGATAACGCTCAGAAAGTGATTTCAAGTTCGCGGAAAACTCTTTCACGGTATCATATCGATATCGATGCGATTGTGATACCTTTGGGACTATTATCGGTTCAATTGATTTCATCGATGTCATTACTATTTTAAACCCGCTAGTGTTTTCAATTATTCGCCCTCGTTAAGGGGTCCAGGGCGGGTGTTAGGTGTGTAGATGGGTTTGGATGTCGTAGGTATGGTAGATTTAGCCGGAAAAATCATCTACAAATTCTAAACACCAAGTTATTCTTGATCTAATGGTGGAGCTATCAACCGCGACGACATTAAAGTCTTGTCCGCGACCCTTCAAAATTAACGTCTCGGTGCCACCAGAGTAGGTTTTACCGTCCGCGATCATATTAAATTGATCGATAGAGATACACGTTAGCCTGTAGATACCATCGACCCACGTTGACCTGTAGCCATCTCCCCCCCTCGCTTCGACACCCACGATACCGACGGACAATGTAGTATAAACGTCTCTTGTGCAATCCATGGATCCATGATTAACCGTATACACGATATTTTTAACGCCTATGTCTGGATGCGGAATCTTTACCTTTTCAAATTTTTCTTTTAGTCTAAAAATATCGTCGTAAATATTGAGATAATTTGCCCTGATTCTGGTAGGATCCATCACGCCCCACTTTTCTCCCTTGTTAGAAAAGAATCAAGTCAGAAGGTCTCTGATTTTAAGCTGTTCTTGGTCTTTAAGATACAGGTCGATGTGATCAAATTTTTTCGTGATATCTTGGGGGCCATATGTCCCAAAGAACTTATTAACAATTTCGCTGGTGAGCTTTTGTTCGTCAATAGCTTTTTTAACTTCAGCGAGGGTCGGGCCTGTCTGAGATGTGGTTTCAGACACAGGTGTTCTCCGCAAAAATTTATCCACGATGGTATTAGGTGTTGTTTGTCTCACCATAAACATATTAATATCTTTGAGAGTCATTGTAGATGTAGCCGGGACGCCAAAGAAATTATTAGCGACGTAGGCATTGTGAGTATAGTTGCCAATAAACTCGTTAATTTCAGCAAGAGTCATACCTGCCACAAGTGGGTTTCCAAAGAAATTATTAACAATTTCGTTAGTGGGTTTTTGTACCTTTTCAAAATTTTCTATTAGTTTAGAAATATCCGTGTAAATATTGAGATAATTTGCCTTGATTTCGCCAGGACTCATTATCCTCCCCTCCTTCGCGTTAAAAAAGAATGAAATCTGAAGGTTTCTGATTCCAGTCCGTTCTTGGTCTTTAATATAAGAGTCGATGTCAGAAAATTTCGTCGTGATATCTTGGGGTTTACTACCCTCAAAGAACTTATTAACAATTTCGTTAGTGGGTTTTTGTACCTTTTCAAAATTTTCTATTAGGTTAGAAATATCCGTGGAAATATCGAGATAATTTGCCTTGATTTCGGCGGCCGTCATCCTCCTCCCCTTCTCCGTGTTAAAAAAGAATAAATTCATAAGGTCTTTGATTTCAGCGAGAGTCATGCCAACCACAAGCGGGGTTCCAAAGAATTTATGTACATGTTTGCGAAAAGTATTATAACCGCGTATATAATCATCCAGATCACGGCCGTGGGCAGCAATCGCGTAGGTGATTGTAGACACAAGTGCGCCTGGTTTAAGTTGTCCGTCGCTGGAATACAACGCAATAGAGTTTCAGCGGCCTCGCGCTGCCGTATCAAAATGTCATCCGTTGATATATTACTGGATTTCAATTTACCCTGGCGATCTTGAAATACAACTATTTCGTTCGGGTCAACACTTGCTAAATTTAACGTCTCAGCGATTTCATTTTCAATTATTTTTTTTACATCCTCGATAGAACCCGCAGATGTTTTCGCGGTGGGTTTCTACATTGACAGAGATCGTCCCCAAATATCAATCATTATTGTTAACGCAACTTGTATTTTCAATTTAGTGATTCTCTAAAACTACCTTGTAATTTCCCACTCGTGTATTCATTTAAAACCAGATGAGGTGGTTTCTGTTACGATGAAATCTCCGCGAGGACATTTAATACTTCACGGCCGCATATCGGTGGATCATTTAATTGTTGTGTTGGCAGCGTGGAATAAAAAATCGGAATTGATTTATTCTTTGAATTTATATACCGCATAAACTCGCTTGTTGGAGCTAGCCCATATGAATCAAAATAGACAATCCCACGTGGATCAATCGCGTATGCAACCCAGAGAGTTCCCGATCCGTTACTGTTATCAAGATTGATGATACAAGTTTCAACGCGTTTAGGTTTTCTCGGCAACTGATCTTTCATAAAAACCCGTCTGAAGTTTTTATCGCTAGTTTTTTAGCAGCATCAATTAAATCAAAATTGGACATGGGAAGAATTGGACTTGCAACTAATAAACCGTTCCTGGTTTTCTCAGACCCTTTCCGCTGTACCATGAATACGGAGTTCCTGGTAGTCTTAGACCCTTTCCATTTTTTATATTCTTTCCCAGTTGCCTTTTTCAACGCCATCCCTGGTATTAGCGAGATATATCCGAGAGAATATTACCAGGGCTTATCACGCTGGAGTCAACGGCGTTGGTGAAACCAACACAGCTGCGTCGTACATATCCTTTTCCGCTTGTTTGTTTAGAACCGGCTTCTGCTCTTATGTCTATTTCCTCCGGCATTGGATCCTTCGTATAACGTGGTGGTTGTGGACCGCCTGTAACCACAGGTAGAAAGTTATTATAATCAGGGTGCCGTTACGCTAAGATTTCATCCCCGCCGTGTCTCGCTAAATATATTTTTGATGCCCAGGCGTCTTTTCTTCTTATAAAATTTTTAAACTCGTCGTTTAATAAATTCTCTCTTTTACCGTTTGGAAAATTTTCTCTAGCAAAATTAGCAAATTCGAAATCCGTACTTTGTTATCCAATTCTATTTAATGTTTCGGCTGTAAGTATACTTTCAGGCGAATAGTCTCTTCCTGCAGCTGCACCTTGTTGTTCTTCTTCGCGTTCTTCAATTTCGCCCGGTCGATATTCTCGTTGGGTTTTTATATCACTGGATAGCTGTTGTATCCATGCGCGTGTTTGTTCAGTCTCTGCTGCTACCTTTTCAAGCGTATCAAGCAGCGGCGCCTTCGCTGCTCGTTCTCGTTCAGGAATATCTCCGTATATTGCTGCTTCAGTTAACTTTTTCACATCTTTGGTCGCACTTGTTATCGGAGTAAACAGTTGTTCACTTGACACAGAGAAGTCAGTCTGCGCTTGTTGTCGTTGTTGAAGTTTCTCGCGAAGTCTGTCTCGAACCGGTATAAACTTTTTAATTGCTGCTAGCCGTTCTCGAGCTAATCTAGTTGTAAGCGATTCACCTACCATATATTGTTTGTGAATTGAGTTTTCAAATGTGAACCCGGAGGTTTTCCACGTGAAGACTATGTCACAATTAAAAGCCGAGTTATCAAAAAATGTACCATCAAGCTAAAGTATTCATCTCCGACAAGGTTAAATTGTACGACGCTATCCGCGAATGTTTCAGAAATAACATCGCTGGGGTTTCAGAATTGTAATATCCGAGATCGGCGATGAACGATTTTTGTTAACTTCGCGGCAACAACAACAACTACGTGAAAATGGAGGCATCGCGGTGATTACTTGCTACCACGACCAGATCATTTAGTACGCACATAACTGTATGAGCCAACCCAAACTGATGAGAATTCTTTCAGGAAAAAATCTTATGTAACAAGTGTATAAAGTGTTACAAAAAACGCTAAAAAAAAAAAAATTCAGTAAAAAATTTAATGAAAGCCTATTTTATAGTAACGCCCACGTGGTTAGGATACGGGTATTTCCTCGTTTAATATTTTTCTAAGATCACGATCAATATAACTAATTTCAGTTCGTTTTTGATACTCTTGGCCGAGCTTTTGACGTATTGCTTCAGTGGTGCTAAATAGCGTTATAAATGCATTAATGTCGTTACCGTACAAACAAGCATTGATGGACTTTTGAATTCTTTTCACGAGCCTGTACATCTTAGGTAAAACATAACGACCCTTACTAGACTGATACTCAATGTCTTCATATTCCGAGGTAATCCTGTCGCAGTCGAGATCTTCAGATAATACTATCCCTCGATTCTGCAAATTTGAAATTTCAGCGATTATGGCATTTACATCTTTGATATCCATATTTTTATAGTATACTGTATCTCTAATTAAAAAAAAAAGCAAAATAAATGGTATAAATTATGAGCGGTTATTCATTCATGAGTTCCTTATTCAGTCCTTTGTGTCTTTGTTAGGGTCTTTCTTTGGGCCGGCAATCCATTCTTTATGCCCTGTTTGATTGTATTTAATTTTTGCCTTGGGACCCTAACACCGTTTCTATTAGCCGGTAGCCCATTCTGTGCTACCCTCTGGGGTTCCTCATGTGAATAGAGCTTTTTGCATCAATTTATACCATTTATTTTACACCCATTTACTTTAACAAACACATAATCTCCGGCGAGGGGTTTAACTCAGCAAACACTGAATTAGATCTCTCAGAAGGTATATGTTTGAATGGGTGTTCTTGTGACGTGGGCGTGGTCAAATCAAACCAACATTGCAACCCATGAAATCAAATTCATGGTTGCATGAATTGGAAAAAAAACCAACCCACGCTACCGAGAATGTGATAGCATGAGTTGCAATGTTGGTTTGATTGAGGGAGTTCGCCCTCCCCTCCCCACCAATTAATAGAAAAAACATCTTTCGTTTCACCATCAAATAATGTATTTGCTATGGGGACCGAACACGTAGTTGATAAGCCTGTGTTTACAAGACAAACACGCTACCATTTAGACTACGGAACTGTCATACAGAATAGAGATTTTTTAATATATATATCTTCTGATTATACTTAACAATAAGAGATTTTTTTTTTAAAATAGACAATTTTACTGTATCCACAGAAAATTCATAGTATTTAGGAAATAAAATACTAAGTACACAACAAAAAATAATATAACTGTTGTTTAAAATATCACGTCAATAGTATTCTGGGTTTTTTCAGTCACGCATGGCTGCGTCAGTGTACCGATCAATTTAAAACAGAAGAACGTTTGTACTGAAAGTCACGCATGCCTGCGTCAGTGTACCGATCAATATAACCTGACATGTATACTTAACAATAAGAGCGTTTTCACTGTATTTAAATGTAATATATAAAAATGCATACAGGAAAAATTAAAATAAAATACTTTTACACACATAAAAATACAACTCGCACGTAGCAGATAGTGATTTTAACCAAGCCCACTTACTTCAATGAATGGGAAATCCAATAGGGGTTTCGCAATTGAAAACACTAGTGTTTCATGCTCGTTCCGGCTGAGCGAACATATGTAATGCGTTGGATTATAAAGAACGTTGTACTGAAAGTGTATAATAGCTGAATGTAGATGGTCTAAGGGTTTATAAAAAAATAAATACAACTGTTTAAATGATGCGGTTTTAGCCAAGCGACAATAAAAAGTGTTAAAAGTTTTATTTATTTAACTAGCTCTACCGAAACTCACAATCAAGTGTACTCCATTACAGTCACGTGGGCGCGCACACAATTATACCTCTCTCTCTACCTGTGAGAATAGCAGACGACACAAATACAAAGGAACTTAGTGAGCAGAGTGTTATGAGTGATTGGTGGACTTATCCATAAAGGATTTATCTCCCTTAATATGTGAAAAATGTATCCTGTGTGTCTTTCCTTGACAGAGCTGATTTCGGTATTCCTTCTGCAACAAATCGTATTGAAGACCTACGAATATCGAAATATCTACTGGTTTCATTTATTTATTGAAAGATTCTCTCTTCATTATTTTCTAAATCAAACGATTTGACTCCCCTAGGGCGTTTTGAGTGCCTACCGGCGTTGCTTTTTAAAAGGTTATCGCGCTGCGAGATGGCTTGTAAATTTGAAGAATGGTTATCAATCTTAATGCCATTTTTATGATCGATAACAAAACCACCTTTGATTGGTCCATGAAATACTTCATAGATTATTCTATGACAGAGATATGTTTTATTTCTAACACTGAACAGCAAAAATCCCATATTATTCAGAAATCCAACCGGCTTCTTTAGTCTGCGGTGCCTGACAACACCATCACTGGAGGCTTCATAATTAACAAGCACTGGATGGGGTCTGAAATCTTGGCTCAATTGTATAATAATACTACTTATCTAATTTATTATCTGCTTTAATTATAAGTCTATCAAAGTAGTCTTGAGGGGTTTTGATGACTTTGTCATTGAACGGGTCATTAATTCGTTTGTCATAGTAGCGTTTTAGTTCTCTGTATCGTTTTCCGCCACAACTGAGACATAATTGTGATTTTCCCCTAACGCCCACCCCACATCGGAGGCATGGGAGGGGGCCAACACTTCATCGCCGAACGCTTTGTAAATGATACCCACAGAATTCACTTCTGCATGATTTATTACACGGGGTCGCTGATCCAATCATAAGCCACTTGCAGTGATTCATTATACTATATTTTTCTATTTAAATACTTGTTTTGATTATATGACCGAGGAATTCGAGAGATTATCAGCAATTAAGCCTTTCAAAAATGTTAAATTCAATCTCGATAGAACCATCGAAAATGTGCCAAAACGGGAAATACAGATAGAGCCCTGATAAATAAAATACACGATTGTATTAATGAATTCAAGCACGACGGTGCATCTCATAGCTGGTCAACATTTCGAATTGATGGCGTTGTTGATGCCACCATGAACGACAGCAACGCAGCCATGATGTTATCACAACTTGGCGACATAAAGCATATTTTAGAGTAAAATTCATTATCCGTGTAGAATCAGGAGGTTGGATTATACGAGACAAATTTGAACCGATTCTCAAAGACAAGAAAACAGTCGTATTTAGCCGTGATTCTAAGCCGGGTCTGTTAACTGGAATTGACAATCCATACTATGAACGAGCATATCCTGAAACAGCAGTTGTGTATGGGATATACCCGTTAAATGAAAAACCCGATATAAGAAAACTAGCGCCGATGAAACAGTCGTCGCCGGCGACTTCGTCAGTGGCTTTGCCACTCAATTGTGTAGCAGCACGAATAACAGAACATTTTACAAATGCACTCCGCGGAAACAAATTGACTGATATAAGACTTAAAAAAATTAATGAATGGGAGTTAACAGTGAAAGAGCGCGGGGCAACTATTAGCGATATAGCTAAATTAGAAAAGTCGCTGAAATTTCCGATAACCGTTACAACGATAACCGGTGAGGTATTATATAAATCGAAATACAAGAAACAGGGAGCTCCAATCAAAATTATTGATCATAACGAACACGCATGGACGTCCGCGGTCACAATATTTCCACGAAACAGAACAATAAAGTATATACCTGACGAATTCTTGGGAGAAGATTTCTCCAGGGATGGTTTTCTCGTTGAGGAGAAACTATTTGATGCTATTGCGTATTTGAGTTAAAACGACCCCGTGTCGGTGTGGTTACATCGCAGCACTGAAAACGACACGGATACGTTTGATCAGTTTGTAAGACCAAACGGTGAATTATACCGCACTGAAGCATTTCACAATAAAATGAAAAAAACAGCTAGTGGGTTTTTAACGGCATGTTGCGGAGTCGCCAATGGCGAAGCTACCAGTGATGAAATTATCAACGACGAACAATTAATGACAAACTGTTTTACAATCGCGTCGGTTGCAGCTCATTTTGCGAGAATCAAAAACGCATGGAAACCAACACGCGTAGAATTCTTGCCAGACATTGAGGCTAGTTGTTTAGAATTCAGTCATGGCGGTTTATGGAATAACAAATACGACAGTGATAATATAATTTCAGTTGATATGGTTGCTTGTTATCCAGCGAGTTTTCTTGGTTATGGAGAGTGTACTGAGTATTTTAAACGATTTGGACATCCCGTACATGAAATGACTCGTGTTGCAATTAATGGGCCGCTGCCTGATTTTGATTTAACTGGATTCGCTCGTGTAGTATCATTTGAGTTCGCAGCAGGACTTCATCACGCTTGTTATATTTGGATTTGTAGACACATGTCTGAAAAGAAGTGGCTGCCAATAGCGCTATTACCATTCATGATTGATACAAAAATGTTAATTTCGCTGACGGTCAGTGAAGCAATTATATCATATCGGAAACAAACCAATGTCTGGTTACCAGAACCAGAAAGTCTTGATAGTATAATTGAGGAATCCAGAAAACATATTGATGCCGACGAAGAATATATCATTGAGTGGTCCAAACGGGTATTTAATCAACGAAACATCGAAGCAAAAGATCTCGGCAGAAGAATAATCGGAAAATTCACACAGGGAGGGAAAAAATGTGACTACAAAAGATATTCTTCACGATTGATTAGAGATAGCACCGAATATGACTTTGTAATCGCGGATGCAGTATCTTAAAACATATATGTTGATCGTAAAGATGCTTTCTTGTCCGATGGAACAAAATTGGGTACAATTGTTACTTAGAACGATGGACACAGTTCTCCGTATACACATTTGAGGTCGTCGATGCTGGGTTATGCTTGTATTAATTTATTTTCAATGATAAATAGATTTCCTGACACTGCGGTTAGAGTTACCGTTGATTCATTTTACATTAACAGCAAGTACAGTTGCGAAGTTGCTGAATTCACTAATTCGGATGAAAGTTGGGGATCATGGAGAATTAAAAAAGAAATGCTGCGTGATTATTCTGAATCAGCAGACGTTGAAATTAAAAGTAATTACTTAACGCGGTGATAATTTATCAGAGCGTTCTAATGCACCACAGATATCCGATCCAATTTGTAGATAAAAAAAAACAGTTTATTTAAACGGCTGTGGCGGGTCAGGAAAAACGACTCGGGTGATTAAATTCTATCGTGGGAAAAATTCTACGGATTTCACAAACATGATTGTGCTGACACCGACCCATAGACTAGCGCGAGAGATAAAACAACGAAACGTTGAAGCTTGCACTTATCACAGTTTTTTTCGATACAACGGCGACAAATGGACCCCTGAAAGAATGGGTGAAAAATTCATCCCTGCGATTATTATTTGGGATGAGATATGTTCGGTTTCGTTAGACGTATTAAAAATGTTTCTTGATTGGTTGCTGCAAAAGAATACAGCAGTAATAATGTGTGGAGATCATGGCCAACTACCACAATTTGTCGGCGCGGGTCCACATGATTGGTTAAAAGGGTTTGTTGACTATTATGAAGAAATCGATACTGACTATAGGGCACTTGATGAACAATTACGCGAGGTCAAGAAATTAATTAGATTACAACCGGATAGAATCCAATGTGAAATAATCAGAGAAATAATTCCTGAAACTCCCAGTAGAAAGATAGTCAGAGACACACTTCAGAAAAAGTTGTTTGAGCTTCACAAAGAAAAATTCCCAACGCGCCCAGTGCCGCTGTGTTATAGACCCTATGATACACGGCGGCAGAATATTGAAGTTGAAATTCCAGGACGTGTGACTTCGTAAGGACCCGAAAGACAAACACTAGTGTTAAATGATATTGTGCTGGTTGATATCAGTGTTGTCGAAGACGCGTTGCGTGCTGATAGATCGCCATGGACACTGGGTTATGTAACGACGATACATTCCTCGCAGGGATTAACCATCACGGATACAATTGTTTGGATAGTTGATAATCGCATTGAGTGGTCAAATTTAGTCTATCTTGCAGTGTCTTGAGTACGGCGAATAAATCAACTTCGAAGAATTGTTTTCGATGATGACACCACAATGGATAATATTCATGTTAGCATCATTAATAAAAAACTCTCCTGTTACAAACAACAAGACAAAAAAAAAAACAACGAGAATTTGACATTGATGCTGAATTAATAATCACTTTGAAGCAACAACAGAATAATCACTGCGCGAGTTGCAATTGTATAATGCGTTGGCAGTATTCGGATAAAGATCCTCGCCATTTTACCGTAGACAGAAAAAATAACAGTCTCGGTCATGTCAGAAACAATGTGATGTTGAATTGTCTTGAGTGCAACAGACGCAACGGCGCTAGTTAAGACCATTGAGTGGCAATTGAGTATCGTCAGGAATCACTTGTAATTGTTCGCGTGTAAAACCCAGCTGAGGGGCAGTTGAATCCAATTTATAGATTGGAGGTCTACCGGTTGATCGTGTTATAGTAGATATGCTATGCGTAGTGACACTCCAGATAGGATCAGTAGCTCTTTTTTTTTACCACCTTCGAGTTCTCCTGGTTCATATAAATATCTCACGGTGACATTGCTGAGAATTGGCTTAGAAACACTATCCCGCTGTGGTTGTGTTATATACTTTTTTATTGCGTTGTTAGGTTTCATATTGATTGCTCTGGTAATCTCGTTATTTAGCGCTGCAACTACCCCTGGTAACCTTTTGACCCATTCACGGGATCGCTTTTCTTGGATGAATTCTTTTGCGTATTGATATCCAAATAACCGCTCAGCAAGAGTCCGATTAAATCGTTCTACAATTGCCTGATCGCGATGTAGGGCAGTATGCCCTCGTCCTATTGTGACATTGTGATGTTTCATTGTAGATGCAACCATACCCTGAAATTCCTTGCCAGGATCAACTTGTAATAGATTTGGCCAGCGTGCAGGGCCTCGTCGATAAATCCTTTCAAATGCAGAAGCTACTTCAGGTGATGATTTTGTTTTTAGCGGTTCTACTTGTTTGTATCGACTCGCAACGTCAACTACGGTTAGCGCGTATTTGTAACCGTTGTCATGTGGTAAAAACAATAAATCAGCTTGATGAACTTCATTGGGTCCGGTAACATCAAAATGCGAGAAATTGATTTGTTTAGGACGCGATAAATAAATTGGCCATATAGCTTGTTTGGATAACCAAGTAGCCGCAGTGGCCTTTTTCACTTTTGCGGCGTTGGCGAGTTTACTGATTGCAGCGTTACCCCTCCAGTATCCCCTCGGAGAATAATAAATAGATTCCATATTATTAATTACCAGCGCTCATCATCAATTTGCCTTTTATAGCTGATTTTACCAACCACGAAGCCAATTTTTCTTTGAAAGATTTATCAGGAATAGCATTTAACGCATGAATTAATTTCACATCCGCGAGATGCCTGTGTTGCAAATTGCTGCTTTTATATGCGACATCATGAGCATGACACGCCTTATCAATGGCGTTTATCGGTTCTTCACCACGTCGAGGTTGATTTTGATCATCAAGTCTGATATCTAATCGTGTTCCGGGGCCACAGTAGCTATATCCTGGAAGGTGCTTTTCTCCTGGATACTTTGCCCACGGCGTTAAAGGGAGTTTTGCTAACTTGGCTGCGATATCACCTCCTCGTTTTTTTAAAAAACATCTCCGGATTTCATAGAAACAAATCTAAACTTTTTTATACCACATGTTGCACATCTACCAGTAATTATAGATCTGTTATTGCTAGTTGTAATCGTCGTCACATCATTTGTGCTAGTACGCGTTTTA
Source organism: Unio delphinus (assembly GCA_029339505.1). Classification (NCBI taxonomy): domain Eukaryota; kingdom Metazoa; phylum Mollusca; class Bivalvia; order Unionida; family Unionidae; genus Unio; species Unio delphinus. The sequence continues at coordinate 3,901,394 of JAQISU010000064.1, forward strand.
CACTTCACACAATATAGATCTATAATTTATGTATAGAGATATGAATATAATTGATTTTCAGCGACTAAAACAAGAGAACCAGTTAAGCATCATGCAGCGCTACCAAACTCTATCCGCGCAATTATAAACGGGCCATCTGGATCCGGCAAGACGGAATTGTTGCTCAATTTAATAATGAGATGGATGAAGTGGGATAAGGTGTATTTAATTGCCCCTAGCGTAGATGATCAACGATGCTATGAAGTGTTAAATGATTTTAACGAGAATGCATCAGAAATTAAAGGTGAGAACGTCGTTGATTTTATAACTGATATTGACGAGGCACCATCCGTGGATGACCTTGATGGGAGCATTAACAATTTAGTCGTATACGACGATGTGATGTTAGACAATCAAAAAAACCCAGCTAAAATATTTTCCCGGGGGCGTTACAAAAACACTGATGTGATATATGTCACTCAACGTTACACTCAGATTCCAAAAGTGATCAGAGATAACTGTAATATTCTTGCTGTGTTTAATGGCGTTGATACACATACGCTACGAAATATTTGGCAGACATGGTGCTCTGATATGGACTTCAATCAATTTCGAAATTTCTTTAGTCATGCTCAGTCGACCCCACACAGATTTATAACAAAAAATTTACATGTTCTTCGGACACGATATCGTATCGGACTTGATCAAATATTTGGTTGAAATCGCAAAAATCCCTTGTGAAAAATCATAAATGATTTTTGTTAACCTGTAGCAGCAGAGGGGGCGATGACAACATCGTTGCGACCCGGATGATTGAAAAATCGCAAACTCTCCGTTTGCTAAATGGAGACTTATTTTTTTTTTGGTTTAAATATGAAATTCGCATGAAGGCTCTTTTTTCCGTTTTGAGGGCTCAATCAATTTTGTCGGAAAAAGTTGTGAGGTTCGCCACCTCTGCTGCTGAAGCTGCAATCTAACTCGGAATGGGAATGATAGTGGGTGTTTGAAAGATATCATTGGCCTCTTATTCCTTGGGTAATGATGGGGTTATTTCTGTCGTGTCCGCTGTAGATAGTGAGGGCGACGGACTATTTGCAGTCGTTTCAAGAGTTGACCGTTCTTTTGAGATTTTTCGGTTTCGGACAAATCGTTGCGATGTATCAAGGATTTTAATTCGTGTTGTAAATGGGACATCTGGGTCAAATGAGGATTGGGTGGTAAATGGGGGGTTCGTTGTTCTTGCCAACGATGGTATTCTATCCATCGTTTGTAAGAAACAAAAGTCAGTTTTCGTCATTCCATGGGCTTCTAAAGGTTATGTCTGAGATTGTTGTGCTCCATAGGGTCCTTTTATCTTCTGGAAGAATCATACATATTTCTACCCATCCCTTGGGTCATCCCTTGTGTCACCCGTTGTATCAAATCTGGTATTAAGCCTGTCAACAAAAGAGCAAGAAAGAGTAAAACTCCTCCGAGTTGCCGCAACATTTTTTTCTTTTGACGGACTGGTATTTTCTTTTGGACCATTTGACGAAGAACGTGTCGATGTTTGGCAAAGCATTTTTTGGTGTGGAGACAAAGGTATCACGCCTTTCAAGACATTCAAACAACATTCGCACATGGTATCGATGACATCTTTGGAGTCCGTTTTCTTGATTTGTTTTCGCATGGTTGGAAAGACTTTGGACAGGACGGACAACATGTCTCCGTGTTTGGCTGAACGAGGAGGTAGTCCTTTCCTTTTCTTTCCTTTGTGGGGTGACTAAGAATGTTTTCTGCGAGGTGACATCTTTGCTTGTTTCGTTCCAGAAGTACAATGGCTTTAAAGTCTTGTACACCCTCTCTTTTTTCTTCTTTTCTAGCGCTTCGTCAAAAAGGTAATGGCGTGTTTCCCCAAATCGTGAAAAGCATCGCTAAAGACACCAGTTCGGTTCTGAGCTGATGTGAGTAGTTTTTTCACACCTTTATGTATAAAAAATATGCCTCCACTTTGGTGACTTCTCCTTTTCTTCGGATGACTGTATTTTTATGGGATGACGTCGTTGTTTGGCTAAGCGTTTTTTAGGATGACGAGATTGTCTTTTACCTTTTCCTTTTTGGACAGCAGGACGTCGATGGTTGTGGTGTGCACGTTTTGAGGAGACATCATAGAATGTTCAGAAGTGGCACAGAAAATACTGATTCACGTCGTTGGCCTCAAGTCATTGTTATACTGGAATGCGACGCCACTGATTATCTTTCCGCCGTATCAGCTTCATGACAGGTAACACACGTAGTGAAGGGGTTAGCAATGGACTAAATCAGGGCAGTTCTTTGTTTGGACAAATCCAGTAAACTGTAACATGCCAGATCTTTCTTTGACTTTGACTTTGGGGGCAGGTACTTTTTGAGCAGCTGCTACTGCCGCTAACGTGGAAGAGGTTGTCACCGGTAGAGGAAACGTTTTGGGAGACGCAGATTTCTAATGTTTCATCAAATTAGGAAGAACGGGTGTCAAATTGGATTTGGCTGGCATCACCACCAACGGAGAAGTGGAAGAATCTGAGGCTACTGGAAACGCGGTCACTGGTATTGCAGGTCGTGTTTTACGAATGTAAGGCTGCGTCCTGGCCGAAGTGCCTCTTTTGCGGGTGACAGCTCTTTTCTGTGAACTTTTCTTTTTCTGTGTTTTGGTTTTGACACCATTGTTCTTTTTCTTAGGGGTTCGTTTGGCTTTTGACTTGGGGTGATCTTGGGAGCATTGGGATCCCATTTCAAAAGGGAACGAATGATGACACCTAGAGAACCGCTACCTCCAGGTTTCAAAATGATTTGCTTGTTGATTTGATTGTCGATACGAGGATCAGCTGGTTGCGTTAAGGCTACTCTGTTTCTGTCCAAAAAGCGTTTGGTATGATGTGGAATACGAATGATGCCTTGCAGTATTTGACGTGCTGTCACCGTAAACCATCTTAAGACTTCTATGAGACTGGCTTCAAAGACGTGAGCACTAATTTGTGGATTATTTCGCGACTGATACCGTACAAGTCACGAATCAATTTGATGGGAAGATGAGACTAAAGAGAAGTCATGTTGACGATGTACGAGACAAGGTCAAAGTTTCCGAGATTTGTATAGATTTTTTAGTTCTTGTTGTTGTTGTTATGTCGACGACGTGGACGTGTACACGACAGGTCCTCCGTCTTAACACCAGTCGTGAAACAAATCGGTACGAAATCGCAAATAATCGGGAGTGGTGGGTTTTAAATACACGAGTAAATAGGCGTGTGGAGTTTGAGTGGCATCATCGTACGCATGAGTCAGCCAAGGTGTTCCCAACTGTTTGGCTAAGACTTGCACTTGCGATTTATCTCTAGGACTTTTAAAAAAGACCACGTAATGAGCATTGTGACTAATGGTACGATGGGCTTTACTTTGTTGAAATTAATGTTGTGTATGATGATGCCCTTTACGCGTAAACCACAGTTTAATTTTATCTTCGTCTTCTCCTAACATGTCGTCAAAAATGACCAAATGAGTTTGACTAAGGTCAGACACGATCCCATCGTCTTCGCTAGGAATGACTTCCACAAACACAATGGAATCACCTTGTCTTTCTTGCAAGAGGCTGTATGCCGATTGCCACTCTTTGTAACACCACACGATGCGTTGAGGTGAACGATCGATCAAATGATGTTTATGTTCGATCAAACATTTGACAAAATCGGTTTTTCCAGAACCCTTTGGTTCAGTAATTAACATGTAAAAATGATGACAAAGATACAAGGCCGCCCATCTAGCATGATCTAAGTATTCGTCAATGACTTTGAATGTCGAGGAGGAAGGAGTAGAAATAGCAGAGGTAGCCATAGTAGTGTAGGGTATGACAATATTGACACAAAAACAGACAAGACAAGAGGTTTTATACTTTTTTCAAGACACTTTTATTTCAATTCATGTTTACATTGGAACAACACGAAAGACAAAAATACATTAAAGTCAAATGGATAAGTACAGGAATAAAATACACATTGTAACGATCAAAGTGTTATATAAATAAATCTCTGTACATCGTTTGGGTAACGAAGGTGTCCTATAAGTATTGTGTAATGTTTTTATAGTCTCTACATGGGGTACAGTCACATAGGTGTCCTCTCGGAATGGCCTTTGTGGGGGAATGTCCATGACAGTCCTGTCTTGAAAAGAGTGATTGTCCTGGGTGACAGATTCTTTTTCTTCTACTGGCACTGTCACTAAACAGGTTTAAAAATGACTTTTGTTCACACGACGATGAATGTTACGAACACAACGCATGAGCATAATGGGATGCTTTGTTTGTCTAAGCCTCAAAACACCAACTTTTCCAGTCACGTACATCTGTCCAATGAGGGCGTAAAACACGAGCTACACACACATCCTCGTACACCACTTCCGTACGTAAAAGTTGACGAATCTTCTTCCTGTAGAGGTCGAGACGTATCCAGATGAAAGCGTAAGGCTTTTAGCAGAATGAGTCTCTCGTGGTCATTTAAATGAGTTTCAATACTGTCTTTTTGTAGGTATTGTTAGTAAAGTGTCCACAAGGAATCGACAGGTAAACTAAATCCCAGAAAACAAGTCACTAAAATACACACTACACGTCGACCCCAAATAATGGGACACAGTTCTTGTAATAAGTGTTCGTAATACTTCACCGTTTGAATATTCTCATTGATATCCTTCCACGGAATATCTTTGATCACGAGTGATAAAGGTTGTAGCATGGTAGTTCTATTTTATATTTTTTATGTCAAAGACCATAAGCATATTCTGCTCAGAATTATTTAAAATCTTCTCCAAAAGCGAAAGTGATTAACATAACGTGTAATTTCGGGCCACTGCTATTCAGGGTAACGGTTAAGAATGATCAAAAAATCTTCAGATGTAAACGAACTAAATTGAAAACAGTGGAAAAAGATACCCTTGATCCAGAGAAATCTGACACGTTGATTGATTTTTGTCATTTTTTTCTTGTGAATTTCACAACACAACAGTTCTGCAGTCACCAATTGAGATTTTTCTTTAGCATGTCCCTGCCAAACTTCATTGTAGATCTTCTCTTGCAATTCGTGTGGTAATCCTTGAATATTATGTTTTAAAGATGGTTTTTATTCTGGACTAGGTTTGTCTCCAAGCCAAACTGGTTTGTTAAACGACATGGTACAGTAATTGTCACTTTCAATCACTAAGGTCCCATTAAACGTAGATATTGACAAGTCGGAGACCATCTAGCATGTTCCAGATAAGCGGAATCTTTATGTTCCCACTTCTAAATTGATACACCACAACTGAAACACTTGACTTTATCCACTTCACCCAAGTAGAAAAATCTGGCTCTGGCTAATTCTTCCTGAGTTGGTCCAGGCAGATATCTTGGCTATTTATCTATGAAGGTTTGGAATCGACTTTTAAAGTGACAGTATTCAGACAAACTCGTAGGGAACGAATATTCGACTCTCCTCACTTCAGTTCGATGCAGGTACGGTGAAATTCCTAGGAGTCCACGATAACGTGTGGCACCGCTTTCACATCCCTCAGGGTTGACACGTACAGCATCACTGTCCATGGTAGATATAGGGGTAGTATTCCTTGCAACGTTCCCACGACGTCCTTCTGAATCGCTGAGGTCACAGCGTCTGGCATCACTGCAATCGCAAGATATAACATCGCACTGAACTTGAGAATCCCCGAACGTGAATGATGCCTGTTTAAATGGATTCATCTTGTGTCACTTTGCCGTTGAAGTTACAAATGAACTGTTGGTTTTGGACAATGTCAGTTTTTATATGCTGCCCAATCTCGACGTGACCGTACGGTAAAGTGAAGCAATTGGGAAGTCGTTCTCTCTTCTGGGACACGATTTGATAGACTTTTTCCAAAGGTCGGCTGAGGATTTAGTGTGTGGGTAAACGGACAATCTTGTGCGGTTCGTGGGAGGTCACTTTAAAAGTTTCATCTTGTCCCGACTGTAAGGCTTCTTGTAGGACGTTAAAGTTCACCTTGTCGACTGGTGCGATAATTGAGAGTCAATTCTTTCACTTTAAATTTGGTGTGCATTTCTCCTTGTGGGTCTCGGTTTTTGTAGCCGTAATTTTGAGGACCACCACTTGCAAAACATAGAATCTTGTCGTTGGGATGTTCATCGGTCCAGGCTCCTAAACGGTCTCCTTCGATGGCAGGGTTACACTGGTTCGGTCGGTGAATGTAGATGCAACTGTCCGTGTCAAAATACAACACACAATTTCCTAACAGTTCTAACACTTCGTACAATTTTAAGCGAGCGTGGACTGTCACGTAAGCCGCAATGATGACATTTCCAAATTTGTCGGCTTCTACAACGTCTAGCGCTTATTCGTAATGGACTAAGATCAAGTCCTCACGAATGACGTCCACGTGTTTGATGTATTTGGTTTTGTCATGAATCATCTGGAAGTAGCGGGAAAGTTCGGACAAATACTCCGTCTTGGATAAAGACGGTCGTTGTGCCATTTTACCCCACAAGCAATTTAACATCACTTTGACAAACCATCGCCTTCCTACGTTTTTCTCGATGTGGTCTAAAGTGATGCCTTCGTGCTTCAGATATTTTTATTTGAATATCTTTTGGTCTTCGGGAGTGTGACACCAGGACAGATAGCCGCTAGCTTATTGTTTTTGTTTCAAAAAGGCATCCACGTAGTCAGCAAAAATACCTTTCTGTGTCTCGTCGCCTTTGTGGTATTGTTGTGCCTTGGGAAAGTGGGAAATTTCGTACACTTCTAACATTTGGTATCCCAGGTCCAGAGCTTTAAACAATTCCACGCTAACCCACGTTACTGTCAAGGCACGTTCTTCCTGCGTGTGCTGACAAGGTTGGTCTTGGTTGCACGTTTCGGCACAAGTACAACACAAAGTAAACATCAGTTTTCCTTGGCAATGGTGAGGTAAAACGGGATGGTACAAGTCTGTGGGAGGAAAAACTTTGCACTTGATCAATCCTTCGTACTGGCGTATGTGGTCCAAGTCAATGTGTTCTGTCATTAATTCTGGGTGCCGTACGAGAAAGTGACAATATTTGCAGACCTAAGGATACAGCGAACACACGTCCAAGTATTTGAGTTTTTCTCCCTTCTCCTCGTTCGCCTGGTACAGCAAACAGGTGGCATTTGTTCGTCTTCCGTACAAACTATCCGGTGAGTTCAGGTGGTCTACTATCTTGAAACTTTCTACGATGCGTTTAAACTCGTGATCGGCTTTCAAACGCTGATCGTACTCGTGTTCCCACATTTCCACCACCTGCTATCCTTGCTGTTCCAACTTCAAACGTCGCTGACAAGTTGTCTGGTACAAGTCTTTCATAGTCCCTTGTAGTAAATGATTTTTGGTGTCACGTTGACGTTTGACAAAGTTCGTTGTTTGAGGGCTGATGACAGCTAGAGTATTTTCAGGCATGAATCGTTTTCGGTACACTAAGGAACACGCTTTGTCGATGGTACAAGCTTCTTTCAATGGATCGATCCCTCCGTGCTCCATGAACGATTCTCGAAATTTTCCACAGCAACGTCGTAAAATGTCCACGGCAGTTCGACAATACTTTAACATTTCTTCTTGAAAGTCGAAAGGGTCCGAGACGTGAGTCTGGTACCAAGCGTGGAAAGCTTCTCATTGTTCAGTGCCCATGTTATCGGGGTCGTAGTCGTCAGCCTCAGGTAAATGGATAGAAGGACATATTGATTGGCTTCGGTATTGAAAAAGTGTGGGAAATAACCTTTGGCTATTTCTGTCATTTCAAACGTTTTAGGCATTCGACGTAAAGGCAAGGCTAAGTAACTCGTCGAATCTTTAAATTGTACTTGTCCTACATGCATAGAAACGATTTTGGCTCCATTTAAAGTCACCTTAGGACGTTCGGTACTTTGTTCCGTATAGTATCTGAGTAGAAATTGCCCATCGTATCCCGAGAAATTGTGAGCCATTACCGTGACATGGTGATAACAATCTCCATAACGTTTGATGTCTTCTGGACTCCACGATTCGTCGATGGGGTTTAAGATCCATTGGGTAAAATCGGCCAACGTGTTGGGCCCTCGAAATATTTTTTCACGTTCTCCAGGAATCATGCTGCAGTGAGGGCAATGACTAAAGATAGGTTCTTGGATGAACTTCTCGCACGCTCGGTGAGCCACGCACAAATTAGGAATGTGAATACCGGTCTATTGCATGCATTCAAAATCGAAAAAGATAAAATTACTTTTCTTCTGGGTATCTTCTTGTTAGGTTGGTATTTTTGAATGAAGCATTCATGTTCCAAGTCCACGATTTGGCGACAAATGTGACATGGTTTCTTCTTTCGACAAATGTGAAACTTGACATTATTGGTACGTATGCCTTGTCCACAAGTAGGGCACAATCTCAAAAGCTGAAAAGTACTTTTCTGCTGTGAACATTGCATCTTCATCATCTTGTTGGTAACAGGTAGGACTGACAAAAGTGCGCTGACAAACAGGGCAATGCACTCTTACTTGTCCTTTGTCCAGATATGGTTGAGAGGCCAAACATCCCTCACATTTCGATCTACAATGCTTGTGGTGCTCTCGATTGTTATAACCGTAGTCACATTTTTAACAGTAGTAACCGTATCTCAGAAATCCAGTGATGCTGGTAATTGTATCAAAATGCTCATCGTGATGATAGACGTGAATGTATTTTCCGTCTTTGAAATCGATGCTTCGAAGTAAAAGAGGACCACGCACTTCTTGAGGGTGTAACGTGTCGCTAAGACGCCTTGCAACGTTTGCATTTCTGGAATGCCGCAAGGGGTGTCTTTGGATATCCCTGCTTGCTGTAACAGGAGTTCTGCTTTACTTCGTTGTTTGGCTCGGTCCGATTGTCGAATACTTTTCCAGGCTCTTTTCCATTCTACCGTCTTGATTGTGTTGGCATACGTTTCTCCCACGACGATGGCACGGGCCAAACACATCTGGTCTTGAGAATTGTTAATTTGAATGAGGGTTCGCTTAATGCTGCGAAGGTTTTCGACCAATAACAATTGTTTGTGTTTTCCTGTCCCCTGAGGAAGAGACACGTGCGTCATGAACAGTGTTGCTTTTTCGTCGGTGATGTGAAACTTGTCGCTGCATTGTTGCACATGTTGAATCTTGTCGATGACTTTAGAAGGAGTCAGTTGTGATGGGCTGCTAAACTCGATCCAAACGGGAGACTTCAAATTATCATGATGAAATGAACGTCTCAAGCGATTGTCTTCTTTGGCTTGACATTGCTGTTTCAGTGTAGTTAACACAGAATCCGATACCTCGGTAATAAACCCTTCTGTATTCTCCAAAGGTAAGTTGGACTTGAAATCTTTAAACTTTACCGCTTACGTGTAAGCCGTTGTTCTAAATTTTCGATAGGAACGCTTTTCAGTCTCTCGAATGTGATAGTACTTGTCAGGGTTTACTAAGGGTGGGGAACTTTGCTTGGACATCGATTGTCTGGGCCTGGATTCGGGCTCACTCTTGTCATCTTAAATATCACTGGCATGAATTTGAGCCAAGACTTCGGCTACTGTGCTAGGCGATACATCTTAAAGCTACATTTATATGGAATGATTACCTTATGTAACAGTCACAAAAACCGGAAATGATCTTTGAATATTTACACTCGAAATTGTTATCTTTTCCTTTCTAAAACAATAGTATCAGTAAAAAGCTAATAAATATCAAAAGTGGATTGAAATGTTTACGGCAATAATCCGGATACATTTGTTTCATTACAGATAAAAGCCTTTACTTTTCAAATGAAACTTTCTTTATGATAGGACTTGGCTAACGCTTATTGTAGTACATATCTAGGTCTAAAACATTATTGGTTTGAGTTTGATTACATAAGAAAGTTTAGTGCTGGTAAACATCTGCAGAAAATAACTGTATACTGTCTCTGGGTAATATTTTCCAGTCTTTGGAGAGCTTACTGAATCACTGGACGTAAAGGGAAGTAAATCATATTTGGTAAATGATTGTATTATTTACTGCTTGGTCATCTTGTTATTATAAGTAATAAAACCATACACTGATTTCAACTTTAAATAAATAAACATGTTTTCATGCTTGACAAACTACGCGGAATGACGATTCCACAAATACGCATCTAGCATCAAAATGAAATTTGAGAAAGTCACTTTTCCTATAAAAAAATCATACAGACGAGGCGGCATTAGGCCAATCTCGTATCGATGACAAATACCTTACTAAAGGCATTTTAGGGAAGTTCGTACAAGTTCAAGTTAAAGCTTTTCATTCGGCAAACAATTTTCTTTTTATTCTCTCTCCATATATCTTCCCGTGTATGTGTTCATTTTTAGACGAACAAATGTGGAGCATCCTGATCGAATTTTGATAAAATTGTTTAACATGTTTATTAAATAAAATGTTTAGATTATGAATATCTGATGTCCGTATATGATTGATATATTGTTATAACTGTAGAAAAATCACACAGCACTATAGCGAATCGTATGTTCAAGTTCAGAGCTTTCACTGAGTTGAACTTCTTTTTCAATATATCTGCACAAATTTGAGTTTCGTTGTGGATATTAGCGGAGAGAGAGAGAGAGAGAGAGAGAGAGAGAGAGAGAGAGAGAGAGAGAGAGAGAGAGAGAGAGAGAGAGAGAGAGAGAGAGAGGCAAAGGAGAATTGATATAAATAAAATCGCTCGGTTTTATTTCAGTTTGGAAAACGCTATACCAGCAAAAAAAGTCGAGAATGCAGAGACAAGATCCTCAGTATACTCTCAGGTACAATTAGGATAAATATACAAGTATATACCTTTCTCTTCAGAAATAACTTTTTATATCGTTAATTAAAGGCCTCCAAATCGGTCAAAGTACGTCGTAATCGTTTTTGTTTACAAAGAAATGACATCGGATTTACTGTCACTAAATGTGCTTGAATTACGACAGAAACTTGCGATTTAAACAAATCAAATTAGGACATGTTTGGATCAATCATTCGCTAATTTATGTTTCTAATGCTATTTGAAGCGAGTTTTGTGGTCTTCGCATTTTTATGTTTCTAATGCAATTCGAAGCGATTTTTTGTGCTAACTTTTTATTTTAATTGTGACTTGAATATGAGATACTCAAGCAATAACTAACAGAGACCATTTAATTGTGACTTTAATACGAGATACTCACGCTGAAAATGAACAACTAAGTTTAAATGTCGCAGCAGGATATGTCAACAATGTGATGTTCACATATTTCAGCTTTACGAAAAACTATATTTAACAGATCTAACTTTAACGTGTCTACCGTCAGCCGCGGACGCGATAGGTCGTGAGTTTGATCCCCGGCCGAGTCATACCATGACTTACAAAAGTGGTACTAGCAGCTGCCTCGCTTGACGCTCAGCATTAAGAGGTTAGTGTTAGGACTGGTTGGCCTGGTGTCAGCATAATGTGACTGGGTGGGACATCATGCTACATGTCTACGGCATGATGCCCCAGTGCTAGACATCACTATAAACTGCCTTACTGCAGACATCGTAGCGGTATGACTGAAAAATTGTTAAAGCTACGTTAGAAATCCTAATCAATCAAACAAGCAAACAATTATTTTGAAATCCCGGTAAAGTCTGAGCATTTCGAACTCGTTTTTCGTACTCCTTTAACTATTATACTGTTTTGCGTTTATCAATATTGGATGAAGTAGTGAGTTATTCTCGAATAAATATGCGAGATCATTTGTAGTTTGGTGAATATTGTTCAACAACGTATAAAGGTCAACCTATCTAGCATATTATGCCATAAGTTCCCTGGTAAAAGACGTGTGTGATTTAAAAGTTTTAGTCATATCGCAACGATGTCTGCAGTGTGGCAGTTCATGCTAATGTCTAGCACATCATGCCAAAGAGCATGACGTCCCACCCTGTCACATTATCCTGACACCAGGCTGACCTAACAGTAACCTCTTAATGCTGAGTGTCAAGCGAGGCAGCTGTTAGTACCATTTTTGTGAGACTTGGGTATGACTCAGCAAGAGTTTGAACCCACGACCTGCCGCATCCGAGGCATACACTCTAACCACTAACCAATTTTCTTGGTAAATTTCTTCTGATTGTTTTACAGTCAATAATATTAATTATTACTGTACTCGCCAAGGTTTTAGTGTCTCGTTTTCTAGCTTGCAAATATATATTGCAATAATGTATGATTCAATAAACTTTATTACTTAATGAAAAATACCATTGTGCTGTGGTAATAAATGTAGGTTTTTAACAAATGAAATTACGCTAAACAAACACATGCATGTAACGTTCTATCAACAGATCATTTTGGACATGTTGTGAACAACCCCAGTTATTGCCATTTTGACCAGAACCTCACCCTTCCGAATTTCACTGTACATTTTGGTATGTTCTTCATTAGATAATATATGTATTAATTCATATTAGTAACGAATATGTAAATAAATAAATGTACCTGTCATTTACTTCTAATTTTCTTTTCTAATATATTTTCATAACTTGATATATGCGTGCATGCACGTGTGTATGTATGCAATCTGTTTAATCATATAGGTATGAATCTTTCTTTGATTTTTTCTTTATTGTTTGATTTACCAACGATAATCATCCTTAATTAAGATTTCATTATGTTTTGCGTATATAGAATGAAATATATAGCATAATTGTTTGAGGATGTATATTTTAACATAAGTAACTGAATGAGATAAAAAAAACTGCCCCTATTTCCAATTTTTATAAATGTGTAATTCGAAGATCGTGATTTATTTAAACTATAGAGAACGTATTAATCTTATAACTTATATTAATGATATAAATTATAGTAGTAATTTAAAAAAAAAACTATAGCAACATATATAGTGGCAGACGAATTGTTTAAGTAATTGCACTAGTAGTAGTGTGGGTATTTTTAAATTTTGTATCCGATATATCGCTACGATTTCTGTAGAGTGACAGTTTATAGTGATATATGGGTGTTACGAAACATCCAAATCCACTAAAATCAACCCCAAATCCACCTAAATCCACCCGAAATCCACCCAACTTCACTAAAATCAACCCCAATTCCACCCAAACCCACTAAAATCCACCCACAATTCACTAAAATCCACCCCAAATCCACCCAAATCGACCCAAATCCACTAAAATCAATCCCAAATCCACCCAAATCCACTAAAATCAACAACAAATCCACCCCAAATCACCCCAAATCCACCAAATCCACCTAAATAACACTAAAATCCACTATAATTCCAACAAAAATCTTTGCCAATATGATTTGAAAACTGACAATTGTTCTAAATAGGGTTCCAAATTCTGACATCTGTTATCAAATTCCGTATCATCTTAGGCAAATATTATTTAAATTTTGTTTCCAAAAATGATTTGGATTATTCGTTTACAGGCCAGTACACATGACCCATTTTCTTGATGATGTCGTCGGACATAGTCATTACTGTGTTCGGTACATAACAAAATTTTGCCTTCTTTAATTTGATTTTGAGGGCGTTCGTCATGCTCTTTTCAGTTGATACTAGTTGAAAGTAGTTCTAAACCGGTTGGAAACGGTTTACTCCTGGTACATTTGATGAAAAAAGGAACTTTTTACTTCGTTTTGGTTAGTAAAAAAATGGACTTTTTACTTAGTTTCGGTTAGTATAAAAGGGACTTTTTACTTAGTTTCGGTTAGTAAAAACCGGTTTAAACCGGTTCCTACCGGTTCCAACTGGTTCTAACCGGTTCAAACTAGTTGATATTAGTTGAAAGTAGTTCTAAACCGGTTATAATCGGTTTACTCCTAGTACATTTGATGGAAAATGACTTTTTACTTAGTTTAGTTAGTAAAAACCGGTTTAAACCGGTTCCAACCGGTTCCAACTGGTTCTAACCGGTTCTAACTAGTTGATACTAGTAGAAAGTAGTTCTAATCTGGTTCGGACCGGTTTACTCCTAGTACGTTTGATGAAAAAATGGACTTTTTACTTAGTTTCGGTTAGTAAAAACCGTTTTAAATCGGTTCCAACTGGTTTTAACCGGATCTAACTAGTTGATACTAGTTGAAAGTAGTTCTAAACCGGTTAGAACCGGTTTATTCCTAGTAACATTTGATGAAAAAAGGACTTTTACTTAGTTTAGTTAGTAAATACCGGTTTAAACCGGTTCCAACTGGTTCTAACCGGTTCTCATTAGTTGATACAAAATAAAAGTAATTCTAAACCGGTTACAACCGGATTTCTCCTAGTACATTTGATGAGAAAAGAGACTTTTTACTTAGTTTCGGTTTTAAACCGATGAAGATAAAATGAATGAAAACAGAAAAAAAGAACGATGAGGATAAACATTATTCAAATATTAAAAAAAACATACCGCCACTATTATGCTGTCATCCTCCATCGTTCAGTGGTAGAGATGACGATATGGTCAGATTGAAAGTAGTTCTTTATCATTTTTTGGACAAGAGTGAAATGCGTGTAACAAATGAAAAAAATTCTGTTTGCATCTGACTAAAAGATAGCAAGAAATCACTTATTGATGGGAATAAAAGTGTGCAACATTTCTTCCAGAATTTCCAGTACTGCACTTGAGAAAATCCAAAATCATGAATATAATATCAGCTTATGAAACAAGAGGTCTCATTCATATACTGAGATATATGAGACATGATGATATTGGAAAATACTACAGTAAATTAGTAACTATCGAGAACATCGACATAGCAACGCGAAATGTTTGGCGATTGTCAGCAGCTTTGCATACCTCGGTTAAGGTCACGTTCATAAACTCGCTACCAACTAAACATGCAGATGACATGAAAAACAATTTGCGTGATCAGCAGTTATCCGTCAGCTAGCTTGAACTGAGATGGGAGCAAATGTTGAAAAGATTCATTAAGCAAATATCCACTGAGAATAAAACTTCCCCTCATATTGATATAATGAGGAATTGTGATGAAATTGTAGCCATCGTCTTTGCTGAAAGACTTGGCGGAATGGATACTTCTTACTTCCGGCCGGTGTGAATTCTTCACTCCAGTTTGCATTCGGAGATGGAGCTTCCAGTTCTGCTGGATTTTACACACGGCTTGATCAATCTCTTGGCATCCGTCCGTCTACGTGAGACGATGGCGTAGCTCCAAAGCTAGCTGTTCCTTCTTTATGTCTCTATTTTGAGCATGCTTCCTATTTCTGTCATCCTCAGCTTTGCTAACTTCCTGTTTGACAGCTAGGCGTCAGATGAGACAGTCAATATCAAAGCTCTCCCATTTGTTGACATCGATGTTCGCCGTCTTTATGTCCCTCTTGCAAACGTCTTTGTAACGCAGGCATGGCGTCCAGTTGGTCGTGTACTTTCTGCTAGTTCCCCATATAATATATCCTTATGGATGCGGCCCGGGTACATTCTCTTCACATAGCCGAGCCAGCGAAGGCGCCTCTCACTGAGAATGGCGAACATGCTGTTGATGTTGGCGCGTTCTAGAACCTCTGTGTTCGGTACTTTGTCCTGCCACTTGATGTGCATAATGCGCCGCAAACATCTCTGGTGGAAGCTGTTGAGTTTTCTCTCGTGACTTGCATAGATGGTCCATGTTTCGCTGCTATAGAGGACTGAGCTGAGCACGCAGGCTTGGTAGACACGCAGTTCGGTCTTCTAGGTGAGGTTGGAGTTGTTCCATACCCTCTGGTTAAGTCTGGCCATCACTGCAGTTGCCTTGGAAATCCTACCATTCACCTCGTAATCAATTGAGAGTGAGCTGGAGATGTTGGACCCGAGGTATGTGAAGTTCTCGACAACTTCCAAGTTGTATCTAACGATGGTAGAAGAGGGAGGGGAGTCTGCATCTTGCGCCATGACCTTTGTTTTATTCAAGCGGATGGTCAGTCCAAATTCCTTGCAAGCATTGGAGAGGCGGCATACCAGCTGCTGAAGTCGATATTCCGTATGGGATAGCAAGGCTGCATTATCGGCAAAAAGCAATTCACGGATAAGTACCTTTTTGATTTTAGTCTTTGCACGGAGACTGGCGATGTTGAACAGCTTTCCGTCGTCCCTGGTATGGATGTACACTCCATCGCTGCTGGGCTTGAAGGCATACCGGATAAGCAAGGAGAAGAATGTGACGAAAAGCGTCGACGCAAGCACATAGCCCTGTTTGACTCCGCTGATTACTGGGAAGACCTCTGATGTTGCGTCACTGAAGCATACTGTGACGTGCGTGTTCTCGTGGAATGACACGAGAACAGCAAGTAGATGTGAGGGGAGGGGGCAGCCAATCTTCTGCAGGATTCTGAAGAGTCCACTCCAACTTACCAGGTCAAATGCCTTCGTCTGGTCTATGAAGGCAATGTAGAGGGGCATCTGCTGCTCATGACACTTCTCCTGCAGCTGAACTTGATCCAATTCCGATATCACTGCGCTTGAGTGCTTAGACCCAATATTGCCTTCACTAACTGATGTTATTAATATCTCTCTCTCTCTCTCATCGGGGGAATCCCCATCATTTTTGAAAACTGCCATCGTTGAGCCACTGCTGAAGAAACCAATACTTGACCATAACGATTTAAAGAATTACGGACCAGTTTTTAATCAGCCATTCATATAAAAAATCTTAGAAAAGGTTGTTCTAACCCAACTTGTATCTCATTTGAATTCAAAGTCTTTTTTGCAGTGTACAGTCTGCATATCGCCCTTGTCACAGTACGGAAACTACTCTTCTGAAATTATTCCATTACGTTCTCCCTGCTTTGGATACTGGAAAAATTACAGTCTTCACTCTCCTGGATTTATCTGCAGCATTTGACACAATAGACCATTATATATTACTTCACCGTCTCCAGCATGTATTGACATTCGTAATATATTCTTACATTGTTTCAAGTTCTACTTAGTCAACAGGACACAAATTGTATCTGCAAATGAAATACACTCCAGGCCAGTTGACGTATGTTGTGGTATTTCACAGGGATCTGTTCTTGGACCTGTTCTCTTCATTCTGTACACTCAGCCTATTTCAAGTGTCATAGATCATCACCCAGTGTCGCACCAATTGTATGCTGATGACACCCAAACATACCAGTCTAAGCACCCAACTGATGTTGATGCTACCATCCATGTAGTAGAGTTGTGCATTTATGATGTGAAATCATGGACGACATGTAACAAGCTGCAGATGGATGATGATAAAACTGAGGCTATTCTGATCACAATACAAAGACTTTCTCATTCACAACCATTACCCCAGATAATAAATATCAGCAGCACCAACATTAAATTCTCACAGTCAGTATGAAACCTAGGCGTTACTCTAGACAGTACTCTAACATTGCACCAGCATGTCATGAACATATGCAAGGCTGCATATCTTGAATTGAGACGTATCAGTTCCATTCGTAAATATCTTTCAGTTGAAACCACTAAAACAATGGTGCGTTCATTCGTACTTTCAAGACTGGACTAGTGTAACTCAGTTATGTCTGGTTCGTCACAATATTTACTCGAGAAACTTCAAAAGTTCAAACCACATCTGCACGGATCATCTTTAGAGTACCTCGATCAGAGCACACCTCCCCACTTCTCGCTACCATACACTGGCTATCGATTCGATACAGAATCAAACACAAAATTTGTTTTCTGTGCTATGTTTCAATGACAGACTCCAGTCCAACATACCTATCCAGCCTCACCCATGTGTATGCAGTACCTATATACTTACGCTCTTCTTTTGATAATCGTATACTCATTATTCTCACGGTGAAAACAAAGTCATATGGACAACGTTCGTTAGCATACCAGGGCCCGGCGACGTGGAACGAATTGCCCATTGCAATTAGATACAAAGACACAGTGGTCTCTTTTAAAAGTGATCTTAAAACTCATCTGTTTCGACTGCAGGCACACACTTAGAAACCTAATCGTGTTTTCTATCTTATATGTTTTCAGCATGCTTTGGTGTTTTCCAATTTCATTGTTTCTGTCATTTGTTTTTCTGCAGTGTAGTCATATCATTATTGATGGTGTAAAGCGCTTGTGTATATATATATATATATATATATATATATATATATATATATATATGTGTGTGTGTGTGTGTGTAAATGTGACCGTTATGGTATTAATGCTTGATGAAATAATGACTTATTGTTTTGATTGATTGTTTGATTGGTTAATTTATTATATTTTAACGGCGCACCTGCCCTACTAGGCTATTTAGCAGATGGTCCTTGCGATAAGGCTATTTAAGCAATGCGATCGGCTTTTTAATTACTTGTATTACCACCATGGCTAGATAACCCACATTATATTATATTGTGGGAGGTACTCAGCTCAGTATTTGTGACGAGAATATTGGCTACTGATGCGTTTCCCAGTTTTCTATTGTGTAGCGACTGAAGTGCTGATAGTGAGTCAGAAAAGCTAATGCTTTTAAAAATACGTTTGTTTTCGATATATTGCTGGTGTTTGGTGATGTGTGTGTGAATAACACGAAAGTTAATCACTCGATGTAGAGTTACGGTTACTGAAATGGTTTGCATTTGTGTTTCAAGGGATGACGCTATGAGGGGCTCTATTGTTCACAACATCAGAAACTCCTCCGGAACCCTTTCCAAGATTTTGAAAGTATGTTTTAAACAAGGAGTGGTTTTTAAGTGTGATAAATAATCTTTAAAGATTGTTTCCGGAAGGCATATTGCTGCAGTATCATGTTCGTTTAAAATCAAGAGAATATTATTGTAGATGGTGTTAAGTCCTCGACAGTTCCATTGTATAATGGAGTTCTTCAATTTAATTTTAAGTTGCAGATTGTGTATCTAGGTTAAACCATTCGCTGAGGCAATATGTGTTGTTTTTTCTCTGGAGGAAGTATGGGGTTTATTTCTTGTTGGTAATACATGAAGCAGCTTATTCTGCATCCATGCTTTCTTTGTCACTAAATCTCGCGGAATACCAATATGACAAGTTGCTTAACTCATTTTTCGTCAGAATGTATTTCAACTATATTTCATCAACATACCATTTGCATAATAAAAAGTTAGTTTGTATCACGTAACCGACTGCATTTCCTGCATTGACTCTGAAAAGATGTCTGTGTTCCATCATATATGTAAAACCTACTAGCAATTAATTGCACTGTTATTGCAAGTACACTTGACTGATAGCCTGGAATATACAATCACACATTCGATCGATCGATCGAGAGAACAGATCGCTTGTATGCCAATATCCCTTAGAACGACAACATATGGGAACAACAAAACTCAATGGAGTCTCAGTTTGCGGCTACATATTACAGTCGGCTGTAATACCAGATGGGTGTGGCACCACTAAAAATCTGGCATAAGCTGTAAACGTCTCACATGACGTGACCACATCCTTGCTTATAAAAAGGCCGTGTGAACGTTTAATATGTTGGCACGGGGCACAATCCCCGATGAAAAACTTGATATTTCAATGCCAAACGAGGTACACAAGGCGAACCTCCTTTCTTGTGTAAAGCGATTGTTTCGAAACCAGATGATTTTGCTAACTAACTCATGCCTATAAAGCGTAACGTTTTTGTGCACCGTCTGTAGTTTTTTGTGGCCACACATGGTGATGTAACGCACCGAGGCGGCTCCTTATCACAACTTGTTTATGCGACTCGTTCACCGTCCTTTTGACTGGAACGACATTACCAATGATGATATAGTTAGATGTAACCCTGTTCAACGTTAGCATAATTATATGTATGTTGTGAGAGTTCATCATCATTATCAGTCTCTTGATCTAGTGTAGTCGTAGAGGCAATGTGCTGCTGAACATCTGACCCGTTCCCTACACTTGTCCCGATCATGTGCCAATGCATGTGTCTCCGCACAACGTTTCCTAATCCATTCTGTGAAGTTGTCAGTCCACCTTTTTCTCTGTCTACTTCTCCTTCTGCCACCATGGACTCTGCCCTGCAGTCCTGGTGTGGATAGACTATTGACTAGTGACGTGGCCTTGCCATTTCAGCTTTCTCTTTTGACAGTGGTGAGAAGGTCTTCACAATGGCCTATTGTTTGCTTGGTGGTGTTACGCACTTCTTCATTTGTCATGTGGTACATGTAAGAGATGTCAAGGATGGTTCTGAAGCATCTCATTTGAAGTGCTTGGATTCTTCGTTGTAATTCTGCTGTCAGGGTCCAGGTCTCAAATGAATACAGAAAGATATTGATGACTAGAGCTCTGAATATTCTGATTTTAGTTTTCAAACAGAAATTCTTGTTTCTCCAGATTGGTGTTAGCTTTGACATAGCTACCGGTGTTTGTGCTGCTCGTGACAAAATTTCTGCTCTTGATCCCTATTCGGTAATTATGTAACCAAGATATTTGAACTGGCTCACTGTTTCTAGTAAGGGTTATCTTCTCTTTATTTGTGTTTAATTTTTTTATCTAAATGTTCTCCTCCATTAGTTCAGTGCGCATGCGAATACACTGGGTATACATGGTAGGCGTGATCTGGTATTTGTAGGAGTGATGTAATACTACTGTTTGAACAATCGTGTTAAATATCCCATAGTGCCATCCAACGTTAATACTTTCATTATATTTGTCATTAAATTCAAAATAATTGCACAGTACATTCATTTCAGTTTGGATGGATAGTGGATTGTTTTAATGACGCTATTTTGGCATTTAATTAGGCTATCCGCTTGATTTTGCGATCAGTGGTACTGTTTTTTATGCTTAAAATGATTTCCAGACGTGCAAAATTCATAGTATCTATTTCATATAGCAAAGAGTGTTATCTTTGGACGTCGGGATAATCTTCATTTTGAGATAAGACAGAGACGAATTTGACAAGGAGCCTATGCTTGTAATTTCATATATAGGGAGAAGATCCATCGCAGATGACAGTCATGGAGGTCCTACATATTCTTGGTGAGTTTAATGGCAAAAATATTTGCTTCATACAAATTCTACATACATACATACATGCATATGTACTCACCAACATACATGCATACGTACATGCATCCTTTCATATATATATACACATACATGCATACGTACAAGCATCCTTTCATAAGTAAATAAATACATATATACACTCATACATGCATACGTACACGCACCCTTTCATAAGTAAATAAATACATACATACACGCAGACATGTATACGTACACGCATCCTTTCATAAATAAAAAAATACTTACAAGTATACATACACGCATCCTTTCATAGATACACACATACATGCATACGTACATGCATCATTTCATATATATATACACATACATGCATACGTACAAGCATCCTTTCATAAGTAAATAAATACATACATACACTCATACATGCATACGTACACGTACCATTTCATAAGTAAATAAATACATACATACACGCAGACATGCATACGTACACGCATCCTTTCATAAATAAAAAAATACTTACACGTATACATACACGCATCCTTTCATAAATACACACATACATGCATACGTACAAGAATCCTTGCATAGATACATACATACCACATACATACACGCATCATTTCATACACACAGACACAAGTACATACGTACATCATACATACATACATACATACATGCATGCATGCGTGCGTGCGTGCGTGCGTGCGTGCGTACGTACGTACGTACGTACGTACGTACATACATACATACATACATACATACATACATACATACATACATACATACATACATACATACATACGTTTATGACTATAGTATAATCTTTTCGACATTTTTTGATTGAATCAGGGACAGTTCGAAAACACACTGCACTATGACATTGTTTTATATCGCAGCATTAATGCCATGTAGTCTCAGATCATCGAAAGCCGCATTGCTCATAATTGGGCTGTCTGTGTATCTTGGAAGCTTGTTTTATGCGGCACATTCATAAGAAACTTAAAACGTGCATGGGTACAATATTCTAGCTTTTGTAATTAAGTTGTACTCACCTTTAACACATGTTATGCTTCTCCTTTGCAAAACAAATTTCAGCTCTGATACTTTAAGATTTATAGTTATTTTGTGAGATTTTGGGTACTCGAGAAAGAATAGGGGTTATTGTTTATGCATTCGCCAGCGCCTCTTGCATATTTGGTCCTTGTGCTGTGTGCGTTGTGACAGTATTAGAGGACGGGTCTTCGTTTAGGTCATAGTTGTCCAAATAATAATGTACAGCTAAGTTGTTGTCTTTAGATATATTAACTGGCAACAGTGAATTAATAATAAATGCGATGTTGTTGCACATAACGGTTTCCAGCTCAAACGTTTATGAATGTGACAGAGAGTACTTTAGGTCATTCCAAATGGTGGTGATATCTGTATTTCCAGTTAAGTAGCAAGCTGGCCTTAGTAATAGACTTATATACTGTGCATGAATGTTCCAGTAAACTACTAATACATCACATTTGAATCCGCCATTGGCGCAATAATACGCAGATATAAATATTATTAAGACCGTGTGCTATTGATTCTAGATCAATGACCAGTTTCCACACACTGATCATTAGTGAAAATAGCAATAAAAAATATGAATACTATCCATTTCATAAATTAATTCAATATAGTATACGTTTTCATCGCAATCCTTTCTGCAACAACCAAAGCTGCATCGGTCTGCAGAGTTAAAGTACTATGGATATTGTTTGTTAATCTTTTATCAGTAATAATTTATTATAGAAATGCTTTTATTACAGCTTATATAGAGAACGTAGCATTTAGTTTACAAGGTCCGTTGTATCACATTTCATAACTGCATGAAACATAATTATAGTTTGCACCGCTGACGGCTGAGAATAACATATTGAAACACAGCGCACACAAAGTTTAACAAACATGTTCTAGGTCTCTCCAGCAGAAGGTTATTGCTATACTTTGTAGTTCCGTGTTTAAAACAACTGGTATCAAAACAAGAATAGTCTACATAATTCAATAAACGGAGAGAGAGAGAGAGAGAGAGAGAGAGAGAGAGAGAGAGAGAGACACACACACACACACACACACAAAGGTCTTTCAGTTCCGCTTTTTTACATGAGTGAAATTTTAAGTATGCTTAAGAACGTTTGAGCTTTAAAGATCAAATGGTGGTTACTGGTATTAGCATTACGAACGCGAGTTAATGGTTTGCGTTAGACTGGAATAGTAGACATAGCCGTGAAAATCGTTGTATACCATATCCGTAACAAACTTGCGTTAATATTGTTAAACAGTTCCTCTTAAAGTAAAGTTAGGTTTAAAAATTACAAAAATATGACAAGAGAACCATAATTCTATTTGTTACAGAAAGAAGATAATTCTTCTGACTTCTATATGTTTAAAATGTGTGGAAGGAATATGGTCCTGCCTACAATCCCATTTGTTCTACGTTTTATTGGATTATACCCGGAATTGAGATTGTATATATCGTGTTTTGATACCTCTTTCAAGACTGATATTGTTATTGCATGTATAAATATCAGACGGGATACACATAGCAGCCTATTTGCTTCTTGCAAATATAAAATATTGATGCAATTCCTCACTCTCTCTCTCCTAATCCAAAACAGTCTACTTTAATTCAACAAACTATGAAAACATGTTTAAACAAAAAATAAAGGTTTTAAAGGAAATCAAAAACGTACGAAGCACTTTGTCAATTTTAGTCAAATCAAAGCCTGGTTCACATTAATCGTATTATCGCAAGCAGAAACGTTTGAAAGAGGCTAGTTGGGAGTTTTTGGTTGAATCTGACAGAAATCTTATTATATACTGTAACAATAAATACTTTTATTGAGCAGTAATTCGATGGAGCATACTTTTAATGAACAGTAATTCGATGGAGCATTAATGGGTTTAAACATGCACAGAACGACAAATAAACACGTGTTGTGTTGTAGGACACCTTGAAGGTACAAAGATAAATCCCTGTAGATGAAATATAACAGCTGCCATTATTTGTATTATCGTACAGGTCGGTATGCAATACAAAAATAATCGCGTTAAATCATCATTGGAGTTAAATCTGTAAGTAATTGATATAAAAATATCCTTATCGTGACCATCTTATTGACATCCAAAGAAATTCATCGAGGTTTCGTAATAAAATATTTTGAGTAATATTTATTTTGGTAAGTATCTACTGTTAAGTCTTAAAACTAAAATATTTTATAGTTTTTGTCACTCTCTTTTAAATTATGTAATCTCTCATTAGGGCTGTGGATGAGTCCAGCCGGATTGTTAGTACAAGGTAAGTGTCGTAACTACTCTTTAAAGACTTTTATTTATGAACGTATACCAAATGGCAAAGCCAGCTTTTGTACGATGCATAATCCCTGTGCACATAATGAATTCATATTGTAGGTTATAAATCATTTCAGCTTCACTTTTTTTTTTCTTCTGTTTATACAAATTTAATTTTACTTCGTTACAAACTCCTAATAAAAACATATATCGAACGATAATGAAAATATTTGCATGTACGAAACATGTGTTGATAATTATTACAGTATGTCCTTTTAATCTTGGTTTACCAGTCTGCAGAAGAAAATGTTGTTTGCCGCACCATAAAAATCCAACAAACGTTGAACGTATATATATATATATATATATATATATATATATATATATATATATATATATATATATATATATATATACATCTGACTATTACAGCTGACAACGTTAATCAGCCGGCTGGGCTTAGACCAAGATACTATTGAGAATCGAGTAACGAGCGCTTTCCACGCCTAGTATTCAACACTTGCACTCCGAACACTGTTTTCAAAGGTAAATATTTTATCTGTAAAGGTCAATTCTTGATTCAAATTAAAAATACTTCATGCTTTTCGCGGAATACCAATATGACAAGTTGCTTAACTCATTTTTCGTCAGAATGTATTTCAACTATATTCCATCAACATACCATATGCATAATAAAAAGTTAGTTTGTATCACGTAACCGACTGCATTTCCTGCATTGACTCTGAAAAGATGTCTGTGTTCCATCATATCTGTAAAACCTACTAGCAATTAATTGCACTGTTATTGCAAGTACACTTGACTGATAGCCTGGAATATACAATCACACATTCGATCGATCGATCGATCGAGAACAACGGAGAAGAATACACATAGATGAGCCGTTTACGTTCATATGTATTTACATTTGAACTGCACACAAATATCTTATTAATTCTTTGCATTATGGGAACTCTCATGCAAAACATTGCCAAAATAGTATTACTATACTGGTCATTGAATTAAAAGGCCGCCGCAAATGAGTTATGTATGTTTCAGATATGTATCAGATATGTACCAGTTCGAAGAATGTATCAGATATGTATCAGATTGTACCATTTCAAAGAATGTATCAGATATGTATCAGATTGTACCATTTCAAAGAATGTATTAGATATGTATCAGATTGTACCATTTCAAAGAATGTATTTTAGAAGAGTTATCGCTGATAGATCCGATTGAGTTGGGGATTTTTTGGTGGCATATATGCGTTTAAATGCACAGGTGTTGCGTAATTGTTTCCAATAATTATCATCCTTAGTTTTGTTGTACTTTTGGTCTGGTATGATGGGTCTCGTCTATACAATCGCTCAAATATCCAAAGGATCAAAATCATGTCATAACCTGTTACAAAATTCTTTACGTAGAATGGATCTTTGTTCTTGATAATCTATGGGCATGCAAAGGAGGAAGCGTTAATACATGCGTAAACTCTCAGGAGGGTCATAATTTAAAACAGTATTATCACTTATACGTACCAATACAAATTTCAAAATAACATTGAGTATCAAATTCGTAAAATTCAAACATTAGTTTAAAGTGAACCTTCTCTACCTAATCTTGAAACAGCAAAGCTCACGAATGTTCGGGGAAGACGCTCACATAACTCCAATGTTCTTTTACGAAAACTATTTTAGAATTGAAGACTGTTTCAGATTTCGAACCGAACAAATGCGCTTGAGTTGATAAGGAAAACACAAGTAGACAAAATACAATGTACTACAACATTATGCGTTTGATTCAAAAGCCAATATATTTTTTTTTCTACAGAGAATTTAATAATGAAAACAGCCAAGGACAAAATGAATGGTCTTTTTATCAGTCAATAGGTTTCATGTAATCAGTTTTACTGTCTGCGGGGTTTTCTTTTCACTAGATTTAATATTTATTGAAACACATGCAGAACTTTCGTCTCTGTATCATTTAGTAGGTGAAACAATTCAATCAGCCGAGCTCAATAATTAAGAAAAGTTGATATGTAGAAGTTTTCCTAAAAACTCGAAACTTTAGCTAATGGGAAACATTTATTTGTTCGTCGTGTCTGGTCAAATGTTAAACCTTAAGTTAATGCTACATATTTCAGATAGGAATTGAACGAATAAAACTTTTCAAAGACATGAATCCTAAAAATAATCAATCTATTAACATATGTTTTTCATCCTTGCAACAGTTCATTGTTCTTCAGAACTATTACAACTGACTCAGGTGTCGTCATGCCTACCGGCGGTAATGGGTACGTATAACTTAGAACCGATATTGTCAACAACCACTCACCACCCGATAAAGCATATAACTTAGGCGAATTTAACGCGCATTGTTTATTGTGAGGTCAAAAATACAAAATAATACATTTTACTCAGGATCTGTTCAATGTACTCAACATTTGTGTTGTTTGGTAATCATAAATATCTCACATTTTGCCATCAGTACGTAGCTAAATGCTCATGTTTTCTCGTTTATTATTGTGCTGCAGATATATTTTAGCCCGCGTACGTGTGTGATAGGATTTATATGCGTTTAAGTATAGACTTTAACAATTTTATGCTGCAATAAAATAATCCCGTGATTTAGTTCGTTTAACCTTCTGCATTTGGCCACAGTATTCTAAAATGTATTTCTGATGATTCCTTGACTAAAGACTATACTTAGAAGTAATTGAAGCTTACTACCAATCTGAAGATTCGTAGGTTGCGCTTGAGTCATTGTATGTAGTTCACAGTGTTTGTCCATTGAGAGGTCGATTAGATGTTGCTTTAATAATTTTTGTAACGCTAGTCGATACAAATTCCTGGCGCAAATAGGCATCATATAAGTGACTGACCTTTATGAACAATTCATATTCTTCCTACACGGAGCGGCACCACTTTAAGTTGGTGTATTATTTTCAAAAAGATTCCGTTTGATCGAAATATAATTTTTTAAAAAGTATTTGAGACTTATGAGGACCTAAACCCTTTGCACTTTTGTATAGAAAATGGCAATGTCAATAGGAAATCAGAATGGAAAATAGTATCCCTTGGTTTTACAGACAACTCATTTTTGTTAAAGGTACCTAACCAGCCTTCAAATGGTTTGGAATATAAAATATCTTCTATTACAGAATGATGGCTATTGATAGGCTAAATTTACTTACCGTTAAAATAGTAAGCTTCAACTGAAGCTATTCTCACTTCTTACAGGCGGATACTTTCATTTGCTAACGAATCTTACTGGAACTGATTTCAATTGTGTAAAAGTAAGTGGTAAGTTGTCTCAAAAATGAGCCACGCAGCGAATCAATGTCATTTTTTTTAAACGTTTACTCAAGAACAGATCATGCAGATGATATTTTGCCTTTCAAATGATGATAGGAAATTAATTGTGTGATATTACATTGGTGTGGTCAGTAGGCAATGTATTTGTTATCTATTTCTTTATGTACACTTGTACTTGTTATGACTTCATGTATGCACATAACACATTTTACATGTGTGAAGATTAAACTTATTCAATTCATAATTAGCGGACAATTCACCAGCGGTAGTAGTATACTATAGACGATGATATATTTCGAAAACGGATATTTTGAATATGCACATTGTAAGCTTGGATTATATGATACAAAAGACTTAAAACTAAACATTAACAAGTTGTATCGTATTTATATTTCGATCCAAAGATCTAAGTCCGTTCTATCTTAAAAAAGCTAATTCGTCTCGCAAATGCTGCAAAATATATATTCTAAAATCGCCACACCAGTCGTCAAAACATTCCAAAATAATATTAAATCCATGTCCGTTCATACAAACAATATATCCATCATTCGATACATTAATAAATTCATCTATGTAACGAAAAGGCGTATGTAATTTTCTCCTTTGACCTGTGTTGAGAAAGTCCATTTCAGGCACAAATTAATTTTCTAAACAATGTGTAATTTTCATCTTTCTCTCACTCTCGCTATTAGCTTGTAGCATGTGTGTATATTTGACTGAGTTAAAGTTCAGAAAGTTCATATTTTATTGTCCAAAACTTGCGCAGCAATATTATTGCTATATCTGAATCATAACTATGTTTTCAACCTTGGACTATTTTATAAATTTTATTTCACCCATGGATGTCTGTCTAAATTTAATTTTAGTGACAAATATTTGAATTGCTGGTCATACAATGGATCTAGTTTATAGCCAATTGTTCTAGATATATATTATTGAAAGCTACAATTATATGGCATGGCGACCTTATATAACAATGCCACAAAGAACTTGAAATTTGCTTTGAATTTTTTACAGCTGGCATTTTAATTAATTTTTTTCTGAAACAATATTATTAGCAAAAAGCCTATAAATATGAAAATCTGGATATATTTGTTTCATTACAGATTAAAGCCTTTGCTCTTGAAATGAAACTATCTTCCTGATAGGACTTGGCTCATGATTATTGTAGTCCCTATCTATGTCTAACACATTATTGGTTTGGGTTTGGATACATAAGAAAGTTTAGTGCTGGTAAACATGTGCATATATTAGATAGGAAAATAACTGTGTATTCTCTCTGGATAACACTTTCCACTTTTGGGAGAGCTTATATAGTTACCAGTCGTAAAGGGAAGTAATTTATGTTTGGGAAATAATAATATTGTTTACTGTTTCGTCACCTTGGTATTATGAGTAACAAAACTGCAGATAAAGCAGACACACTTCCCAGCAGTTAGCCGTTTCATGCTAGAATAAAACTGTTTTCAACTTTAAATAAATCAACATGTTTTTATGATTTGCAAAATACGTGGAATGTCGACTACACAAATAGTCGTCTAGCATCAAAAACAATTTGAGAAGGTCACTTTTCATATAAAAAAAAATTACAAAGTTGAGCCGGCATTGTTCAAATATTGTATCCATCACCGATACCATACTAAAAGTATTTTAGGGTAATTCGTGCAAGTTTAAGTTGAAGGTTTTCATCCGGGAAACATTTTTCTCTTTTCTCTTTCCTTTCATATATTTTCTTCATGTCTATGCGTTCCTTATTAGGCGAACAAATGTAGGGCATACTGAATGAACTTTGATAACATTGTGTAACATGTTTATTAATTACAATGTTTAGATTAAGAATATCTGCCTTCCGCATGCTATTGACATCTGTTTACACTGTAGAAAACTACCACATGACTATAACGAATCGGGTTCTTGCAGTTTACTTGAGTACGTTCAAGTTCAGAGTCTTATCCAGTTCAGCTTCTTTTTTCTCTCGAACTCCACATATTTCAGTATAGTTGTGTACATTGGCAGAGAGAGAGAGAGAGAGAGAGAGAGAGAGAGAGAGAGAGAGAGAGAGAGAGAGAGAGAGAGAGAGAGAGAGAGAGAGATATAGAGAGATAATGCAAATTAGATTTTAATGAATATATGCATTAAATTTAATTTTTTCCATATAGATGAATACTGTGTTTTGCCACGCTATTTTCTTATTTCCTTACTGTACTGGATATTAAGTTGAAAATCGTATCTGATCAAGAGACTAATCAGTTGCAATTGAACTGTTTGAACCATAATTATATGTATATTTTTTCCCCTAGTGCAAATCATAATTTGTACACCAAAGCCAATGCACACAACACACACAAGTACACACACACGTACACACACAGATATATATATATATATATATATATATATATATATATATATATATATATATATATATATATATATATATCATAGAGGATAAAAATGTTTTTTTTTCGTTTTTTTATTTAATCTCGAAAAACGCGTGTTAGTTAGTTTCAACCTTGTATTTGTTGACAGTTATCCTAAACTGTTTTGGATTATTCCTTGTCTACAGAACATACAAATACTTGATGCTTGCTACAAATATCACAAGTAGTATGTTTCGGTTCCGTCATTTTATGGAGAGGAATGCATAATTCCTGGCCATTCAGCAGTCGATGAGATTTCAGCTTAATATTTGTTTATGCTAGTCACCACAAATACCTAGAGCAAATACGTATCATATCAGTGACTGACCTTTATGAACAATGAATATTAATCAGCTTACACAGAGGCGCACCACTTACTTGTAAATTGCGTATTAATTTCGAAAAGATTCCATTTGATCGAAACATAATTTTAAAACCTGTATGGAAGACGTATGAAAACCTCAACGCTTTCCAATTTTGTGTAGAAAATAACAATGACATTATCAAATGAGATTGAACAATACTATCCCATGACTTTACAGACAACTCATGATTGTACGAGGTATCTAATCAACCTTCAAATGTTGGAGTAGTTGACATCATTATTTTTAGAGAATGATGGCAGCTGTTAGGCTGGGCTTAGTTACCGTGGCAATAGTTAGCTTGAACTGAAGCCATTATCACGTGATCCCTGTTAGAGACGGATACTTTCATATGCTAACAAAATCTTATTGGGATTTTGAATGTGGAAATGTAAGTCGGAATTTGTGCGAAACATTAGCCATGCAGCCAATCAGTGTTATGGTTTTAAGCGTATACTCATGGATAGATCATGTGTATCATGTTTTGCCTGACAAATGAATACACGATATTAATTTTGTGCAATATTATTATTGCGGTCATTTGGAACGAAATAAGTTATCTATGCCCTTTATGTACACTTGTACTTTATATGAATTCATGTATGCGTCATTGTACATGGAAAACACTACATGCAATGTGGAAACTAGTACAAATTTACAAGCAAAACAATTTAAACACGTTTCAAACATTCCAACGAATTAAATGATCAGAATGGACCTAATCACCAGGGTTAGAAGTGCATTATTTATACGTTAATTAACTTCCCAAAAAATATTTTTATTGGTGTATGTGCACATCGTAAGCTTGAATTATATGGTACCTAATAATTAAAACTGAACATAGAAACTATGTAATATGACAGTTCTCTCTCTCTCTCTCTCTCTCTCTCTCTCTCTCTCTCTCTCTCTCTCTCTCTCTCTCTCTCTCTTCTTTGGACGGCTTGATTAACATTACCATCATTCATAGGTCCAAAGACATCGTCGTATTACTCAATCAAAAATACCCTTGCGCTCGTATTTTCATGGATATTTTTAGCTAGACTGACAGAGATTAGGATTTTTAACATAGCTTTAACATTGTTTAGTCATATCGCCACGATGTCTGCAGTGAGGCAGTTTATAGTGATGTCTAGCACTGTGGCATCATGCCGCAGACATGTAGCATGATGTCCCACCGAGTCACATTATCCTAACACCAGGCCGACCAGTCCTAACGTTAACCCCTTAATTATGAGCGTCAAGCGAGGCATCTGTTAGTACCATTTTTGTAAGCCGTTGGTATGACCCAGCCGGGGATCGAAACAACGACTTCCCGTTTCCGCGGCGGACGCTCTAACCACTAGGCCACTGGAGCGATAAAGATACAGATACAGAGAGAGAGAGAGAGAGAGAGAGAGAGAGAGAGAGAGAGAGAGAGAGAGAGAGAGAATGCAAAGGAGAGTCCAACGATTCTGAGTAACATGCTTCATGTATTTTGATAAAGATGAGTATTACTATTTTGTCACCATTTTTATATTATGGAATACAAGGTTGAAGTCGTATCTGATTAAGCGATTACAAATGAACCTGGTGTCCTTTTTGAAATATAAGTATATGCATTTTGCTACGCCCTGGGCCAATCATAATTTGAAATACCAGTAGTATTAGTATATAAAAAGTATATTTGTATGTCAAACCTAATAACACACACACATACATATATAATATATATATTGAGCGATTTTTTTTCAGTTTGGTTAAAGTTGTATCATCTGACGCCAGAATGCAGAGATCACATCCTCACTATACTCTCAGGTACGATTAAGATATATATATATATATATATATATATATATATATATATATATATATATATATATATATATATATATATATATATATACATATATATATACATATATATATATATATATATATATATATATATATATATATATATATATATATATATATATATATATATATATATATATATATATTGTATGTACCTTTACGGGCTTTATATATCATAAGTAACAATTTATATCGTTAGTTTAAAACATCTAAAGGTTACTAGGATACTATTCATATATATTTTCAGTACCATGTGAGTCAATTTTAAAATAATTGTTCTTTTACTAAGAGTGGTGCTTGTTTTACTATCATAAATTGTGCCTGAATTACGACATTTTCGATTCAAAATAAATATACAAATTGTAACATTATACTAACATCAGACCGACCAGTCATAGCACTAAGCTCTTAATGCTAAGCGTCAAGCGAGGCAGCTGTTAGTACCATTAGTACCATTGTTGTAAGTCTTTCATATGACTCGGCCGTGGATCGAATCCAAGACATCCCAGTTCCGCGACAGACACTCCAACCACTTGGCCACTGGAGCGGTTACGGTGTCGTCTGCAGTTTTTCAGTTTATAGTGATGTCTAGCACTGGAGCATAATGCCATAGACGTGTAGCATCACGTCCCACTCAGTAAATGCTAAGCGTCAAGCGAGGCAGCTGCTAGTACCATTTTTAAATTCTTTAGTGTGACTCGATTGGGGTGCGAACCCACGACCTGCCGCGTCCGAGGCGGACGCTCCAACAATTAAGACACCGGAGCGGTCTATGTTCTGGACAATATTTATTCTGATTGTTTTCCCGTCAGTAGTATAATTTGTTATTGTACATGTCAAGGATTACACGCCTCTCTTTCTAGTTTGTAACTAAATATTACAATAAGGAATTAATAAACAGTATTACATAATGAAAAATACGACAAATTTTGTTTTAATACTTACAAGTTTTGATTAAGAAATTAATATGCTTAATCAAATATATGCATATAACGTTTCATCAACATCACATTTTGGACCAGTTGTGAACATCCCCAGTTATTGCCAATGTGACCGGAGATTCGACCTTCCCTATTTCACCGTACATAGTAGTAGGTTTTTCACTAGATTAAATATAATATGGACAATAAATGTATTTATTCACATAAGTGAAATATATGTAAATACATGAAGGAACATATATATATATACTCTTCATTTACTTCAAACATTTGTTCTCTAATAATATTTCTTTACTTTATATGTACGCAGCGAGGTATATATGTATGTATGAATGTTCTTTCATATTTCCTGGTGGTTTGTTTTAAATTTCCTGT
Source organism: Unio delphinus (assembly GCA_029339505.1). Taxonomy (NCBI): domain Eukaryota; kingdom Metazoa; phylum Mollusca; class Bivalvia; order Unionida; family Unionidae; genus Unio; species Unio delphinus. The sequence goes on from JAQISU010000064.1 coordinate 3,934,845, forward strand.
CGATGTACATCCTAAATGTAAGTTAATTTCATAAAGTTCAAATTTAAATTTAGTTAATATGATTGAAATCTTATGCCATGCATAGCATAATTGTTTGAGGATTTATTTTTTGAATATACGTAACTGAATGAGATATAAATCTACCACCTAACAAGGTGAAATCAACTTTTTCAACCTATATTGGACGTAGTATTCTTGTAATTTAAAGACGATAGTAGTAGTTGCAGATATTGTAGCAAAAGTAATAGTAGCGTTTGTATTAGTTCTGTACCTAACCTAAAGCATAAACAGTGTGTTTATATTGTAGCAAAAGTAATAGTAGCGTTTGTATTAGTTCTGTACCTAACCTAATGCATAAACAGTGTGTTTATATTGTAGCAAAAGTAATAGTAGCGTTTGTATTAGTTCTGTACCTAACCTAATGCATAAACAGTGTGTTTATATTGTAGCAAAAGTAATAGTAGCGTTTGTATTAGTTCTGTACCTAACCTAATGCATAAACAGTGTGTTTATATTGTAGCAAAAGTAATAGTAGCGTTTGTATTAGTTCTGTACCTAACCTAATGCATAAACAGTGTGTTTATATTGTAGCAAAAGTAATAGTAGCGTTTGTATTAGTTCTGTACCTAACCTAATGCATAAACAGTGTGTTTATATTGTAGCAAAAGTAATAGTAGCGTTTGTATTAGTTCTGTACCTAACCTAATGCATAAACAGTGTGTTTATATTGTAGCAAAAGTAATAGTAGCGTTTGTATTAGTTCTGTACCTAACCTAATGCATAAACAGTGTGTTTATATTGTAGCAAAAGTAATAGTAGCGTTTGTATTAGTTCTGTACCTAACCTAATGCATAAACAGTGTGTTTATATTGTAGCAAAAGTAATAGTAGCGTTTGTATTAGTTCTGTACCTAACCTAATGCATAAACAGTGTGTTTATATTGTAGCAAAAGTAATAGTAGCGTTTGTATTAGTTCTGTACCTAACCTAATGCATAAACAGTGTGTTTATATTGTAGCAAAAGTAATAGTAGCGTTTGTATTAGTTCTGTACCTAACCTAATGCATAAACAGTGTGTTTATATTGTAGCAAAAGTAATAGTAGCGTTTGTATTAGTTCTGTACCTAACCTAATGCATAAACAGTGTGTTTATATTGTAGCAAAAGTAATAGTAGCGTTTGTATTAGTTCTGTACCTAACCTAATGCATAAACAGTGTGTTTATATTGTAGCAAAAGTAATAGTAGCGTTTGTATTAGTTCTGTACCTAACCTAATGCATAAACAGTGTGTTTATATTGTAGCAAAAGTAATAGTAGCGTTTGTATTAGTTCTGTACCTAACCTAATGCATAAACAGTGTGTTTATATTGTAGCAAAAGTAATAGTAGCGTTTGTATTAGTTCTGTACCTAACCTAATGCATAAACAGTGTGTTTATATTGTAGCAAAAGTAATAGTAGCGTTTGTATTAGTTCTGTACCTAACCTAATGCATAAACAGTGTGTTTATATTGTAGCAAAAGTAATAGTAGCGTTTGTATTAGTTCTGTACCTAACCTAATGCATAAACAGTGTGTTTATATTGTAGCAAAAGTAATAGTAGCGTTTGTATTAGTTCTGTACCTAACCTAATGCATAAACAGTGTGTTTATATTGTAGCAAAAGTAATAGTAGCGTTTGTATTAGTTCTGTACCTAACCTAATGCATAAACAGTGTGTTTATATTGTAGCAAAAGTAATAGTAGCGTTTGTATTAGTTCTGTACCTAACCTAATGCATAAACAGTGTGTTTATATTGTAGCAAAAGTAATAGTAGCGTTTGTATTAGTTCTGTACCTAACCTAATGCATAAACAGTGTGTTTATATTGTAGCAAAAGTAATAGTAGCGTTTGTATTAGTTCTGTACCTAACCTAATGCATAAACAGTGTGTTTATATTGTAGCAAAAGTAATAGTAGCGTTTGTATTAGTTCTGTACCTAACCTAATGCATAAACAGTGTGTTTATATTGTAGCAAAAGTAATAGTAGCGTTTGTATTAGTTCTGTACCTAACCTAATGCATAAACAGTGTGTTTATATTGTAGCAAAAGTAATAGTAGCGTTTGTATTAGTTCTGTACCTAACCTAATGCATAAACAGTGTGTTTATATTGTAGCAAAAGTAATAGTAGCGTTTGTATTAGTTCTGTACCTAACCTAATGCATAAACAGTGTGTTTATATTGTAGCAAAAGTAATAGTAGCGTTTGTATTAGTTCTGTACCTAACCTAATGCATAAACAGTGTGTTTATATTGTAGCAAAAGTAATAGTAGCGTTTGTATTAGTTCTGTACCTAACCTAATGCATAAACAGTGTGTTTATATTGTAGCAAAAGTAATAGTAGCGTTTGTATTAGTTCTGTACCTAACCTAATGCATAAACAGTGTGTTTATATTGTAGCAAAAGTAATAGTAGCGTTTGTATTAGTTCTGTACCTAACCTAATGCATAAACAGTGTGTTTATATTGTAGCAAAAGTAATAGTAGCGTTTGTATTAGTTCTGTACCTAACCTAATGCATAAACAGTGTGTTTATATTGTAGCAAAAGTAATAGTAGCGTTTGTATTAGTTCTGTACCTAACCTAATGCATAAACAGTGTGTTTATATTGTAGCAAAAG